>CM047582.1:12540200-12550893 GCA_026184515.1 Peronosclerospora sorghi | reverse complement strand
ATCGTACGAAGAGAAACCTATCAGGGTATTAAAGGTGTGAAACCTGTGCGGCCACAACTAAGCGTACGAAGAGAAACCTGTCAGGGTACCAAAGGTGTGAAAACCTGTGCGGCAACAACAAAGATTGTACAAAGAGAAACCTGTCAGGGTACTAAAGGTGTGAAACCTGTACGTCATTGTAAAATAAGATGAAGAAAATCAGAGCGTCGAGGACGACTGTACGAGAGATATCTAACAGGACCTAACGGGTCTAGCGGATGCAAAATTTGTGCAGAGTCACAGGATGTTATTAAGAAAAAAATAAGTCATAAGGCGACAAACCTGGATGTCGCTGATAACCTTATACAAGGGGTATTAAGTTGGATGATTGAGGGGCACCACCTATATAGTGATCGGAGAGATGCAAAAGAAATTGCGTTGCAAATTCAGTTAGTTGGAATTTGATACGATGAGAGCAAGACAGAACGCACGACATGAAAGAGTAGACCCGGACAGTATAAGTGGATTCACCAGGGTGGAGAGCCCAGTGAGTGAGCTACCTGTTGCATGAGAAGGACAATATATATGAAGAAATAAAGAGGCAGCAGTTAACTCACTGGGACCGTAGGATGTATATGGAATGGGATCATATACTATGATTAGTCCGGAGGCCAGAAGTTCATTTAGAAGTCAAGAGAGCGCACGCATTGCCTGAGAAGAATGAATATGGCAGGCTGGGAATTGGCATGTGATGTTGACATTTTGAGAAAAAAATATTTTTTGGCCAATCAGAGGCGACCTGCGACGGCCACCTCACGACGGATTGACTTATGGTTGGTATGAATGTGGATATATAAAAATATATTTTCATCCAATAAGAGGCGACTTGCGACGGCCACCTCGCGACGGCCACCTCACGACGAATTGACTTATGGTTGGTATGAATGTGAATATATATAAAAATATATTTTCAGCCAATCAGAGGCGACTTGCGACGGTCACCCCGAATATGGAGATAAATGTATTTTCCGCAAATCAGAAGCAGTTAGTGAAGCACCTACCTGAAGTATACATACCATCCAAACTGAGTAACGTGAAGGTATTTCACTGAGAGAAGAAGACAACGTTGGTGACTGATTACGACTTCAGCGGGAACTTCAAATGGACAGTACGGATATGGTAGAATCCCTTTTGAGTTTGAGAGAAATAAGACGAGAAGATGATGAAGCAAATGGCAACGAGGAAGGTGTTTCATTTAGTTAGAATACAGCCCCAGAGCCGAATGCCTCAGAAACTACAGCAGCATCAGTACCCAGGTCTAGCTCATCATGAAATAAGGAGGAAGAGGAAGAATTATTGAAGATACAACAGGCCAGCAAAGGTACGGACACCCCAGCGCATGATATATATGATTTGTATAATCAACAGTGTCACGCCAAGGGATGGATTGTGAGGACTAAAAAAGGGGTCATGTGCAAGTTAGAGCGAATGGTAGTCAAGCGCAAGAGGGGTGATGAATGGGACAAGGATGAAATAGAGTGGTTACGGAGCATGATAGACCAGGAGGCTACCGCCACAGAAGTGGTAGAGAGGTATTCAATAAAATTACCGCAATCGAAGAAGATACGTACTATAGCAGCTGTACGAAAGAGGATACAGATGGTATATCGGTCTAGGAAAGGTAAAACTCAGACACCACCGAACCGAGAAAAAAACAACGCATAACCAAAGGACGCTGCAGAAAATGGATGAAACGAGAAGATGACATATTGATAGAAGCGATAAGACATGGAGCTGTGGATATGAAAGTTATTGCAAAAAGGTTGGGTGACGTCACAGACATGGATGGAAATAAGCTAATGACAAGTGCAGAAAGTGGAGTTAGGCATAGGCTCCCGATTGAAGAATAAGTTGTGTGATAGCAAGAAATCGCTCACACAGTCAATATCTACATCAGATCAAGGAAGCATTTGGGGAGACGAGGAGAACCAAGGTTATACCAATCAAACAATGTCTGAAAGACAGAGATTGAAGTCCGAAGAAGAGGACAAGGCAAACCAATTGGATGTCATGGGCATAAGGGATGATAACGTGGTGAATCTGATGTTATGAGTGGACACATGATAGAAGACCCATTAGACGATGAGGAATCCAAATGCATTGTAGAGCATGAGGAAGAGAATAACCCATCCCTTTCATTAATTGTTGACCGAGTAGTTCCAGCGAGTCAGAGAATGGGATTAGAGGAGAAGGACAATCAGAAACAGTCACTCGAATACATCCCACATCCAACAGAACGATCTCCAATAGCAAATGAGGATGAGAACGTAACCGATGCAGATAGGGAGCATTTCACTATTGAGGCCCAGGAAATAGATTCTAGGAGTGGACAGACAATACAAGCTGCATCATTAGATGGTGATAAATCTGGGCACACTAGATTGGAGTCCGAAGAAGAAGACAAGTCAAACCAATTGGATGTCATGGGCATAAGGGATGATAACGTGGGGAGTCAAGAATCTGATGTTATGAGTGGACACATGATAGAAGATCCATTAGATGATGAGAGATCCAAATTCACTGTGGAGCATGAAGAAGAGAAAAACCCAGCCCTTTCAGTAATTGTTGATAGAGTTGTGCCAGAGAGTCAGAGAATGGGATTAGAGGAGAAGGACAAGCAGAAACAGTCAGTCTACTACATCTCACAGCCAACAGAACGATCTACAATAGCGAATGAGGATGAGAACGTAACCGATGCAGATAGGGAGCATCCCACTATGGAGGCCCAAGAAATGGATCCTAGGAGTGTACAGACAATAGAAGCTCCATTAGATGGTGATAAATATGGGCACACTATAGAATGTGAGGAAGAAGAGAAGCCAGCTTCTCCACTAGTAATTGATCTGGCCGAGTCGATAGAGGATTCATAGTCCAGTGCAAGTAATAGGGATGAAATGGACTTGGTCTTGGGAGAAGATGAGACGCACGGTAATATAGAATTTGGAAAAGTGGAAGAGAATGATGAAGGTACCACGGAGGGTTTTGATGCATCTACAACTGGAGATATTGAAACTGAAAAATCATACGGAGGAGTCTTGAGTCACCTCACCCCAATGACTGATGTGGATACAGAAATAACTCAAACAGTGGCTCAGATGGCATATGAGTATCGAAAATACACATTCAGTAATATTTTGGTTCCAATAGACCAACCACAATTATTGTGGAAAAGTAAGTGTCAACCAGGGTCAACCGCAAGGCAGGTGATATTACGCATGAAAGACGTTGAAAGGGAGTGGTGTCAAGAAGTTGATAACGTCACTATTGATCCAGGAACTATTATTAGTGTGGAAAAGTCTTTGGACTTCCATAAAGAACTTGGTGGAAAACAACAACTCAGAGCCATCAATCCAGAAGATGCAAGAAATGTATTATTCGTGGTCACGCTATTACTAAGAGATTCGGAGTCTCTGGCAGTTTTACTTCGGTAATGTCGGGGTGGAGGTTATGGACCATGTAGAGATTAATTGTGCTGTCTATTGTCTGATGTCACAATACCACAGTTTGATTATCACGGAACTTGCAGGCATTGGTTGTACTTCAGATTGAGGGAGGTGTATATGGATAAGTTCACGTCAGTGAGTGACTATCTCCTCACTATGTGCTTAATAACACACTTGGAAGCACGTAGGGTTACCGATCCGATTCAGTACAAGTATGAATGGGACCCAAAGGATGTTACGTCAACAATGGATCTTCATGTGACATCTTATGGAGTGGGGCAATGTTTAGCTAAAAGATGGAAAACATACGACAATGATCACGGTCCCGATCATTTCATGCCGTTAATGAGAGGGGTGTTAAATTTACAAGTAACTGGAGATTTTAGGACTGAGTGTATAAATATGGATCAATTCAGCCTAAGGAGATGGGATTATGGAGGACTATGCGTCGTGCGATATCACGAATTGAGTTTTCTGGACTGGGGACTAGTATGCTCAGTTGGATTCCGATACATAATTATAACTACCGCTAATTTGGGGGATATACGTAGGAACATCTACAAACTGCGATGGTTACCCGTGGTCAATACCATGAATTATGTCAGAAGATTCAGCACAATAGATAAATTTACTAGAGAACCGCCATCTCCATTACTACAATTAATGACCAAAAGACAGACTATTGAGTCGCTGAGGTCCGCATCAGTGATGGCGGAGATGGAACAGACGCAAGTGTATAAGGAATTTCAACGTACCCTAGATATGGTCCAATTGAAAGTAGTACGAGCAGCTGTGGAGACAAAACGAATTGTTCTAGCTCGTGGTTCTTACGGATGTGGAAAAAAACTGCAATTACTGCGATTGTGTTAACGCTATTAGCGGTGTTTCCACGGGGTCGCATTGCTATCGCCTCAGAAACTAATTCAGCCAGAGATGAAGATCTTAAAAGGTTGATGGATTCCAAGGCGATACCGGATCACGATATAGTACGGTTGGGTGAGATAAAGGGTACGATGGCATTACCAGAAGCTGAACATTACCGACGGAGGTTTCTTTCAGAAATATTACAACGATAGCGACGTTCATTGGAAGGCAGTGTGGTTCGCAAAGATATTTCTGCAAGATTGAGAATGAAGGATGTGGAGACATTGGAGCAAGCACATGTAATTATTGCTACCTTGGCCCAATTAGGGCGACCAGACTACCACACGATATCTTACAATGTAATCATTAATGATGAAGGAGCTCAAACGGCATAGGTAGCGTTATTACAAGCTATCAGGCCAAAAGTTGAAGTTCTGGTATGTGTAGGTGATCCCTATCAGCTTCTTGCGTACTCTCCTCTAAGTGAAAAGTTAAGACACCGGTTTCACAGTGGAGCCCGTCGTCATAAAATTACCTGGGGGTTGTTGAATTCTATAGAACATTTTCGTGCTACTCATCAGTTATTACCAGTGTTCCCCGGAGTCACTATGAATTTAGAATTTAAAAGTCATCCGAAATCACGAGATTGTTACAAGTATTTTACCCGTATACAATCCGAGATAGAGCAGCCATATCGAAGGATTATTTGAGTGGTATGCGTTTCAATAGCCTGGACGTGGTTGATTGGCGTAAATCAGTTGATCGCAATCTTTCTGGAAAGCGAAGTCTCAAGAGTGATCGATTTATTTGGATTAGTTGCCAAGAGTGGGTGAGAGAGATGGAACGTCAAGAGTTCAGGCATACTAATATTATTGAGCTAGCAATGGTCATATACTTATTGGGGAAGATATACGGTATGCTGGAAAGCGAGACGCAAAGAACAAGAATAGATGTGAGGAAATCATTGTTAATTGTTTTGCCATATCAAAATCAAGTCAAGGAAATACGGAGGAAATTAAAGTACATGGGTTATGTGTATGACGAATATCTAGATATTGAGGTGGCTACGACCGATTCTAGTCAGGGTCGTGAAGCAAATGTCGTTATTCTATCTATGGTTCGATCACACACGCTGGGATTCCTTGACGGATACCCATCAAGATCATTAGTGAAACTAAGCAGAGCCCGTGATTACCTCTTCATAGTTGCGTCGAGTTATGTTTTTGAATGCGAGAGTACCTGTAAAAGGGTGATTAACGTATGCAAGGAATATGAGGTTCCAGTATTCACGACACCTATGGATGAAAATGAGGCACGTAAATATCTGAAGTATGATTACTAAGAACTATGTGTGTGTGTGCCTTTTGCTCACATGCGCTGAAGTTACGCAAGGGGCGATTGTGGTGAATGGTATCTATATTTACAATATGTAGGATGTGATCTGCAACAGATATTACTTTATTGTATATTTTTTCATACCAAGACTTTAAATACTAGCACAATGTTGCTTTTTACGCTGGCGATTTCCTCAAGCATATGCCTACAACCATCTCATGTTCTCATCAAAGAAAGTATCAATTACAACCTTCGTGTCTTGTCAACTCTGAACATTAACATCAAAGATCGTTGTGTGCGTCCATCACGTGAACACCTGTTTCAACAAAGTCGTGGTAGCCCTAACACATCCGAAGGTGCAAGTGTTTTAGTCAAAATGCTATGCTCTTTTGAGTAACACCAACTAAGAAAATCAAGACACGGACACAGCTTACATGCACTACGGCAAATCCAATCCTGGCAAATAAGTCAACAAAAGGTCCTGCACTTTTGGCGGCGGAAACTGTTCACATACTGTCCTGCAGTTATGGGCGCTAGGGCGCGGACAGTGGCAGACAAACAGATCATGAAAACAAACTGTCAGCAAAACTACAGCAATCCAAGACATAGACGCATCTTACATACACAACAGCAGGTTCAATACCAGAATAAAAGCTAACGAGAAGTCATGTGCTCTCAGCTTTACATGCTGTCCTGCAGCTATGGGCGCTAGGGCGCGGGATGTAACAGACAAACCAGGTCACGAAAACAAACTGTCAGCACCACTACAGAAAGTCAAGACACAGTCGCACCCTATAAGCATAGCGGCAGGTCTGATGGTGGCGGGAAGCTCCCGGAAAGTCTTGCGCCCTCGGCCGACCAAGTTGGTTGATTGGGCATTCTCGATTGTTTTCAAGTGGAGATTTTATTTCGGAAAAGATATTTTCAGCCAGTCAGAGGCGACCCGCGACGGCCACATCGCTCAATCAGATTACAGAGGGTTTCTGATGTAACTGTCAAGGATGATAAATCAGGTTACAGAGGGAATCAGTGGTAGCTCTCAAGGATGATCAATCAGGTTACATAGGGACTCAGTGGTAACTGCCACGTATTGAAGTCAGCGCTGAAGTAACCAAAAAGTAGTGGGTGAAAAAAAAGTGATTGACGTTGATGTAGGAGTTAGTAACACTTAATAGAACGAAATTTCCCTTGAATTGCGCAGATCTCTGGCGACCGTGAAAACATTCCTTTTTGACCCAATACAAAAACCAAGTGTAATACAAGGAAGCCGTTGAGTGCACGCCCTATCAAGTGGAGCAGCAGCTGTTTGAAGCGAGCTAGTGTTGGGAGCATCCCAGAAATGCCTTTGGAAGTGTGTCTCATTTGATTGATTTGTTGGTTCGGGCGGAAGTATTAAGTACCCGGGAAGTAAAGCAAGGAGGACTAGCTTATTACCTCTTTGTGTTGTTTATTAAGTGAATTTATAATAATTTTCAACTCCTTCACGACACCTTGGTGGAGGCGTGGCAGCCTGCCACGTGTTGGTACACAGGTGGTGTACATTAAATTTCGGCTAGGTACGAATTGAGTAAGTTCTACTCAGTATTACATATAGTTTACATTAGTTTAATTAATTTAGGCTAATTACATATTAAATAAAAATCAGTTTACAAAATACTCTAATACTGCTAGGCGCACGACCCAGACCGGTCGCGCGCGCAGTGAGTGTTTAAGCAAAAGGGAGTAACTCCCTTAGCTTTTCCCTATCCAAGGGAAGCCTTGTAACAAGGCGTTAGTGTCTACTAACAAGTAAAATCAGGGAATCTTGGCCCCGAGTAAGAGAGCAATATCTTGCTAAGACCTTTTATAAGGGCGTATCGGCTAAGTAGCGGCGTATCGCCGCTTAAGGAAAGTCTTCCTCTGTGCGCTAGCCGCACCGTGCGTGTACGCACCTGCTACATCTTCAGACCACGGAAAACCACACGCGCCTTCAGCCAGACTTAATTGTCACAGGAATTTATTGCCCCACGTTTGAAAGCCCGAACCTAGTCCCTTGTAGGTTTGGGTTCCGTCAAATGGTCGAATTTGCAACTGCTTCTCTTTTAGGCTTGGTGCTCTCACCAAACTAAATTGCTGCTGCGGTACGTTTCCTTGTCCTCCTTGCGCATAGTGCCGGCGATTTACATCTCCGTGCTGTTCATAACGCGCAGCACCTGCAGGCGCCCTCTCTAGAGAAGGCATCCTTGCCTGCACGACAAATGTCTTGGAAACTCTGTCTTCCCTGAAGACCAGCCCGAAACATTGGTTTTTCAACGTCACTGTCGCCTAGCGACGCAATGCTCATTTTCGTGTCGATCTTGTGCAATCGCGCCACATCTTCCTTGCGCTCTTGCCCCCGCTCCGACACCTCGACCTTGTCTAGCCGGTCCATGATGGTGTCGAGTATGCCCATCATCGCTGACTCCTTATCTTCTTCTCGGGCGTTGGGCTTCTGCTCGAGGTCGGCCTGCCCCACGTTTGGGGTCATAACCTGATGATTATCTGCTTCGTCTGCCATGAATGATTATAAGCACTTGGTTCAAGCAATCAAACGTATTTCAAGGGTAATCAATAACGAGACAGTGAGAGTAACGAGATAACAGTAATAAAAAGCAAACGCAACTTTATTATCACCAAAATATCGCTTGTAACACTCCACAGGGTAACAACGTAAGTATCCACAGTCTTCCACAGTGATCCAAACATTCCACGAGAGAAAATATAGGGTTCTGCCTCATTAGGGCGTGCTAACTCCACAAGAGATAAATAATCACTGGAAGTGAGCCCGAAGAACAAAAACAAAAAGTATTATTATAATTAAAGATTTAAACCTAAGCTTTAATTATAATTCCATGCATATAAAAACGACTTCAAATCATTGCGTTTTTTGTCCAATGAAAAATTGCCCGCGACGGCCGTCTCGTTACCGATCAAATACCGTACCAGTACCGTACCAATTAAGTACCACCGGTTTTTCAACAAAGGTTTTCACCAAAAAGTCGGCAAGCGAAAAACACAAATCACGCGATGCGGGTGCCGCAGGAACTGCGCGCCCTTCCAAAAGAATTATCGAATGGATTTTCTTTGAGGTGCATGAAAAGAAAGATCAAGTACTCACAATGCCAGAGGGTTTTTTATCATTCGACAGGAAGATTTTTACCCATGTGTGGAAGACCATACTCAGATATATGCATGTAATTCTAAAGCGTTACAGGGAATGCTGCTTCTAGAATGATTCTAAACGGGATTGATCTTGTTAAAGGCCTTTGCAAGCAGCAACTTAGACGTCTACATTAGCTCATCCAGCTCTAATGCATGTAGGAACGGGTATGTACTATCATTTAAAGGAAATTTGTCCACTTCTACATACGCTCCTAAACATTGGGCAGGTAATTGGTGTATCGAAAATGCCCGCCTTTGAGTTACCTACTCAACTCGCTTGGTGTATTAATTTGGTGAGACTGAGCGGGCTAGTGAGATCGTTGAAAAATAGGGGGCTGATCGGGCCACATTGATTATATAAGGCTGGTTGCGGCTTTTTTCTACTACAGAATTGTCGTTTCAGGCCCTCCCTAATTTAAAGGTTCATTTTGAAGCCCAAACTTACCCATATTTGCCACATTTGGACATAAAAGGGAAGGGGGGGTGGTTGGGGGGTTCAATTCCCTTTATAAAAGATTGAGAAAATTAAAAACATGTCACCAAGACATCGGCACCGCTCTCCACCTAAGTATCTGTCATTGTCAGTATGGAAGGATGAACTCCGCCTACGCTATCTTCAGCGAATGAAGCAAAGCCGGAAGAAGCTGCTAGAAAAAATGCGGCGCCCAAATGCTAGCGCAGGCGTCGTGGAGGAAGTGCAGCGACTTATTGCGCAGGAGCAGAACGCTTCGAGCTGCTCCTCCGTTGTGTCGGTGGATGACTTATTGTTGTTGGGAAAACTGAAGGAAAGCGAATACCTGGATATCATATATTCCCTGGAAGATGCGCTACGGCAAGACGAGGAAGAGGAAGAATTGCGACACATGGCCGACCTCGAGGACGCAGAGTTTGAAGCAATGCTAGCTGGGATGGAACTCAAAGATGAGCCACAGAAGCAGAATTCAGTTGTAGTTGGTGAAAAAGAGCTTCAGACTACTGCGCAGAGTATATCGGTGTTGTGCCCTGTGTGCAAGGTGGGCTACTTGAGAGAAGAGACGCATGATGAAGCAGCACTTCCATTCATCTTATGTATATGCGGCTTCACGTTCAATGTACAACACGTGCGTAAGGGGGTGCTGAGAGACTTTCAGGATAAAATTGTAAACGCTTTCATGACGCATCGGTGAGAGATAGTGAAAGAGTTTTATGCATGGACAATTGAGAAGGATTTTCTTCGGATGACTAACATTACAATTTTTATTAATTTGCAGCGATTCGTGTTACGCAGACCCAATATTCAACAAGGAAATAGCGCAAGACGACAGCACTGAAGTCCTCAGCATTAAGTGTGCGCGCTGTGGTTATGACCACGTGCTGCCCTAAGAGATGACACTGCTATTTATTTGCCGCAATAAAATATGTCACGTGCCTCTGCTCATTCTGAATAGGTGGCAGAAAGTGCGCCGTCATGAGTGCTCCTATGAATAGGAGTCCAAGCAGCCCTGGAGCTAGCATCCCCCCAATTGGCCACAAAGCGCATATGGAGCACAACGTGGCCATTGCTCCCACGATTGTCGCAATGGAAACTGTTCTTGGGCAATAGACGCTCCACTCCAGCTGAATGCGTTTAATATAGGGCAAGTAGACGGCAAGATACGCTGTTATTCTTGCCGTCTACTTGCCCTATATTAAACGCATCCAGCTGGAGTGGAGCGTCTATTGCCCAAGAACAGTTTCCTCGGTGCCGTATGCTACGAGCCCCGCGGTAGCCACCCACAGGAATGCGTAAAGTCTTGTGCTCCACAGCGCCACTCGCTGCGATCGACTTGGCACGCAACTGCTGCTCAGTGTCG
>CM047582.1:12528826-12540190 GCA_026184515.1 Peronosclerospora sorghi | reverse complement strand
CAGTGTCGTCGTCACTCTCGTGGGTATGTCCAGGCGCTACACGCTTATAAGGTCTAGTCATTAGTCAAAATGATTGAAAGCTTTTACACTACCTCTATAAATCTGTCAAAGGTGGTCCACACTATAAGTAGCGCCGTTAAACAAGCCTACTGTGGTCCACCAAATATAAAGGGAATTGTTAAATCAACGCCTAGAATTTGTTAAATCCACGCCCATTTGAAATTATTATTAATGTTTGTTAAATCGACGCCCTTTTTCCATCCATCTAATCTATCTTACTCTATCTACTCTATATACTCGAAGGCTTTTCTTGCCATAAAGCCCAGGACCATATTGTCTGCCATCGTCAAGAGGGCCTTCCCGCCGGTACGATTGGCGCCACTCGCGACGTCTGTTGGTTCTTCAAATTCACAGGTTGTATCGACCCGACTTTGTCGATTGCGTAGAGATAACCATCTACCAAGATACAATTGGCAACAGGAAGAGTCAATGACGTTCGCAGCGATAGATCAACGCTCTTGTAAACTTCAAGCGATGAATACGATTCATTGAAACGATATAGCCCCACGCGCCTACCTTCCTCCACGAAGGCAATCAGTCGTTCATTAACGTTGAACTCACACTGAGGGACAGCTCGTCCAAAGGTACGTATATGTGTCACTGTTTCCTGTGGCTTCGTCCAATACGATTGCGAAAAAGGGAAGGTCAGGCGTTCAACCAATGTACTCTGCGATGCAGTTGTTACCAAAATCACGGAGCGATTTTTAATAGTATGAGCAGCCAGCATTGATGCGTCAGCCCTGAGACGATGAGCACCAAGTTCAGAAGATCTGAACGATCCATCATCTTCTTTAACCAGCTTGAAAATTTTCACTTGATGGGTCGCACGCTTTCACACCTCTTCCTTGATATCGCATTTAATTTTTCGGTTGCGTTGATAATATGGAGTGACAATTGTTGTCAACTCGTCCACATGCTGCATTCGCAACTTTGCAGGAATTCACGCCTTGCTTCAGTAAAAATATTGTCCTTATCTTCCGGACACGTCTCGATAGCTGCTTTCTTTTTTTCTCTGTCATTCTTGCCGGCACCACTTCCCCAGCGACAGCTAGTACAGCCTCGACAGCTTCAAACCAAGCTCGTTGAGCTTCAACCAGTGGCTCTGTCATGCACTTCCGAAAATCATCCGATATAAACTCCACCTCTTCAGACCAAAGCATGTTTCTAACTTTTTGAACGCACGCGAAAACATTCCTTCAGAATTGGTCAAGAGTTTCGTATCGGAGGCGACCGTGAACTTGCGTATGAATTGCGCTAAAAGCATGCTCGCGTTAAGTTCGCTCTGGCACTCGGAAAACGCTGAAGCGATACTTTTCATCTTGCTTCTTAAACGGAGAGGCAAACCAAATGTTTCTTTTCGATCATTCCCAATCCAGTTCCATATGTCCGGATCTGTTTCAACCTCATCCAGGTACTTGCGGAGAAGCTTGAAAGATGGTTCAGGTTTAGGTGCCTTGAATAACACATCCAGATCAAATAGACTGTCAATGCAGCCAAGTAGCTTTGCCCCGTTTTTCAATCTGTATTTGTACTTGGTCCCTCGTTTGTTCTATTGCCGCTTGCACACTTCGTGCTTCCATATCGTCAACATCCTTCAACTTTGCCTCCGGCCATCGTCCGGTCTTCTTAAGCAGCAAATTACAGCTGACGAAAGTTCGCGCTGTCGGCTTCAAGGACGATATTATGCACTCTTGACTGATCGATTAGCCAAGTCGCAAATGTGTCGTTATCATCGAAGGCCTTGTGGCCCCATGTCATATACTTCTCGGCTGGAGCTGGTTGCAACACACTAAATGCTGGATAGCATCCCTTTAGCATTCGAGCATTTTGAAGGGACTTGGTAACGACATCCGGTAACAATTTACACGCTACAGCATCCTTCTCCTCCTCCTGCCGTTCAATGAGGAATGCTACAGAGAACGATCTCCAACCATCCAGATTGTTCGAGTTCATCGAGGCTACGCTTCATTGACTTGCTGAATGTCTTGTGAGGACAGGCAGCACACCATATTCGAGCTCAAGCATGTTAAGAAACGAACACACATACGTCGCCGTTAAACAAAAGCAGTGACGTTTCGGTCGCCTCCTCCTCCTTTCGAGTGATACAGTAAATCCCCTGGTCTTCAAACTTGAGATTGCTGTCTACTTCATCCGACCAGCACTTTAATCTCTTTAGCTCATGCTTCACAGCATCTTGTTTAACACAAAGCAACCACTTTAACATCGTTGGTCATGCAGTCCTTCGCCAGTCCAAAAACCTCTTTACGAAGAAAGAGAATGAATTCGTCGTCCAAGTCACTCGCCTCGAGCATCCCCATCTCAAAAGTCTCTCAACCAGACTGACGGCATCAATCCGAGCGTTGTGCTCAGTCGCATTACTTCCAACTCTTCCAAAACAGGTTTCATCACTTCAACATTTTGAATCTCTGGCACCAAGCTCAGCAGACGAAAACAGCTCGAGCTAATGAGCCGTGGATTCGCATTCAGCTTGATATGCATGGCCAACCTTTTAACTTGTTCCCTTGCTTCCTTCTTTGAATTTAGAAGTGTGTGTGTGAACTGATTGTGAAAACGATCTGTAACGATACTATTACCTCGAAATGGAGTAACGGCCTTCAGTTTCCGATCACTCGAGAATTTCTTAGAAATGTACTTACCAACTAACGGTAGGATTGAGCTACTATTTAAATGAATCACATCCAAAACCGTTCGTACCGGACGGCTATCACGACCACATTAATTTCCAGTATGTGCTCACAAAGTTATTCGAGATTCCGTCGACGGGGGCGCTCTTAGCCGTGAATCCCGACGTGAAACCCCTGCTTGCGGCACCGGGGATGAATGAGGGTGAGCAATATCTGGGCTTTGATCGTCAGGATCCAGAAGCAATCATCTGGTGGGTAAACGATCCACAAAACTGGCCAGATATCGACCGGATCCGTCGCGCTGGGATGGAGCTCGTTCGAGAACAGTACCTTGTGACCAATCGTGTGAAGGCACTAGACCTGTTCATGATGACGGGCGAGAGTACGTATCACAGCCCGCCGGCGCTGCATCTTTCCAGCCCTTGTCCCTCCAAAGCGCTGCCCAATGCGCACGACTGTTAAGCCCGTTTTCACCGCCGAGGCGTTCTACAAGTGCGACCGCTGGTTATGTGGCGCGCAGTCGCTTCTCGTTGATTCGTTTTAGCCAATCCGTCCCCTTGTAACGTTTTTCTTTTTGTCAATGACAATCATTCTGCAACTTGACTTGGGTTTTGTGTAGCCTGGAAAGGCGTCGATTTAACAGGGCGTCGATTTAACAAATTTTAGGCGTCGATTTAACAATTCCCAATATAAAATGTCAAATGAAGGTTAAAATAAGGGAATTGATCGGGCCACACCCCCTTCCCTTTTATGTCCAAATGCGTCAAATATGGGTAAGTTTTGGGCTTCCAAACTGAATTGCTGAGGAAATTGATTTGCGCTTGCAGGTAGATTTATATCAGAAAAAAATCTTTATCTTCACTCTTTAACAAAAATTGCAGTCCATTTAGGGAGGCATAAATCAACTATTTCTAGAGAGATATGTTACTTCTGTTGGGTGATCAAACAAGTCCCAAATAACCCGCTCATCTATTATTATAGGTTTAGCTTTTCGTGCATTGTGTTATTAAGATTATATACTCCTGATTTTTTCAGGTAAGAAACAAAATTTTCCAGGATATTTAATTAAATTATGTTAGCTTTATTAATTTGACATCTGAATATTCAACGGAAAACAAGTTAGTATACGTATAGTATACGTTGAAGATAGGCGTCGATTTAACAATTCCCAATATAAAATGTCAAATTAAGGTTAAAATAAGGGAATTGATCGGGCCACACCCCCTTCCCTTTTATGTCCAAATGCGTCAAATATGGGTAAGTTTTGGGCTTCCAAAATGAACCTTTAAATTATACTAGCTTTATTAATTTGACATCTGAATATTCAACGGAAAACAAGTTAGTATACGTATAGTGTACGTTGAAGACACTTGTGCGCTGGACACAAAGTTGCGGGATGAAGACTTTGAGTGAAACCCCAAGGAAAACCTTAGCCAAGACAACACAAAAGCTGAAACTTCAGAAAAGCAAGCCAAGTCGACGCACCAGATATCTGGCGAGGCAAACAAATTACCGAGTTTGGTGAGAAGAAAGACGTGATCACTCATCGAGAATTTGTCGTCCATGAATATGTTATTGTTGTGCGTTCAATGTTGTAGAATCGAGGGTTTATGCCATTCTTTTGACTGGCCGTTCGTACAACTATATCTTTTTTTCAGCCTACAATGTTTTCGCTAACTACTATGGTGCATATTCCGCCGGGCAAGGTGAGTACCTACGGTGGCATAGCTCGGGCGCTTCATTCGGGACCGCGATGCTTGGGTCAAGCCGTGCGCGTACGTCTTCCAATTATTAGATGCAGATCGTTATGGCATCGCAGCGAGTTAGTTAAGATGTTTCTATTGTAGAAGAATCGATTTGCGCCAGAGGTGCCCTGCCACCGCGTTGTTGCTGCTTCGCTTGATATCGGCGGCTTCCAAGGTGCGTACTGAAAAAAAGCGCGATGGAATGTGTAGCTGACACCACGTCCTTCTTCTTTAGGTACAATTGGTGACAAGTAGCCTTGTGTTCAGAAAAAGCGTATGTTGTTAAAGAAGGAAGGAGTCAACTAGAAAAACAAGGTATTGCTAAGTATATACTCCCCTCAAAGACTAGCACTTTAAACTTGTGCTTTATTTATAGATTGACTCAGCTTGCTTGCGAGAGTTCGACTAAGTTGCTCAACATGTGAGTGGGTGATAAAACACTATTCAATTTCTATTTTATTTTATCCGTTGGTTGCAAATATCTCCATTGCCCCACAGGTAATGATTGTAGCTTTATACCTCCAATCCATACACGCTTCAGTGCCAGTACACGCAGTCCAACATGTTCACACATGTTTTGCGTTTTCGAACACTGCTAAAATTATTGCGGATGTCAAATTAATAAAGCTAGCAAAATTTAAATTTTCATTTTTGAAGCCCAAAACTTACCCATATTTGACTCATTTGTACATAAAAGGGAGGGGGTGTAGCCCGATCAACTTGGTGTGTGTGACCCGATCAATTCCCTAAAATAAAAGGGCTGATCGGGCCACACACACACACCAAGTTGAGAGGTCCACACACACCTCTCCAATATGTCCCAATGCGGCAAATATGGATAAATTTTCAATTAGTGTTCCGTTCACGTCCTTCACCAAAGTCCCATTCATCACTCTTCCGCTGCGGTTTCCCATAGCATGCCATTATTACCTCCGCCTGCAGGTGTGTACCAATCACTCGAAGCCGCCGAGAGAAATATTCGTGCATTTGCGATATCGCAAGGCTATGCAATCAACCGTTTGCAAGGTCCATCGGCGGATCTCCCACTACGCTCTGCGGAATGCGCATGAGCAGTTCAAGAAGGCGGCGAATGCAAAAAACATTACTTGCACACATAAGTTTACAAGCACAATGGGAATTCCATCTTCCAATAGAATCGAGAAACGTCTTCAACGCAACGAGAAACTTTACCCAGTGGATTGGATACCCATTGGTGGCTCCATAAAATTAGCCCACTGTCGATGGTGGCACAGAGAACACCTGCAACAACTTTCGATTCGTTTCTCAACAAACTTACCGTTCAACATGGAGATCTTGCACCGCATCAACCAAGCATACTGGAGCAACAGATCTCGCAGTTGAGCGAGCCCACATCCGTCCCAAACCCCGTTCAAACCATCACCCGTGGGCGTCCTTCCAATTTTGCTATTCTATCAAGTACAAGACGCGACCGCTCGGCGTTCGAGACTGTAGAAACATGAATTTCAGGGAGGCAGAGGAAATGCGGTGTTTGTGAACAAGCGGTCCATAACAAACGGCGATGCCCCAACAATGCAGAGTCGTTCGCGAGATATTTTTCGGGGAACCATGACGGCGGTATGGGCCACAGCACTTGATTCTATAAGGCTGGTTGGGGATTTTTTCTACTACAGAATTTACAACGGGTGTGGCCCTATCAACTTGGGGTGTGTGGCCCGATCAGGCCCGCAAAAAATTCAAGGAAAATTTCTGCATGCCTTCGCCTTTTGCGGAAATAACATGCATACCCCTGTTTTTTGAAAATAACATCCATACCTTTTTGCTTGGGCGACGAGTCGTTCCTTTTAGGGTATAATATTCCCAAATGGGCGCGGCTATATGTGTGTGTACATTGTGTGTACACATTGTGTGTGTACATTGTGTGTACACATTGTGTGTGTGTGGAAATAGCAAAAGAGTGTGTGGAAATAACCGCGCCCATTTGGGAATATTATACCCTAAAAGGAACGACTCGTCGCCCGAGCAAAAGGGTATGGATGTTATTTTCGAAAAAACAGGGGTATGCATGTTATTTCCGCAAAAAGCGAGGGCATGCATGAAATTTTCCCAAAATTCAAATAGTACACTTTTACTTAAAACCCACAAAACTAGGACTCCAGGGAATAGTGCGCCAAGATATGACCTCTAGCCGATCCTGCTGAAATGTTTCGTTGTTCATCTTTGAGTTGATAGTGAGCTTGATCCGTAGATGTAAGTTTGATGTCTTCAATATCTGAAATCGTATATATTGTATAAAATGGCAACGTGTTAGCCGTTGACGATAAAAAAAACACCCGTAAACACCTCGTAGATAGAAGTAGAAAATACCAAGTCAAGTACTTAGTTAATGGAATGTTTATTGAGAAGTGATTAGGTAACCCAACATCAAATATGCATAAGATGTTAAAGTTATAGCGAACTTCCATCTGTCGTGTAGCCTACACCACTTATCAGCTCCTGAACATATGTACTCGGAATCTAGTACGAGTACATAATCTTACCTATTAATAAGTACGAATAAACATTGCTATAAATACAAAGATAATCATACCCAGTTTTGATAAAAACCAGTATAATGAAAGTTTTCAACACTCCTCAATGTGATTGCGCCGATCACACCTGTTGTAAGCCGATCGCGCTTCGCAATTCCTCAAATCTTGGAGTTGCCAATTCCTTAGTAAGTCCATCTGAAAGCATATCCTTGGTAGCAAGGTAGGCAGGTTCGATGATGTTATCTTGTAATTTTGGGATAATGAACTTGAGACAAATGTCAGCATGTTTCATCTTTGAGTGTCCTTCCGACCCCTTGAAAATCATGATTGCTGTAGCCGGTGCGTATACGCACGGTGCGGCTAGCGCGCAGAGGAAGACTTTCCTTTAAGCTGCGTTCGCCGCTATTTATCCGATACGCCCTTATAAAGGGCTTAGTAGGAGAGAGCTCTCCTACTCGGGGCCAAGATTCCCGGTTTGTTTTACTATTAGCTTTCGCTAATGCCTTAACGCAAGGCTCTCTTACTAAGGGTGTAGCTAAAGGGAGGGCTCCCTTTACGCTACTGCACTCACTACACGTGCGACCGGTCGAGGTCGTGCGTCTGTAGTCGGTTGCGTGAAATGTAAACTGAATGTATATTTAATATATAATTAGCCTAAATTAATTTAAACTAATGTAAACTATATGTAATACTAAGTAGAACTTACCAAATTCGTACCTAGCTAAAATGTAGTGTACACCACCTGTGTACCAACACGTGGCTGGATGCCACGCCACCCCCAGGGGATCCTGCCCTGATTGGTTAAAATAACCAATGGTTCAAAACCTTTCGAACCGGTCAATACTGAACCCAACCGTAGTGTACTCACGTACACCAGTTACTAAATGTGACTCGAATGTAACCCTGTTACATCATCCCCCATCAAGACTATTGCTTACGCAATAAACAAAATTTTGTTGGAGAACTCCAACTGCCAGAACCTCTGGCTGACCATGAGCACGATTAGTGGTGCTATGGAAGGAAACTATTCCGATAACTCGGAAGTGGATGCCCTTGGGGATATCCCCCAAACGGCTGACCACTCCGACAGCATGAACGGCGGTGTCGGTCATCCAATCCATTCCCCACACGTGGGGAAAACGCACTAACTCGTGCGCCACCTTTACCAACTAGGGATGATACATCCGGGTCGCCGAAGGCGACCATCACCAATGAACCGGCCTCGGTTCGTGAGGCCCGACGTGCCGTACTGGCACGGAAGGGACCTCGTGACCCTCAAAAGAGGGCTAAGAACGCGGTCAAGAGGGGTTTAGCCTCCTATACCCCTGGTCCAGCGGCTATACTGCCGCGTGAAATTGCGCGCCTGAAACAACTCCGGGCCAAACTGCTAACGCCTAAGCAGTTTACTGCCAAGTCCTACCGGACGCGCCTCGGGAAACAGGCACGCGGTGCCTTCGTGGATATCCTCCACGAGGTTACCTTTGTTCTCTTACGAGACGAAAGCGTCGAGGACGCAGAACAGGCATTCCGCGCTTGGGTGGAAGGGGAGAAGCGTCTCCCTAACTTTGATGCGCTGTACAACAGCTTTTCCGAACCCGACGTTCGAGTAGAGAGGGAGTTACGCTTGGCCTTTGCCCAGGCCAAAGCGCAAGGGCAATTATCTGCCTCTTACTACACGCTCCTCCTGCTCTAGATGTGGTGCCGGGGGTCAATGCAAACCCTGCATCTGCCTCCGGCAAACTCCCAGCTACTGGGAGTGAAGGGGCTTCTTCGTCCCCTTTGATCGTTGACTCTCAGCGGGATTCTCCCGCTCGAAAGCGTCAACGACGTCACGGCAATCCTGCCGCAGGAGAGTATCGGACTCCCACGAGCTCTGGGAATGTGGATAACCTTTCCACTTCACCAGGTAGTGGGTCTCGCCCCAGGGGTGGGGTCGTGCCATCAGGCGTTCCACATGGTAATGTGGAGTACCCTCCGTATCGAGGAATGGAGGAGGGGGTCACGCTATTGCGACGTGAGTTCCACGAGCGCTGTGATGTCGTGAAGGAACTTAAATTTTCGAGGTTTCCACTCAAAAACAACACAAGGAAGCGATACAATGCTCTTCTCTTGCTTAAACTTCCCAGGTTCTTGGTACTTACGTCCGAATTTTAATATAAAGTTACTGAAAATGGACACTTCCTGGTAACACTCAGACTGCCCCTTAACTTAGGTAATCGCAGAGGATCTTTATCACGCTGTAACACGCGTTCACTTAAAGTTGTACTCGGGTTGTACTTAGTTTTTGTATAGGTTTGAAAAGGTTTCTTTGGCTGGTAAGACGACTGCTTGAAAGGGGGGAAATTTGATTATAATTAAAAGTATTAAGAAATCCTATATCTACCTCCAGTATCTGTTACCTTGTTACTTCTTGGTTACTTCAGCACTTGCTTCGATACCGAAAAACTCACTTCATGATCGGCTAAAAACACCGTATACTCTTTATGCATACTGTTCGTATACATTCAACCGTAAATTCCAATCACTTCACCACAACCTCCCCTTGCGCAGCTTCAGCGTCAGCGAGCAAAAGCAAGCAATTCATTATATCGCCTATCTGTACCACCATTTCATTAACTCCACTTCAAATATTGACGCGCTTCAATGTCCGTCAAAGTGGATGCAAAGCAAGGAACATCATATCTTTCACACACTTCCATCATCCGATCCCAATCGACATCTTGCTCGAATACATATCGCGCAGCCACAATGAATAGGCAATCACGTGATCTGCTGAGTGATACCAACTGTAATGGGGTGCCATTACATAATAGATATTCAAGTTAGAATATCACAGTTTAATTTCAGACGCGTTGTCTGAAATTTAAATAAGAGATTATAAGTTATTATAATCTAAGAAGGAAAAGTCGATTCGGTATAAATACCGAATCTTGCAGGTTAACTAATAGTACAGTTAGTTAAAGACTTGATACTATTATATTAATTAGTTAGTTACTATACTATTAGCCTCTAAACCACCCATTAAATAAACACTCTTAATTTTGCGTTCTAGAACATAAGTGAATATTAATATATTTACTTTTTTATAGGATTAGTTGTTACCAACTAATCCTGCCCTAATTGTATTGCGCGCTTCCTCGCAAAATACAGTGTAAGCCTGTAACAGGATCAGTCCTGTTACACCTGGTAGCACTTTGTGGTCCGTCTTAACGACCACAGTTCCGTTCTGCTAGTTAACTAGCGGAGCGAAGATTAAGATCCGCTCGGCATCATGTCGCGAGACATGTCGGCTGCCGAGCGAGAAAGAACGCTTTAAGAGGTGAATAAACACTTCCCTCACTTCTCGTCGCGTAGTAAAGACGCGACGGCGGAAATGATTCGGTCTATGGGGAGCGACATCATTACCTTCCTCAAGAGTAAGTCTCCAGAGGAAGTGGTACAGGTGGTGAACCGCTTTAGGCTAAACCACCTAGAAAAGTCAGAACGGCCCGCACCAGAGGCAGCGCGGACCGCAACTGCACCTGCAACGCATAGCGTTGAAGTAGTAAAGGCGCGATTACCGCCCTTTACCGGCGAAGGGGGCGAGCCCCTTCGTAGATGGTTCGCAGAGGTGGAAGATGCCATCTCTGCGCAAAATATTGTTGACGAACGTCAACAGGCGTACTTCGCCACAACATGTCTAGGCGGCAGAGCCAGGTCATGGGCGATGAGTCGCAGAGCCACTGATGACTCTGCGTTCCTTACTTATAAGGAATTTAAAGCTGAGATAAAGCTCAACTTTGAAGCTCCAGAAATGGAGCTAAGTAGTCGGCAAGAGTTTATGGAACTCCGGCAAGCTAAGCTTGACCTTCAATCTTACGCTCAGAAGACGCAATATTTGCTGTCAAATATTGTGTATGAGCCGGTGTTCCCTGCTATGCAGGTCACTGGCTTCATGAAGGGACTCAATGATGGTCCCGTCAAACAGAGTCTCTATCGGCACCCGCCAGATACTCTGAGGGATGCCATTGATATGAGCATCCGTGAGGAGTTCAGCATGCGATCATCATCATCGCATGCTGGGTACATCCGAAGGGATCAACAGCCCTTCGCTTTTGACATGCCGCAACGGCATGTCAACAATCAGCAGTCAGGCAGACGAAGCTCACACTTCGTCTCAAGAAACAGCCACCCGCGCCAGAGCATGGGCGGTGAAGGTCCAGAGCCGATGGACCTATCGGTTTTGGTTGCTTCGAACTAGAAGCGACCGAAATTTAAGAAGAATATTCGCTGCAATAGATGCGCGAAAATGGGGCATTTTGCCCATGAGTGTATGGCACCGCGTCCGGTGCCACGATGTCAGCGGACGGAACCGTCCGCTGCACGGCGACACCAACAGGGACATCACCGTGTTGGTGCAAAAAA
>CM047582.1:12449278-12511367 GCA_026184515.1 Peronosclerospora sorghi | reverse complement strand
GCCACGTGTGTGTGGCCCAGGGCTTGAGGTGGGGGGTTCCCTGATGTCTGCCCTTTATCTGTGCGAAAGCACATCTATAAGTTTCTATCGACGCACCTTAGTGTCTTACGACACGTCTGCGATGCCATGGCGGAAAGCCAAGATAAGCAGAAGGATCAAGCTGACCGCAAGGGGCGGCGTAACGAAAAGGTGTACAAAATAGGAGAAAGTGTTTTATTACACGCTAAAAATCTTCCTACATATGCAGTTTCCAACGTGTTGCGGAATAACCTGCGCCCCAGGTTTGTGGGGCCTTTTAAGGTACTAGCCCGAAAGGGCTTATCGTATACCTTGGACATCCCGAAGGTGATGCGTACGCATCCAACCTTCTATGTGGGTATGCTTAAGCCATACCAGGACCCGGAGGCGGGGCCCCTCCTGGAGGAGGGTGGAAAGGCGGATAGCCGTAAGGCACCGCATGGCGAAGGAAGCCTGAAAGGGCTAAAATGCGACCACGAAGCTCCGCAACGGTCGTCTCGAGAGAGGCAAGCCGCCTCTCGAAGCGATCAGTGGCATCCCGCTCATAGCGGATCCCCTCTTGGAGATCATGGATGCGAAGGCTGTGTCGATCATAGCGCGCGCGAATCTCACGTCGCAATTGTGCGACCTCCTCCTCCAATGCTCGATGCGGAGAGTACTCCACACTTTCATGTGGAGCGGCTGATGGCGCGGCGCCATCATCGGGGTCAAACCCAGTATCTGGTGAAGTGGAAAGGTTATCCACACTCACAGAGTTCGTGGGAGTTCGAGACTCCCCTACGTCAGGATTGCAGCGACGTCGTTGACGCTTTTGAGCGGGAGAATCCCGCTGTAGGTCAGCGACCAGAGGGGCATGAGAAGCCTCTTCACTCCCAATAAGTGGGAGTTGGCCGGAGGCAGATGTGGCGACCACACTGTCTCCGGACACCAGGGTGGAGACAGGGGCGCTGGCGTAGCGCGTGCGATACGGAGCACGTAGTTGCTCCATCGCCTTAGCTTTGGTAAATGTAAGGCGCAACACCCTCTCCACTCAAATGTCAGGACGGGAATAGCTGTCATGCAGCTCATCGAAGCTGGGGAGAAGCTTCTCCCCTTCCGCCCAAGCGCGGAACTTCTTCTCTGCGTCATCGGCACTTTCTACCGGGGAGAGAACGAAAGGAACCTCGCGGAGGTTCTCAACAGGGGCACCTTGTGCCTGCCTGTTTAAGCGCTCTCGGTACGAGACGCTAGTGAACTGCTTTTGTGTAAGCAGTAGTTGCCGGAGTTTCTCACGGAGTTCGCGTTGGTACGTCTGTTCAGCCGCGGGGACAGGGGTATAGGACGCTAGACTAGTCCTTACCAAACGCCTGGCCCATCTTGGAAGGTCACGAGGACCATCGAAATTATAAGCCGCCTCTGACGGGCGTTTGGGGGCGCGTAACGCAGCCCTTAGTGCCTGTGCGGCAAGTTGGGAGTCTTGAGCTGCGTCCAGCTCATTAGTGATGATCGCCTTTGGCGATTCGGATGTATCATCCGATACAAGCAGGGGTTCCGCACTAGTTAGTGCATTTTCCTCACGTGTGGGGAAGGGATTAGGCTGCCGACAACGCCGTTCGGTGCTGTCGGAGCGGCTCACCATTGGGGAGGTATCCTCAAAGGCATACACTTCCGAGTTTTCGGAGTAGTCTACCTCTTCTAGAGGAGACGCCATAGCACCACTGGAGGTGTACATAGGGATGGCCAGGGGAACTGGCGTTGGAGTTCTCCAACAAAATTTTGTTTATTGCGTAAGCAATAGTCTTGATTGGGGAGGATGTAACGGGGTTACATTCGGGTTACATTGAGTGTTGGTGTACATGAGTACACCACGGTTGAGGCCAGTATTGGCCGGTTTGAAAGGTTTCGAACCTTTGGTTATTTTAACCAATCAGGGCATGGGCCCTTGGTGTGGTGGCGTGTCAGCCATCCACGTGTCAGTACACAGGTGTGTACACTACATTTTAGCTTGGTACGAATTAGGAATATTCTACTTAGTGTTACATATAGTTTATATTAGTTTAAATAATTACATATTAAATATATTCAGTTTACTTTTCACTCTTTCGTACAGACGCACGACCTCGACCGGTCGTGCGTGTAGTGAGTGCCGTAGCGTAAGGGAGCCCTCCCCTTATCTACACCCTTTGTAAGGGAGCCTTGCCGTTAAGGCACTAGTAAAGGCTAGAGCAAACTAACCCGGGAATCTTGGCCCCGAGTAGGAGATCTCTCTCCTACTAAGCCCTTAATAAGGGCGTGTCGGCTAAGTAGCGGCGAACGCCGCTTTAAGGAAAGTCTTCCTCTGTGCGCTAGCCGCACCGTGCGTATACGCACCGGCTACACGCACGGTGCGGCTAACACACAGAGGAAGACTGTCCTTTAAGTGGCGTTCGCCGCTACTTAGCCGATACGCCCTTATAAAGAGCTTAGTAGGAGAGAGCTCTCCTACTCGGGGCCAAGATTTCCGGTTTGGTTTACTATTAGCTTTCGCTAATGCCTTAACGCAAGGCTCCCTTACTAAGGGTGTAGCTAAAGGGAGGGCTCCCTTTACGCTACTGCACTCACTACACGCGCGACCGGTCGAGGTCGTGCGTCTGTAGTCGGTTGAGTGAAATGTAAACTGAATGTATATTTAATATATAATTAGCCTGAATTAATTTAAACTAATGTAAACTATATGTAATATTAAGTAGAACTTACCAAATTCGTACCTAGCTAAAATGTAGTGTACACCACCTGTGTACCAACACGTGGCTGGCTGCCACGCCACCCCCAGGTGCTCCTGCCCTGCCCTGATTGGTTAAATAACCAATGGTTCAAACCTTTCGAACCGGTCAAAACTGACCCCAACCGTAGTGTACTCACTTACACCACCTACTAAATGTGACTCGACTGTAACCCTGTTACAATTGCTGCTTGGTTGACCATGCAAAGTTGCATCGGTAGCTTGCTCTTGACTTGTATTTCTTCGATCAATTCCTTGACACTAAGTAAGCTGACTACATTGGCCCAAGCAGCATAATATTCAGCATCCATAGTCGGTAATGAGACGCCACCTTGCTTCTTGCAGATCCATCTCACCAGCATCCCATCAACGAGAATTAAACCACCTGTAGTGGATTTTCGGTCTTCCTTTGACCCACCATAGTCCACATCGCTGTAGTCCTTCACCGTCAAAACTTCATTCGAAATTTGCACTTGCCCATACAAATATTAAGTGTATTGGTATCCTTGGTATATCGTACTATCTTCTTCGCCAGGTGACAATCCGCCATCATAAGTGCATGTGTCTTTCGAGTATCCTTGTTGACAGCGTAATCAATGTCCGGTCTTGTGAATTTTGTAATCCAAGGCAAACTTCCGATGAAAGCCTGGAAATCCTTGATTTTCAATTAACCAGTGATGTTAAGTAGTTCACTTGATTGCAGCGCTAATCCTCCAAAATTTTAATCGATTTGCGGCCTGACTGCATTTGAATTTTTAAACCGAAATCTTGAATGATGCCATCGATCGCCAGCTCTTGATATAGTCTGTAGTCAAAATTGTCCTCAAAAGTGACTTGCATACCCAAGACTTTGGAAACTTTCCCCAAATTCTTGATTTCCAAACATTTTAGATCTTCGAAAAACTTGGTGACGAGATCCTCATTAGTTCCTGTGACGAACAAGTCACAAAGTAATACCGACAATCACAACTTGGCCATCAACTCGCTTCACGTAGAGTAATAAATTACAAAAATTGCAAATGTAAGAATTTTCCATGTGTCAGCTAATTCCGTTGCCTTCCTGCCTGTTAAAGGCCGTAAAGAGTCTTGTTGAGCTTGAGTACCTTTTTTGTCTTTATGAGTGTCCTCGATTGTTTTTCCATGCATTACGCAATGCTCGCGTTGCCACTTGGTCTTTCCCTTGGGTTTTATCTTGGACTCTTGATAATAAGAAGCTTCCCCCCTGATTGTCGATCTTCTAGCAGCCCTTATCGCACTTGTACGTTTTGGACTTGATCGAAAGTTTTATGGTTTCGCACGTGTTGAGTGACAACAACCTAGCGTTCCAACTTGACATATACCTGGAAACTGTGGTGAAGTAGAGTCTTTATTTACGACATGAAGAAGATGATCTGCGGCTGTTATTAATCCATGGTATATTCTTCACGTCAAGACCCTTAATACTAGCGTGATGTTGCGTTTTAAAGCTGCAAGCATCGGTGGCCATCGTCTTCTCCCATAGTCAATGATCCTTAGCGACAAAGATCGTGTTGAAACTTCATCATGAGTGCCAAGAGGCACACCACGCTCTTTCACGGCGTTTTATCAAAGTCTTGAACCTTCATCATGCGAATAACGTGAAAATTATGGCTTAAATGACCCAAACGAAGAGAATATTGAGCCGGATAGTTTGAGGAGCCGAGGGCGCACGACTTTTCGTTGCCTTTAGCATCGTCATTGGACCCGCCGTTGAGCTTAGAAGCTGCGCCTGTTTTTTGACTTTGTTTGGCGGTGATGATGGTTTCATTTCATGGTCTGGTTCACTTGTTACGTCCCGCGCCCTAGCGCCCATCGCCGCGACTGACGCTTTTGATTGAGTGTGTTGTAAAATGTGGAGTTTTATGAAGATTTCCGCCAATCAAAAGGGACTTGTGCCGGCGTCTCTTGCCGGCCGTCTCGCGACTGATTGAATGGTGATTATATGAATCAGGAGCTTTTTTATGAAGATTTTTGGCCAATCAGAAGGGAATTTTGCCGGCCGTCTCGCGCCTGATTGAATGGTGATTGGTATGAATCTGTAGTTTTTATGAAGATTTTCAGCCAATCAAAATGGACTTGTGTCGGCCGTCTCGCGACCAATCGGATTAAGAAGGGTTTCCGAAGTAACTGTAAAGTATTGGAGTCAACGCTGAAGTAACCAAAAAAGTAGTAAGTAGCATAAGTGTTTGATTTCGGTATAGGATTTGGTAATACTTAATATATTCGAATTTCCCCTGAACAGCAAAGATCTCTGGTGGCCCCCTAAAACCTTCTTCATTGTTCTCATACAAAAACCGAGTCTAATACAAAAAAGTCGTTGAGTGAACACCTAAGCAAGAAGAGCAACAGCCTTTTGAAGCTAGCTAGAATTGGGGGCAGCCTGGAACTATTTTGAAAGTGTGTTCCTAGTGTGTTTGGTTGATTTTTTGTTCGGGCGGTAGTATTAAGGACCCGAGAAGTTAAACAAGAAGGACGGAATTATTACCTTTTTGTGTTGTTAATTAAGTGGAATCATTAAAATTTTCAGCTACTACACGAAAAAAAACTTAATCTCTCTTCACGTTTGCCAATAGTGACGGCAACTTGAGCTACGTGCGAGAGATTTTTTCCCAGGATTTCGGTATACTGTGTACGGTGAACCAAACGCCACAATATCGCCAATATTTGTATTTTTGCGTGTAAGCACTTCCAAAGGGGATTTACGTTTTTAATTTTCATTGCTTGGACTTTAGTTCAATTTGAAAGCAGCATATTGAACCACATCGCCCCGAAACGAAAGACTAAGGCTACTTGCGAACAACATACACCTTGCCATAATCATGACTGCGCGATGTATGCGGTCGGTCTTACCATGCCTGATTTGGTTGTTGGCTTCATTAATTGTCGCTCAATACCGGTAGTTTACAAAAAAAAACCGCGAATTTTATACCAGTAACCTTCATCGGGACGCAGTATCTGAATTTTCCAGTTAAACCGCCGCTCGAAGAACGCCAAAAAATGTTCATTTTTTTCGGCAGCGACATTTTTGGTTTTGGCCACCAATACGCGGGAGGAGTTTGATTTATGATCAACAAAAAAGTTTATCATGTATTGATTGACCAATCAATCTTTCGACGTAATTGGCCCCTTTAGATCGGAGCAAATTACGTCACCACTTTGATCAAAAAAATTGGAGGATTCAAACCAGTGTTTCTGACTGATCGTGGATTTTTAGTTTGATAGCCCTCGTCAAAGTCACTTTATCTTTTATGATCAGTAGGCTGGATCTCGCTTGATGGATCCATGACCAAACGTTCCACGGCATCGTAATTGTGATGCCCTAGGCTAGCATGAAAATGAATTAAATGCCCTCTTAGGAAATTCAATGTTCGTTCCAAATCTCTGTCATTTTCTTCCTGAATAGCCAAAACAGTAGGGAACTTTGGTTTATCGTCAACGATAACCTTTACTACAGCTGTAAACACCTTGTTCATCTTTTGGATTTCAAAAAAATGGACTTCGAGTGGAGGTATGCAACATAATTCTGTTACCGTTGATATACGCCATTTTGCACTCTTTTTCCTCCAAAAGACTGTAAGCAAGATGTTCTTTGACAGATTGTCCACGAATCAACGTTATCAACACGATTCGTATTTGAATTTCCATTTGCAACCCCTTCAATCATAATCTAACCTTTTTGAGATACTAGTATTTTTTTCCGTCTGCCTGGTAACAGGTGCCATCACACCTTCACCATCACGCAGGTATTTTTTGTCATTTAAAAGGTGCATACTAGTACCACTGTCCAATATCCAAGTGGTGCATTCAATCTCGGCCAGGTTATCGCTAATGGTTAGTGACAAATCAACCTTTTGATCAGCCTTATTCGGACATTTTGGACCAAGGTGTCTAATTTTTCCGCATCCATGGCATTTGATGACTTTCTGCTTTTCTTCAATCACGTTAACTGTGTCAGTATCAAAGCCTTGTACTTCGTGCTTCACCCCCACAGACTGAGCAAGTTGACATTACAATAGAACCTGTCTAAACTGATATCCTCGGGACCGAAGGGTTTTATCAGCTAACAGAGGTTATCACTTAAACCAGTTCTGCACACCAACCATACAAACACTCAAACCACAATTCACACACAGAACGACAACCACAATCGCATTCAAAACATGCCCCAGCGCGGTGTTAAGCACACAACAATGACGGACGAGGTCCGCATTGCTTTGTGTCAGTACAAAAAGGACAACCCCAAAGTCACTCAGAAGGAACTCCGGGAATGGCTCAAGAAGTAGCACAACACCAAAGTGGCCCAGTCGACTATCTCAGGCATACTCAAACGCTCTACTGAGCTGCTCCAGATGACGGAAAACGTCAATCTGAGCCAGAAACGCCAGCGCAAGGTGAAATACCCGCAGATGGAGGGGGCATTGGCGTAGTGGTTCCATGCCAATCAGGCTCGCATCAACATCAGCGGCAAACTTCTCAAAGAGAGCGCAAGGAATATCCTGGACCGTCTGTTTCCTGACCACGCTGCTTTCTAGTTCTCCGACGGCTGGCTTGAGTCGTTCAAGACTCGCCACGGGATCGAGTCACACCGCCGCTTTGGAGAGAGCGGATCTGTTGACATGGAGCTCATTGAGGACGAGAGGCCGAAGATTAGGGACATCCTGGATCAGTACGATCTCCAAGACATTTATAATATGGATGAAACAGGACTGTTCTATAGGATGCAGGTAAGCTCGGGAATGCGTTGCCATTGTTTCCTCAACGTGATGATTAAAAAAAGCTTCACATACTAGGCGGACCACTCTCTTGCGACCAAGAAGCCGGAAGGCCGGAAGCAGCACAAGGAGCGCTGACTTGCTGTCTGCTGCAATGGTGACGGTTCAGACAAGCTTCCATTGTGGGTCATTGGCAAATCCAAGAATTCGCGCTGCTTCAAGAACATCAACCTCAACAATCTGGGTTGCGTTTATCGCAACAATGCGAAGGCTTGGATGCCCCAGCTTGTCTTTCTCGAGTGGCTCAAAGCATTTGATCTTCGGATGGCTGAAAGAAAATTTCTTCTCATCATGGACAATTGCAGAGCCCACGTTCCTCTTACGGAGCTTCCGGTTCGCATCCAACTGAGGAACACAACCGTCTTTTACCTCCCACCGAATACCACATCATAGCTGCAACCATGTGATTCCGGAATCATCCGGAACCTAAAGGCCTACTACCGGCGCTCGTTCAACCGCCTCCTCTGGCAAGGATAAGGTCGTCGTTCCCGAGAAAGTGGACATCCTAAAAGCTATCAGGCTTGCAGTTCCAGCATGGAGGGACGGGTTCAAGCCTGCAACAATCGCCAATTGATTCCGGCACTGCAGGAACCGCACTGTCACCGCCGACCTCGTACAGAATCAGCAACTGGTTATTGATCAAGAGGAGGCCGCCGATCTCCTGTATAGGACGTCATGAAGGTTCTGGAGGAAAAAGTCCAGAAGTTCCTTACCGCAACCCGATAGACATCAGCAACCTTCTCAACTATCCAGATGAAGAGGTGGTCACCTACCTGCCAGACCTCAACGAGGTGATTCAGGAGAACCTGCCCACAGAGGTCGACAATGAAACTGTGGATGGAGACGACAGTAAGGAACTTCCTCCTGTGATGAAGCGGATAAAAGACTTTGGTCGTTTTGCGTCAGCAGCACACTTATCGGCTTATCGGCGATCGAATTGGTGAGAATACAGGAGGCTTTTAAGCCTATCATGTGCAAGAGGTGTCAAGAACACGGATTTTGGTAAGTCACATGAGATTGCGTGTACCTACATATTTTCATGTTTGTACATATTGGGGACCATAGGGGGTAGGGAGTTTAGTGTTGGGTTTGGTTTCGCCTGCTAAGAGCGTTTTTTTGGTTTTACGTCTTAATTGTTGGGCCTTTAACTCAACCGGAGGTCGTTTCGCCTTGTACATCAGTCGCCTCTGCACGCCGCAGAGTGTTTGGGAGCGGAGGGTCGAGTAATCCCCTCCAGCTCATTATACCCGGCCGGGACGCGTTACAGACACACTTGGCCCGCCGGAAGTCCCTCGACGGGAGTACACTTCGGTCGGCTTCTCAAGTTCAAATCACGCACGTTTGGAACGTGTTATTAAGTTTTTTGGATTTTTACGTGGAGATATCGTTTATGGAGTGTATCACGTTCTCATTTGGATCTCCCTATTGGATTATTGGAGTTTTATTCTCATATTGGTTGGTCTCTACGATCGGTTGAGCGATCTGCCCTTTGGAGTATACTCACTCCAAGTATAACTGGTTTGCCCGTACCCAGGGTGAAGTGTTCCGCCCAGGGTACACCACCCAGTACGGTCTCCCGCATTTAGAACACAAGTCAATTCCCAGCACCGATCCACCGAGTGTGTTACCAGCCCATTCCATCGGGTACACAAGGTGAGATGAAGAACAAATCGGACCAGGCGTCCTGCGTTGATGATCGGTCGTCTGCCAGCAGCGGACGATCAGATCGGATCGAAGGCCACGGTTCGCGGGGTAACCCCCCGTAAGTTGGACGGCCGGGCACGATGGTGGTCAGGTTCTCGACACTACGGTGTTCGATTTTGAACTAGACTCCACCACACTCCCATTCCAGCGGTTGACGCACACATGATGATACAGTCGCTTGAAACCTTCTGGCAGCAGGCGGATACGGAGGACTACTTCATGACGGCACTGTAGTAGATGAGGGACAAGCTCCGGGAGATCAGAACACGCCAGATGGTGTATAAGGGCATTCAGAGATATTTTACACGAATTTAAGTAGCACGAATGTAGGGTAAATCAGTTTACAAAAGTTGTGAGACCGAGAGAAATGTATCGGATAACAGATCACGGAGGTTTATCAGTTCCAGTATGGGGACGTACTCGGACTGGAGATTTTTTAGCAGTTTATACAGGTTATCAGTTAAGGCAGTATCATTTTAGGCAGGTTCTAATGTATTACCGGCGTGGCACAAATAATCTGACTCAAAATTTCCATTAAAATGGTTTTCAAAACAGGCGATGCGTAATGAACCACATTATCTAAGACAAGTGGTTCACTGCCACCAACAGCTTCTGAAATTGCAATTAAGTTTAGATAGTGCTGATTCCAGGATCACGTTCAATTCTTACGTCTTATGAAATGTTTCATAGCCTGGGCAAGGTGACAGAAGTGTAAAATGCATTCAACATATTGCACCAGCGTAAGACACTCAGTCCACCACGTATCAACTTCTCGACTGTAATTTCTTTTCAGCAGTTCCGCTGAGAAAATGTCCACGGAGATCAACTTTTATATCTTCACTCCAAAAAAAATCCACAGGTCGATTCAGCAATCGACATTGGACGAATGAATCTCGTCCTCATTCCTTGAAACTATCCCCAACCCACAATACACCTCAGTACCGTCCAACATCCTTATAGGCAGCTTGCAGCCCCTCGCGGAGGGTGTACGGAACACGGGTTGTAAATTTTGTAAGGTCTAACCCATTCCATAATTTTGGTCATTAAAACCACCATGAACATCAGTTTCTAAATGGGTTCAGTTGTTTAGCACCATAACCATTCCGCGGTACTCTTCAGGTTTAGCTTTCTACCGATCGTAGGTAACGCTGTGTCACTTTGTTCGTCTACAGAAGTGGTTTAAGTGGAGGAACAAAAACAGAGATAGCTGGTTCATGGCACAAGATGACACCGTTGTTACTTTTCATACCAAAATCATCTGGTGAATCAGGACTCATATCTATCCCTGTAGCAATTACACACCGCACTAGTAAAGAGACGATATGCTCGCTCTTTGTTCCAGAGGGCAAGTATAGCCAAGCATGGAGGAGGTGGGGGTATTATATGGCAAGATGGGGGGTCTTCTGCGTATATCTCTTCAACCCCGAGCGAAGGACTACAAACTAGTTAAGCAACCATCTAAGCACCAAGCGACATAACAAGATTTAACCACCGCGATAAGCCTACCTACGTAGAAAATTTCTAAAATTTTACATTCTTCCGCTTTTAACCACTCAGCCATTTTTTCTCCAGTTAAATATTTTAGCAAATGATTTTACTAAAAACTTTATTACAAAATAAAAGATTTTATTACCTTAGATATTGTTTTAAAAAAATTTCTTTAATACAAAGAAAATGTTCCTCACTTAGGAAGATTTTATTTAGGGAATTGATCGGGCCACACACCCCTCCCTTTGATGTCCAAATGCGTCAAATATGGGTAAGTTTCGGGCTTCCAAAATGAACCTTTAAATTAGATATGGTATCGTGCAGCGGTAAAAAAGGTATCCTGCAGCGGTAACCAGCCACCTAAAGTTAACGAGGATAAGCAAAGTATAAATTATGTCTTCTGAGATCTTCTTATCATACTTCTAGTCCTATTCTGAATAAGCTACCTTTACGACACCTGAACCGTGCTAGCCAGCTCACACAGCTAAAGATCCGCCCCATAATCCAGTGCGTGACGTTCCACGAACATCGATGGGTGAGTTCAGCAGCGTGCGTAAGCTTACGGTCGATAGCATCGCACTGCTGGAGATGATTGAGCCGAAATCTGTTAAGCTGGCGGCTAAACGGTCCGTGCGGCTTCGCGTGCAACAGCTGCTAAAGCAGCAGTGGCCTACGTGTCGTATTCTTCCGTTTGGCTCGTCCCAAGGGTATGCAAGCTCAATGCATAAAAGAAGCCAAAACGAAGGAATAGTTGTTTGTATGCTTTTCTGGTCCAGGCTTTGGTGGATGTGATATCGACCTCGGTATCTACTTTGAGGACGTTAATGTGGACGCTCGAGGTCAATTTTCTACCCAGAAACGCGTCGATTTGCTACTACAGCGTGCGAGCGGCTCTCGGGATCTTTTCAAGTGCAGTAATTTGTTCGCAATGCACGAGTACCTGTACTTAAGCTGTGGGATGCAAAGCGACAGGTATTGATAGCGCAATGATGGATTGGATGTTGGAGTGCAGTAGTAGTTTAGGTTGTTACTGCCATGTAGATAGCATGTGATTTGTGTGTGGGAGGCGTGAACGCTTTGCTAAACACAGCGCTGCTCAAGTTTTACGGTCAGGTGGATCCTCGAGTGCGGCTCTTGGTTTTCGCTGTCAAGTACTGGGCGAAGCAGCGAGGTATCAATGACTCGGTAAATGGCACGCTAAGTTCCTACGGTGAGTCCTTTGAGATTAGGGATAATTTGTTTGTCAACAATGTTTCACTCACTGGAGTTTGCCTTTTTCCATCCCCAGGCTATACATTGTTGCTTATTTTCTATTTGCTGTCTCACTATGCAAAGATGCAGCTACCGGCGGTGCACTCTAGTTTTCACGACCTTCAGTCGGACATGAAGGTCTCCGAGCTGCTGCAGCGTTTGCAGTCATTCCCAAGGACAGAATTAGCTTCTACATTTGGAATAACTAAACCGAACTCGGTCGGAGCGCTCCTTGAACGCTTTTTCGATTATTATGCGCACCGTTTTAATTTGGAGGACGAGGTTGTAAGCGTCCGCATAGGAAGTGCGTTATCGAACACGACGAAATAGAGTAGGCCGGTGTCTTGGACTAAGCATTGAGGATCCTTTTGAAATGGCTCATGATGTGGGACGGGTCGTGTTTCACAGAAAAGGTCGGGTTTTATACGATCAGAGTTTAAGCGTGCATGAGATATATTGAGTGAAGACCACCGTCTCGAGGACATTTGCGTATCTGACGAAACCTCATGGAACCACACAGCAACGTGCTACATTTGCTGCAGCAGAGATCATGCCACTCGAGAGTGTGGTCGGATGGTTCAACAGCATTCAACTCCTGGCGGGGCTTGAAATGAAATGTCACTCTTTTCGGACTGTTGGTGTTGCGGCGAGTATGGCCACTACAAAGCAGAGAGTCCGATGCTCCTTTTTCGCAACATATCTATTTCGACAAAAAACAGAAACTATTTCGATTCCAGGGTATGGTACGCTTACGGAAATTGCACTATCTTCTCGGCCCGATGCGGTTTGTGGTTCACCTGTTCCAAGGAAGCTACTTCTTCGCGTGTGCAAGGAAAATATTTTGAACGTGGTCTCGCTCGAAGCGATCCGCCAATGATTCGTCTATCTAGGAGAAAGAAACGCTCTCATAGTGGTTATTCATTGTCGACTCCCGCATCTTCCCCGCCATCTTCGTGGCATTGGTCATCGAATAGTTTCTCACAGGCGGAAAAGCGTCGACAACAACAACGCTATCACCAACAGCGACAAGAGCAGCGCCGCCAGAAATGTGCTATTTATGAACTGCCACGAAAATGTGGAGGAAGTACCATACTTTGCTTATCCTCGTTAACTTTAATGATTATAGTTTCTACAAATAATTGAGTTTCGTGCGTTATAAACGCAATGTTATGTTTTTTTAAGAGATGGTATCGTGCAGCGGTAAAAAAGGTGGCTGGTTACCGCTGCTCGATACCATCTCTAATTTAAAGGTTCATTTTGGAAACCCGAAACTTACCCATATTTGACGCATTTGGACATAAAAGGGAGGGGTGTGTGGCCCGATAAACTGGGGGGTGGTGGTCGATCAATTCCCTTTATTTAAAGGATTAATTGGTTTTAAGTTTTATAAAAATAATTAAATCATTCAATGGGTTGTTTATAATTAATAAGTTACACCGTTCACTGTAATTAGTGTGGATGCGCAAATAGTGTGGATTCGTAAATAGTGTGGACCACACTAATAATAGGCACCCCTTTTTTTTTTTTGCCAAAAAAAACGATCTCACTTGCCAAAACTCACGCTTGCATCATGCATCTCAACATTCCCTCTGTCCAAACCAATGACAATGAACCTTGACCACGTCGAAGCGTTGGCGTCTCCATCACCCATCGTTGCTGCTCTTGCAAGGGCTCATGCGCAGGCACAGGCTCGTAGCGAAGCCGTAGCTAAAGTGGAAAACAGGGAGAATGTTCTTGAACAGACCAACAGCAACCACGAACAAGAACAGATTCCAAACGACAATGATGCAACGAGGAAACGCAAGGGCGCAATCCAGCAGGTTGCGTCGGTTGAAACACGCGTAAAAGTCATCAAGTGGATGGTCAAAGACGCTGAAGAAAATGGAGAAAGGACGTTGCTGTAAGAGCAATAACGAACTTTCAAGCTGATTTCCGTGGCGAATACAAAGTATGTGTGGGCTTGTTCTGCTAATTGGAACACAAGAAACAGTAACTTACGGAATCTAGGTTCTCAATAGGCAAACTAAATGAAGTGCACACGTTGGTGGAAGGACCGCGAAGGCATTCTAACTGCTTATGACGCCAGTGTCAAGTCGATTTCAACGGTTTTAAACACGGGAGTGAAGCGAGTTCAGGTGAAGGTGGCTGTTGGAGGTCGTGGTCGTCAGCGTGCCCCCTGGACGGAGAGGCTGCATGAACTTCTTCTCGTTGAATTTTCTCGGGTGCGCGCAACTGGCATCAAATTGTCGCCGTCTCGTCTGCGCACAATTGCACTTGCCATATTTGAGGGCTCCGAAGAATGGGCGGCCGAATATGGCTCAGGTTACGTTAATCTGTCGGACAACATACCTGTGAAAGAAAAAATCAAAACGCGTTGGGCTCAGCATTTTATGGTGAGTTCTGGCAAAGTTTGCGTTCATTTCACGCTGTTGTGAAGTTCTTCTTAAATAATCTGGCCATTTTCTGCGAACAGAACGCCAAAAACATCGTTATAAGGATGCAAACGGGAAAACTCTCTTGCACTCCTGAAAAGGAATTGCAAATTGAAAAGACGGTCGCATTTCACATGGGTGAACTCCACCGTGGTTTCACTGCTGGAACATTGGATGAAAATATCATCCGAAACATGGATGAGACTCACTTCGTTATCAGTTTTGGTAACGGGCGCACACTCGGATTTCGTGGAGATTCTGATGTGAAATATGCCGATGCTGTTTCCGGGGGGGAAGGGTATGACGATGATGGTCAATCTTACTGGAGGGCCAAACTCCCAAATCGCAACGCCGATGCTCATATTTCAAAATGCGAAACGATCATATCCCATTCAAGGCTTGCCGGACGACGTTTCTGGCGTCACTTACCGAACTGTCCCGAAAGGGTGGTGCGATAAAACGGTACATTCAATATTATTATTATGTTTTTTTGCGATTACTGAATGCGGTTGAGCTTTCCACAGATTTTTTCGACTTGGTTTAACGAGCAACGTTCGCACCATCCCGAATCTTATGGCCGCCAGCTTCTCGTCTACGTCGACAACTGTGGTGGGCATAATGGGTCCCCACAGTTGAAACAAGTGCTTGAGCAAACGAAAACTGAGTTGCGTTATTTCCCTCCGTGCGCATCACACCTTGTGCAGCCATGCGATTCGTTTGTTATCTCAAAAATAAAGGATGAATGGAGAAGGCTTTGGGAGGAGGAGAAGTGCAGGATGGGGCGGGAAGGAGAATGGTCCAATGAGGTCCGGAAGATGGCGCGTGGTCCGGCAAGCTGAAAAACCCAGGTAAAAAGTTTTTCCTGCAACTTGCTGCAAAATCAGTGCTAAACGTGAATGCCATGCGCGACAGGAACCGTCTTACGTATGCTCGCAAGTCTATGATTCGCTGCGGCCTTGCGCTGGACATTTCTGGAAGGTGGCATACGGAGCAGTTGTCACCAGAGCTGGAGGAAATTATTGCAAAGCACCTTGACCACTTCGACGGCAGACCTGTAGAGCCTTATTGTAGCCAAAGACAGGAAGCGACATGAGATGAAGATATTTTTTTTTGATTTTAATAAGAACCTTGTCTTTTTCTCCTGTGCACATTTTCAATTTGACTGAAGGCTGCCAGTGCCTGCCCCCCGATTCCGTTCACGCAAAATGATTCACAGTGTACCAGCTTCTAATCATTTGTTGAAAGTCCACACCAATTAGGAATATTCGAATTTAGTGTGGACCACACTATATTTGCAAGCACGGAATAGTGTGGATTAGGAAATAGTGTGGTCCACGCTAATATTGGTCTCCGTCGAATATCCGGGAGGTTGAGAAATAGTGTGGTCCACACTAACTATGGTGAACGGTGTAGTTAATCATATTTCATTTTTTAATAACCTGAACCCTATAGGGAAATGGAGTATTATTATTAAAGAATGAAAAAAATCTACGAAAAGAAGGAAAGAGAGGTAAAATTTAAATCCTAATTTCTCCAATAATGTCTTTGTTACAAATTTAATTTAATTTTTTTATCCTTTAAGGATATATAATTTTATAAAATTGTAGTATATTACTATTAATAATATTTTTTCTACCATTTTTGGTTCAGTAGCAGTTGGATCGTTCGGTTTTTTATTGGACGTGAAGGTTCAGTATTGTTAACGACATTAACAACTTTTTGAAAAAATTGAAAAAAAACAATATTTTTTAGATCATGAACAATTTTTTTTTAAAAAAAAAATTCTTTAAAAAAAATTAAATCAAAGAATTCTTTAGGACAGCCAAGAAAACCAAGGTGAGAAAGTACTCAAACTCAATAAGACACGTTACGGCCTCAAACAGGCAGGACGGTTGTGAAACCTTCTAATTCACGGAAAAGGTTTAAGTTTCGATTGTTCGAAATGTATTACGGACACGTGTCTATATACAAAGCAAGTGGATAATGAAACTGTTATGTGGGCATTTACGTTGACGACCTACTGGTGACTGGCACGCAGGAGGAGCTCGTTGACTAGTTTTTTGAAGATATGAAGACTCTCAAAATAAAAAAAAATTGGGAAAAGTTCAAAGTTTCTAAGAATGCGAATTTCCTTCGTGGATAATTTTGGTTACAAGCTCGAACAAGAGGTCACGATTGATGCAGTCATCCATTATTTAAAGCTAGAAGATGCTAATCCAGTTCGAACTCCATCGGCCAATATTTCGAAGATCTAACCTTGAAACCAAGTGAAGCCTTCACAAGCACTGGTTTAGTGATAATTAAGGACTTCCAGTCTTTGGTCGGTAGCTTGCTATGGATTACGAGATGCACGCTCCCGGGCATTGCATTCGCTGTACATAAGGCGATTCGGAGGACACATGCTCCTACGATGGCCGACTGGCGGCTAGGTAAGCGGATATTGCGATACCTCCCTTGACGTATCGCAATAGCCGCTTATCTACCAATTATCTTAAGTTTTTAATGGGTTACCTGAAGTTACAAGTGACGTTTTGAGCATGAAGGGCCACAGCGATGCTGATTACGGCGGATGTAAAGCATACTGAAAGTCAACTACTGGTGATCTTGGTTTTATTGATGGCGCGTTGGTGCTGTGTCATTATCCACCATGGAAGTAGAATATTTATGCTGCTTCCACAAACGTGGTAAACTGTTTGTGTTTTAAGGAGTTGATCGAAAAAAACAAGTGAAAATGAAGCTGCCTTTGCATGGATAACCGAGCGGCTACTCAATGTTTTGAAGGGCATCGAGTCAAGCTCAAAAATGAAGCATGTGGATATACGCGTCAAGTTTACTATCTCGAAATTAAAGGAAGCGCTTGTGGAAGCTACATACTCTTTTAAGAAGGAGATGATAGCTGATGGTGTAACTAAGCCTTTACCTGCACCAATATTCGAGGAGCTACGCAGAGCGCTCTGCCTTCAACATGTGTGACATTTTGAATTCACATTGAGGAGGAGTGTAAAAATGTCCGTCTATTTTGTTTTTTTATTAAAACTGAGTAGGACTATTTTTAGGTAGAGATTAGTATTTGATTCTTATTAGTAGCATAATTAGTGCATTAGTACTCGATCATGAGTACAAACATATTTTTGTTACGCACAAGAAATGCATACCACACAACACATGGAACTTACCATAACTTCAACATCTGGTATATATTTTCATGTTAGTCTAGCTAAACACTTCTCAATATATATCCGTTGATTTAGTCCCTGATTTGGATATTTTCTTCTATACAGTAACAAGTGTCTACTGATACCTTTTTCGCTGTCAACGTGTGATTAAGCGTAGAGATATCGATATTGACTTTTCGTTTTTTTTTCGAGCACTTCCGACTCAAGTTTCCGTCTACAACGGCTACTATGGACACGAACAACTTCCAACACTCTATTTGGATACGTGCGAATCAAAGAGCTCGTAAGTAAATAGCACGGACGGGAAGCAGAAAGGTATGCACAATGGAACGCTCTAAGACGGAAAGAATCCGAACCCAGATTCTCCAAATGGCAGCTAAAGATGTATCAATAGCTTGAAAGCGTAGCGCAGGATGCAGATGCATCGGTTCCCGCTTCTGTACTTTATTTTTTTCGGAGGACGGCTGGTTGGGAATGCACCAAGCCATCTACACTATTATTCGTCCGCCGAATCTATGCCGATCAGTATACCAAACCGGTTCGCGATAGTGTGGAAGTACATTATTGGAAATAGCCACAGAACGGTATTCCCATCCATTGCTTATGCTCCAAATTTAATGCCGTTGTTGCCATACCAGCGAACAAGAATACGATACATCGCGAGAATGCCGAAATTAGCCGCAGAAGAAGTAGAATAGCGATTTTTAAGCTCAAGAGATGAAAGCTGCGCCTGAATAATGATTTCCATAAGGAAAATCTGCTAGAGAGCTGTTGAATAACTTGGTTCTCGTTTGTAATAATATTCTTCAAGGAGCCGACCAACCAGCATTTTTGAAAGCGACCATTATTTCGTTAGTTAGGAGGAACACTCTCCTCACGCGATGGATTATCGGTCCATCTTACTACTTAAATCGTCTCGACTACGAGACTACACGGATTACTGGCCATGTTGATCGGGGACTCGCGACAAGGTTTCATCCACGTACGACTGATCGACCGTTCTGTCATCATTACGGTGTATATTCCAGAAAATATAAACGATATTCTACAATTCGACTTTGACAAAGGTTATTATACCGTTGACCGGTTATATCTACTATAGTGCCGCTTAAAAAGAACTCATTTTTTTCGAATCGATTCATCACTTTAGTATGCAAGTTAACAAAGAGACATCGGCGGTGTTCCTTGTAAACAATGGTTTATCGAACCCTCAACGGGTCAAGTGTGGAATTTTTCGAGGGTGTCAGTTGGGCCAGTACCGTTTATACTAGCTGTAAAGCTCTGGGACCCGCCAGGGGATTTATGTAGGGGATGGATAGTGAGGAGTATCGGATCGCTTTTCGGTACTTTCTGTTAAAGATTATACTAAGGCAAAAATACGTGTTCCAACACCGGGACTCGAAATCGCGTCTGCAGGGTTAGAGACAGCTATCTTAACCGCAATTTTCCTCCACAGGTCATACCAAGGACAAAAGGATTTAAATATTATCGTCAATTTTGTGAAGCTTGGATCTGTACATCCAACCGCATCAATACAGTATATTTATATCGGTGAATCAGTAATTGTCATTACGTGGAAAGACATCACGTTTCTTAAGATATGAAGTTGGAGTCCTATCACAGATCAGATATAAACACGGCAGTCCGTCTCAATGGAGGCTGAGGACAGGAGAACAATGCGGAGCATCTGTTGATGAACGAGTGCAGTTATTAACGCAATGTAAATACCAGTGATATGTTTTCTGCATCGGTGTTCTATCCGCCAGGAAATGTGCTAGTCCGTTGGTCCACCTGCAACGAAACTGCTTCTGTGGAGAAATCATAACGTCCTAGGATCATGCAGACACAAGATTTACCCCTTGGTACTATTCATGACAAAAATAATATGGCAGAGCGCTAAAGGCTGCAAAAATGGAACAGAGCTTGCATGTAGTTGCGACGCGGCGATCACTGTAGATTCTGGTAACGCTATGAGTCGTTTACGAAATACTTGTAAAAAACCGATTAGTAAATAGGCGAGTAACTCCTAGGGTCGTAGTGGCCACTGTGCACTCTTGTAGTGTCGCAAAAAGGAGCCAAGTGGCTCACAACAATCATCAAGGTTCGTCTTACAGCATTTAGAATGAATTCGGACAAATATTATTACTCAAGCGCTTGCGCTGGCTGAGTATTAGAAGATAAAACCTCTCTCGCGAGCTTAAGGAATTCAACGCCAGATCTGCGTTGAATATCTACTTGAATCTACAATCCGGAAGCGCAATTCAATTATGCAGTCTTCAAGAAGACTATTCTGAAAATTAAATCTGAAGATTTACCAGATTCAGTACGGGAATTCATAGTAGCTAGTAGGACTTAAGTCTAACAGACTACGATCCAAAAACATGATTTCAGAGTTAGTGTCCCTGTTTTTTAGAACATTGAGTCAAACGTCGCATAAAATGTACATCGCCATACTGACAAGAACAACAACGTGACATAAATGTTCGCACAATTTGGTAAGCTCGTGCTTTTGTTGGTGCTTTCGCGACACGAGAACGCGACACTGTCGTGATGTTGCTTTTGTAAAATTTGCTGGAGCTGACCAGGCTGTCGCCAAGAAAAATAATATGGTGTTAGACGATATGGAATTAGATGTATCTTAGAGTCGTTATTATAGAGGATCCTGTTAAAACTCAACCAATATAGTTGCGTGCACTCCCCGCGATCAAGATTCACTTGCTGACGAAGTTTCAGCGCGGGAGGATCAGCGGGAGGTGTGTAGAGGCGTGCGTCGCGTAGAGACCACAAAGAGTTCAGTGAGTGTACTATTAATGTAAATGCAAAACGGAAAGTAAGATATATTATGTATGGTTACTTAAGTAGCTATCCAGCACTACTGCAACTTAATCCTGTAACCGCTATTATATGCAATAAATGTATAGCTTACCTGAACAGCCAATGGGATTCCACTATTCGGAAGAGTGCAAAGTCCAAAATGGATACACTCTTCCAACACTCCTCCTGGAAGACCGGAGGCTGTGACACCAACACTGCAGGCCTAGAGCTGCACGCAACACTTGAATACGCTGCGCTCCGAAGTCCTTGGTCAGTAGATCTACCAACATCTCTTCGCTCGGCACGTGGCTCGCCAGAACAATGCCCTTCTTGGTATAATCCTTCAGAAATTTAAGCTGGATGTCCACGTTCTTCGAGTTCGCCGCACTCGATTCATCCTCCAATTGTCGTATCGCAGCTTGATTATCCATTTTAAACACGAGTGGCGTCTTGGCATGCATGCCAATTTTGGCGACCAGCTCTCTCAGCCCTAATGCCTTCTTGCCGGCCATGGCTACCGCAACAAATTCAGCTTCTGCGGTTGATAACGCAACCGCCGTCTGCTTCTTGCAGGCCCAGCTCACGAGAACTCCATTCACAAACACTACCATCGCCGAAACACTTTTTCGGTCCAACTTGTCAGCGGCGAAATCCGCATCGCTGTAGACCATAATCCGGAGCGGCATTGTAAACCATCATCATGTTTCAGAATCAACTTGAGATCACTCGTTCCCTTTAGGTACTTGAGGATCCTCTTGGCAATCTTGTAATCGCCCAGCGTGGGTGCATGGGTCTTACGTGTGGCTCGATGCACGGCGAACGAAATGTCAGGACGCGTGCACCGGGCGACCCATAACAAACTGCCCACAAGAGATTGAAATTGCTTGATGCTTGGTAGGTTCTCCTTCGGCTCCACCAACAGAAGTTCTTGGTACTCCTTTACTTCATCCAGTGCCAGCACCGGAGTCCGGGCTGGGTTCATCTTCTCCATCCTGTTCATCTTCAGTATTTCCTTGATAGTGCCTTCTTGATCCAGCACGTAACCGCTCCTCGGATCACCTTGAATCCGGATACCCAGAAACTTGGTAACACTACCCAAGTCTTTCAAATCCAAAACTTTCATGTGCGCAAAAAATTCCAGCACGATCCTCTCACTGGTTCCAGTAACCAGGAGGTCGACAACATATGCACCAACTACCACTGTTTCGGCTCCTTGGTGCTTGACGAAACTACATGTGTCCGTGACACACTGCGTGAATCCAAACTTTGTCAACGTTTCACAAAGGCATTGGTGCCATAGGCGTCCAGCCTGCTTCAATCCGTACAGTTTGCGCTTTAATTTCATCGCTCCTTTGGTGATTTTACACCGACATCACGCAATGTATCCATCATGATTCATGCCTTGCGGCACCTGCAAGTGAATTTCCACATCGTCTTCCGATTTGGCCTTGGGGTAGGCACTTGGCACATCGCCGTGGCGTGCCGCTACCCCCCCCCCCCACACACACTTGCGCCAACACAAGAATCAACTTGACGTTATTCAACTCCATAACAGTTGAAAACGTGAAAAAATAATCGTCTCCGAAAATTTGCTTGTCGCCTCTGGTTACCAGCCACGCCTTGTACCTCTCAACCGACCCGTTTTCACTGACTTTCGTCTTGTACACCCATTTGGTCGGGAGAGGTACTTTTCCCTCAGGGCGGCGAACGACGTCCCACGTTTCGAGATATTGGATGGCCTTGAGCTCCTCCATTTCTGCCTTTTTCCACATCTTGGACTGCGGGCCGCCGTGCGCCTCACGATAATTTCTTGGATCTGGTTGCATCGTTTAACCACTTGGTGGCTCGCAACCCGGTTCACACACCGCATACACGCACAAAGCGCTTTCCACATTTTCGTCATTTTCGCTATTTTTTTCGGGAGTTTCATCACTTGAAGCGGCCCTTTTGGCCCACGACGCTTCATATTCTTGACCTTTGCCGTCTTCTTCGACTTCCTGCGCGTCTTCCTGGTGCCTTGCACCGCCTTTTCGACGTGTCTTGACTTGGTTACGGCCTCCGGATTTCCGTCACTTTTGCGCCCTGAACTTGGCGTATTTAAATCAGCATTTCCCGAACGCGACTCGGCCATTTCCTCGAGTTCTTGGCTTCGTTCACCTTATAACATCTTGGTTACTTTGTCTATTGTCTCCGCGCTGAGTGTTTCAATCGCGGTGACGTGCCTCGTCACCACGACCACCCTGTCTTTCAGCAATAATACCTTGAAACCTTTTGTTTCGTCGCTCTTACCTAGAATTATGGCCCGTTCGACGTGCTTCGCCAGCGTCTTCTTCTTTGGGTCCCGCCAAACCATGCACGGGGACCCGAAAACCACAATGTCATTTACTGCCGGCCGCTTGCCGGTCAGCACTTCCAACGGCGAAATTCGCCCGATATTCGACCTTGTCGGAGTACGGTTGAGTATGTACGCAGCATACGCAGCCGCCTCCGACCAATACGTAAGGGGTACATCTGACCCAAATATCATGCACCGGACCATGTTGAAAATGGTCCGGTTCATCCGCTCTGCCTTCCCATTTGAGGCCGGATTTCCTGGTTCAGTCACTTGGCGGCGGATACCGGTGTTCCTTCAAAGCAGATCGACGTTCCGATACTCTCCGCCGCCATCAGTACGCAACACGTGCACTCTGCACGAAAACTCATTCTCGAACCAAGCGATGAAATGTTCGAACATCCTTGCTGCCATATCCTTGGTTCGCGCCGCGAAAACCCTCACATTACTTGATTGGTGATCGACAAAAACAACCAAATACCGATTACCTCGCCTGTCGCGGGGAGTGATCGTACCCTTGAGGTCACTGCAGATCACTCCTCCTATGCGGTCTATCGGGGCGTTGCTGCCCGAATCTACCTTCGACTGCACCTTCCCGGTTGCCTTCCCCTCGGCACACGTAAGGCAATTTGGCCTATTCGTGTCCGTCAAAGCAATACCAGATCTGGGGTCCCTGGACAACCTTTCAATAGTATCATAGGCCAGGTGACCCAGGAGCATATGGAAATGTGCAGGCTGCCAGTGTGGACGTCTGGACCGACATCTTCCAACACACTATTGACAACCATGTCACCGAAATCCTTCGAACAACTATTCGTCTTTTCAGCCTTCAACTTGGCAATGAAAACGGATCCATGCGTCGTTACATCAAAATCTTTTCGCCTTTAATCATCACCCGCAACTCGCGGCCATCGTCAACTATTGCGCAACCCTTTTCGCGCAGTCGGACCAGTGAAATTAAGTTTCTGGCTAGTTGCGGGTCGAAGTATACTTCGGTCAAGACAACGAACGTTTCACTTTTGTCGCACGTCCGCAACGTAAGCCGTCTGACATTGGTTTCCTGTAGAGTGCCACCATCCGGCAAGGCGAAACTATCATCAGGACCACAGTCCTTGGCATCTTCCAATAAATTCGCGTTCGACACCAAGTGTCTACTAGCACCACTATCGATAGTCCAAACAATTCAATGTCGCTTTCATTTCCACATGCATTTATGTATGCACCTATAGTGGTATCCATGGTCGAAAGCACGAAACGCTTTGACGACCTTTCACTGCCGCTCCGATTCTTCCCTTGACTGCGATCACTTCCACTCTTCCGTTGCTTCTCGGGGCAATACCGTTGTATGTGCCCCTCGCCACCGCAGGCGTAACACACGCGCCGCCCCTTACCAGATGTTGCTGCATGCGCGTGCAACTTAAGGGCGGGCTTCGACTTCACTGCATCGTCCTCCAGTTCCTGCGTCCAGGCAATCAGCTCTTGCGCATGAATGAGGTAATCCCCCCTCCTTGGTTCATACCTCGCCATCAACATAATTTTCAGCCGCGGCGCAGCGTACTTGACGATGTTTTCGACAATTAACTTTTCACTCTACCCGCTTTCGCGAGCCAGAGCTACTAGGTACAAATAATGTTCCGTCCAGCTGCGCCGGGCATCCTTTTCCATCGCGAACCTGGTAACAGCTTGGTGTTGGGATATAGTAGTTCTGATTCCCAACCACATCTGGCCCATTACGTAGATCAGCGTCGGTCGCACCCGCCATCACCATGCAACATTTGTCCGGTAGTATTACGCGGCGGTGCCTTCCAAATGCTCGCCGAACTTGTTCACTTTTAACCGTTCGCTCCATTGGAAACCAGAAGTCATCTCTGCAATCTCGATCGCCTCCATAAACAAGTAGGATCATTGGCGGTAGCCTGCACCCAGACCGGGATACAGCTCGCGCCCTGAAAACTTTTCAATACTTAACTTGATATTTCGTACCCGGTGTATTGCACCGGTACATTTCCCTGCGCGACGGGCACTCCGGCACCGCCTGCACCTTGCGCCGCAGCGGGCGCCTTACTGGTGCTGCATGTGGTGAAGTGGAATATTTATTTACAACATATAGAAGATGATATGTGGTAGTTATCAATTCACGGTATATTTTTTACTATTCCAAAACTCTACATGCTAGCACAATGTTGCCCTGACTTGACGTGGTGTCTGCAAAAATTGAACATCAACAACAAAGATTGTGTTGTACCTTCATCTTATGAACAATGCGAACGATGCGTCCGTCTCTAAGTAGTGTGTCTTTCATCCACACGGTGTCTCATTACAGTCGTGTTGGTTTTAGCATCACAGCAGTGAAGGCTAGGGCGCTAGGGCGCATGGATTAATAGTTCACCAGACTATGCAAACAAATCATTAGCATCATCAAAGAAGGTCATTAAATTTGCTCAACTTACAAGCATAACAACATGTTCATTTATGGTGGCAAAGCCAACGACAAGTCATGCGTCCTCAGCTATATTTAATACTCCGTGGCTAGGGACGCTAGGGCACATGGGATAACAGGTGAACCAGATCACGAAAACAAACTTTCAGCACCACTATAGAAAGCCAAGACACAGAAGCATCTTACATGCCCGACGCCAGGTATGATCCTAGCAGTAAATCCAACAAGAAGTCACGTTCCCCCAGCTTCGCAGACTGTCCTGTAGCTATAGGCGCTAGGGAGCGGACTGTAGCAGACAAACCAAGGCACGAAAACAAACTGTCAGCAGTGCATAAGCGAGTCAAGACACAGGCGCAACTTACTAGTACAACGGTGGGTCCTTTCATGGCGGTGAAGCTAACGAAAAGTCATGCGCCCTTGGTATCATACTCAACAACGAAAGGGCGCTAGGGCACATGATATAACAAGACAAACAAATTGTGAAGACGAACTGTCAGCAGTGCATAAGGGGGTCAAGACAGGCGCAACTTACTAGTACAACGGCGGGTCCGTTCATGGCGGTGCAGCCAACGAAAAGTTATGCGCCCTCGGCTGCCCCAGTTGATCGGCTTGGGTGTTCTCGATTTTTTTCAAGTGGTTAAGTATTTTATTGTGGAAAAGATATTTTCAGCCAATCAGAGGCGACCTGCGACGGCCACCTCGCTCACGGCTAATGCGTTTGTGATTGGTATGAATGTGGAAAAATAAGTGGAATTTTTGACCAATCAGGAGTGACATGCGACGGCCACCTCGCGACGGCCAACTCGCGGCGGCCAACTCGCGACGGCCAACTCGCTCACGGCTAATTTGTTTGTGATTGGTATGAATGTGGAAAAATAAGTGGTATATTGACCAATCAGGAGTGACATGCGACGGCCAACTCGCGACGGCCGACTCGCGACGGCCAACTCGCTCAATCAGATTACAGAGGGTTTCTGAAGTAACTGTCAAAGATGATCAATCAGGTTACAGAGGGAATCAGTGGTAGCTCTCAAGGATGATCAATCAGGTTACAGAGGGCTTCAGCGGTAACTGCCACGTATTGAAGTTAGCGCTGAAGTAACCACAAAGTAGTGGGTGAAAAAAAGTGATTGACGTTGATGTAAGAGGTAGTAATACTTAATAGAACGAAATTTCCCCTGAACTACGCAGATCTCTGGCGGCCCTCAAAAACCTTTCTTTTTTTAGTCATACAACAACCAAGTGTAACACAAGGAAGTCGGTGAGCGCACTCCCTAGTGGGTGAAGCAGCAGCCATTTGGAGTGCGCTAGTGTTGGGGGCAGCCTGGAACAGCCTTTTGAAGTGTACCCCAAGTGTAATTGATTGATTTTTTGGTTCGGACGGAAGTACTAAGTACCAGGGAAGTAAAACAAGGAGGACTGGCTGATTACCTCTTTGTGTTGTTAATTAAGTGGAATTATAATAATTTTCAACCCCTTCACGACATGCATGTACATGTGGGCGTGGCTTTGCGCAAGCTTCTACCCCTTCGTCCTCAGCCAGGTCATTCAACGACATCTGCTGGCCAAACGGACAGTAATTCTGAAGACTCTCGCGGAACTCGGACTGCGGTATACGCACCGGTGCCTCCCTCTTACGCTCCGGGGATCTATTCGAGGATGCTGGCCTAGCTTGCCCTGCATTCGGGTTGTTCGCAGTGCTCGCGACTTCCCTCAAGTCGCGCACCAGCGTCCGAAATTCATCCACAGAGGGCACATCGTCTCCATCAGATCAAACATCATAAAATTAATAAAAAAACCTTCAGTCACGTTCGTCAATCACTACCCCTTCGATGGGGGACTTTCCACTAGCTCCACGAAACGTAACAACGAGAAAATATCCAAGAGAGAACACTCCAATCACCAAGAAAACTCACGAGATTACTTGACGAAACTTGGGCTCATAACCTGTTAAAACTCAACCATAATAGTAGCGTGCACTTCACGCAATCAAGACTCACCTGCTGAGGAAGTTTCAGCGCTGGAGGATCAGCGGGAGGTGTGTAGAGGCGTGCGTCGCGTAGTGACCACAAAGAGTTCAGTGCGTGTACTCTTAATGTAAATGCAAAACGGAAAGTAAGATATATTATGTATGGTTACTTAAGTAGCTATCCAGCACTACTGCAACTTAATCCTGTAACCGCTATTATATGCAATAAATGTATACCTTACCTGAACAGCCAATGGGATTCCACTATTCGGAAGAGTGCAAAGTCCAACATGGATACACACTCTTCCAACAGCTCCTACAAGTGTGGTGAAGCATACTATAAATTTTGTCGGTACAACAACGGTACAACAGTCGGTACAATAGTTGGTACAAGAGTCGGTACAACTGTTGGTACAACGGTGGCAACATGGACGGTACATGGACGGGACATCTGAGACGACGCGACAACTGGCACAGTTACCTAACGGTAACCTAACGGTAAGCGGAGAAATCAGGTTGAATGGTCGACAAAATGCATGGGAATGGATAGTTCTGATTGGCTGATATTAGGTTTTTGGTAGATATTAGGATCTAAGCAGTAATAAAGTTCTCTTTTGCGTCCAACTACCAAGGACACTCAGGGACGGCACCTTTGCGCCTCCTTTATTAACACGCACCTCTACGTCCCGGGCGGGAGCACCTAGTGAATTTTTGGCCCACCGGCAGGCGTAGAGTGTTGAGAACTCTCCCCGCAACTCCGCGCGCTGTGTCAGCGGTAGTTTTTCAAAGGTTTTTCTTGGGAAAGTGATAGAGCAGTGCGCTCTCACCTCTTCCCCTATTGGTCTCCTCCCATCCCCTAGAAGTTCGGCTGCTTTAAGCGCCCCTAAGTGACTCTAGGTGGATTTTCGGGAAATCCGTCGATCAGCCCACATATAAAAGGACTGATCGATCTTCCTCTTAAGTTTAACTAGGAAATACATAGTATATTGAGTATTTCCTGAGTGAACTAAGCTTAAGAGGCTCGGCGATCGGGCGGTGAAGACTTCCACTGCATGATCAAGTACCCCCTTCTGCGATCATCCACAAGATCGACGATCTGCGACCTGCGACCCGCGAATATCAACCCGCAGTCGCGTCAACCTGTGCTGGGTGAGCTAAGTCGATCCGGAATCTGCAACAGTCGATTTTTGGCCCTGATCACCCCTGATCATCGATCATCTACCTTGATCATCCCCTGATCATCGATCATCTACCTTGATCATCCCCTGATCATCGATCTTGGTCGTTGACCTGTGATCATCCAAGATCTCGTCGATTTATCACGAGATCATCGATTAGCGGTCCTGATCATCAACTTTTTGCGCCTGATCAGGCCTGATCAAACCTGATCGCACCTGATCAACAGAGTTCGGTCAGTACGAATCATCCCAATCTTGCATCGGAACGTCGCGGACCTACATCCCGGTCATCTGAAGAGCGATCCACGACCATAGCCATCGGGTACACAAGGTGAGCGAAACACCAGCAGTCAAGGACAACCGGAGGACCCCCTTCGTTTGTGGCAGTCCGGGCGCCGTGGTAACGCCTGATCAAGCTTCACAAACTTTGATCAGCCGCTCCACCATAATGGTGCGCGTTCCCTGATCTTTGGGTGACGCGGGATATCACCGCGATTCTACCCAAGATGGCGCTGATGCGGACGTGAAAACGGAAGCAGAATTGAAGATAGCAATGGAAAAGGAGGAGGTGGATGTGACGATGGAAGGCAGTTCGCCGTCGTCATGTCTGAAGAAGAAAGGAAATGCTGATCATCAGGACCTTGGGAGGTATCCTGATGCGATAAAGGAGGAAAACCTTCGATCACCTCCCAAGGCTCCCTCGGGAGCCCCTGCGGATCACAACTTGCGTTGTGATCCGCCTATTGCGTATGGATATAATGATCCGGATTGGAAGCTGGTGGTGACGTACTACAATTCTGACCAACCGAAGGCGTCGCTGAAGACGCCAGCGTTGGAGAGCGACGAAAGTCGATCAAGTATGCCGCCATCAGAAGCTGATTTGGTGAGGAAGTTTTACAGAAAAGTTTACAAGGGAGAACTGGAAGATTTCATATTGATGAATTCGATCATGAGCCTACTCGGGGTCACGATCCCCAGAAAGCTGAACGGACCAGTCGATCAAACGGGAAGGTCAGGCTTCAGCTGGTGTTAGAGCTAAAGCGCCTGATCAAGCAATTTGTTCTGAAGACAGGCTCCTACGATGCTGAAGAAGTGCTCGATCAAGACCCTGAAGATGTTGCGATCGCTACCCAGTGGCTGTTCGATCTGTTGGTGCCTATAGCAGGTCGATATACTAAGGTAGAACCCCACAGCTCTCCGCTAAAAATCGAGGCGGGTCCTTCGATAAACGTGGAAGAACACACTGGATCATCCTGTTACGAATCTTCTCCTTCCGAAGGCAATATGTCTGAAGTGGAGTCGAGCAGTGTCGGAAGTGTGGAACCCAAGATTACCCGGATGACGATATCTCAGAAGTATGAAGCCAAGTTCTCAGGGGTTAAGACGGAACCTCAATCGTTTAAGGCAGAAGATGATCAATCATCGCAGGACTCACGGCTGCAAACATTTTTGATAAGGCTATGGGGCGGTTTTTGGCTGAGGAAAGAAGCAAGGTGACACCGGAAGTGGTACTCACGAAAGGTCATCAGACAAATCCAGGAAGAGCTGCGACGGTTAAAGATGTTGACATGGAATACGTGCATTCGATCCGTGATCATCAGTCAAAAACAGGAAGATCGGCGACGGTTAAAGATGTTGACATGGAATCTGTATACTCGTTTCATGATCAACAATACCGGCGTGACTATACCGATCCATCGAGCCGATCACTCTACATCGACAAGCCACAGTTGCGTCAGCGTACACTGGAATGCCCGATCAACAGCCGATTCCCGGGATTCGGATGTCTGCAATTTGCGATCTGAAGGATTTTCAGGGAAAGAAGCGGATGAAGATCAAGCACGGAATTGGATTAGTCGTTTGAAATCAGCATTTATGCGTGATAACCCGATCCAGAAAAGTGCTTGATCATGGGTGATCTGGTTAAAGGACCGGCGAGCAATTGGCGGCATCGCCAGCTGAGCAGATCGACTCGTGGAAACTGGAGATGTCTTGTCGAAGATTTTGAAGCTCAGTATTGTGGAAGTGGTCAATAGGCATCTCGCCAATATTACTACGCGAAGCAGCAATCTGATGAAACTCATATCGAGTATCTTCATCGGTTGAATGTGGCAGGAATTCGGGCCAAGTTGTCGATCAAGGAAGGTCCGCCTACGATCTTACGTGAACATGTCAACACTTTCTTGACACGTTGACGGATCGCGAATTTGCGGATCAACTGTCACTTCTGCGTCTGGGGGATGCTACCAAGTTGGAAGAGACGCTGCGGGCTTATGCGCGCAATAGGTAGTGCCAGCCAAAGGCGGCGGTATGTTCCAGCCGATTTCGTCAAAAGTATGGTGACGCTCGGTCATCTGTTCCGGTGCGGAAGCCTAAAGCCGTACGAGCAATCAAGACGGTGTCTGGTAGTGAGGTATCAAGCTCGGACGACAGTGGAAGTGACGGCGACCAGCGTAGTTACATGATTGCTGCTATGCGCGATCAACCAGTGACAAACGATCCACCTATTGATCCTCGATATGGTTAACGAAGTGAATCAAGTACCGGTGATCAAGGAGTTATGAAGAAGTGCAGTCATTGTGGATCGATCAAGCATAATAATTTACGTTGCTGGAAGCGCCTAACCTGTCTGAAGTGTGGCAAGAACGTCCACTCGACTGATCACTGCTCGTACGTCTGCCGAGCGTGGGGGGGAAATCCATGACGCTGGAAAGTGCCCTATGGAGGAATTCTACAATCGTATTCTCCAGTGTTACAACTCTACAAAGCATGCCGAAATGTTGCCCAAGGAAGCTGAAGACATGTTAAACTAGGACGCTCGCCAGGTTGGAATCTGGTACGAGACGAGCGTTCTGGTGTGTGTATTTTTGCATATGTGGATAAGAAGCGGGAGATCAAGCAGAAAAAAAGATAATGAAAAATGTGATCAACTTGATTTACCACGTTTGGCTAATTTCCGTATTGATGAGTTTTCTCGGTCCCCGGTGATCATGAAATTTGATTTGTTTCCGGGTGAATCACGTGGATATTGGAAGTACCACTTTCCAAGAAATGGTTTAAACAGGCCAAGGCGAGTGGCAAAATTAATAACGAACGTGCCACGTTGCTATTTCATTCTGGTGACGAAGTGTCGATCATTAATTTAACCTTTGCTCGTAAGGTGGGTTGTGAAATCGACACGAGCCATATACAAGAATGTGTTGGTATCGGAGAAAGTGCATACCTAACAGAAGGGCGCACTAAGATCAAGGTGATGTTAGCAGGTTCTTTGGTTTATTTTTCCATACATGGGTGGGGAAGATCGTTGGACAAGATGTTACACAAGGTATGGATTTTATGATCCCAGCTGGTGTCATATTGGACGTCGGCCACGGCGCGCTAAGTCTGCCTGATGAAGTAATGATCCCATTAGAAGGCCGTCGACATCTGTATGGATCGAGTGGAAACTATATGAAACTTTATCAGTACGAGCAGATCCCAGTAGGTCGATCTGCTGAGGTTCGGATTCGTGATCAGCGATCTCGGCAGTTATGGATTACTCGCGGAAAAGATTGGGTCCCCACTGTGACTAGGGCCGTGGGTATTCTACGGTATCTGCGTATTACTGACGTTGCTGATCATCCGATCATCCTACAAGAAGATACGACTTTAGGTATCTGGATGAAAAAAGACGATGTGCCTCGTCGCCCTGGTTTTTTTTCGGTGGGATCTAATCGTTATAAGGAGTGGCAGAATCTCGCATATCCAGCTTCCACTGATTCGATGCATGACGATCAAGAAAGTGTCGACCAAGTTCCTTTGGTCGAGAAAAAGGAGTACCCAACTCCTCAGGGAATTGTAAGACGACCTACGAACTCGACTACGGCATCTGTGACATTAGTAACCGGAAGATCGCGGAAGGTACAAGAAGTGCAAGAAAAGTGCGATCAGGAGCCGAGTGTGAAAGGTCCGACCCTTGGTCACGAAGTTGAACGACCTGTTGCAAGAGATGAGCCTGCCCAAGATATGCGTGAACATCCCTTATCAACCGATTCCGGTGAATTCGGTGTGATTCCTACCGATGACCAAGTGTGCTACCACGAAGGCGGAGATTTTTTCGTGGAAGAGTGGAGAAACAACTTGCCACGGTGCCTGAGTTATCTTTAAGTACCGAAGAAGTGACCAAGGATAATTTGCAAGTTGGTGAACCATTGATTAACACAACAGAAGAAATTGACCTGCTTCGCGACATAATTTGGACGAAGAAACATCTGTTAATAAGGAAAGGAAACGCGCTACCTCCTGCTGCACGTAAAGTTGTTTGCGATATTGATGTAGAATGCGTGTCTGATCGCTCAAAAAGTGTCGGAAGGTCGCTCCACAATTTCGCGAGAAGTTATCAGCCTTGATCAAGGGGTTACTAGTCACGAAGATCATCCAGCCATCTACATCACCCTGGGCATCACCTATAGTGATCATAGTGAAGAAGAATGGGGTTGATATTCGGTTATGTATCGACTATCGCGCGGTGAATCAACTCACGCGTTTGATGTTGTACCCTATTCCTCTGATCTATGATTTGCTCGAAGATTTAAATAAAGCGTTGTAATTTTGCTCTTTGGATACGGCGAGTGGTTTTTGGGTCGTGTCTATGACCGATCGAGCACGTCATATTTCGGCTTTTGGCACTCCGTTTGGATTGTTTGAGTGGAATCGAATGCCCTTCGGCCTAAAGAATGCTCCGCAAATCTTCCTGCGGTTGATCAACAATGAACTTTATGGGTATCTCAAGGTTAAGGACGGTGCCGATGAATCATCGGATTTGTTTACTACGAGAGCCTGACCAAGCACAAGGCCCATCTGTGTTGCAGCGGCGGTCATATATCGATGAAATTTTGATCCCTGCACCTACATGGACAACCCTGTGTGACAAAGTGCGAAACCTGTTGGAAAAGTGCGATCAGTGGAACTTGTCGATCTTTTTTTAGCTTGGTTAAATCGTACTGGGAGGGAAGTGAAGTGCTTTATTTGGGATATCACGTCTCTAGCCGTGGTCTGGAAACAAATCCGAAGAATTTGGATGATCTGATTGATTTGCCTTTTCCTGGTACTTTGCGTGCTATGCAATCGTTTTTGGGTAGTCTGAATTACTACCGTCATTTATTGAAGACTTCGCGATATATGCCGCTGTACTCTATGAGTTACAAGAAATATATTACCAATAATTAAAGAGTCGAGCATTGATCACTGAGAGTCCGGTTCGCGAAGATGATCGATTAACCAGGGCGCGAGTGGCGTTCAGTATGTTGAAAGCAAAGATTAGGTCAGCCCCAAACCTTGCACCATTTCGATCAAGCCAAAACGTCGGTGATCGTGGTGTATGCCAGCAAGTGGGCAGTGTCTGCCGCGTTGGTGCAAGAGCATGACCAAGTATATTGTCCCGTCACATTTGTTAGCCGGACACTGAAGAGCGGTTAGCAGAATAACAGTCCCGTTGAAAAGGAAGTGTTGGCGCTTCTGCGAATTACGGACGTCTACTTTACGATGCTGGTTGGAAAGGCGATCATTGTCCTGTCACGTCGAGCCTCGACAGACAATTGAGGCACCACCTCCCACGGTCGAGAAATGAGAAGAGCTATACGTGATCAGTTTCGATGGATCTGCTAGCGTTAATCGATGTGTTGGCGCGTTCGGTGCTATCGTGTGGAAATTGCCGGAGTGGAAGATCATGATCGCGGTTGCGGATCATGCACCCAACATTACGGTGAATGAAGCCGAGTACCATGGATTGCTTCTTAGTTTGGATCTACTGTCGCAATATCCCAAAGGAAGGGTGATCGTGTGTGGAGACTCAAATTTGGTGATCAGACAAATGCGTGGCGAAATAGAGTATAAAGCTCCGCGGTTGCAAGTATTGCAACAGCGCGCGTTGAAAATCCTTCGCGAATGTCCTAATCATGACCTGATGCACGTTAAACGGGAGTGGAACAAGAGTGCCGATTCCATCACCACTACGGCCATGCAGGATGGAGCACGATGTGAGATTGATGACGAAAAACAGCTGGAATAATTTGTCGATCTCAACCGATTGCCTGAAGTGATTACTTGGATGGAAGACCCCACTGTCCCGCAAGTGCTGGTGACGACGCGATCACGTAAATTTCGTCAAACGCGATCGTCAACGTGGCCCGAAGTATCCATAGAAGGGATAAGGGAGGAACGTGTTAAAAAGGCGCAAGACGAAGAAAAGTGGATCTGTGATTTGCGATGTTACTTGAATGGTAACGTTTCACAATTAAGCGCAGACGAGGTGAAGGGCTGCGCGAAAATCGCCGATTTTTATGACGTCGACGACCAAGGGTTGTTAATCTACTGTGAAAATATGGCTAAAGGAAAAGCCATCTGTAATCAAGATGAACGACACTCCTTTATTAAGCTGGTCTTACCTGAAACCCTACATGCGGATGTCCTCCACCATTATCATGTGAGTTTGGAAGGTGGACACCAGGGTGTAGGACGTACATATCAGCGGATCAGACGATACTTACATTGGCGCGGTTTATTTCGCAGTGTACAAAGATTTGTTGGGCAATGCGTAGATTGTGAGACGGGGAAGGGTCGGACTACGATCAAGGGTATGTCGCCAGGAAATATTGAAGCTACGTACCCATTTCAAGTGATAGCCATGGATCATATCCCGTCGCTACCTCGCTCAACTGATGGGCATACGGAATTTTTGATCTGGACCGATCTGTTCACGGATATGGTGATCGCGAAAGCTGGATCGTCTCGTACAGTTCAGAAATTCGCCGAAAATTACGAAGAATGTGTATTCCGAAAATTTGGAGCTAGTGAGGTGATTAGGCATGACCGAGCACCCGGTATTATGTCCAAAGTATTTCGTGCGTTCAACAAGATCGTGGGACAACGACAGAGTGCCACTATGGCATACCGTCCACAGGAGAACGGCAAGGCAGAAAGAACGGTGCAAAAAATCACCCGGGCAATCAGATGTCGGTCAAAAGGGGTGGAGCTTGTATGCGGAGCGACTGGTATTCGCACTGAATTCGACCCCTGATCGCATTCGTGGAGAAACACCGTTTTATTTGGCGTATGGGTGGGATCCGCGATCATCGTTGGAATCGACGTTGCAACTTGGTGGAATTCGGCGTAAAGACCGTGATGCTCGTCGGTGGAGATACAGGCTGCAGAAAGACTACCGCTACGCCCGTGATCAAGAGAGCACTCGACTGCACCAAGCAGTGGCTGATCGAGCTGAAAAGCATAAGGATCAAGTGACACCGCACAATGGATCGAGGGTTTGGTTATACCTCGATCGAGTGAAAGAAGGTTTCTCGAAGAAACTGGCGCATATGTGACATGTACCCTTCAGAGTCGATGAGGCGATTGGTGATCATGCTGCAAGGTTGATTACGGCTGGCACCGACTATCGCATATTTCCAGTCGTGCACCTATCCAAGTTGAAACTGGTCAAGGAATTTCCAAATTGACCTACCACTGTGCTGGCAGCTGGGGTAGAGGATCGTTTTGATTTCGATGAAGCTTTACCACCCGAGGACAGCTGGGAAAGGACCCTAGACCGGACTAATTTGAAGTCGATCGCATTGTGGTGGAGTCAAGTTCGAAATCGAAAACATTAGCATCGATAACCTGACTACCACCATCGCGCCCAGCCTTCCAACTTTCGGAGGGGGTACTCCGCAGACCACCACTCGAGATCTGGTCCGATCGTCCGCTGCAAGCAGACGACCGGTCGTCATCAGAACCCACTTGGTCCGATTGTTTAGTGTCCATCTCACCTTGTGTACCCGATGGAATGGGCTAGTTACACTTTCGGTGGATCGGGATCGCAGATTTGATCGAACCGGTCTTGAATATAGAAGACCGATCTGGGTAGGTATCTCTGGGGCGGAACTCTTCAACCCAGACACAAACAGACCAAAAACACTTCCAAGAGATAACTTCCAATAGGTCGATCGTCCAAACGATCAAGACCTGACCAATACGAAATAAAAGAGGGTAGACCGACCGTTCCGGTCTAGCCCCTGACCAATACGAAATAAGACCAAAACCGGTCTAGTTTCCAACCAATATTAAAACAAGCCAATATGTCCGCGTAAAGACCCAATATGCTCGTGAAACTCCACAAACGATATCTCCACGCCAAGACCAATCCAGTGAATAGCCGTTCCAAACGTACTTGAGTTGAAGTGTTGACATCGCCAAATCGTACTCCCGTCGAGGGACTTCCGGTGGGCCAAAGTGCGCGTGCGGCGCGTCCAGACCGGGTATAATGGGCGAGAGGGGATAATTCGACCCTCTGCCCCCAAACACTCCGCGGCGGGCGGAGGCGACTAGTGTACGAAAAGGAAAGAACGGCGACCCCTAGCTGTGGTGTGAACCAAGATCAGAAGAGGTTTCAGCCACTTATCCGAAAGCTAAAAGATTTCCTTACTTAAAGATATAACCTCTGTCCTAAAAGGTAAAACCACAACTAAAATACTACTACCCTATAGTCCCTAAATGTACCCCCACAAAAATATGTAAAATACCCAAAGTCGGGTGACTCACCAAAACTTGCGTTCTTGACACTTCTTGAGTCTGATAGGCTGAAAAGCCCCCCTTGTTTAAACCAATCCGAAATTAGAGCAAATGCCTTGACAAAACTTTACCAGAAGTGTGCCAAATTTTGGGCACGCTTCTCCGCAGCCGCCCCTGAGTCAGACCGTGTCGCACAACGACAACGGTCTGACCTCGTCCATCAAATTCAGTTGAACCTTGGTCATTCAGACTTTTCCGACATGGAGCAACCATCTTCTTCATCCGTTCCAGGTACTTGCACTGCTGGACTTGACCTTCTTGTATTTCCTTAACGACCGTTCTTGTAGACACCTCGCATACCACGTCATCGCATGTCACTTCGCCCGTCCGGTCGGTCCGGTCTGGCAGCCCCCATCGTTCTACTGCACCTCAGACATCGGCATGGCATCCGATCGGGACCGACGCGCAGTTGCAAGACGCACTTGAAGAGATCGCACGTCTCCAGGAGCAGATTGCTCAACAGGCGACACATCGTAAGCATGCATGCCCGGTCTTCACCTTGGACCTGTTCTAACCTTCGTTTGTCTTCAGCCCGTATACCTCCAGCCCGTATACCTCCTGGCATCAGCAAGGAGATCAATGCCCTGCTTGCCGCCGATCGGCAGTCGAACACGCATGACCTCCAGCTGCGTCAGATTTTGACCGGACTAATAAACGCGCGCAATAGGTTGACCCGCTTGGAGGCTCATCAACTTCATCTTCGGGAGCAGCTTGTGCTGGTCCAACAGCAGCAAGCAGAAGACCTGCCTGACCAGACCACGTTGAGCATTCAAAGAGACGACCTCGAGAGGCGTCTCACTGAGCTCCGAATTTCGATTCAAGACCAGACCGAGGAGATCCAGTCTTGTGAACGCAAGTCGAACGATTGGACGCAGGCAGCGAACGGTCGTCGGGCGACATTAAAAGAATGTCATCAGCGCTTGGTTGACCTGTTGCGTCCTCGTCGGCATCCGGTTGCTGCCTCCAGCGTAGACCGGTCGGCGTTGGCCGCCTTGGTGGACCTACACCGGGACCAAGACCAAGGCCGTTCATTGGCCGAAATTCTCCAGCCCGAAATCGCACACATATCCAAGAAGCGCGCGGACGCGCCGGGTAGCTCGAGGGCGAGGGGCATAGCGTGCGACCCCGAACTAGGTGGGAAGCGTGCGTTGCCGCATAAGCGAGCCAAGACGCAGGCGCTTCTCGTGGGACCAAGCTTGGACGAGGATGAAGACAGTAACATCTCCAAAAATCAAGCGCCCTCGACCGCCGGTGCTGACCGTGCCAAGTATTCAGAGGTCTCTTCCTGGGATGACTCCGGCGAAGACTCCGGTGATTCGGAGTTTGCTGTCCCCATCCCAACCAAGTCGCGAACAAGTCCACATGAAAGTTTTGTTCAAGTTGCATCGACTTCGGAGCAGACCAAGAAGACCGGCCCGCATGGTGGCGTTCCACCACCTCATGCGTCGACAAAGCCAACACCTACGGTGTTGCCTGGGACGTCCAAGCTCCACAAAGATGCTTTGTTGGCCAATGTGGCAATCGACAGTTCTTCCCTTCCGCCACGAACGCGTGAGGATACTTTGCCGTGGTCGCCAGGGCATATCGGTTGTTTACGCCGGTCCACCCTAACCAAGCAGCTCCTCGTCTGGTCTTTTTCTCGTCCAGACCATTGGCTTTTCCCGCCGGCGAAGAAAGTTCCTGCCTGTACGCTGACGAGCCGTGGAAGATTTTCGAGCATCCCAAGCTGGGGTTCATCTTCCACTCGACTCCGTGGGCCAATGCTTTCATGAGTCGGGTGAAATATTTTAACAAGACTCACGCTCAAGCCATCTGGGAGGAATCCCACTATCTGGTGCTTCCCCCTGAACGAGTTCGGCAAGACCCTGGATTGGCGACCACCCAGAACAAGCGCAAGCGGCGTCGGATCAGAGCGGGTGAGGCCTGGCAGTCCCTGTCCCAATATGCTTTGGACGGGATGCTGGCCCACGAGTGCGACGTCGATGTGTTCTTATATCCAGTTGTACTTCATATGCCGCGTCATCGCGTCGAGAGGACCCGGCTGCTGGCTGACGGTGGCACATGGTACCCCGGTCTTGGGTGCACTACACCGGTCTTGGACCTCAAGGATGCTTTGGTCCAACTAGACCAACAATAACCTTGGCGTAACCAGTACCAGGACCAAGTTGAAAAGTATCCGTCGTGACCGTCGGCCGTCTGTGGGGTGATGGCGAGTGAGGTCGTAAGTAGTCGACCAGATAACACTTAATATATATCATCGTTCTTTTTCACATGTTCGGTCATCAAATCACTTGAGCTAATTCCACCATTTTCTCCAGAGTTGCACTATACACGTTATCACCAACCGTTCCACTTACATCGCGAAAAAACAATCCACGTTCGTCACTCCACTATTCCAATTCGTCACATATTCACAATACACAATACACAAGACACAAGACCTTCCACCTCTTCACATCGGTCGGGAAGACCGATGCTACTGCATGTCTTGGTCTTGGTCTTCATGGGTCTGCATCACTGCGAAACGGTTCCGACTGACTCGGTCCCGTTCTAATTCTCGTAGTAGTGCTCCACAGTTCAGGTCGGACTCATCGATCCAAGTTGTTTCATCATGGTCCTTCCATCGGACCAGATATTCTCGGTGGGTCCGGCCGAACCTGGTCTTCTTGACCGATCGGACATCTAAGACCTTTTCCACTTCAAATTCGTCCTTCTCCAGCGGTCGTTCCCAACTGTCCTCCGGCAGTAATGCTTCATCGAAATCAAACCCTTCTGCCTCGTCTACTAGACAGGGCATTTTGGGACGATCAGGAAATTCTCGGACCAGTTTTAACTTGGACACATGTACGATCGGGAAGACCTTGTAGTCCGTGCCGGTTGTTACTAGACGGGCAGCGTGTTCACCAATCAGCTCGGTAACACGGAAAGGACCGTGCCACATGTGAGCCAGCTTCTTCGCATGGCCCTCCTTAACTCGGTCTAGGTACAACCATACCCTCGCCCCTGGTTCTATACCGTGGGGTTGGACCTGGTCGTTGTTCCGGTCTGCCCGGTCTTGTGTAGCTTGACGTAACTTTTCGTTGACAATTTCTCTTGCATGCTGGTAATGTTTCTGGACCTGCATGCGCCAACGTCGAGCATTACGATCGCGGGTCCGAGTGCAGCCAATAGTTATCGCGGCTTCAAGAGTGGACCGGGGGTCCCATCCATACGCAAGATAAAAAGACGTTTCTCCTCGGACCCGATCGGTCGACGAGTTGAGTGCAAACACCAGCCTTTCTGCGTATTCGTCCCAATCGCGTTGGTCTGGATCGGCAACGTACATCTTGATTGATCTTGTAATAGCTTGTACCATATGTTCTGCCGATCCATTCGCTTGCGGACGATATGCCATCGTCGCGCTCTGTTTCTGGCCCAGCATATTGTTAAACGACCGGAACACCTCGGCCATGAAACCGGGTTCTCGGTCGCGTCTGATGACCTCGCTGGCGCCGAGCCTTCGGAACACGCATTCTTCGTAACTTTTGGCGATCTGCTCGGCAGACCGGGAAGCACTTGCCTTCGCAAAAACTAGACCGGTGAACAGGTCTACCCAGATCAACAACTCAGTATTGCCATATGTTGATTTAGGCAGCGACGGTATGTGGTCCATCGCTATGACCTGGAAAGGGTAGGTAGCTTCGATATTTCCGGGCGATCGCCCCTTGATTATCGGTCTACCCTTTCCGGTCTCGCAATCCGTACAACAACCCACATATTTCTGTACACTTCGGAAAAGACCTCTCCAGTGAAAGTGGGACCTCATCTTGTGATACGTTCTGCCTATGCCCTGATTTCCCCCTTCTAGACTCACATGGTAGTGATGGAGGACATCCGGCTGCAGCAACTCAGGTATCACCAATTTCGCCAATCGGTCCCGGTCTGCACTGTCTTGGTCGGCATCGCGGCATTAATATAGTAAACCATCATCATCCACTTCGTAACTGTCTGCGATCTAGGCACATTCTTTCGCTTGACCATTCGTCAACTTAGACAATTCACCGCGCAGGTAGGTATTCAAATTCACAATCCATTCTTCTTCGTCCTGCGCCTTGAGGATACGTTCTGCCCTTAGTCGTTGCACAACAGATTCACTCAACCGTTCCTTTGGGAACGGTTGTTGGGACTTCCGAGATTTCGGTCTAGTCGCGACCATCACATGCACCTGGTCCGGAGCGTTCTTGGGTCCGATCACCTCGGGGAGCCTGTTTATATTCATCAATTCATCAAGAACGGCCTCCTCGGTGATCGTAGCCCCGCTCTGGTCTCGCATGGCCTTGGTCGCGAGGTAGTCGGCATTTCTGTTTCAGTCCCGTTTCACGTGCAACAGCTCGTGGTTGGGATGGTCTTTCAGTGCCTTCATTACCCGGTCATTTAACGACCTCAGCCGTGGAGCCTTGCAGTCGATCTCTCCGGTGATCTGCCTGATCACTAAGTTGGAGTCAACACATATGATGACTCGCCCCTTCTCTTGGGACGACAACAGGTCTAGACATAGAAGTAGACCTCGGTACTCCGCCTCGTTAGCAGTAATATCCGGCGTGAAATCGGCAGCGGCTGCAACTATAGACCATTGTGGCAACTTCCACAATATGGCACTATAGGCGCCGACCTTCTTCTTCACGCTTGCCGATCCGTCAAAACTTAAGACCAAGAGCTCTTCATCATGGTCGACGGTCGGTGGCGGTCTCGAAACTGACTGCCGAGGTTGCTTCCTCGGGGCAATCGCTATCAATGCCTCGTCCACTTCAGACCGAGGGGTGATACTGGCAGCTAATGTGCCCAATATCTCTTCCTCGCCCCTGGTGCACTTAACGACCTCGAGGGTCCACTGCGACAAGACCGCCGACCTTCTTCCTAGACGTCCGTCCATCCCATTGGCTGATAATAGCCAGGCCAAAGTAGACCGTCTTGACAGGACCTTTATAGGTCGACCGACCAGCAGGTTGTAAGACACATCTAGAATTCGTAGCAACGCCAGAACTTCTTTCTCGACAATTCCATAGTTCACTTCATTTGGCTTCAGCGTTCTGCTCGTGAACGTGACCGGATGGTACACACCATCATGATCTTGTACTAGAGTCGCCGAAATGGCCCACTGACTAGCATATACAATAATGGTCGGGACCTTTTCGGGATCGAAATGCTTCAAAATCGGTGCCGTCACCATCTTAGCCTTCAACATACCAAAAGCAAATTTTGCACGCTTCATATGGTCTTCGGCCTGCACTTGCGGACAATCTTCAGCAAGACCAGAGTCGGCGCCCCCATGTAAAGTTGCCCGGTCTTCTTCACGCAACATATGGTAGTCCACTTCCCGGAGCTCATACAACACAGCCGCGTAGATAGCAAAATCTTCGATGAAGCGGCTGTAGTAGTTTAAACTTCCTAGGAAGGACTGCATTGCCTTCAGAGACTTGGGAAACGGGAGGTTGCTTAACGAATCCAGGTCCTTAGGATTAGCCTCTAGACCATTGTTCGAGACCATATGGCCTAAATAGGAGACCTTGGACATACCCCAAAAACTTTTTATGGCGCTGATAGATAGGTTCCAGCGGTCGCATGTCTTCAACAATCGTTCAACCTTCTCGCACAGATCGTTCCATGACGAGGCAGGTATCAGAATGTCGTCGATGTACGACCGCCTCCCTAGAACGGACGGTCTTCTTTCCCGATCGGATTCACCCTCTGTAAACACATCATAACTTTCGGCAGGGTCCCATTCGGTCTTGATTTTGAAGTGTCCGTACAGTGCGTTGTCTATCAACCTTTGATAGATCTGTGGTGCGTTCTTCAGACCGAACGACATACGGTTCCACTCGAAAAGACCAAACGATGTCACAAATGCGAAAATCTCACGGACTCGATCAGTCATCGAGACCACCCAAAACCCACTTGCCATGTCCAGCGAACAATACCACAAGGTCTTGTCCAGGTCTTCCAACAAATCATTAATCAGCGGCATCGGGTACACCATAAGTTTAGTTAACCGATTTACCAGCCGATAGTCGATGCACAACCTAATGTAGACGCCGTTCTTCTTGATAGCAATTACGATCGGCGAGGCCCATGGCGAGGTCGACGGTCTAATAATCTTGGTAGCCAACAGTCCTTTGATAAGATCAGAAAGCTTTTCCCGGTACTGTGGCGCCACGCGTCGACATCGCTGAGCAATCGGCTTGGCATCTCCAACGTCAATATCGCAAATCGCACCACGGTCTGCAGGTGGTAAGGCGTTGCCCTTTCCGATCAGCAGATGTCTTTTCTTCCATATGATATTCTTCATCTGCTCGATCTGGTCTGGACTGTTAAGGTCTTGATCACCCACTAGTAAATGATCCATTGTAACTTCGGGAGAGTCGGCAGAAACTTCAGGGAGGACTGCCATTTGGCTTTCCAGCTCCTGAATGTACTGTTCCCCGCCTTCATGTATACAGACTTGTTCATCTTCTGGGGTGATATCACCTAGACCATCAGGACCGGCTGAACGCACCTGGTCTTGATCGACGGGCTATCCTTCACTGATATCGGTCTGATTAGGAATACCGTCATGGTCCGACCTAGCAACTTCATGTTCCCCTTCTTCCTTTTCTTGCTCCGCTGTCGCCTGGTATTGTCCTGACACCACGTTGACTAGCCTCGGCTCGTCTACTTGATGGTCCACCGTTCCTGGTGACTGCGGCGCCTTTCTTCGGACCAACATCTTTTTTGGGGTGACATAACTTGGTCTTTCCACTAAAGGTGAGGTATCCTCTTCCACCGACCCATCATCGCTGATAAGACCCTGGTCAACCACAACTTCCTCGAACGAAAACCTTTCTCAACCGGGGTATCGGCAGACCGACCAACTGGGATAGTGAGGTCTTGGTCCCACCGTACCAGATCGGTATACGAACCATACAGAGGTCTTCGACCAGCCAACTGGACCTGGACCTCATCCGGGAGCGTAAGCACTCCATGTGACAGATCTAGGTGAATACCAGCTGGGACCATGAAATCAATTCCTAGTAAAGCGTCTTGACCAGCCAACTTGCCAACCCAAGCGCTGAAAAAGTAGACCAGCGATCCCGACAAAGTAATTTTCACACGCGTTCTTCCCTTGGTCATATAAGAGTTTTCGCCGATCCCGACGCATTCTTGTCTCCGGGTATCGTCTATACGACATCCGACCTTACGAGCAAAGGCGGAGTCGATTATCGATACTTCAGCTCCAGAGTTGAACAACATCGTCGCCTTCTGGTTATTAATCTTGCCACAGGATTTCTCCTGCTTGAACCATTTATCAGGCGCGTGATCCTTCCAGTATCCGCGGGATTCTCCAGGCAGCAAGTCCAACTGCATAACCACCTTAGTCCGGGAGTACTCATCGGTCTTCAGACTGTAGACCGGATGGTCTCGGTCGACGCAATTTGGAATAGAACGTGTATTGTCGGTCTTATCCTCTTTGCCGACATATGTATAGATGTGAACCGTAGAACGCTCGGCTCGATCCAGATTCCAACCTGGCGATCGTTCTAGTTTAACATCTTTTCCGCGTCCGGCGGCAGCATCCACGCGTGCTTGTCCGGCACGTACCACTTGCGCATAATGTTAAAAAATTCTTCAATCTTGCAGTGGCCGGCCTCGTGGATCTCTCCACATGACTTGCATACGAAGAGGCAGTGGTCAGTCGGGCGGCACCGTCTCTCGCACTTCTTGCACACCATCTTCTTCCAGCAGTTTGGACCATCATGTTTGCTCGACCCACAGTGGGAGCACTTCTGACGAGGTCGGTCCGGATCGGACTTGCTTCCGTTCCTTCCCTTCCGGTCTACCTGGTCGGACTTCGACCTGGTATTCTGGGCAGGTCCCGCAACATAGACGTAACGATACTGGTCTTCATCCGATGACTCCTGGCTGGATGGACTTCCACTTTCCCCTTCTGACCCCGTGCTGTCATCAGCTACAATTGCCTTGACCGCTCGGGTCGGTCTGGTCCAAGGTCTCTTGACCGGATCGGTCTGGGTCTTGGAACGATAGCGACCTGATCCACCAGCGGTCTTCGCTCTCATACTACGCGACTGTTGTAACGTCCGCAGGGTCTGTTCGACTTTGCCCGCAAGTAGAGTAAGCTGGTCCGCCAGTTCTTGATCGTCAAGGGTACTAATATAGTGACCCACATTTTCTAGGGCGGCACCGTTCGGCGGGTTATTCTCTTTGATTGTTATGCCGGCGCGAAGTGCATCCACGTTCAACCGATGCAAATACTCGATCGGTGTTTCGTCGGCCCGCTTCTGCATATGGTGGTACTTACGGGCGCTTGAAAATGCGGAGTTACAATATTGACCTTCAAACTCCGCACATAACAGGTCCCAGTCAGACCGGACGCCCCGACCCAACTGTTGAATCCAGTTCGCAGCCGGTCCTTTTAACAAATCCCGGAAGATTAAACAACGTTCGCTTTTTGGGGTCTGGTCTCGCAGGAACGCAGACTTGACCCGACTGAACCAAGACCGGGCCTGGTCTTCATTATCATCCTTGCCGGTGAAGTCCTTGAGGTCGGTCGTCGCGGCCATACGGATGCGCGGAATCGCAGCAGATCCAAAGTCGTAGGCAGTAGTGGAGGCTAGGTTAGCCTTGCGCACCTTGCCTGTGCCTGTACCATCTGACCCACCATGATCGTCAAGACCGCTGACCGACTCCATATCACAGTCACTTGTCTTGCTTGGTCTACGCGGTCTTGCCGGTTGCGGCTTGCGCCTTCCCTTGCCGGTTGGTTTATCACTTCTAATAGGCGTATACATAGATGTTACCGATTCCATATCCACATCTTTGCAAACATTGACACCTTGACAGGTAGACCGGTCTTGGACATGTGGGAGAATAGGTGGTCTAACCCGTTCTTCCATGAAACGTTGCATCATCGTCTCAAACATGGCTTGGACGTTGGCTGGCGTCATGGGCAACGTGTTGATACCCTCCTTTTGCGGAACTGATGCCTGTGGGGCTTGCTGGAGCTCCGACTGGCAAGCAGCCCTTTGCTGTCTCATGTCCCTTTTTTGTTCAGACCGGGCATGGTCCACCCCCATGGTCATCCGCTCGACACCTGTCTCCAACTCTGATGAGCTGTTAGAAGCCTGTGGAGACTGGTAGATCGATTCATCATCGGAACCAATGTCAACAAGCTCTGTGGAGGCTTCGGTGACCATCATTGCCGTGGTGGGAGTTGGGCGTCAAACCTCCCCCACCAGTGGCACCAAACGGTCGTGGAGGTCCGACATCGACGCCTCCAGTCTCCAAGATTCAAATTCAAACAATTTATTGACACCGGCGGGGTTCTGCATTTTAATGCCAACCTCCGCCAACATCGCCACCAAATTCTTGACGAGCAGTAATGGTCGTATCACTCTGGATCGGCTCGGTAGTGGGACCGAGAAGACGGTCGGGGATATGGAGGTCCAACACCCGAAAGAACTGGGTTTGGGGAACAAATAAAAAAAATCGCTTCAATTCAAAAACATAATACATCTTTTCCAGGTCTTGTTCGGTGATAGCCTCATCCCCGACCTTCGACTTTTCTTCGAAGTCGTCTTCGTCGGGTGGCATTCCCAGCCCTTTTCTGGGCACCTTGGGTACCTTGGGGACTTTAGGGAGGTAGACCGGATCGTTCCAGTCTGCCTCCAAGTAATTTTCATCTTTTAGTTTTCCATCAATTTTTTCATTCATACACATAGGATCAGGACCAAGGTCCTGATCCTTTCCGGAACTATAGCAAGACCTGCTATAGTCCAGATCGGCTCCGGTGGGAGCCTTTTGGGGAGGAGAAAACTTATTAATCCCGATCTGATCCTCCGCCAGATCAGATCGGACATCGCCATCTTTATCAACAACGAGAACGTAAGGCGATAGCCTTTCATTACGTCCTCTCCAGAACGACTCCATATTCAAATCATTCAAATCTTCGAATCCAATTTTTGATGGAATATCAGCACGGTGATATCCACGATCACCAAGTGATCCGGGAACGCGCACCATTGTGGTGGAGTCAAGTTCGAAATCAAAAACATTAGCATCGATAACCTGACTACCACCATCGCCCAGCCTTCCAACTTTCGGAGGGGGTACTCCGCGGACCACCACTCGAGATTTGGTCCGATCGTCCGCTGCAAGCAGACGACCGGTCGTCATCAGAACCCACTTGGTCCGATTGTTTAGTGTCCATATCACCTTGTGTACCCGATGGATGGGCTAGTTACACACTCGGTGGATCGGGATCGCAGATTGGATCGAACCGGTCTTGAATATAGAAGACCGATCTGGGTAGGTATCTCTGGGGCGGAACTCTTCACCCCAGACACAAACAGACCAAAAACACTTGCAAGAGATAACTTCCAATAGGTCGATAGTCCAAACGATCAAGACCTGACCAATACGAAATAAAAGAGGGTAGACCGACCGTTCCGGTCTAGCCCCTGACCAATACGAAATAAGACCAAAACCGGTCTAGTTTCCAACCAATATTAAAACAAGCCAATATGTCCGCGTAAAGACCCAATATTCTCGTGAAACTCCACAAACGATATCTCCACGCCAAGACCAATCCAGTGAATAGCACGTTCCAAACGTACTTGAGTTGAAGTGTTGACATCGCCAAATCGTACTCCCGTCGAGGGACTTCCGGTGGGCCAAAGTGCGCGTGCGGCGCGTCCAGACCGGGTATAATGGGCGAGAGGGGATAATTCGACCCTCTGCCCCCAAACACTCCGCGGCGGGCGGAGGCGACTAGTGTAAGAAAAGGAAAGAACGGCGACCCCTAGCTGTGGTGTGAACCAAGATCAGAAGAGGTTTCAGCCACTTATCCGAAAGCTAAAAGATTTCCTTACTTAAAGGTATAACCTCTGTCCTAAAAGGTAAAACCACAACCAAAATACTACTACCCTATATTCCCTAAATGTACCCCCACAAAAATATGTAAAATACCCAAAGTCGGGTGACTCACCAAAACTTTCGTTCTTGACACTTCATGAGTCTGATAGGCTGAAAATCCCCCCTTGTTTAAACCAATCCGAAATTAGAGCAAATGCCTTGACAAAACTTTACCAGAAGTGTGCCAAATTTTGGGCACGCTTCTCCACAGCATCACCGATGTCCGATCTGGTAAAAAGACCAGGTACGGCAAAACGTTGCGCGAATATCAAGTCTACTGGAAGGGTTATGACGAGCCGTAATGGGTAGACGAGGCAGATCTGAACTGCGATGCTCTGATCAAGGACTTCTAAAGAAAGATGATCAACAGAAATCGGTTTGATGTAATGCAGGTGGACGAAGAATCCCACTAACGCATGATCGACGAACTGACTGTGGAATTATGATTGAAGAACCTTCGACTGGAGAAGATCTATTGACGAAACATACGATTAATGGAGATGTGACGATTGACTTGAAGTGGTGAATTTACGATGGATATTGCGAGATATGGTGATGGAGTAACGACAGATGAGACAATGGGAGATCGATTTATGTGAATGCATTGAAAAGTGACGAAGCAACGATTGGAATTACTATTATCAAGAGTGTTTATCGATTGAAGTAGAGAAAAGGTGATCAACAAGCTAGCTCGATCCGTAAAATTTGTGGCGAAGGCGGGGAAACTTATTTCCGGGGTGATCGTCCGTGGAAAGGCGATACTGGATTCGCCAAGGTTCAACGACGTCCACTTCACTCAGCGCATCCTGCAAGGTCTGAGGCGTTGGGTCCGATGAGTGCCCCGGGTACCAGGTACCATCGTCAGCTGGAGCGTATTTTAGGGGCGATTCCGGGCGCAGTGCGAGATCGCCGGCCCAAGAAAATGTCGAGATGGCACACCCCGCTGGCCATTGCAGGACGAACTCCACGACCTTCTTCCATGGCGCCCCGGCGCGGCTTCTACGTTGACTTCGGCCTTGGTAATACTCGTGGAAGAAGACGTCGCGTTCTGTGAGGCCTTGATCTAGTGGATATAATAAGTGGAATCCCAGATCGCCTGCGCATGATGGTCCAGGAACGTCTGGTACCTCGCTTCAAAGTCACCAAACAAGCCGACTGAGCGGAAAGAGACGGGCGGCAGCATACGCTTGAAGGCGTCCCAGGGGCGTCGCGAGTATAGTAATTCCACTGATGATTGGGTGATCAGGTGACTGCACCACTGATCAGACGCAGGGGCGTCCGTGACAGTGGGAAACAGCCATCCCACGGGGCGTGTCAGGTACTCAAATACCACTTGTAATGAGAAGCTGCCCAGATCGAAGCCGCTGATTTGCTCTGAGGTCCATGGCAAGATTCCATCATCATGCACACCATCAGGCACCAATATCAGCGACTTTAAGTCACCCGTCCGAGGGGGAAAACAATTCGGCAGAGTCTTGATCACGCAAACCTTCCCTCCCAAACTAGCTGATTGTGGGGCTTGACGGAATCTGCGTGCCGAGTGATGCAGAAGAAGTGCCTTGAACATCATCCGTCTGACCAGGTGGACAAGCATCATCTGACAACCCACTCCTTTCGGGAATAGAGGGGACTAGACGTGGTCTCTTGGACCGAGAAGCGGATTGTGAACGCCGAGCGTGTTTCTGGAGCGAAGCGTCAGGCTGAATGGAAGAATTCTTGGACGAAACGCTTGGAAGATCAGCAGACGAGACTGCAGCCAGATCAAGATCTACACTAGTGGAACCGGCGCTCGGGGTGATTTGCAGGTGTAATGCTACACCAGCCAACATGGTTTGGATGTCTGAGAGTTGCGTACGGCGCAGACTCATCCTGAATGCGTCGCAATTCGTGAAGCAGTGCGTCGCGGTCCGCGGATGTGTGATTGAGACGGCGCTGCGCCGTCGAAAGTTCTGTTTTCAACTTGTAATACTGAGTGCGCAGTCTTCAAGCTCAACCCTGTCGGCCGACACCATATCAAGGCGCGCAGATAACTCGTCAGCCCGGGTATGAGCAGCGACTAGGTCGTCCATATGCACGCGATTAGTCTTATTCTCCGCCTGGATGCGATCACGTTGGATTTTTCGTTTGCGCGCCTTGGACATAGGCTTGACCAGCTGCTCGGATAAACGCTTGTTCTCCGATGAAACGTGGTCGCGCTCACGTTGCGCCGGATCAGGCGCTGACGGAGTTGGTCGAGCGTTGCTTGATCTTGGGATCCCTCAAAACGCGAGATCTCTTGCGCCTGATGGTCAACAGTCTCCTCGTGAACCGATATCAGATACCGGTCCCGCGCACGGCCACTTTACAGATCGGGTATCCGACCTTGTTGTTTAAGTAAAGCTTCTTCGGAGGTATTCAGTCGGGACTTGAGGCTTTTGACGGTGGTAGGAACGTAGTCGCGCAAGGGCACGCACGGCCTGCTCACGGAACCACGCGATCTGCTACTCGCGATCGGCAAGCTTACGGGCAACACGTGAATGTCGTTTCTGTTGCAGGTGGGCAGAGTCTTCAAGCATCGACAGCGAGTCGGTCAGCACGGCGATCGCCTCTTGCTGCTTGCGTATTGTTTCCTGCTGCGCGCATCTTCACTTGTTGTGATTGGGCTTGATTGACCACCGAGATCAAAGTGTCGACGGTGGAACGATCGAGGATGATTCACCATCCGTGATCCTCTGCATGGTTAATCCCTCGAAGGAAATGTGAGAATGTGTAATCAAGGGGCCCATATCAAGGATGCTACGGTTGGTGAGAGGCAACAATCTGATCGTTTGCGACTTGATCAAGGGGAGACAGGGCAGATTGATGGGTGATGACTGCACATGACGTCATGATTGATGGACGCCGACCACATGATCGACGCTGTCATGACTGGTGGATGGCAACGTGACAACGGTATTATCGACCCCCGCCCCAACCGCTGTCCGGCTGGGACGAGGTTCAGGGGCGGCTGTGGTGAAGCATACTGTAAATTTTGTCGGTACAACAATCGGTACAACAGTCGGTACAACAGTTGGTACAAGAGTCGGTACAACTGTTGGTACAACGGTGGCGAACATGGACGGGACATCTGAGACGACGCGACAACTGTTACAGTTACCTAACGGTAAGCGGAGAAATCAGGTTGAATGGTCGACAAAATGCATGGGAATGGGTAGTTCTGATTGGCTGATATTAGGTTTTTGGTAGATATTAGGATCTAAGCAGTAATAAAGTTCTCTTTTGCTTCCAGCTACCAAGGACACTCAGGGACGGCACCTTTGCGCCTCCCCTTATTAACACACACCTCCACGACCCGGGCGGGATCACCTAGTTCATTTTTGGCCCACCGGCAGGCGTAGAGTATTGAGAACTCGCCCCTCAACTCCACCCGCTCCGTCAGCGGTAGTTTTTCAAAGGTTTTTCTTGGAAAAGTGATCAAGCAGTGCGCTCTCACCTCTTCCCCTATTGGTCTCCTCCCATCCCCTAAAAGTTCGGCTGCTTTAGCGCCCCTAAGAGACTCTAGGTGGATTTTCGGGAAATCCGTCGATCAGCCCATATATAAAAGGGCTGATCGACCTTCCTCTTAAGTTTAACTAGGAAATACATAGTATTGTGGTAAAACATACTACAATTTTTTGCGGTACCATAGTTGGTACAATAGTCAGTATAGTAGTCGGTAGAATAGTTGGTACAACTGTTGGCACAACTGCGGCGAACATGGACGGGGCATGGACGGGATATCTGGGACGACGCGACAACTGATACAGTTACCTAACGGGTACCTAACGGTTAGCGACAGACGACGGATAACTCAGGTCGACTGGTCGACGGAGTACGTAGAGATGGACAGTTCTGATTGGTTGATTTTAGGTAATTGGTAGTTTTACGGATATAAGTGATAATGAAGTTATCTTTTTGCGTCCGATCGGTAAGATCACCGAGGGGGAGGCGTGATCTCTTCTCGCCTCCCTCTCTTTTGCATACGCACCCTTTACGTGCCGGTCGGGAGCACGTAGTGCACTTTTTGGCCCACCGGCAGACGTAAAGGTCTGGGGAACTCACCCCCAACTCCACCCGCTGTGTCAGCGGTTATTTTGTAAAGATTTTTTTTGGGGGGAAAGTGTTCTCACCTCTTCTCCCATTGGTCCACGTTCGACCCCTAGAAGTTCGGCTGCTATAAGCGCCCCATGGGAACTCTAGGCAGATTTTTAGTGGAAACTGTCGATCAGCCCGTAGCAGATCGACCCCCCCCCTCGTAGGTCTATGCTAAGAATACATTTCGATAGGGTATTCTGTTAGCTGATTAAGACTACAGAGGCTCCGTGATCGGGTGGTGAAGATTTCCGCTGCCTGATCAAGTACCCCTACACTGATCGCCACAAGATCATCGATCTGCAACTGCGCTATGTGATCAACAACTCGCAGATCGCGCCAACTTGTACAAAATCGACTACATTGATCACCGACTCTGATCATCCCCTGATCAAAGTCCAGCGGTCCTGATCATCGACTTTTAGCGCCTGATCATGCCTGATCACTGCTGATCAACGACATTTAGCGCCTGATCAAGCCTGGTCAAGCCTGATCACTGCTGATCAACAACTTTTACAGCGCCTGATCAAGCCCGATCAAGCCTGATCACTGCTGATCAACGACGTTTAGCGCATGATCAAGCCTGATCAAGCCTGATCACTACTGATCAAACCCGATCACACCTGATTCAAGCTTGATTGTATCTGATCACGCCTGATCATCACATAGGACGTTTCGTTACAAGTTTTCCTAATCTTGCATCAAGGAATTGTCGTGCTTACATCCCCGCCACCTGGAGAGCGACCCACGCCCAACCCGTCGGGTACACAAGGTGAGCAGAAACACCAGCAGTCAAGTACAACCGGAGGACCCCCTTCGTTAGCCGGCAGTCCGGGCGCCGTGGTAACGCCTGATCAAGCTTCACAAACTTTGATCAGCCGCTCCACCACAATGGTGTGCGTGCCCGGATCTTTGGGAGACGCGGGATATCACCACTATTATACGCAAGATGGAGCTAAAGCGGACGTGAAAACGGAAGCGGAAGCAGAATCGAAGATTAAAGTGGAAAAGGAGGAGGTGGTTGTGGCGATGGAAGGCAGTTCGCCATCTTCATGTCTGAAGAAGAAAGGAAATGCTGATCATCAGGACCTGAGGAGGTATTCTGATGAGATAAAGGAGGAAAAGCCTCAATCACCTCCCAAGGATCCTTCGGGAGCCCGTGCGTATCACAACGCAAGTTTTGATCCGCCTATTGCATGCTTGTATAATGATCCGGATTGGAAGACTGTGGTGAAATACTACGACCCGGACCAACCGAAGGCGTTGCTGAAGGCGCCTGGTTCAGAGAGCGACGAAAGTAGATCAAGTAAGGCGCCATTAGAATCTGATCTGGCAACGACGTTTTATATGAAGGAACTGAAGAATTTCTTATTGACGGATTCGATCATGAGCGTACTGAAGGTCATGATCAGCGGAAAGCTGAATGGACCATTCGATCAACCAGTTACGGATGGGAAAGACAAGCTTCAGCTGGTGTTAGGCTGACTCGCATGATCAAGCAAGTTGAACGATCTGTTGCAAGAGATGGGCCGGATCAAGATATGCGGATCAAGAATATTTATTGATTGTGGAAGAAGTGATTAACCAGCTAGCCTGATCCATAAAACTTATGACCGAGGGGCGAGTGAACGAGTATCAAATTGTGCTGCGGCACTTGTCGGCTGAGCGACAGGATGAGTTGCGAGAGTACCTATTGCCACTGCTTAAGGCTCACCACATAGTCGACCACGTCGTCTTTTCGCCCATTCTTCCATCGCTACGAGCCCTTGAACAAGATGTAAAAGCTGCTTGGACACGAACATGTGTGTGGTTCCTTCGACCGTGGCAACGTGTCTCGACTTGTGCGTGCAAGTGTTGAAAAAGGTTGATCCACGCGGGGATCCCGACGACTGGACGTGTGTGGTCGAGTTTCTCACGCAGACGCTCATGGACGAGCAGGTGGAACCTCGCTCCCTGGTCCTGGAAACAGCAGTCAACGCACTGGCCATAGTCTGTCGTCTGAACGCCGAGTGTGTCTGCGCTGTCGTCGCGGGTCATGGGACTTACTTAATCGATCTGTTCAAGAAATGTCACGACCGGATGTTTCTCTTGTATCTCACGTCACTTGTGACGTGCATGGGCCGCTTGAAAGCGTTCCCCGTTGGTGAGTTTGTGTCGACGTTCATTGTCCTTGGTGCCGCTCGCGTGGATGATGGCTGGAGGCTGGAGGACGAGATGGTTGGAGTCACGTACATGCTCGGGAGTGTCATCGCTTGCATTGCTTCGGAAGCGTGGCACGAACCACGTCTAGCGTCAAATTATCACGTTCTCGGGGCGTTCGGTAAACTCATTTATAGGAGTTTCATGGATGGCATCAGGATATGTGGCCCCTTGACGACGATTCTGGGGAGTGCAACAGGTGCGGACTGGCTCCAGCTCAAAGTCCATGCGCTAGAGACGTTCCAACGGGTTCTCGAATGGTACTCGCCTGCGCTTGGGTCGGACGAGCCGCTCGAATCGAATGTACGAGCACTCAAGCGAGTGGCGATCGAGAATCTCGGCCACATGGTCGCGAGTGGACCTGCTGCTTCCGTCTCGTGCCACTGGTCCAACAGTGTCAACACGATTGTGAACGTGATCTTGGAAATGGAGCACGAGGAGATGGAGCTCAACTTCATGTCGGGGAGGAGTTCGTTGCTCTTGGACACGATGCGCTCGGAACGAGCGAAACGGCGCACGATCCACCCCAGGCCCCTGTCCTTCTGGAGCGCGTTTTGTCACGCGGCGCTGCTTCTCGACACCGGAAGCAATGGCGGAAAGCCACGATCTTGCTCTTGTGTATGTGTGCCGCGGGCTTGACGACCGTACGACCCTCCCCGTCCTGGCAGTTCGTGTTCCAGTCGTCGGCCGTGGTAGTGAACGTGTGAGAATTGTTACACCCTCGGCGGTCACGGCTTGGAAAACTTGGACGAGTTATTCTACCGCGTGCAAGAGCTTGTGCTTATCTGTTGTCCTCGTCTGACCGAAGAGGAGGATTTGCTCGAGTTTATGTGGTTTGAAATTTGTCGCTCCGACTTGCGAAAGTTCAGCTTATGCTTTAACGGGCCCGCGGATATCGTAAACTGCAAAATCTCCCGCGAGTTACAGGCACGCGCGTTGGAAAATCCCAGTGTTCGTTGTGATGTGCGCAAGGTTTTATTTTGCTTGCCTCCATTGATGCATGTCTGCAGTGATCGAGAAGAGATTTAGATCAAGACCGAGTGGGAACTGGAAGATGAAAACCAGGCACCCCTCCGGAGTGTCGGCGGTGACACGAGCAGCGACGATACGCGAGCAGACGGCACCATGGACGAGTGCTCACTGGTCTGGCGCTGTGGCGTCTCGCAGTTGCTGCGGGATCTACGACACAAGGCGCGTATTCGGTTTGCCACGGAAAATGTCAATGCTGTGGCCTGTGTGATCGTTTCCCCCATAATCCATCACTATGCGACGTGGGAGCGCGAAAAAGACGAAGCCACGTCAGCCCCATCTCGGCGCGCAATCTCGTTCACATGGAAAGTGTCAAGAAAGCTTTGTCACTCCATCTCCCCCTGTCTTGGCGCTCTTGAGTGCCCTAACCGTCGACGAAGATGTTACGGTTCGTTCCAGTCTGATGCAGAGCATGGTCAATGGCTCCAGCCCCTCAAGCCGTCAATTAATACATGGCGAGAGCGCGCACCAAATAAATGGAAACCTATTCTGCTTTGGGATGATATTCTCACGTGGAGATCACATATATTCCAAGTGATCAAAACGACATTTTTGTGGTGCGTGCGCAGGTGCTTGCGTGCATGCATGATGGTCCGTGGTCGGTTATCAAACTTGTGCACTTCTCTTTCATCAAGCGATTCTCCCAGTTATCGATTTACTGTGGGGTTGTATGCGGATCCCGGTGCCCTGAGCAAAAGTCTATTGAAATAAAAAGGACTTTCTCTTGGCAGCAGTGTACATGATCCAGACTACTTTCGCCAGTTCTTAAAGGGCGGGTTTCAAAAGCATCTTGTGTTTAAAGTGGACACCACGATGAAAGTTCGCATGTTTCTCGAGTTCCTCGACGCTCAGTTTTCCTCTCTCGTTTTTTCGTTTGAAGATGTGACAAAGCCGCTCGCAAGTTTAGTTGAACTCTGGGACCTTGCACTTTTTCAGGAGCATCAGCAACAGCTGAAGGTCTGTCCGAGAGACGAAGTTCGTTTCTCAATCGCTGCGGATGGAAGAGTCGTGTTAACAGTGCTAAAGGGTGTGCCGTTCGAGGATGATGCCATGCAGAATCATGTTGGTACCTTAAAATCATCTCACCGCGATGGAACAGTCTCAAGTAACGTTTCCACGTTGTTAACTGTCTCGTTGGGAGGCTGATCTCGTGATAAGGTCGAGGTAGAGCTCTTGACTTTATCATCGAAGTGACGCGTCAGCTGGAAAGTGTCAAGTTTGACACGCTTCTAAATATCCTTGCAAGTGCCGTTACACTTTCAAGTAACGAAGACGCTCATCTCGTGGACATTTCCGGGATGGTTTCTCTCTTTTCGTCAGCATTTGACCATTTTCCACCGACCCGCGCGACCTGTATGTATGATTTCTGAGCTACGACAGCAGAAAGCCACCGAAGTCGTGGATTTCGTCACATTGCACTATCGTGTTGGCTGTGTCTGTGCGAAGCCCGTGGAACTGATGGTAGACTTCAGTGGAGGGAGCAACAGCAGATTCGAAAGTCGCGCTTTATGTTTCTTCACGAAGTGCTGCACGTGTAAGTACTACTGGAATCCAATTGACCGCTGCTTTTGCCCCAGTAGCACGAGCGTTTCGTGCTCTACTCACGCTTGTTAGTGCTGAGCCCGATGCCCAATTGTTTCGTATGGCAGTTAAAGGCATTAAACTCATGTTGGAGAATCGTGTCATCCCGGAAGATGTGGATGTCAACGAAGTGTTGGCGAAAGTTGTAGCAATTATTAAATACCAGGCGTTTGGTAGAGCTGCTCTTACAGATGAAGTTGACAAGATCCTAAGTGAAGAAATGATTAAGCCAAACTCAGCTATTGAAAATATGTCAGTTAGTCGAGATAAAAAGACACAGGATGGGTATAGATGCGCTGCTGAGCTGGTTTCGCAGACGGATGCTGAGCTTTTTCGCTCCATTCACGCCTCAACAAGACCCAGTGCTACAGGTGAAAATGAGGTGATCTTTTGCTCCAGTATGCGTGCAACGATAGTATTGCTCGCGAAAATACGATTTCTTAGTATGAGAATTGACGTGTTGCAGCATCTAGTTAGCTACGGGTCGGAACTGCGCGACCATGTGCTGCATGATCTCACGCGGTGCCTAGTTGGTGCAATGAAACTACGCCTAGCCGTTGCCTAGAAACACGTACTTAGTAGCGGTGCTGCGGTAAATGAATTGACCTTATCTTCGACCTCATCAGCTCCAGATATGCTTTACTGCCTCGAATATCAAGTCAATATGGCTGACAGATACGCTTCTGGTACTCCCCGAGGCCTTACCTCTCGTGTGTTATCCCGCTTTCAAAATTCTGTGTCACAAGGAAATCTATTTCATGCGCTCTCTGGGCCTACGAGTAAATCAACATTTACTTCGTCGTCGTACAGCTCCAACACCTCTGGCTCTCGTCCTTCTCACAACGATCGAGCGCAATTACAGCATTTCTTGCGTCAACTCTACGACTCCGAGTTCAAATTGCTGCATAGAACGACAACGGCGTTGATTCTGCTAGGCCTTGTCTCGCCAGCTTTAGTACTAGGTCGGCTTGATGAAGTAGTCCAAAATTTGCGGGGATGTATTACGACCGTGGATGGAGACTTTCGAACTGACGCGTTTATAGCGATGATGGAGTTGTTGAAAACCATCAACCCTTTGCTTCATGGCGCACAAGACAACAATCTTGATGTTGGCCTCGCGGAGCTCTGCTACGGGTTGTAAGATTTCCTGGGCCTGACTATCGACGGTGGCTGCTTGGATTGATAGTCAATATCGATATCGATCATGATCGCCCTCCAGATCGCGGATCCGGTCGTGTTGCTCTGATATGACGTCCTCGGCGGCCTTCAGTCGTGTCTTTCAGTTGGGACTCGCTGGACTGGAGCTTGTTAGCCGTCTCCAGCACGTGATCGCGGAATGGCGCATTTTTTTTGCAGAGCCATGCGATCTGCCGCTTACGATCAGCCAGTCTTCTCTCAAGGCGTGCATTCGACCTCTGGAGCATCAGTCGGAGTCCTCGAGCCCTGACAGCGAGTCAGTCGACACGACGATCTCCTATTGCTGCGTGTTAATCTCTTTCTGATGCACACAGACTTGATTGATGATAGCGATCAGCTTATCGGCCTTGGGCCAATCGAGGGAGGAGTTACCATCCGTGATCGACTGCATGATCAGGCTGTCGGAATTGGAAGTTGATGATCAAAACAACCGGATTGATGATTACATGATCGATTGTTGTCAACGATGCCAACGACATGATAGATCATGACCCGATGAAAGGAAGGGGCGATCGATGGGTGCCAACGGTGTCCGATCATAACCCAATGAAAATAAGGGGCGATCGATGGGTGCCAACGGTGCTAACGCTGATCGATCATGACACGATGAAAGGAAGGGGTGATCGATGGGTGCCAACGGTACCAACGACATGATCGATCATGACCCGATGAAAGGAAGAGATGATCGAGGACAGCTAACGGCATGATCGACCCTCGCCCCAACCGCTGTACGGCTGGACCGAGGCTCAGAGGCGGCAGTGGTAAAGCATACTACAATTTTTTTGCGGTACCATAGTTGGTACAATAGTCAGTATAGTAGTCGGTAGAATAGTTGGTACAACTGTTGGCACAACTGCGGCGAACATGGACGGGGCATGGACGGGATATCTGGGACGACGCGACAACTGATACAGTTACCTAACGGGTACCTAACGGTTAGCGACAGACGACGGATAACTCAGGTCGACTGGTCGACGGAGTACGTAGAGATGGACAGTTCTGATTGGTTGATTTTAGGTAATTGGTAGTTTTACGGATATAAGTGATAATGAAGTTATCTTTTTGCGTCCGATCGGTAAGATCACCGAGGGGGAGGCGTGATCTCTTCTCGCCTCCCTCTCTTTTGCATACGCACCCTTTACGTGCCGGTCGGGAGCACGTAGTGCACTTTTTGGCCCACCGGCAGACGTAAAGGTCTGGGGAACTCACCCCCAACTCCACCCGCTGTGTCAGCGGTTATTTTGTAAAGATTTTTTTTGGGGGGGAAAGTGTTCTCACCTCTTCTCCCATTGGTCCACGTTCGACCCCTAGAAGTTCGGCTGCTATAAGCGCCCCATGGGAACTCTAGGCAGATTTTTAGTGGAAACTGTCGATCAGCCCGTAGCAGATCGACCCCCCCCTCGTAGGTCTATGCTAAGAATACATTTCGATAGGGTATTCTGTTAGCTGATTAAGACTACAGAGGCTCCGTGATCGGGTGGTGAAGATTTCCGCTGCCTGATCAAGTACCCCTACACTGATCGCCACAAGATCATCGATCTGCAACTGCGCTATGTGATCAACAACTCGCAGATCGCGCCAACTTGTACAAAATCGACTACATTGATCACCGACTCTGATCATCCCCTGATCAAAGGCCAGCGGTCCTGATCATCGACTTTTAGCGCCTGATCATGCCTGATCACTGCTGATCAACGACGTTTAGCGCATGATCAAGCCTGATCAAGCCTGATCACTACTGATCAAACCCGATCACACCAGATTCAAGATTGATTGTATCTGATCACGCCTGATCATCACATAGGACGTTTCGTTACAAGTTTTCCTAATCTTGCATCAAGGAATTGTCGTGTTTACGTCCCCGCCACCTGGAGAGAGACCCACGCCCAACCCGTCGGGTACACAAGGTGAGCAGAAACACCAGCAGTCAAGTACAACCGGAGGACCCCCTTCGTTAGTCGGCAGTCCGGGCGCCGTGGTAACGCCTGATCAAGCTTCACAAACTTTGATCAGCCGCTTCACCACACAAGTTTGTAAAGAAGCGCAAGTACATCTCTGCTCGAGTGCTACAAGTTTTCTTCACGAGCGAACTTTTGTTTGATTTTTACACTAGAAGGACAAAACGAAATTTGGTCTATTACTTATTTTTGGTCAGTTACAAAAAATGGTCCAAAGATAAAATATAGAAGCAACCTTCGCTTATGGGTACAAAATGTCGGTATCAGTGTATAATATAGTAACATAATCTACCTATATAAACGTTTCCGTCCGTCCGTGTGACGCTCCCGGTCACGTGAGTGTTGTGTAAGATGAAATGCGCGATGACCTGGAGAAGGATAGTGGCGGACGGTCGGGTAGCCTATACCAATTCAATACATGATGATGAGGAAAAACGCGAGTTGAAATGTTTCATTGTCCATCTTGCGTTGATTTGTAGAAACTTGAGTCGTAGATGTCGCTTTATACCTTGAATATACTGAATTCGTCTTTGTTGAATTTTTCCGCAACCAAGATTCGCTAAGAAAAAACAACACCCCGAGACAGTTCGCAGACAGTAGATCAAGATAACCAAGTTAGGACTTGCTCAGTTGAATGTGTATTGAGAGGTGATTATCTGTCCTACCATGTAATGTGCATAAGAGTTGAAGTTGTAGCGATCCTATATCCGTCATGTATCTTACACTACTTATCTGTACCTAATTTAAGGTACTCCGATATTCAACTACTTAGTCTTAGCTCCTATAAGTACGAAATTTGGATTGCTATCAAATGAAAATAATGTTATACCTGTTTTTTTGGTACAAACCGGTATAATGCAAATTCTTAACCAGAAGGATAGAGGTGGAATGTACGGTAGCATATATCGATTCAATACCTGGTGATGAGGGGAAAAGGCGAGTGCATTGCCCTGTCGGTACAACGGGTACTAATGTTTGCATATCCATGTGCTCTTGCATGGTCATGAGCGAGCGGAAAATAGATCGCGAAGTGAACTAGCGAGAATATATTCGGGAAATTGACACGAGCTGGGTCACGGACAATTATACCGTGTGGCTGTACTGGACGTTTGCGACTGACAGTCTCGGAGCTGTTTCTTCAGAAAAGTTCGCCCTACGTGATCAGCGCGGGGCGCCCGGGGAGCAGGTAATCTGATCTTACTTTTAGGGTATAAAGATATAGAGAAACTACAAAGCACCCCACGGTTTCCATTAAAAATCGCAGAACCCCACATTTTTTTCAAAATTCATCGGAATCCACTTTTTTCGTTGGTATTCTTCGCAAGAAGACATCAATAGAGATTTATGATTCTTATTTAAAAACACATCATAAAAATATAATATATTTAATGCGGGTTTTAATTTTATTTTAATAGAGTCCATATACATGTTAAGCAAACCACAGACCACTTAGACTGCGCAAATGAGCATGACTTAAGTTTTTGGGGTCCACTTTTGCGCAAATGATATTTTCTCTAATTTTACCTTGCGATATAGCTTCACTTACGAGCTCTCGTACTCGTATCGCTGAAACAGATTGTAGCAGTCATCAGCGCAGCCTTGACACGCATCCGAGTGACACGGTTCATCATTGCGAGCACATTCGAAATCTGAATCGCCACTATGACAATACTTCTATTCTCGTGCCACTTTTTTGCCGCAGCCATCAACTCGGTCTTGCCTGGTCCCAGCAGGGGACTTTGTGTTCCTGCAAAAATGAACATAGTTTTGTCACATTCATCTTGCCGACCTTCTTTATCAAATCCCCACACGAACAGTCGCATGCACCATACCGAAAGTCACGATCCCAGCAACATCAAGTGCTTGCTCAACTGAAACAAAGCAAAGTCCAGCGGCGTCGGCATTGCATCGGTTTCCTCATATTTTTATGCCTTTAAACTTGCTGTCGACCAGCTCGAGTAACTTGACAAGCCGTTTCTATCTCAAAAGATGATAGCTATTGCGTTTCACTCGAATCTCCTCCCTCAACATCTTCCTCTAGAGTATTGAAAAGGTTTTCGGCGCTTATGTGGTGGAGTCAAGTTCAAAATCGAACACCGTATTGTCGAGAACCTGACCACCATCGTGTCCAGCCTTCC
>CM047582.1:12421267-12449268 GCA_026184515.1 Peronosclerospora sorghi | reverse complement strand
GGGGGGGGGACCCCGCGAACCTTTTCCTTCGATCCGATCTGATCGTCCGCTGCTGGCAGACGACCGATCATCAACACAGGACGCCTGGTCCGATTTGTTCTTCATTTCACCTTGTGTACCCGATGGAATGGGCTGGTAACACACTCGTTGGATCGGTGCTGGGAATTGACTTGTGGTCTAAATGCGAGAGACCGTGCTGGGTAGTGTACCCTGGGCCGAACTCTTCACCCTGGGTACGGGCAGACCAGTTATACTCCAAGTAAATATACTTCAACGGGCAGATCGCTTAACCGATCGTAGAGCCCAACCAATACGAGAATAAAAGTCCAATACTCCAAAATAGAGATCCAATGAGAACGTGATAAACTCCACGAACGATATCTCCACGTAACAATCCAATACTTGATTACGTTCCAAACGTGTGCAACTTGAGATTGTGAAGCCAACCAATACGTACTCCCGTCGAGGGACTTCCGGCGGGCCAAGTGCGTCTGTAAAGCGTCCCGTCCGGGTATAACGAGCTAGAGGGGATTACTCGACCCTCTGCTCCCAAACACTCTGCGGCGTGCAGAGGCGACAGCGTACTTAAAGAAACGACTTCTTGTTGAGTTAAAGGCCAAAGACGGCAAAAACCAAAACCAAGCAAAACCCAAAACTCGGCAAAACCTAAACTAACCAATCCTATCTCCCTATGGTCCCCAATATGTACAAACATGAAAATTTGTAAGTACACTCAATATCATGTGACTTACCAAAATCCGTATTCTTGACACCCCTCGCACACGATAGGCTTAAAAGCCTCCTTGATTTCCACCAATCCGATCGCCGATAAGCCGATCGGTGTGCTGCTGGCACAAAGCGACCAAAATTCTTGAGTCCGCTTCGCCACACTTATACCCACTCAGTCTCGCAAACAGTGGATTATTCACACCACGTCGATAGTCAAATTGAAATGTATCGCCTTCAAGTACCTCCTGACGTTTTGACATGTACAATGTCATGGCTCGTTCTTGCAGTGTCTGCTCTCGCACTTTCTTCACCTCTAAATCACTGTGGTGGAGACGAGTTCAAACACCGAATTCGAACATCGAGGTGTCCTGAACCCGATCACCATCGTGCTTATCCGACCAACTTAGAGGGGGGGGTACCCCGCGAACCTTCACCTACACTCCGATTGGATGACCAATCTTTACTGTAGGACGCCTGGTCCGATTTACTTTGACGCTTCCCACCTTGTGTACCCATTGGTTGGGTGGCTACACACTCGGTGGACCGTCGCGCGATATGGAGTTGTGGGGATCGATATGTAGCGATCCACTTCTGGGGTAGGGTGTATCTATGGCGGAAATCGTCACCCTAAATACGTAAATATTCACAGTATACTTGATCACAGTACGCTTCAGGGCAGATCGCGTATAGCCGATCGTAGAGCCCAACCAAAACGAGAGATCGATAAACCAATCAGGAACAGCCAAAAAAACGTAACCAATAGCTTGGGGCTCCACCAATGAGATCTCCACGTAACCTTTCCAATAAAATGATAACCTTTCAAATTAATAGTTACACGTTCTAAACATGTGCGACCTAAGACTGAGTGCTGCTGTGTTAATTACGCGTTCCCGTCGAGGGACTTCCGGCGGGCCAAGTACGTTTGTAACGCGTCCCGGCCGGGTAAGTTGAGCTGGAGGGGCCTTGTTAACCCTCCGCTCCCAAAGACTCCGCGGTGGGAGGGGGCGACTTATGCGTAAGAGAAAGAAACACAGAAAACATCACAGAAAAACCAACACTGTATATATTATCCATTAAAAACCTAATATGTAAAATACATGAAACACCGTGTGACTCACCTAAAACTGCGTTCTTGACACTTCTGACACACGATTAGCCCAAAATCCCCTTCACTTTTATCCAACCCGATCGCTCCAAAATGATCAACAGTATACCGGTATAAACTGGTCATAAACTTTTCTTTTCCACATCACCACATCACAACCAAGTTCGACATCTGCTACTTTTTGGCCAATTCCTAAAGCCCACGTGCCACGCACGATACCTACGGCGCCTCCACCTTCTGGAAAACGGGCAAACTCTCGCGCTGAGACGTCACCCCACATAATGTGTAAAAAAAAGAGCTCGCAATTCCTGCAGCGCCCGGCGTCGCCGGAAACGTTTATTTGTTTTATGACTTTTCAATAAAAAACTAGCGAATTACATATAAGCATATTATTAGTTTAAGTACTTAACTTAACACTACTAGAATCACTTTGGATTTTGATTTGTTTCGCGAGCGTGGTTGTGTGGAGATATGTACGCCGGATTACGTGTGGAAATCTCTCGGCATAAATTACGTGGATTGTGCCACAAGTTACGGTTGTCTCGTTTCGTGTTTCGTAGTGGATTTACAAGTTGGACGTGAATAATAGAAGTTATTTTACGTTTTATTTGTTGGCATTACGTTACTTCCTCTGTCTCTGTTGCTCGCTGTAGTGGAACGACGCGCCAGTACACACTGTTACTGTTGGAACGCGTGCCCGCAAGTACACGAGTGAAATATGAGCGACTCTGAACATAATGTGGTTCTTGGCGCCAAGAGACGCCGAGTGGTTCTTCCGTTGTATGTTTGAGTTGATAACGCATTTGTTGACGGAGCCTGTAAGCTATTGCTTCGTGTTTACGTTTCATCTTGTGCTTTTTATTCTTCTTCTGAAGCTTTGCCTGATCCTCTTTATAAGTGGCTGCTTCGACCGGGATTTCAACTGGCTCTGTAACAAGGCGCACACTCTTAGGTGATACAGACGCGGATTTCAACTGGCTCTGTAACAAGGCGCACACTCTTAGGTGATACAGACGCAGCAGCAGCAGCGCCAGGTATATCAATACACTGTATACTATCCGAAAGTTTATCCGTCATCGTGCCTGAAATACGTGACAATTGCGATGGTTGGGCCAGCTCTGGCGCTGACAGTTGCGGTGGTAGAAATCAACACAACGACAGCCACCACGCAACGATCTTTTGTGTCTGCATTACCGCATGAGTGGCAAAATAGTGAATTTTTTATGGAAACCGTGGGGTCCTTGAACTTCACAATATAACCCCTGTAACGGGTACCTCACACTTGAACGTCTTATTAACTAAGCATTACCTTAGTCTATTTCTTAGAAAAAGGAAATTATAAGGAATTCGTGGTTCCTGATTATCTACTCGCGTCGGTCAACGTTTGAATTTCTGCAAAAATGGTGCGAAAGACCATAACACTCTGACGCTGGGGATCAAAAGCAGCAGGAGAAATCTTAAGAAGAAGAAGAGAAGGTTTGACCCACACGAACGCACACACTGTTTTAATGAGCAAGGGGGTCGGTCATCTCAGTGTTCCGAACATAACGCAGTCCGAAGGATTTATGAATGTGTGTTTCTTTACTTTCAACCTATGGGCTCCGGTGACGAAGACTTTTCCATCTCGTTGTTGGCGTACCATCTGCAATATGTTCGTCAGCGACGGCATAACTACTTATTAGGCGTCCACAGGTGTTGCCGGTCTAATCAAAAAACTCTGACGCTTATTTTAGCGATGATGCAAGTGACTATAATTGACGGTAGCCATAAATACAGCCTCTATGGATAATAACTTAGAAATTCATAAGCTTATTTCCGCTGACGTTTGCCATTACGACGTTTTTCTCCGTGGCTGTTGCTGCAGCGACGACCCAGACCCGTATATTTGAGCATGCGAGACGTCATCTCCTGAGCCGAGATCTCCTCACGAAGTTCTGCTTCCTCAGAAGCGTCAAACGGTAGCGCTCTGGATGCCTTCTTAAATTCGTCCTCTACGCCTCTGTTAAAGCTACCAAAAGATCGACGACCGAAAACATGTGATAGTGACGGATCTGAAACGTCACATATGCAGATAATATTGGAGACGTCGTCGACCAGCACGTTATCCTCGAGCGTAGATTCCCACGTATCCGGTCTCTGTTGTATTTTATGAGTAGCTGCACGCTGCGCCGCCGTCGCTTGTTTGCGTTGCATAAACTGTTCAAGGCAAAAAATATCAGCAGTAGCAGCAGAGAATGCGCAAGTGCAACGATTCCAATTACTAAGGTCGCACCTTCATGGCCAACGTCTTCTGCGACAGCACGAACTTAGCTGACGCCTTCTTCGTATTACTTTTATGCACGTTGTCGTATTTTGTAGAGGTTTCATTGTCTTTGCTTGGCTTAGATATCTTGGGTTTTGGAGCCTTGCTCTCGGGTCGAGTTGTCCCAGGCTTCCACATCGTTTTAGCACCAGTCGAATAAGAGAGAGGCCTGTCTAATAAATTAAACCCTCAATGTGGTCCACATATCTGGAAGAGACGAAGAAGGAATTTTTACCCGGACTGTGTATTATCGGCATCTAGGCCAATCCAACTTGCTCTTTTGACGGTTCTGTCAGCACTTCTCTCACGTCGTACCGGTCCGTATTTTGTCGCGTGAGCACACGCATGACCGTCGAAGTGGAAGTCTCGGACGCTGCGATGGTGTCACCTACTAGCTCCAGCAGTACAGGTCCTGAGTCCCTGCGACTATCCGAAATTGAAAGTGCGCACTTGTGTCCTGCGGGGCGCATGAAAATGGAGGAGCTTTTTCGACAGTGGCTTAACGTTGATGGTACGAAGGAGATGATACAGAACATGGTAGCGGACTTGCGGCAAGGCAAAGAGCTTAATTTGGACGCTTTTTTCGCTACAGCTAGCACTATAGGAAATCCACTCGACTCGCCATCACGAAGTCCCAAACGGCCGCCCAATTATCATCAATTTGGACTGCTCAGTCCCAGCTCAGCTGGAAGTCCCAGCACACGCAAACATCACCAACACGTGGTCAGTCTTTTTGGAGACGAGCTCCATTTTGTTGCCGCTTCATTAAAGTCTGAAGCACCAGCGAAGAATGAAGCAATTCCACCTCCGATGTCAGATGACGTTGATATGATTACTGTAGAGAATGAAAGCTTTAGTGAGAACAATGAAGGAAAAAGTGCCACAGAATCACTTGGACAAAGGGCATCACCAGCATTACCTACCGATTCGGATGAAATTATGGAAAAAGAGCAGGATCAACAGACAGCTAAAGATGCTCTTCATAATCATGGTCACTCCATGGCTGATGAGATACCGAAGCAGGTTCAAATCCCTACGTTTTACACTCCAGGTGAATGCCAGCGTGGTCGCTTACGTGGTCTATCCACAGACGCTATGGCGCGCAAGATAGTGGACATTGAAGCGCGATTTTGTAAGTTTCCGGAGGGCATGAAGGTTGAAGATTTTGTAGCCATCACAAAAGACCTGTGTGGCTTTCCTTCATTTTTCAACGCGCCGTTTTTTCGACGCATCCTTGAAACGGGCAAAGAAGATGAAGCGAAGATGCTTAAGTCGTCTTCGAGTCCTGGACCAACAAGTGCGTCTAGTCCAACAAGCACTGATGACAGGGCGGAACCGCAGCGTATAACAAAAGACATGTTCTTAAATTACTGGATGCGCGAGGTGGCTCCATATGATGCTGTGGAGCGCTTTTTTAGAGTAGTACGTTGTCATAAGCTATTACCCAATTAATTGCGGGTCGGAAAGCTGACGGTGTACGGTGTATGTTAACAGGTGAAGCAACTGAAAAACGATTTCATTGAGCGAGACGACTTCGCTCCTTTTTTACATGGTTTGGCTGAACACTACAATCTATTAAAGATCAGCTTCTAACTGATGTCTGTGTCAATAGAATTGCTTAAGTACCATCCTGGTCTTGAGTTTCTCGATGGTACTCCCGAATTCCAAGAGAAATACGGCAAGTAAAGAGCCGCAGTTTGCTTTCGACAAATGTGATATGGCTTAGCTTACGGTTATTGTTGGTTTGTGCAGCCCTAACGGTCGTCGTACGAATATTCTACTCCGTGGATACAGACAGCAGCGGCCGGATTACCCTGCGAAAACTGCGACGCAGCAATCTTATCAATGCATTCAACACAGTGGACGAAGAAGAAGACATTAATAAGGTATGCGAATATATCGCCGCTGTAAGTACTTAACCACTCAGTCGCGTTCTTGTCAATACAGGTCAATCCATATTTTTCGTACGAGCACTTCTACGTGCTATACTGCAAATTCTGGGAGCTGGACACGGACCACGACTTCCTTCTTAACCCCGACGACCTCGTACGCTATGGCGGCCATGCCCTCACACGTATCATTGTGGACCGTATTTTTGAACGCGGTCGGCGTCCTTTTGCTCGTGTTCAGACGCTGACTGCGGAGGAAAAAAAGACAATGAGCTACGAAGACTTCATTTGTTAGTGACTTGGTCATTTTTTTGATTATTGATTACATGGATCTCGTCGTACTTATTCAACCTTTTTCATGCTAATACTAGACTTTATGCTCTCAGAGGAAGACAAGGCGAATCCTGTCAGTATTAGGTACTGGTTCGAGCTTATCGACACGAACGAGGATGATGTATTGCGTGCCGATGAGATGCGCATATTTTATCGCCACCAGATACACCGCATGGAGTGTCTTGGCCATGAGGTGGTGCCATTTGAGGATATACTATGCCAAATGTCGGACCTGTTACATCCGGAGAAAGAAGGCGAGTTTTACCACAAGGACTTTATTCGTCCAGACAAGATTCGCATATCAGGGGTACTCTTCAATGTGTTGTTTAATCTCAGCAAGTTCATTGAGTTTGAGCAACGAGACCCGTTTCTTTTGCGCCAGCAAATTGCTGAACCCGAGCTCACGTGCGTTGACATGAACGTGATGATGAATTGTTGCTTACTGAAACTGCCTGCTGTTTCTGCGTGTAGCGACTGGGACCGTTACGCCCGCGCGGAGTATGCAAGACTGGCTATGGAGGAAGAGAGCCGCGATGAGGACACTGCGATGGACATTGACACCATGGACGGCTGGTATGTGTCGGATGAGCAGGAGGAAGACGGTCCAGAGGCAACTGGTACTAGCGTAGACTGTGATCTCGGCGGGAATACAGTTGAATCCCCCTTTTGATTTCCTTTCAACGAGGTAAATTACTTTCATCTCCTTTAGAAAACGACGGACGCCTGCGATGAGAGAAATTCACTGAAGATCTCGAGTAAGTAGAGCAGTAGCATACGATAAAATCATTTGAAATTATAGTCTCACTGGTTCTTCCAATTGCCGGCCTCGTCGCGCTGGCGCTTGGCGCGGTCGTTGCACAGCTTAAGCTTTTTGACCTGTTCCTGGCACTTTCTCCAGTCCCGGTCAAAATGTACAAGGCAGTCCTCCAGCTTATAGTAGTCTATATGGCAGTGGTTGCGCTCGATGAGCTTGTCCACGTCAACGTCTTTGTCATAGTCGCTTCTGCTACCGGCATGCAGACCTGCTTTCGGCATTATAATCTTGTCTGACGTTGCACAGCATACGATTGGCTTAACAGTGTCTCTCTTATCGTGACATATGATTGGTTCAAAACGCGTTTCCTGTATAATAGCACTGAGCGTTTAAGTGCCAACCACACGCACATTACATTTTAGGTAAGATAATCACTTCTTAATACACATTCGATTAAGCAAGTCCCTGACTTGATTATCTTCATCTACTGTCTACGAACTGTATTGGGTATTGTTTCGCCGCTAACGAATACTAAGTTGCGACAAAATTCAAGTAGAATAAATTCAGTGTATTTCAAGGCTAAAATCGACATCTACGACAACAAGCTTCTCATATCTGCGCAGAATGGACAAGGAAATTTCAACAGATTTTTATGCGCTTAATTGTTTCCATTCAATTGTGTAGCCGGTGCGTATACGCACGGTGCGACTAGCGCACAGAGGAAGACTCTTCCTTAAAGCGGTATCTACCGCTACTTAGCCGATACGCCCTTGTAAAGGGCTTAGTAGGAGAGTTCTCCTACTCGGGGCCAAGATTCCTGGGTTGGTTTACGACTTAGCCTTAACGGCTGTATTCCCTTTACGGGATGTAAGTAATGGGAGGGCTCCCTCTTACCTACGACACTCACTGCGCGCGCGACCGGTCGAGGTCGCACGTCCGCAAAATAGAGTGAAATGTAAACTGAATATATTTAATATGTAATTAGCCTAAATTAATTTAAACTAATATAAACTATATGTAATACTAAGTAGAATATTCCTAATTCGTACCTAGCTAAAATGTAGTGTACACACCTGTGTACTGATACGTGGATGGCTGACACACCACCACACCAAGGGCCCCTTCCCTGATTGGTTAAAATAACCAAAGGTTCAAAACCTTTCAAACCGGTCAAAACTGACCTCAACCGTGGTGTACTCATGTACACCAACATTATATGTAACTCGAATGTAACCCCGTTACAGTCACAGTACCGGTAACGGTGTAACCGAGCTCTAGCTCGACTTGACAGAATAGGCTCAGACGAGCCAAGTCCCTTGTCACCCAACGCGCTGATAAGCGGCGTACATTGTGGGTCTTTCTCACACGCCTGGCGTATGAGATCCACCACAGACGAGTTGATGAATGTCGCGTGAGCGAGCTCGTAATCGGGACGACGCGACAACGCGTCCGCAAGCACGTTTTGATTGCCAGGTTTATACTTAACCTCAAAGTTATACTCCGCAAAGAAGGAGAGCCAACGGTCCACCCGTTGGGAGAGATGAGGCGACTTTGTCGCTGTTCGTAAGGACGCGTGGTCAGTATAATCCACGAACGGTTTTGAGCCGAGTAGGTGAACCCTAAATTTGACAAGGGCATACTTCATAGCAAGTAGCTCGTTATCATGAACGGGATAATTCCGTTCTGCAGCTTTAAGCTGCCTCGACTCAAACGCAATCACGCGTTCCCGTCCCACATCGTCTGCTTGTAACAAAGCACATCCGATTGCGAAATCGGAGGCTTCGCAGACGACGCTAAATGGTTTACCAGAATATGGTAGAGCAAGAACGGGAGCTTAAACAAGCTCCCCTTAACCGCTTCGAAAGCGGATTGGTGTTTGGATTCCCAACATCAATCTACGTCCTTCTTAAGAAGGTCGGTCAATGGCTTCGCCATCTCAGCGTAGTTCTCGCTGTACTTGTGGAGATAATTGTCTAATCCAAGCCACTTCCGTAAATCTCTAAGATTTACAGGCGAAGGCCACTCCACAATGGCTTTCACCTTCGCGGGATCCGCCCGCACTCCATCCTTACAGATGAAGCATCCGAGGAAAGGAATTTCCTCAGCACCAAAGATACATTTGGATGCGTTCGCATATAACTTATGCTACCGGATACATTCAGGCACCGCTCGAAGATGTAATAGGTGCGTCTGAACATCAGAGGAGTCGCCTTCCGCGCGAGGATGAACGAATATATCGTCGAAGTATGTCTGTGCGTACTTTCTATGAGGTAGGAAGAGTTGGGTCACCAAGCGATTAAAAATCGCTGGTTCATTGTTTGGTTTTCACCAAAACTGACTCGTCCATCGTAGATGAGGAGTTCAACTCCTCTTCCGGACGCAACACGACAATCTCGTCGAGTTCACCTGCTTTTACAGCAGTTCCAAACTCGTTGAAGGACATCTCCTCCAACGACAACAGTTCGCATACCCCAGGCAACCGTTCAAGGCTTACGCCTTCCGTGACAACACCTGTCACGCTATTCATCACCCGATAGGGCTGCTGAATACTGGCCTCGGGACTCTTCCCGGGACCCAGATGGGGGGAGTCAATTGCCCCATCTATTGGAAGCGCATCGCGCCTATCCACAGAGGTCTTTACCTCTACCACCGGTGACTCGCCGTTATCACCTTGTACGGCGTTGTAACGGGGTTACATTTGAGTTACATTTAGTGTTGGTGTACATGGGTACACTACGGTTGAGGTCAGTATTGACCGGTTTGAAAGGTTTCGAACCATTGGTTATTTTAACCAATGAGGGCATGAGTCCTTGGGTGGCGGTGTGTCGGCCATCCACGTGTCGGTACACAGGTGTGTACATTACATATTAGCTAGGTACGAATTGGGTATATTCTACTTAGTATTACATATAGTTTACATTAGTTTAAATTAATTTAGGCTAATTATATATTAAATATACATTCAGTTTACAAAAAATACTTAAGACTGCCAGGCGTGCGACCACGCCCGGTCGCGCGCGCAGTGAGTGCAGTAGCTAAAGGGAGCCCTCCCTTTAGCTACACCCTTAGTAAGGGAACCTTGCCGTTAAGGCATTAGCGGAGCTAGGGGCGCGACCACGCCCGGTCGCGCGCGCAGTGATTATTGTAGCCTAAGGGAGTTCTCCCTTACGCTACCTCCCTTTATAAGGGAATTCTTGTTACAAGGGGTTAGCGAAAGCTATCTGTAAACCACCCCGGGAATCTTGGCCCCGAGTAGGAGAGCTCTCTCTTACTAAGCCCTTTTACAAGGGCGTATCGGCTAAGTAGCGGCGAACGACGCTTAAAGGAAAGTATTCCTCAGTGCTCTAGCCGCACCGTGCGTGTACGCACCCGGCTACATCTGGTAGCACTTGTAGTCAATCCAACACCTGTGTTGGTGATCAACATCCTCTGCAAGTGATGGATCAGGACGATTGGGGTAAGCTAACCCCCGTCCAACAGGAATCCTTTAAAAGGCTGTTACCCATATTGGGTGAGGATGGCATGCGCCATCCAGTGGAGCAGGGCCTCGATGCCGTGTGTGAAAGGGTGAATGCCCTTATCGCCCATGGGGCGAGTCTTCGCGGGAGTTATCCCGCGTCTACGGGGGTGCGCCCTCCGATGTCCTTTAAGATATAGGAATCCACTGGCGAGAAAAGTGAAAACCTTTATGTGTGGCTTCGAGAGGTTGAAACCGCATTCGTTACCGCGAACGTGATCGAGGATCACCTGTAACTGGTACTTGCACTGAACCATCTTACGGGCAAAGCCCGTACATGGCCGTTTACGTGTCAGGGTTCGGTCACGACCGTGTTCCCGAACTGGGGAGTCCTTAAGCGAACGCTTATGGACAGGTATGCAACGCCTGATCTGGTTCTCCAGAATCAGCTGGCGTTTTTGAGGTGCCGTCAGGGCACTAGGGACTTGGAGACATATGTCCAAGGACTGAAGACCCTGTTGGCAGGGATGTACGCGAAAGCGTATTCGGACGATGTGTCCATTCCCGTGTTCATGGGAGGCCTGAGAGAAGGTCCAGCGCGTTCGGAGCTCTTCCGATGCCGACCCCAATCCCTGGGGGAGGCGTTTAAGATGGCGTTCAACGCCTAAAGGAACTTTCGTTCCTCTAAGGTGGGTCCCGAACCCATGGACCTGAGTCAGGTCGAAGCGGAGGAGAAACCTTCCGCTAAGAGTCACTCTGACTCTACCTCGCAGAGTTTCGGGGCGGAGCTCTTAGCTATGTTGCAGCGGCGTGGTCCGCTAAGGTGCTTCCTATGTGGAAGCGTGGATCATCTGCGGAACAGATTTCCACAAAATCCCCAGCGAGATAGTCGCTGGAAGGGTCCGAGGGCGGCAAAAAGGGCCTCGCCCAAGCCGTCGGGAAACAGCGGCTCCCAATAGGTGCGAGGCGCCTTACTGGGGGGGTCCCCTCAGTGCTGTTAATCCCCAGAGTAGGGGACGACAGCACAAATCCCCGAGGGAAGCGGTGCTTTCTAGCACCGAGTTGGTGTACCAGCCAGGTTTGCTGGTAGTCATTACGGACGTGAAAGCTTTGATAAGCCTTGGAGAGTCTTGATAGACTCTGGAGCGTCCGACAATTATATCAGACGGACTTCTGTTGAGAAAAGTCGGCTGTACGCCGAGGCCCTAGAGGCACGTTCTTGTGACGTTGTCACGGCCCGTCTAACGACGGGCGTATAGGTTTCTGTACCCAAGGTCCCGATTGACCTTAAGCTGAAGTTTACAAACTTCGATATCTAAGAACGTTGCCTGATTCCTGGATTTGGACTCATTCTGGGCATGAAGTGGCTGGAACGCCACGAGCCATGGATAGACTGGAAGTCTAAGATCATTGGCTCAACGCACCCGCGATCGTGTGAAGCATTGGCGAGTCATGAACCCACCTTTGCTCGATCGCAAAGCGATTCTGGCGTGAGATACCAGAGATTGGGATGTCTGAAATGATCATTCCCAATGGCGTTAAGGAAGAGTTCCTTAACGAGGGGGATTCGGCGGTTAATCCCCACGCCGTGAACGGTGAAACTGGTGAGTTACCTGTGGTAACTCCAGTGGTAGGGGTAGAGACCTCTGTGGTTAAGCGCTAGGCGCTTCCACGCAAAGAGACCCGTAGTTCGTATCTTTTGCACGTCGGAAATGATTCCGACCACGCCGTTATAGGCGAAACTGGGGAGTCACCTGTGGTAACTCCAGTGGTAGGGGTAGAGACCCCTGTGGTTAAGCGCAAGGAGCTTCCACGCAAAGAGACCCGTAGTTCGTCTCTTTTGCACGTCGGAAATGATTCCGACCACGCCGTTATAGGCGAGACTGGGCAGTCACCTGTGGTAACTCCAGTGGTAGGGGTAGAGACCCCTGTGGTTAAGCGCGAGGCGCTTCCAAGCGAAGAGACCCGAAGTTTGTCTCTTTCGCACATCAGAAATGATTCCGACTACGCCGTTATAGGTGAGACGGCGATTCACCGGCGGTAGACCTCTGTGGATAGGCGCGTGGAGCTTCCAATAGATGGGGCAATTGACTCCCCCGATCTGGGTCTCGGGATGAGTCCCGAGGCCAGTAGTCAGCAGTCCTATCGGATGCTGAATAGTGTGACAGGTATTGTCACATAAGGCGTAAGCCTTGAACGGTTGCCTGGGGTAGGCTAACTGTTATCGTTGGAGGAGATGTCCTTTAACGAGTTTGAGACTGCTGTAAAAGCAGATGAAATCGACGATTTTGTCGTATTGCGTCCGGAAGAGGAGTTGAACTCCTCATCCACGATGAACGAGTCAGTTTTGGCGAAAACCAAACAATGAACCAGCTATTTTTAATCGCTTGGTGACCCAAATCTTCCGCCCTCATAGAAAGTACGCTCACACGTACTTCGACGATATATTCGTTCATAGTCGTGCGGAAGGCGACTTGTCTGATGTTCAGACGCACCTATTACATCTTCGAGCGGTGCCTGAATGTATCCGGGAGCATAAGTTATATTCGAACGCATCCAAATGTATCTTTGGTGCTGAGGAAATTCCTTTCCTCGGACGCTTCATCTGTAAGGATGGAGTGCGGGCGGATCCAGCGAAGTTGAAAACCATTTTGGAGTGGTCTTCGCCTGTAAATCTTAGAGATTTACGGAAGTGGCTTGAATTAGCCAATTATCTCCACAAATACAGCGAGAAAAACGCTGAGATGTCGAAGCCATTGACCGACCTTCTTAAGAAGGATGTTGACTGGTGCTGAAAAACCAAACACCAATCCGCTTTCGAAGCGCTAAAGGGGAGCTTGTTAAAAGCTCCCGTTCTTGCTCTCCCAGAATCTGGGAAACCTTTTAGCGTCGTCTGCGACGCCTTCGATTTTGCAATCGGATGTGCCTTTTTACAAGCAGACTACGCGGGACGAGAACGCGTAATTGCGTTTGAGTCGAGGCAGCTTAAAGCTGCAGAACTGAATTATCCCGTTCATGACAAGGAGCTACTTGCAATGAAGTTTGCTCTTGTCAAATTTAGGGTTCACCTACTCGGCTCAAAGCCGTTCGTGGTTTATACGGACCACGCGTCCTTACGGACAGCGACAAAGTCGCCTCATCTCTCGCAACGGATGGCCCGTTGGCTCTCCTTCTTTGAGGAGTACAACTTTGAGGTTAAGTATAAACCTGGCAATCAAAACGTGCTTGAAGACGCGTTGTCGCGTCATCCCGATTACGAGCTCGCTCACGCGACATTCGTCACCTCGTCTGTGGTGGATCTAATACGCCAGGAGTATGAGAAAGACCCACAGTGTACGGCGCTTATCAGCGCGTTGGGTGAAAAGGCACTTGGCTCGTCTAAGCCAACCCTGTCAAGTCGAACTAAAGCTCGTTTACACCGTAACAGGACCTTGACGGTTTGCTATATTATAGCACGGTTGCGGAGGACACTCCGCGGGTGGTTGTTCCTCATGATGAGGAACTGAAATATAAAGTCCTCTTTGAGGCACATGACGCCCCTACCGGGGGTCATTTAGGTCGGGGTAAGACCTACGGCGCTTTAAGCGCTTTGTATTGGTGACCCAAAATGTACAAGTGGGTCGGTGCGTATATTCGCACTTGTGAGTCGTGCTAGAGGGTCAAACCCTCTACAGATTCAGCTGCCATAGGAAACAGTTGGAAATTGCCAACTGTTCGTGAGGACCAAGTCAACCTATAGCATACAATTGGGAATTTCCAATTGTTCGTGTGGGCCAAGTCCATCTATAAATATGAAGGTGAGCCTTTGGCGGAGTAGCCGTTCCAACGGCGTGTTGAATATCCAGTTGGATTTTATCTTCGGTTTACCGAAGACCGGTTCCACCGGCGTTTCGGTCTTTGTAGACCGTTTGAGCAAGATGCTCACCTGGAAGCGATGCCAGTCCAGTGATGGACAAGACGGAACGCGTTAATCGCGTGAAATCAATTAGTATGGATTTATCTTAAGGTTTTCCGAAGGGAAAGGTCGGTTTCACCGGCATTTCGGTCTTTGTTGACCGTTTGAGCAAGATACTCACCTGGCAGTGGTGCCAGAGTCCATTGATGGACAAGAAGGAACGCTTTCATCGCGTTGTTAAGGATTTTCTCCGGAGCTTATGTCCGGATTCTCCAAGAGTTGGAGTGAGATGCTTCCTATGACCGAATTTGCCATAAACAATTCGGTGCATGCATCTACGGGGTTTACCCCGTTCAATGTGAACGGATTCGTAATCCGCGGGTTACGTTGACGCCACGTGTGTGTGGACCAGGACTTGAGGGGGGAGGAGTCCCCGATGTCAGCCATGTATGCTCCTGTCCGTTTGTTTGGCCTACCCGGATGGGCGGCCGGCAGGCTGCCCGACCGAGTGCAGCTCGGGTCTGCGCTTGTAGCCGCCACGGATCGCGCACTGGACACCTTCCACGGCCCCAACGACCTAGAAGAATCTATTGTTTGTTTGTTGGGCCTACCCGGCAGGGCGGCCGACAGGCTGCCCGAAGGCAGGACGGGGAGGAGCGTCTGATGTCGCGACTCCATCATCGGGGTCAAACCCAGTATTTGGTGAAGTGGAAGGGTTATCCACATTCACAGAGTTCGTGGGGGTTTGAGACTCCCCTGCGGCAGGATTGCCGTGACGTCGTTGACGCTTTCGAGAGGGAGAATCCCGCTGTGATTCAACGACCAAAGGGGTGGGGTAAGCCCCTTCACTCCCAGTAGTTGGGAGCCCTCCGGAGGCAGATGCGGAACCCGCACTGTGCTCCGGCACCCTAGTGAGGGCACGGGCGCTAGCATAGCGCATGAGATAAGGGGCACGTAACTGCCCCATGGGTTTGGCTCTGGCAAACGCCAAGCACAATGCCCTCTCTATCCGAACGTCACGTTCGGAATAGCTGTTGTACAGCTTTAAAAAACTCGGGGAGACGTTTCTCCCCTCCGCCTAAGCGCGGAACTTCTGCTCTGCTTCTTTGGCATATTCTCCTTGCAGGAGAATGAAGGAAACCTCGCGGAGTTTACCAACAACGGCACCCTGTGCCTGTTTCTCGAGGCGCTCTCGATATGAAGTAGCAGTGAACTGCTTCTGCGTGAGCAGTTTTTCCCGGAGTTGATTCCGGCGTGTGATGTGTTGCGGCTGTACAGTCGCGAGGCCAGGGGTATAGAAGACTAAACCCTTCTGTACCTCATTCCTGTCCCACTTTGGGAGGTCACGAGGACCTCCAAAACGATATACCGCCCGTGGAGGGCGCATGGGGTCGTGCAAGGAAGCTTGTAACGCCTGTGCGGCATTTTGAGCCTCTTGAGCTGCGTCCAGCTCAGTAGTGGTGATCGCCTTCGGCGATTCGGATATGTCATCCGAGGTTGGTAATAGTTGCGCACGCGTTAGTGCATTTTCCCCACGTGTGGGGAACGGATTTGGCTGCCGACAACGCCGTTCGGCGCTGTCGGAGCGGTTAACCGTTGGGGAGGTATCCCCAAGGGCATCCACCTCCGAGTTCTCGGAGTAGTCTACCTCTTCTAGAGGAGACGCCATAGCACCACTGAAGGTGTACATATGGAGGGCCAGAGGAACTGGCGTTTGATTTCTCCAACAAAATTTTGTTTATTGCATAAGCAATAGTCTTGATGGGGGAGGATGTAACGGGGTTACATTTGAGTTACATTTAGTGTTGGTGTTGTGGAGAAGCGTGCCCAAAATTAGGCACACTTCTGGTCAAGTTTTGTCAAGGCATTTGGTCTAATTTCGGATTGGTTTAAACAAGGGGGGATTTTCAGCCTATCAGACCCAGAAGTGTCAAGAACGCAAGTTTTGGTGAGTCACCCGACTTTGGGTATTTTACATATTTTTGTGGGGGTACATTTAGGGACTATAGGGTAGTAGTATTTTGGTTGTGGTTTTACCTTTTAGGACAGAGGTTATACCTTTAAGTAAGGAAATCTTTTAGCTTTCGGATAAGTGGCTGAAACCTCTTCTGATCTTGTTTCACACCACAGCTAGGGGTCGCCGTTCTTTCCTTTTCGTACACTAGTCGCCTCCGCCCGCCGCGGAGTGTTTGGGGGCAGAGGGTCGAATTATCCCCTCTCGCCCATTATACCCGGTCTGGACGCGCCGCACGCGCACTTTGGACCACCGGAAGTCCCTCGACGGGAGTACGATTTGGCGATGTCAACACCTCAACTCAAGTACGTTTGGAACGTGCTATTCACTGGATTGGTCTTGGCGTGGAGATATCGTTTGTGGAGTTTCACGAGCATATTGGGTCTTTACGCGGACATATTGGCTTGTTTTAATATTGTTTGGAAACTAGACCGGTTTTGATCTTATTTCGTATTGGTCAGGGGCTAGACCGGAACGGTCGGTCTACCCTCTTTTATTTCGTATTGGTCAGGTCTTGATCGTTTGGACTATCGACCTATTGGAAGTTATCTCTTGGAAGTGTTTTTGGTCTGTTTGTGTCTGGGGTGAAGAGTTCCGCCCCAGAGATACCTACCCAGATCGGTCTTCTATATTCAAGACCGGTTCGATCCAATCTGCGATCCCGATCCACCGAGTGTGTAACTAGCCCATCCATCAGGTACACAAGGTGAGATGGACACTAAACAATCGGACCAAGTGGGTTCTGATGACGACCGGTCGTCTGCTTGCAGCGGACGATCGGACCAAATCTCGAGTGGTGGTCCGCGGAGTACCCCCTCCGAAAGTTGGAAGGCTGGGCGATGGTGGTAGTCAGGTTATCGATGCTAGTGTTTTCGATTTCGAACTTGACTCCACCACAATGGTGCGCGTTCCCGGATCACTTGGTGATCGTGGATATCACCGTGCTGATATTCCATCAAAAATTGGATTCGAAGATTTGAATGATTTGAATATGGAGTCGTTCTGGAGAGGACGTAATGAAAGGCTATCGCCTTACGTTCTCGTTGTTGATAAAGATGGCGATGTCCGATCTGATCTGGCGGAGGATCAGATCGGGATTAATAAGTTTTCTCCTCCCCAAAAGGCTCCCACCGGAGCCGATCTGGACTATAGCAGGTCTTGCTATAGTTCCGGAAAGGATCAGGACCTTGGTCCTGATCCTATGTGTATGAATGAAAAAATTGATGGAAAACTAAAAGATGAAAATTACTTGGAGGTAGACTGGAACGATCCGGTCTACCTCCCTAAAGTCTCCAAGGTACCCAAGGTGCCCAGAAAAGGGCTGGGAATGCCACCCGACGAAGACGACTTCGAAGAAAAGTCGAAGGTCGGGGATGAGGCTATCACCGAACAAGACCTGGAAAAGATGTATTATGTTTTTGAATTGAAGCGATTTTTTTTTATTTGTTCCCCAAACCCAGTTCTTTCGGGTGTTGGACCTCCATATCCCCGACCGTCTTCTCGGTCCCACTACCGAGCCGATCCAGAGTGATACGACCATTACTGCTCGTCAAGAATTTGGTGGCGATGTTGGCGGAGGTTGGCATTAAAATGCAGAACCCCGCCGGTGTCAATAAATTGTTTGAATTTGAATCTTGGAGACTGGAGGCGTCGATGTCGGACCTCCACGACCGTTTGGTGCCACTGGTGGGGGCGGTTCGACGCCCAACTCCCACCACGGCAATGATGGTCGTCGAAGCCTCCACAGAGCTTGTTGACATTGGTTCCGATGATGAATCGATCTACCAGTCTCCACAGGCTTCTAACAGCTCATCAGAGTTGGAGACCGGTGTCGAGCGGATGACCATGGGGGTGGACCATGCCCGGTCTGAACAAAAAAGGGACATGAGACAGCAAAGGGCTGCTTGCCAGTCGGAGCTCCAGAAAGCCCCACAGGCATCAGTTCCGCAAAAGGAGGGTATCAACACGTTGCCCATGACGCCAGCCAACGTCCAAGCCATGTTTGAGACGATGATGCAACGTTTCATGGAAGAACGGGTTAGACCACCTATGCGCCCACATGTCCAAGACCGGTCTACCTGTCAAGGTGTCAATGTTTGCAAAGATGTGGATATGGAATCGGTAACATCTATGGATACGCCTATTAGAAGTGATAAACCAACCGGAAAGGGAAGGCGCAAGCCGCAACCGGCAAGACCGCGTAGAACAAGCAAGACAAGTGACTGTGATATGGAGTCGGTCAGCGGTCTTGACGATCATGGTGGGTCAGATGGTACAGGCACAGGCAAGGTGCGCAAGGCTAACCTAGCCTCCACTACTGCCTACGACTTTGGATCTGCTGCGATTTCGCGCATCCGTATGGCCGCGACGACCGACCTCAAGGACTTCACCGGCAAGGATGATAATGAAGACCAGGCCCGGTCTTGGTTCAGTCAGGTCAAGTCTGCGTTCCTGCGAGACCAGACCCCAAAAAGCGAACGTTGTTTAATCTTCCGGGATTTGTTAAAAGGACCGGCTGCTAACTGGAATCAACAGTTGGGTCGGGGCGTCCGGTCTGACTGGGACCTGTTATGTGCGGAGTTTGAAGGTCAATATTGTAACTCCGGATTTTCAAGCGCCCGTAAGTACCACCATATGCAGAAGCGGGCCGACGAAACACCGATCGAGTATTTGCATCGGTTCAACGTGGATGCACATCGCGCCGGCATAACAATCAAAGAGAATAACCCGCCGAACGGTGCCGCCTTAGAACATGTGGGTCACTATATTAGTACCCTTGACGATCAAGAACTGGCGGACCAGCTTACTCTACTGCGTCTTAAGGATGCGGGCAAAGTCGAAAAGACCCTGCGGACGTTACAACAGTCGCGTAGTATGAGAGCGAAGACCGCTGGTGGATCAGGTCGCTATCGTTCCAAGACCCAGACCGATTCGGTCAAGAGACCTTGGACCAGACCGACCCGAGCGGTCAAGGCAATTGTAGCTGATGACAGCACGGGGTCAGAAGGGGAAAGTGGAAGTCCATCCATCCAGGAGTCATCGGATGAAGACCAGTATCGTTACGTCTATGTTGCGGGACCTGCCCCGAAGACCAAGTCGAAGTCCGACTAGGTGGACCGGAAGGGAAGGAACGGAAGCAAGTCCGATCCAGACCGACCTCGTCAGAAGTGCTCCCACTGTAGGTCGAGCAAACATGATGGTCCAAACTGCTGGAAGAAGATGGTGTGCAAGAAGTGCGAGAGACGCGGCCACCCGACGGACCACTGACTCTTCGTATGCAAGTCATGTGGAGAGATCCACGAGGCCGGACACTGAAAGATTGAAGAATTTTTTAACATGATACGCAAGTGGTACGTGCCGGACAAGCACGCGGGGATGCTGCCGCCGGACGCAGAAAAGATGTTAAACTAGAACGCTCGCCAGGTTGGAATCTGGATCGAGCCGAGCGTTCTACGGTTCACATCTATGCATATGTCGGCAAGGAGGATAAGACCCACAATACACGTTCTGTTCCAAATTGCGTCGAACGAGACCATCCGGTCTACAGTCTGAAGACCGATGAGTACTCCCGGACTAGGGGGGTTATGCAGTTGGACTTGCTGCCTGGAGAATCCCGCGGATACTGGAAGTATCACGCGCCTGATAAATGGTTCAAGCAGGCGAAGCCTGTGGCAAGATTAATAACCAGAAAGCGACGATGTTGTTCGACTCTGGAGCTGAAGTATCGATAATCGACTCCGCCTTTGCTCGTAAGGTCGGATGTCGTATAGACGATACCCAGAGACAAGAATGCGTCGGGATCGGCGAAAACTCTTATATGACCGAGGGAAGAACGCGTGTGAAAATTACTTTGTCGGGATCGCTGATCTACTTTTTCAGCGCTTGGGTTGGCAAGTTGGCTGGTCAAGACGCTTTACTAGGAATGGATTTCATGGTCCCAGCTGGTATTCGCCTAGACCTGTCACATGGAGTGCTTACGCTCCCGGATGAGGTCCAGGTCCAGTTGGCTGGTCGAAGACCTCTTTATGGTTCGTATACCGATCTAGTCCGGTGGTACCAAGACCTCACTATCCCATTTGGTCGGTCTGCCGATACCCCGGTTGAGAAAGGTTTTCGTTCGAGGAAGTTGTGGTTGACCAGGGGCGATCGGTGGGTCTCGACCTTCGTAAAGAGTGCTGGTCGACGTGATTTTGTCCGTGTTACCAATATCGGTGACAAGCCGCTGACACTGGACAATAACACTATTGTCGGCATGTGGTTAGCAGAACGGAAGGTACCAAGGAAGATGGGGTTCGTCTCGATTGGTTCGAGGCGGTATGTCGAGTGGCAAAACCTGGCGTACCAATCGACCACCGATCTTATCAGCGATGATGGGTCGGTGGAAGAGGATACATCACCTTTAGTGGAAAGACCAAGTTATGTCACCCCAAAAAGATGTTGGTCCGAAGAAAGGCGCCGCAGTCACCAGGAACGGTGGACCATCAAGTAGACGAGCCAAGTTTAGTCAACGTGGTGTCAGGACAATACCAGGCGACAGCGGAGCAAGAAAAGGAAGAAGGGGAACATGAAGTTGCTAGGTCGGACCATGACGGTATTCCTAATCAGACCGATATCAGTGAAGGACAGCCCGTCGATCAAAAACCAGGGGCGTTCAGCCGGTCCTGATGGTCTAGGTGATATCACCCCAGAAGATGAACAAGTATGTATACATGAAGGCGGGGAACAGTACATTCAGGAGCTGGAAAGCCAAATGGCAGTCCTCCCGGAAGTGTCTGCTGACTCTCCCGAAGTTACAATGGATGATTTACAAGTGGGTGATCAAGACCTTAACAGTCCAGACCAGATCGAGCAGTTGAAGAATATGATATGGAAGAAAAGACATCTGCTGATCGGAAAGGGCAACGCCTTACCACCTGCAGCCCGTGGTGCGATTTGCGATATTGACGTTGGAGATGCCAAGCCGATTGCTCAGCGATGTCGACGCGTGGCTCCACAGTACCGGGAAAAGCTTTCTGATCTCATTAAAGGACTGTTGGTCACCAAGATTATTAGACCGTCGACCTCTCCATGGGCCTCGCCGATCGTAATTGTTATCAAGAAGAACGGCGTTGACATTAGACTGTGCATCGACTATCGGCTGGTAAATCGGTTGACTAAACTCATGGTTTACCCGATGCCGCTGATTAATGATCTGTTGGAAGACCTCGACAAGACCTTGTGGTATTGTTCGCTAGATATGGCAAGTGGATTTTGGGTGGTCTCGATGACTGATCGAGCCCGTGAGATTTCCGCATTTGTGACACCGTTTGGTATTTTCGAGTGGAATCGTATGCCGTTCGGTATGAAGAACGCACCCCAAATCTATCAAAGGCTGATAGACAACGCATTGTACGGACACTTCAAGATCAAGACCGATCGGGACCCCGCTGAAAATTATGATGTGTTTAGAGAGGGTGAACCCGATCGGAAAAGAAGACCGTCCGTTCTAGGGAGGCGGTCGTACATCGACGACATTCTGATACCTTCCTCGTCATGGAACGATCTGTGCGAGAAGGTTGAACGATTGTTGGAGACATGCGACCGCTGGAACCTATCTATCAGCGCCATAAAAAGTTTTTGGGGTATGTCCAAGGTCGCCTATTTAGGCCATATGGTCTCGAACAATGGTCTAGAGGCTAATCCTAAGGACCTGGATTCGTTAAGCAACCTCCCGTTTCCCAAGTCTCTGAAGGCAATGCAGTCCTTCCTAGGAAGTTTAAACTACTACAGCCGCTTCATCGAAGATTTTGCTATCTACGCGGCTGTGTTGTATGAGCTCCGGGAAGTGGACTACCATATGTTGCGCGAAGAAGACCGGGCAACTTTACATGGGGGCGCCGACTCTGGTCTTGCTGCAGATTGTCCGCAGGTGGAGGCCGAATACCATATGAAGCGTGCAAAGTTTGCTTTTGGTATGTTGAAGGCTAAGATGTTGACGGCACCGATTTTGAAGCATTTCGATCCCGAAAAGGTCCCAACCATTATTGTATATGCTAGTCAGTGGGGCATTTCGGCCACTCTAGTACAAGATCATGATGGTTTGTACCATCCGGTCACGTTCACGAGCAGAACGCTGAAGCCAAATGAAGTTAACTATGGAATTATCGAGAAAGAAGTTCTGGCGGTGCTACGAATTCTGGATGTGTGTTACAACCTGCTGGTCGGCCCACCTATAAAGGTCCTGTCAAGGCGGTCTACTTTGGCCTGGGTATTATCATCCAATGGGATGGACGGACGTCTAGGAAGAAGGTCGGCGGTCTTGTCGCAGTGGACCCTCGAGGTCGTTAAGTGCACCAGGGGCGAGGAAGAGATATTGGGCACATTAGCTGTCAGTATCACCCCTCGGTCTGAAGTGGACGAGGCATTGATAGCGATTTCCCCGAGGAAGCAAGCTCGGCAGTCAGTTTCGAGACCGCCACCGACCGTCGACCATGATGAAGAGCTCTTGGTCTTAAGTTTTGACGGATCGGCAAGCGTGAAGAAAAAGGTCGGCGCCTATAGTGCCATATTGTGGAAGTTGCCACAATGGTCTATAGTTGCAGCCGCTGCCGATTTCACGCCGGATATTACTGCTAACGAGGCGGAGTACCGAGGTATACTTCTATGTCTAGACCTGCTGTCGTCGCAAGAGAAGGGGCGAGTCATCATATGTGGTGACTCCAACTTAGTGATCAGGCAGATCACCGGAGAGATCGACTGCAAGGCTCCACGGCTGAGGTCGTTAAATGACCGGGTAATGAAGGCACTGAAAGACCATACCAACCACGAGCTGTTTCACGTGAAACGGGACTGGAACAGAAATGCCGACTACCTCGCGACCAAGGCCATGCGAGACCAGAGCGGGGCTAAGATCACCGAGGAGGCCGTTCTTGATGAATTGATGAATATAAACAGGCTCCCCGAGGTGATCGGACCCAAGAACGCTCCGGACCAGGTGCATGTGATGGTCGCGACTAGACCGAAAGCTCGGAAGTCCCACCAACCGTTCCCAAAGGAACGCTTGAGTGAATCTGTTGTGCAACGACTAAGGGCAGAACGGATCCTCAAGGCGCAGGACGAAGAAGAATGGATTGTGAATTTGAAGGCCTACCTGCACGGTGAATTGTCTAAGTTTACGAATGGTCAAGCGAAAGAATGTGCCAAGATCGCAGACAGTTACGAAGTGGATGATGATGGTTTACTATATTAATGCCGCGATGCCGACCAAGACAGTGCAGACCGGGACCGATTGGCGAAATTGGTGATACCTGATTTGCTGCAGCCGGATGTTCTCCATCACTACCATGTGAGTCTAGAAGGGGGACATCAGGGCATAGGCAGAACGTATCACAAGATCAGGTCCCACTTTCACTGGAGAGGTCTTTTCCGAAGTGTACAGAAATATGTGGTTTGTTGTACGGATTGAGAGACCGGAAAGGGTAGACCGATAATCAAGGGGCAATCGCCCGGAAATATCGAAGCTACCTACCCTTTCCAGGTCATAGCGATGGACCAGATACCGTCGCTGCCTAAATCAACATATGGCAATACTGAGTTGTTGATCTGGGTAGACCTGCTCACCGGTCTAGTTATTGCGAAGGCAAGTGCGTCCCGGTCTGCCGAGCAGATCGCCAAAAGTTACGAAGAATGCGTGTTCCGAAGGTCCGGCGCCAGCGAGGTCATCAGACACGACCGAAAACCCGGTTTCATGGCCGAGGTGTTCCGGTCGTTTAACAATATGCTGGGCCAGAAACAGAGCGCGACGATGGCATATCGTCCGCAAGCGAATGGATCGGCAGAACATATGGTACAAACTATTACAAGAGCAATCAAGATGTACGTTGCCGATCCAGATCAGCTCGATTGGGACGAATACGCAGAAAGGCTGGTGTTTGCACTCAACTCGTCGACCGATCGGGTCCGAGGAGAAACGTCTTTTTATCTTGCGTATGGATGGGACCCCCGGTCCACTCTTGAAGCCGCGATACCTATTGGCTGCACTCGGACCCGCGATCGTGATGCTCGACGTTGGCGCATGCAGGTCCAGAAACATTACCAGCATGCAAGAGAAATTGTCAACGAAAAGTTACGTCAAGCTACACAAGACCGGGAATACCGGAACAACGTCCAGGTCCAACCCCACGGTATAGAACCAGGGGAGAGGGTATGGTTGTACCTAGACCGAGTTAAGGAGGGCCATGCGAAGAAGCTGGCTCACATGTGGCACGGTCCTTTCCGTGTTACCGAGCTGATTGGTGAACACGCTGCCCGTCTAGTAACAACCGGCACGGACTACAAGGTCTTCCCGATCGTACATGTGTCCAAGTTAAAACTGGTCCGAGAATTTCCTGATCGTCCCAAAATGCCCTGTCTAGTAGACGAGGCAGAAGGGTTTGATTTCGATGAAGCATTACTGCCGGAGGACAGTTGGGAACGACCGCTGGAGAAGGACGAATTTGAAGTGGAAAAGGTCTTAGATGTCCGATCGGTCAAGAAGACCAGGTTCGGCCGGACCCACCGAGAATATCTGGTCCGATGGAAGGACCATGATGAAACAACTTGGATCGATGAGTCCGACCTGAACTGTGGAGCACTACTACGAGAATTAGAACGGGACCGAGTCAGTCGGAACCGTTTCGCAGTGATGCAGACCCATGAAGACCAAGACCAAGACATGCGGTAGCATCGGTCTTCCCGACCGATGTGAAGAGGTGGAAGGTCTTGTGTCTTGTGTATTGTGTATTGTGGATATGTGACGAATTGGAATAGTGGAGTGACGAAAGTGGATTGTTTTTTCGCGATGTAAGTGGAACGGTTGGTGATAACGTGTCTAGTGCAACTCTGGAGAAAGTGGCGGAATTAGCTCAAGTGATTTGATGACCGAACATGTGAAAAAGAACGATGATATATATTATGTGTTATCTGGTCGACTACTTACGACCTCACTCGCCATCACCCCACAGACGGCCGACGGTCAACGACGGATGCTTTTCAAATTGGTCCTGGTACTGGTTACGCCAAGGTTCTCGTTGGTCTAGTTGGACCAAAGCATCCTTGAGGTCCAAGAACGGTGTAGTGCAACCAAGACCGGGGTACCATGTGACACCTTCAGCCAGCAGCGGGGTCTCTCGACGCGACGCCGCGGCATATGAAGTACAACTGGATATAGGAACACATCGACGTCGCACTCGTGGACCAGCATCCCGTCCAAAACATATTGGCACAGGGACTGCCAGGCCTCACCCGCTCTGATCCGACGCCGCTTGCGCTTGTTCTGGATGGTCGCCAAGCCAGGGTCTTGCCGAACTCGTTCCGGGAAAAGCACCAGATAGTGGGATGCCTCCCAGATGGCTTGAGCGTGAGTCTTGTTAAAATATTTCACCCGACCCATGAAAGCATTGGCCCACGAGTCGTGTGGAAGATGAACCCCAGCTTGGAATGCTCGAAAATCTTCCACGGCTCGTCAGCGTACAAGCAGGAGATCTGTGCCGACGTGATCAAGTGCGGCCGCCATTCCGACGCGGCAGGAACTTTCTTCGCCGGCGGGAAAATCCAATGGTCTGGACGAGAGAAAGACCGGGCCAGGAGCTGCTTGGTCAGGGTGGATTGGCTTAAACAACCGATCTGCCCTGGCTACCACGGCAAAGTATTCTCACGCGTTCGTGGCGGAAGGGAAGAACTGTCGATTGCCACGTTGGCCAACAAGGCATCTTTGTGGAGCTTGGACGTCCCAGGCAAGACCGTAGGTGTGGACTTTGTCGACGCATGAGGTGGTGGAACGACACCATGCGGACCGGTATTCTTGGTCTGCTCCGAAGTCGATGCAACTTGAACAAAACTTTCATGTGGACTTGTTCGCTACTTGATTGGGATGGGGACAGTAAACTCCGAATCACCGGAGTCATCCCAGGACGAGACCTCTGAATACTTGGCACGGTCAGCACCGGCGGTCGAGGGCGCTTGATTTTTGGAGATGTTACTGTCTTCATCCTCGTCCAAGCTTGGTCCCACGAGAAGCGCCTGCGTCTTGGCTCGCTTATGGGGCACCGCACGCTTCCCACCTAGTTCGGGGTCGCACGCTATGCCCCTCGCCCTCGAGCTACCCGGCGCGTCCGCGCGCTTCTTGGATATGTGTGCGATTTCGGGCTGGAGAATTTCGGCCAATGAACGGCCTTGGTCTTGGTCCCGGTGTAGGTCCACCAAGGCGGCCAACGCCGACCGGTCTACGCTGGAGGCAGCAACCGGATGCCGACGAGGACGCAACAGGTCAACCAAGCGCTGATGACATTCTTTTAATGCCGCCCGACGACCGTTCGCTGCCTGCGTCCAATCGTTCGACTTGCGTTCACAAGACTGGATCTCCTCGGTCTGGTCTTGAATCGAAATTCGGAGCTCAGTGAGTCGCCTCTCGAGGTCTTCGCTTTGAATGCTAAACGTGGTCTGGTCAGGCAGGTCTTCTGCTTGCTGCTGTTGGACCAGCACAAGCTGCTCCCGAAGATGAAGCTGATGAGCCTCCAAGCGGGTCAACCTATTGCGCGCGTTTATTAGTCCGGTCAAAATCTGACGCAGCTGGAGGTCATGCGTGTTCAACTGCCGATCGGCGGCAAGCAGGGCATTGATCGCCTTGCTGATGCCAGGAGGTATACGGGATGGAGGTATACGGTCTGAAGACAAACGAAGGTTAGAACAGGTCCAAGGTGAAGACCGGACATGCATGCTTACGTTGTGTCGCCTGTTGAGCAATCTGCTCCTGGAGACGTGCGATCTCTTCAAATGCGTCTTGCAACTGCGCGTCGGCCCCCGTCTGATGCCCTGCCGATGTCTGAGGTGCAGTAGAACGAGGGGGGCTGCCAGACCGGACCTACCGGACGGGCGAAGTGACATGCGATGACGTGGTATGCGAGGTGCCTAAAAGAACGGTCGTTAAGGAAATACAAGAAGGTCAAGTCCAGCAGTGCAAGTACCTGGAACGGATGAAGAAGATGGTTGCTTCATGTCGAAAAAGTCTGAATGACCAAGGTTCAACTGAATTTGATGGACGAGGTCAGACCGTTGTCGTTGTGCGACACGGTCTGACTCAGGGGCGGCTGTGGAGAAGCGTGCCAAACATTTGGCACACTTCTGGTCAAGTTTTGTCAAGGAATTTGGTCTAATTTCGGATTGGTTTAAACAAGGGGGGATTTTCAGCCTATCAGACTCAAGAAGTGTCAAGAACGCAAGCTTTGGTGAGTCACCCGACTTTGGGTATTTTACATATTTTTGTGGGGGTACATTTAGGGACTATAGGGTAGTAGTATTTTAGTTGGGGTTTTACCTTTTAGGACAGAGGTTATACCTTTAAGTAAGGAAATCTTTTAGCTTTCGGATAAGTGGCTGAAACCTCTTCTGATCTTGGTTCACACCACAGCTAGGGGTCGCCGTTCTTTCCTTTTTGTACACTAGTCGCCTCCGCCCGCCTCGGAGTGTTTGGGGGCAGAGGGTCGAATTATCCCCTCTCGCCCATTA
>CM047582.1:12298237-12418800 GCA_026184515.1 Peronosclerospora sorghi | reverse complement strand
CCGGTGAATTCCTTTATCTTAAAGGACAACGGAGGGCGCACCCCCGTAGACGTGGAATGACTTCCACGAAAATTCGCCTCATGACCGATGAGGGCGTTAACCCTCTCACGTACGGCCTCAATGCCCTGCTCCACTAGGAGTTGCATCCCATCATCGCCTAAGATGGATAACAGCCTTTTAAAGGTTTCTTGTTGGACGGGGGTTAGCTTACCACAATCGTCCTGATTCATTCTTTGCAGAGGATGTTGTCGTCTACCAACACAGGTATTGGATTGACTACAAGTGCTACCAGATGTAGCCGGTGAGTATATGCACGGTGCGGCTAGCGCACAAAGGAAGACTCTTTCTTAAAGCGGTATCTACCACTACTTAGCCGATACGCCCTTATAAAGGGCTTAGTAGGAGAGTTCTCCTACTCGGGGCCAAGATTCCCGGGTTGGTTTACTAATTAGCCTTAGCGGCTGTGTTCCCTTTACGGGGTGTAAGTAAAGGGAGGGCTCCCTCTTACCTACGGCACTCAGTGCACGCGCGACCGGTCGAGGTCGCGCGTCTGCACTTTAGAGTGAAATGTAAACTGAATATATTTAATATGTAATTATCCTAAATTAATTTAAACTAATATAAACTATATGTAAATGTAAGTAGAATATTCCTAATTCGTACCTAGCTAAAATGTAGTGTACACACCTGTGTACTGACACGTGGATGGCTGACACACCACCACACCAAGGGCCCCTGCCCTGATTGGTTAAAATAACCAAAGGTTCGAAACCTTTCAAACCGGCCAATACTGACCTCAACGGTAGTGTACTCATGTACACCAACACTAAATGTAACTCAAATGTAACCCCGTTACATGTCCCAGTTTGGGAACCCACACCACTTACAAAATTACAACGTTGGCCATCGAAAAGTTCTCCGGAGTTGAAAATACCCAGGCCTTGGTGCCGAGTTCAAGCAGTAGGCGTATCTGTTCATGGAAGACGTCGAAATCGCTGAGATGACTATCGGGTTTATATGGACAGAACGCCTCAAGGTGAATAAGTTGGGGGAATATTTGAAAGGCACAGCTTCTAAATATATCAGTTCAAATAGTGGCACGTGGTGGCAAGTGTCGCCCCATCTAGATTTCGTTCTGGAAAGATTGTGGCTCGCCTTTAAGGTGAGTATTTCGCACCACCAGGCTGTAGCATGGTTCGCGTCCGAAAAGGATCCTAAGAGGACGTAGACCCAGCAATATCAATACCAAGTAGCTCTGTCCCAAGAAAGCAGGTCAAGTGAAAGTTGATTGTGGAGAATATGTGAAATTTGCTGCTCCAAAGTTAAAAGTGATGCTCATGGCTCGGTACAATTCTGCTCGGCATGATTTCCTGAACCACGCTTAGGAACTTATCTCGTGGGCCCAAGAATTGGAAAACTACGCACTCAAGAGCAGAGCACCCCCTAGGATTCACGCAAGCTCCGTGGTACCGAATGAGCAGAAACGGGGTGCTATACCTGAGGAAGCGAATGGCATATAAGGACTTATTTCACGGAGCGACGTCGCAAAAACTCTACCAATTCTAGCGACAGGAACCAAAAAAAATCAAGCAAAGGGTGGTCGAAAACGTATTGCTGTCAACCCTTGACACCAAGTCCAACGAAGCAACGAATGGATGCTTCGGAAAAATTTCTTTCAAAAACTGTGGATTTTTGATAGCGGTGCTAGTAGACATTTAGTGTCGATTGCAAACCTGCTACAAGCTACGAGAGAATGGGGTTCGAACGACACATTTGCCTTGCCTGACGGTGGCACGATGAAAAAAAGCTACCAAGGTCGGAGAACTGGTTTTGAAGTCGAATGGAGACAATCCGACGGTTATCGAATTAACCGAAATTTTTTCATGCTCCAGGTTTGCCAAAGAATTGGATTTCACTTGGAAGATTGCGTGAAAAAAGGTGCACCATAGTGGATGATGGTCACCGCATGAATGTCGTTCTCAAGGAAAGAACGTTGTTTCCAATTGAAACTTTCGGTTCTGTCTTTGTCGAAAATCTGACCAGTGTTAAAGCAGATGGAGAGGCAAGCCGTTTTGCAGACATGGTCTTAAAAAACGTGCAGAAAAATGCACCAAGCGATGCCCATGAAGGAAGTTTACACCACTTCCACGAGCGCTTGGGTCACCTGGTATTTGAAACAGTTAACACACAGTCCAGGGACCCCAAGTCGGTCATAGTTCTCACGGACACTAGAAACCCTAATTGCTTGACCTGTGCCGAAGGCGAAGCGACACGCAGGGCGCGACTGAGGAAATACTCAAGTAAAAACGTTCCTATCGACCGTATCAGAGGAGTGATTTGAAGTGAGCTTAAGGGTCCTATCCCTCCTCGCGATATACGTGGAAATCGGTTTCTGGTTGTTTTTGTCAATTATTTCTAAAACTATGTGCGAGTATTTGACGCCAGCACAAAGGATAGGGCGAAAAAAATGTTCTAACATTTTATAGTATGTTTCGTGAATGATTTCTCCTGTCGAGTACACGTGTTGCGTACGGATGGTGGTGGCGGATACCAGAACGTGGATCTGTACTACAAACATAATGGTATTCGCCTGCACATTACCGAGGTAGGAATCCAGTCTCCAACGGAAATTTGGAGAGGATGAACCGGGTCATCTTTAATATCGTCCAGTGTATGATTTTTGGTTCTGGTGTCCTGCTAGTTTATTGTTCGCAGGTGGTTGAGTATGTAGGCTACATATCAACCGTACCCCGACAACGGCAAACCAAGGGCAATTGTCGCCAATAGAGGTGTTAGCTGTGAAAAGCCTAGTTTTAACGGATATTTGTTTTTCGGGTCCCCGTCCATGGTTTGACGGAACCCCAAGAAGAAGGCTCTGGCGAGGCATGCGTAACGCGCGCTAATTCTTAGTAAAAGCGACGAAACCAAGGGATACAATGTTTTGCTCCTCAAGGATCAAAAGGTCACGGTGACGAGGAATGGCACCGCGAATGAAACACTAAGCGAGGATGCGAGCGATATGATCTCAAAGAATCTTGAAACTGATATCTAAGGTGAGCTGGAAGCTATGCAAAAGTCTCGTTCACAAATGAGCAATGGAATTTCCGTGAACTCGGATGATAAAGATGATAAAAACCGGGTGATGCAATTAAAAAGAAGCAACTCACAAAGACTAATGGTTCTAGTACACGCAAGTCGAGTCGCAAAAGAAGAAGACTTAAAGGTCGAAGGACTACGAAGATTCTCGAAGGTCCAAGAAAGATTCGACAGATGTCACTTCAAGCAACATTGGAGAGACCGGCACAACTGTCGACTGTTGTAACGGTCCGGTTGATGGAAGTGCGCTATGCGAATTTGCCGTATCCGAATTGAATTCACAAGAATGTTTTCCGAAGGCAATGGGGCTGGAACCCAAGATTTATGGGTAGGCCCACGCAAGTGCCAATAGTGGAATGTGGAATGATGCCGAGCGGACTGAGTTGTAGTCCCTCGAGAAGTTGTAGACTTGGACGTTTGTACTTCGCCCGCAAGGGAAGGTGATTCTCCCGACCAAATGGATGTACAAGACCAAGCTTAAGTCTGGTTGAGGTACAAGGCGAGGCTTGTTGCTAGAGGCGACAAACAATATACGGTGAATATTATTTTTTTACATTTCTACCGTAATCGAACTAAATAACGTTAAAGTGATATTAACGCTGGTCCCGATTTGGGGGAATGGCCGCACGGCATGGAGACGTGCCAAGTGCTTACCCCAAGGCCTAAGCGAAAGATAATTTGGAGATATTCCTACAAGTCTCCCAAGGTATGGAAATATACCAAGGGAAAGTTGAAGCTTTCGGTGTGGCCCCTCGAAACGAGTTGGCCCTAAAATTGAAGCGGAATTTATATGGAGTCAAACAAGGTGGCCGTTTTATGGAACTTTGGTGAAGTGTACCACAAATTTGGTCACTTTTGGTCAAGGCAGTTGGTCGAATTTCGGATTGGTCTAAACAAGGGGGGGCTTTTTAGCATATCAGATTCAAGGAGTATCAAGAACTCTGGTCTTGGGTGAGTCACCTGACTTTGGGTATTTTACATAATTTTGTGTGGGTACATTAGGGACCATAGGGAGGTAGTATTATTGGTTAGTTGCGATTTTTCCAAGTAAGAGTCTTTTGGTTACGGATCTTCCCAGTAAAGGTTTTTGGTCTAGGAATAAGTGGCAAAAACCTTTTCTGGTCTTGGTCTACACCGCAGCAAGGGGTCGCCGTTATTCTTTTCACGTACACTAGTCGCCTCCGCCAGCCGCGGAGTGTTTGGGGGCAGAGGGTTGAATTATCCCCTCTTGACTATTATACCCGGTCTGGACGCGCCGCACGCGCACTTTAGCCACCGGAAGTCCCTCGACGGGAGTACGATTTGGCGATCTCGACACTTTAAGTCAAGTACGTTTGGAACGTGCTATTCACTGGATTGGTCTTTACGTTGAGATATCGTTCGTGGAGTTTCAGGGGCATATTGGGTCTTCACGTGGCCATATTGGCTCATTGTAACATTGGTTGGAGTTTAGACCGGTTTTGGTCTTCTCTCATATTGGTCAGGGGCTAGACCGGTTGATTGGTCTACCCTCTATTATTTCGTATTGGTCAGGTCTATATCGTTTGGACGATCGACCTATTGGAATTTATCTTTTGGAAGTGTTTCTGGTCTGTACGTACCTGGGGTGAAGAGTTCCGCCCTAGGTACACCTAGCCAGCACGGTCTCCGATATTCAAGACAGAATCAGATCGATCTGCGATCCCGATCCACCGAGTGTGTAACTAGCCCATTCCATCGGGTACACAAGGTGAGATGAACTTAAGTGAATCGGAACAAGTGTCTTTGGATGATGACCGGTCGTCTGCCAGCAGCGGGCGATCGGACCAGATTTCTAGTGGAGGTCCGTGGGGTACCCCCCCCGTAAGTTGGAAGGCTGGGCACGGTTGTCGATACAAATGTATTCGATTTCGAACTTGACTCCACCACAATGGTGCGCGTGCCCGGATCACTTGGTGATCGTGGATATCACCGCGAGGTGTCATCAAAGATTGAATTTGAAGATTTGAATTTGGAATCGTTCTGGATAGGGCGTAAAGAAAGGCTATCACCTTACGTCTTCGTTCTCGATAAAGATGGCGATGTCCGGTCTGGCCTGGTGGAGGACCAGATCGGGATTTATAATTTTTTTACTCCCCAAAAGGCTCCCACCGGAGCCGATCGGGACTATAGCAAGTCCTGCTATAGTCCCGGAAAGGATCAGGACCTTGGTCCTGATCCTATGTATATGCATAAAAAAGTTGATGGAAAATTAAAAGACGAAAAACACTTGGAGGCTGATCAAAACGATCAGACCAACCTCCCCAAGGTCCCCAAGGTCCCCAAGATTCCCAAGAAAGGGTTGGGAATGCCGGCCGACGAAGACGACCTCGAAGAAAAGTCGCAGGTCGGAGATGGAGGCATCACTGAGGAAGACCTAAACAAGATGTATTACATGTTTGAGCTGAAACGATTGTTCGCTTTGACGTGGTCTTTCGGGTGTTGAACCCCCAGATCCCCGACCATCTTCTCGGTCCTACTACCGAGTCGATCCAGAGTGATCGCCCATTACTGTTGGTGAAGAACTTGGTGGCGATGTTGGCGGAGGTTGGCATTAAAATACAGAACCCCGCCGATGTCCAAAAACTATTTGAATTTGAGACTTGGAGGCTGAAATCGTCGATGTCGACCTTCCACGACCATTTGGTCCCACTGGTGGGGGCGGTTCGCCGCCCAACTCCCACCGCAGCAGTGAAAGTCGCTGAAGTCTCCACAGCGCTTGTTGACATTGGTTCTGATGACGAATCGGTTTATCAGTCTCCACCGGCCTCTAACAGCTCATCAGAGTTGGAGACCGGTGTCGAGCGGATGACCATGGGGGTGGACCATGCCCATCCTGAACAAAAAAGGGACGTGCGGCAGCAAAGGGCTGCTTGCCAGTCGGGGCTCCAGCAGTCCCCACAGGCCTCAGTTACGCAAAAGGAGGGTATCAACACGTTTCCTATGACTCCAGCTAACGTCCAAGTCATGTTTGAGACGATGATGGAACGTTTCATGGAAGAACGGGTTAGACCACCTATGTGCCCACATGTTCAAGACCGGTCTACCCTTCAAAGTGTCAATGTTTTCCGGGATGTGGATATGGAATCGGCAACATCTATGGATAAGCCTACTCGAAGTGATAAGCAAGTCGGCAAAGGGAAGCGCAAGCCGCAACCGGCCAGACCGCGTAGACCAAGCAAGACAAGTGACTGTGACATGGAGTCGGTAGGCGGTCTTGACGACCACTGTGGGTCAGACGGTACGGGCGCTGGCAATCCACGCAAGGCTAACCTAGCCTCCACTACTGCTTACGACTTTGGATCTGCTGCGATTCCGCGCATCCGTATGGCCGCGACGATCGACCTCAAGGACTTCACTGGCAAGGATGCTGATGAAGACCAGGCCCGGTCTTTGTTCGGTCGGGTCAAGTCTGCGTTCCTGCGAGACCAGACCCCGAAAAGTGAAAGGTGTCTGATCTTCCGGGATTTGTTGAAAGGACCGGCTTCCAACTGGATCCAACAGTTAGTTCGGGATGTCCGGTCTGACTGGGACCAGCTATGTGCAGAGTTTGAAGGGCAATATTGTAACTCCGGATTTTTCGAGTGCCCGCAAGTATCACCATATGCAGAAGCGGAGCGACGAGACACCGATCGAGTATTTGCATCGGTTGAACGTGGCTGCACTTCGTGCCTGCATAACAATTAAAGAGAATAACCCGCCGAACGGTGCTGCTCTGGAACATGTGGGTCACTACATTAGTACCCTGGACGATCCAGAACTGGCGGACCAGCTTACTCTGCTGCGTCTTAGGGACGCGGGTGAAGTTGAACAGACTCTACGGACGCTACAGCAGTCGCGTAGCATGAGGAATAAGAGTGCTGGTGGATCAGGTCGCTACCGATCCAAGACCCAGACCCAGACTGATCCGGTCAAGAGACCCTGGACCAGACCGACCCGAGCGGTCAAGGCGATCGTAGCCGAAGACAGCACGGGATCGGAAGGGGAAAGTGGAAGTCAATACAGCCAGGAGTCATCGGATGAAGACCAATATCGTTACGTCTATGTTGCGGGACCTGCCCCAAAGACCAGGTCGAAGTCCGACCAGGTAGACCGGAAGGGAAGGAACGGAAACAAGTCCGATCCGGACCGACCTCGTCAGAAATGCTCCCACTGTGGGTCGAGCAAACATAATGGTCCAAACTGCTGGAAGAAGATGGTGTGCAAGAAGTGCGAGAGACGCGGCCACCCGACCGACCATTGCCTCTTCGTATGCAAGTCATGTGGAGAAATCCACGAGGCCGGCCACTGAAAGATTGAAGAATTTTTTAACATGATACGCAAGTGGTACGTGCCGGACAAGCACGCGGGGATGCTGCCGCCGGAAGCAGAAAAGATGTTAAACTAGAACGCTCGCCAGGTTGGAATCTGGATCGAGCCGAGCGTTCTACGGTTCACATCTATGCATATGTCGGCAAAGAGGATAAGACCGACAATACACGTTCTATTCCAAATTGCGTCGACCGAGACCATCCGGTTTACAGTCTGAAGACCGATGAGTACTCCCGGACCAAGGTGGTTATGCAGTTGGACTTGCTGCCTGGAGAATCCCGCGGATACTGGAAGTATCACGCGCCTGATAAATGGTTCAAGCAGGCGAAAGCCTGTGGCAAGATTAATAACCAGAAAGAGACGATGTTGTTCGAATCTGGAGCTGAAGTCTCGATAATCGATTCCGCCTTTGCTCGTAAGGTCGGATGTCGTATAGACGATACCCAGAGACAAGAATGCGTCGGTATCGGTGAAAACTCATATATGACCGAAGGAAGAACGCGTGTGAAAATTACTTTGTCGGGATCGCTGGTCTACTTTTTTCAGCGCTTGGGTTGGCAAGCTGGATGGTCAGGACGCTTTACTAGGTATGGATTTTATGGTCCCAGCCGGTATTTGCCTAGACCTGTCACATGGAGTGCTTACGCTCCCGGATGAGGTCCAGGTCCAGTTGGCTGGTCGAAGACCTCTTTATGGTTCGTATACCGATCTAGTCCGGTGGGACCAAGACCTCACTATCCCATTTGGTCGGTCTGCCGATACCCCGGTTGAGAAAGGTTTTCGTTCGAGGAAGTTGTGGTTGACCAGGGGCGATCGGTGGGTCTCGACCTTCGTAAAGAGTGCCGGTCGACGTGATTTTGTCCGTGTTACCAATATCGGTGACAAGCCGCTGACACTGGACAATAACAATATTGTCGGCATGTGGTTAGCAGAAGGGAAGGTACCAAGAAAGATGGGGTTCGTCTCGATTGGATCGAGGCGGTATGTCGAGTGGCAAAACCTGGCGTACCAATCGACCACCGATCTTATCAGCGATGATGGGTCGGTGGAAGAGGACACCTCACCTTTAGTGGAAAGACCAAGTTATGTCACCCCAAAAAGATGTTGGTCCGAAGAAAGGCGCCGCAGTCATCAGGAACGGTGGACCATCAAGTAGACGAGCCAAGGTTAGTCAACGTGGTGTTAGCACAAGACAAGGCGACAGCGGAGCAAGAAACGGAAGAAGGGGAAATGAAACTGCTAGGTCGGACCATGACGGTATTCCTAATCAGACCGATATCAGTGAAGGACAGCCCGTCGATCAAGACCAGGGGCGTTCAGCCGGACCAGATGGTCTAGGTGATATCGCCCCAGAAGATGAACAAGTCTGTATACATGAAGGAGGGGAACAATACATTCAGGAGCTGGAAAGCCAAATGGCAGTCCTCCCTGAAGTTTCTGCCGACTCTCCCGAAGTTACAATGGATGATTTACTAGTGGGTGATCAAGACCTTAACAGTCTAGACCAGATCGAGCAGATGAAGAATATCATATGGAAGAAAAGACATCTGCTGATCAGAAAGGGCAACGCCTTACCACCTGCAGCCCGTGGTGCGATTTGCGATATTGACGTTGGAGATGCCAAGCCGATTGCTCAGCGATGTCGACGCGTGGCGCCACAGTACCGGGGAAAAAGCTTTCTGATCTCATTAAAGTACTGTTGGTCACCAAGATTATTAGACCGTCGACCTCGCCATGGGCCTCGCCGATCGTAATTGTTATCAAGAAGAACGGCGTTGACATTAGACTGTGCATCGACTTTTGGCTGGTAAATCGATTGAATAACTCATGGTTTACCCGATGCCGCTGATTAATGATCTGTTGGAAGACCGCGACAAGACCTTGTGGTATTGTTCGCTAGATATAGCAAGTGGATTTTGGGTGGTCTCGATGACTGATCGAGCCCGTGAGATTTCCGCATTTGTGACACCGTTTGGTCTTTTCGAGTGGAATCGTATGCCGTTCGGTCTGAAGAACGCACCCCAAATCTATCAAAGGCTGATAGACAACGCATTGTACGGACACTTCAAGATAAAGACCTATCGGGACCCTGTTGAAAATTATTATGTGTTTAGAGATGGTGAACCCGATCGGGAAAGAAGACCGTCCGTTCTAGGGAGGCGGTCGTATATCGACGACATTCTGATACATGCCTTGTCATGGAACGATCTGTGCGAGAAGATTGAACGATTGTTGGAGACATAAGACCGCTGGAACCTATCTATCAGTGCCGTGAAAAGTTTTTGGGGTATGTCCAAGGTCGCCTATTTAGGCCATATGGTCTCGAACAATGGTCTAGAGGCTAATCCCAAGGACCTGGATTCGCTGAGTAACCTCCCGTTCCCCAGTTCGCTGAAGGCAATGCAGTCCTTCCTGGGAAGCTTGAATTATTATAGCCGATTCATTGAAGACTTTGCTATCTACGCGGCTGTGCTGTACGAGCTCCGGGAAGTTGACTATCATATGTTGCGCGAAGAAGACCGGGCAAATTTACAGGAGGGCGCCGACTCTGGTCTTGCTGCAGTTTGTCCGAAAGTGGAGGCCGAAGATCATATGTAGCGTGCACAGTTTGCCTTTGGTATGTTGAAGGTTAAGATGGCGACGGCACCGATTCTCAAGCATTTCGCTCCCGAAAAAGTGCCGACCATTATCGTATATGCCAGTAAGTGGGCTATCTCGGCCACTTTAGTGCAATATCACGATGGTGTGTATCATCCAGTCACGTTTACGAGCCCGACTCTAAAACCAAATGAAGTGAACTATGGAATTGTCGAGAAAGAAGTGCTGGCGTTGCTACGAATTCTGGATGTGTGTTACAACCTGCTGGTCGACCGACCTATAAAGGTCCTGTCAAGACGGTCTACTTTGGCCTGGCTACTATCAGCCAATGGGATGGACGGACGTCTAGGCAGATGGTCGGCGGTCTTGTCGCAGTGGACCCTCGAGGTCGTTAAGTGCACCGGGGGCGAAGAAGAGATATTGGGCACATTAGCTGCCAGTATCACCCCTCGGTCTGAAGTGGACGAGGCATTGTTAGCGATTGCCCCGAGGAAGCAACCTCGGCAGTCAGTTTCGAGACCGCCACCGACCGGCGACCATGATGAAGAGCTCTTGGTCTTAAGTTTTGACGGATCGGCAAGCGTTAAGAAGAAGGTCGGCGCCTATATTGCCATATTGTGGAAGTTGCCACAATGGTCTATAGTTGCAGCCGCTGCCGATTTCACGCCGGATATTACTGTTAACGAGGCGGAGTACCGAGGTCTACTTCTATGTCTGGACCTGCTGTCGTCGCAAGAGAAGGGGCGAGTTATCATATGTGGTGACTCCAACCTAGTGATCAGGCAGATCACCGGAGAGATCGACTGCAAGGTTCCACGACTAAGGACGCTAAATGATCGAGTAATGAAGGCATTGAAGGACCACCCCAACCACGAGCTATTGCACGTGAAACGGGACTGGAACAGAAGCGCCGACTACCTCGCGACCAAGGCCATGAAAGACCAGACCGGGGCTACGATCACCGAGAAGGCCGTTCTGGATGAATTGATGAATATAAACAGGCTCCCAGAAGTGATCGTACCCAAGAACGCCCCAGTCCAGGTGCATGTGATGGTCGCGACTAGATCGAAAGCTCAGACGTCTCGCCGACCGTTCCCGAAGGAAAGTTTGAACGAATACGCAGTGCAACAGTTAAGGATGGAACGGATCCTCAAAGCGCTGGACGAAGAAGAATGGATTATGAACCTGAAGACCTACCTGCGTGGTGAACTGTCCAAGTTGACGAACGATCAAGCGAAATAGTGCATCAAGATCGCGGATAGCTACGAAGTGGATGATAATGGAATATTGTTTTACTGCCGCGATGCCGACCAAGGCAGTGCAGACCGGGACCGATTGATGAAATTAGTGATCCCCGAGTTGCTGCAGCCGGATGTCCTTCATCACTATCACGTGAGTCTAGAAGGGGGACATAAGGATATAGGCAGGACCTATCACAAGATCAGGTCCCACTTCCACTGGAGAAGTCTTTTCCGCAGTGTGCAGAAATATGTGGGCTGTTGCACGGATTGCGAGACCGGAAAGGGTAGACCGGTAATCAAGGGGCGATCGCCCGGAAATATCGAAGCTACCTACCCTTTCCAGGTCATATCGATGGACCACATACCGTCACTACCTAGATCGACGCGCGGCAACACTGAGCTGCTGATCTGGGTAGACCTGTTCACTGGTCTAGTTATTGCGAAGGCAAGTGCATCTCGGTCTGCGGAGCAGATCGCCCAGAGCTACGAAGAATGTGTGTTCCGAAGATTCGGCGCCAGCGAGGTCATCAGGCACGATCGGGGACCCGGTTTTATTGCCGAGGTGTTCCGGTCGTTCAATAACATGCTGGGTCAGAAACAGAGTGCGACGATGGCATATCGTCCGCAAGCAAATGGATCGGCGGAACGCATGGTGCAGACCATAACGAGGGCGATCAAGATGTACGTTTCTGATCCAGACCAGCGAGATTGGGACGAGTATGCAGAAAGGCTGGTGTTTGCACTCAACTCGTCTACCGATCGTGTCCGAGGAGAAACGCCTTTTTATCTGACATATGGATGGGACCCTCGGTCGACACTGGAAGCTGCGATACCTATCGGTTGCACCCGGACCCCCGATATCGATGATCGACGCTGGCGCATGCAGGTACAAACACTACCAGCATGCAAAAGAATTCGTCAACGAAAAGCTGCGTCAGGCCACACAAGACCGGGCAGACCGGACCAATGACCAGGTCCGACCCCACGGTATAGAACCAGGGGCGAGGGTATGGCTCTACCTAGACCGAGTTAAATAGGGCTATGCGAAGAAGCTGGCTCACATGTGGCAAGGCCCTTTACGTGTTGCCGAGCTGATTGGTGAGCACGCTGCCCGTCTAGTAACAGCTGGTACAGATTACAAGGTCTTCCCGATTGTGCATGTGTCCAAGTTGAAGCTGATCCGAGAATTTCCGGATCGACCCAAAACTCCCTTTCTGGTAGACGAAGAAAAAAAGATTTGATTTCGATGAAGCGTTACTGCCGGAGGACAGTTGGGAACGACCATTAGAGGAAGACGAGTTTGAAGTGGAGAAGGTCTTGGATGTTCGGTCGACCAAGAAGACCAGGTTCGGTCGGACTCACCGAGAGTACCTGGTCCGATGGAAGGACCATGATGAATCAACTTGGGTCGACAAGCTCGACTTGAATTGTGGGGATCTTCTACGAGAGTTCGAACGAGAACGAGTCAGTCGTAATCGCTTCGCAGTGATGCAGACCCATGAGGACCAAGACCAAGACACGCAGTAGCATCGGTCGGTCTAGACCGATGTGAAGATGTGGAAGGTCCGGAGTTGATGTGAAATTGTGATGAACTGTGACGGATTGGAATAGCGGAATGATGAATGTGATGACTATTTTTCGTGATGGGAGTGGAACTTCTTACGATAACGTGTTCGGTGCAACTATGGAGAGAGTGGTAAAATTAGTTCAAGTGATTTGACGATCGGACATATGAAAAGAAATGATGACATGTATTACGAGTTATCTGGTCGAATACCTACGACTTCACTTGCTATCGCCCCACAGACGGCCGATGACCATTGACGGATGATGTTCCACTTGATCCTGAAACTGGTTACGCCAGGGGTCCTTCCGGTCAAGCTGGACCAAAGCATCCTTGAGGTCCGCGACCGGCTCAGCGCAATCAAGACCGGGGTACCATGTGCCGTCGTCGGCTAGCAGTCTGGTCTTCCCAACGCGACGCCTTGGCATGTGGAGGAACACCGGGTACAAGAACACGTCGACGTCACACTCGCGAGCTCGCATCCCGTCCAAAATTAACTGGCACAGGGATTGCCAAGCCTCGCCCGCTCGAATTCGACGTCGCTTGCGCTTGCTCTGGAACGTCGCCAGGCCCGGATCTTGTCGCACCCGGTCGGGAGGAAGCACCAAGTAGTGGGACGCTTCCCAAATCGCTTGGCCGTGGATCCTGTTGAAATTCTTCACCCGGCCTAGCAAAGTGCCGATCCATGGAGTCAAGTGGAACACAAGTCCTATCTTGGAGTGTTCGAAGATTTTCCACGGTGCATCGCCGTATAGGCGGGAGATCTGCGCCGACGTAATCAAGTCCGCCCTCTATGCAGACGCGGCAGGGGTTTTCTTGGCCGGTGGAAAAAGCCAGGAGTCCGGGCGAGAGAAATACCGGGCCAGAAGCTGCTTGGTCAGGGTAGACCGGCGCAAACAGCCGATTTTCCCCGACGACCACGGCCAAGTGACTTCAAACGTCCGCGGCGGAAGGGAGCTGGTATCAACCGCCATGTTCTTCAATAAGGCGTACTTGTGAAGCCCGGATGTCCCGGGGAGAACCGAAGGCGCCGGCGTCGCGGATGTCGATACTGGTGCAGCGTCACTTGGCAGACCGGTCTTCTGCTCTGACCCCACTGTCGACGCCACTTGGACGAAACTGTCACGCAAATTCGTTCGTGACTTGGACTGGATGGGGATCATGAACTCGGAATCGCCGGACCCTTCGCTGGAGTCCTCCTCAGACGAGACCCCTGTGTGCTGGATGCGACTTGCAGTACGGCGCGAGGGCGCTCGACTTTCCGAGGGGTTGTAGATGTCGTCCATGTCCGAGTCCGAGTCCATGAGAAACGCCTGTGTCTTGGCTCTCTTATGGGACACTGCACGCCTCCCCCCGATTCCGGGTCCGCGCGCAGTGCCCCGCGCCCTCGAGCTACTCGGCGCGTCCGCGCGCTTCTTTGACTTTGGTGTAATTTCAGACTGCTGAATATCAGCCAATGAACGAAGCCGGTCTTGGTCCTGCTTCAAGTGGTCTTGGTCTTGCCCCGAGGCGACTAAGGTTGCCGATGCGGACCAATCTACGCTGGAGGAAGCAGTCGAACACGGAGGTAGCAAGTTCATCAAGCGCTGGCTGCACTGGTCTAGTGCCACATGACGACGACCCGACTCTTGCGTCCAAGCGTCGGACCTGTATTGACAGGACCGGACCTTCCCGGTCTAGTCTTGAATCGCAATTTGCAACTCGGCAATGCGTCGCGCGAGGTCGTCGCCTTGCATGCGCAGTGAAGTCGCGTCAAACTGTCCGTCCAGCTGCTGCCGACTAACAAGTGAAAGTTGATCCCGGAGATGGGACTGATGAGCCTCCAGACGGGACAGCTCATGGCGCGCGCTTATCAGCTCCTCCAAAATGTGTCGGAGCTGGTCAACATCATCGCCGGACTGCCTGTCGGCATAAACCAAGGCACCTATTGCCTGGACTACGCTGGGAGGGATGAGAGCTGAAGACAAACGAGGGTCAAGAAGAGTACAAGATAAAGACCAAAGATGCGCACCTCGTGTTGCCTGGTGGGCCACCTGGGTCCTGAGACGCGTGTTCTCTGCGAGCATATCCTGCATCCGCGTGTCGGCTTCAGTCTGACACCCTTCCGATGTTTGAAGTGCATGAGAGTTACGTGGGCTGTCAGACCGGGCCGACCGAACAGGTGAAGCAATGTGGGGCGACTCGGCGCATAGAGTTTCTGCAAGAACAACAAGAACAAGCGTCGAAGGGAAACATAAGAAGATCGAGTGCAGTAAAGGCAGTACCTGACGCAGGTGTCGAAGATGTTTGGTCCATGGTGAAGAAGTGTGAGTGACCAAGGTCCAGTTGGTCAAGTGATGGGTGAGGTCAGACCGTTATCGTTGTGCGACACGGTCGGACTCAGGGGCGGCTGTGGTGAAGTACACCAAAAATTTGGTCACTTTTGGTCAAGGCAGTTGGTCGAATTTCGGATTGGTCTAAACAAGGGGGGGCTTTTTAGCCTATCAGATTCAAGGAGTATCAAGAACGGTGGTCTTGGGTGAGTCACCTGACTTTGGGTATTTTAAATAATTTTGTGTGGGTACATTAGGGACCATAGGGAGGTAGTATTATTGGTTAGTTGCGATTTTTCCAAGTAAGAGTCTTTTGGTTACGGATCTTCCCAGTAAAGGTTTTTGGTCTAGGAATAAGTGGCAAAAACCTTTTCTGGTCTTGGTCTACACCGCAGCAAGGGGTCGTCGTTATTATTTTCACGTACACTAGTCGCCTCCGCCCGCCGCGGAGTGTTTGGGGGCAGAGGGTTGAATTATCCCCTCTTGACTATTATACCCGGTCTGGACGCGCCGCACGCGCACTTTGGCCACCGGAAGTCCCTCGACGGGAGTACGATTTGGCGATCTCGACACTTTAAGTCAAGTACGTTTGGAACGTGCTATTCACTGGATTGGTCTTTACGTCGAGATATCGTTTGTGGAGTTTCACGGGCATATTGGGTCTTCACGTGGCCATATTGGCTCATTGTAACATTGGTTGGAGTTTAGACCGGTTTTGGTCATCTCTCATATTGGCCAGGGTCTAGACCGGTTGATTGGTCTACCCTCTATTATTTCGTATTGGTCAGGTCTATATCGTTTGGACGATCGACCTATTGGAATTTATCTTTTGGAAGTGTTTCTGGTCTGTACGTACCTGGGGTGAAGAGTTCCGCCCTAGGTACACCTAGCCAGCACGGTCTCCGATATTCAAGACAGAATCAGATCGATCTGCGATCCCGATCCACCGAGTGTGTAACTAGCCCATTCCATCGGGTACACAAGGTGAGATGAACTTGAGTGAATCGGACCAAGTGTCTTTGGATGATGACCGGTCGTCTTCCAGCAGCGGACGATCGGACCAGATTTCGAGTGGAGGTCCGCGGGGTACCCCCCCGTAAGTTGGAAGGCTGGGCACGATGGTGGTGGTCAGGTTGTCGATACAAATGTATTCGATTTCGAACTTGACTCCACCACAGAACGATTGCCTATTCAAAACTTTGGAATGTTTGGGTTTCATACAGTGTGTTTCAGACACATGCATCTTCGTAAAGATTGATGAAACCGGAGCAGTGGTAATTGGTGCCTATGTTGATGACCTTTTGGTTACGAACCAACGATGAAGGTGTCTCAAACGTTGTTAGTGACATGAAAGTGTTGGACTTAACGGATCTCATAAATGTTACGAAGTTCCTGGACATACGAATCGGAGGTGATCCAAAATGTGGATATTTGTTTGATAAAGAAGCGACAATTTCCGAAATGCTAAGCACGCATAAGTTATTAAAGATGAACCCGTCCAAGACCCCGGTTCTTGTTCTGGATTATACTTAGAATTTTTGTGAACCGTGTCCCGTAACAAAAGCCGAATATTCCGTGCATCAAGAGTTTCCAGTCTCTCGGTGGCATTTTGTTATAGATTTGACGGTGCACGCGCCCATACATTTTGTTCACCGTTCATCGTTCCACCAGAAGGACCCATGAGCCAACAAGTGGCGAGTACAAGGTTGCGATAAGAATCCTGAAGTATCTCAAGGGTACGAGTGGCTTACGCTTAAAATTCGCTGACGATGTCGAATACCGCTACCCCCAAAAATTACGTGTTCAGCGACGCTGACTTTGCCATGGCCCAAGAGGATCGCAGAGAGTCAGCGCTATGGTATTCTTCGTGAATGATATTTTGTGGTGAATTGGGCTTGCATAAAACAGACCACTGTGGCGCTCTCGACCGCGGAGGCAGAGTTTGTGGTGGCTTTGGTGTCCGTCGGGAGACATTGGGATTGAAGGAACTGCTTTCTGAAATGGAACACGTACCTGGTTTTGAAGATGGACAACCAGGCGGCGAAATAGCAAATGGAGAGAGAAGTGAGTGCGGCAAGTGCCGAGCATATCGATGTGAATTTCTCAAGGACTTTTCGAAAAAAGGCATTGTTTGGCCGACTCACGTTTCACTTGTGGGCATGGTGGCTAAAGTATTGACGAAGGACCTAAGTGCGCCTAGGATTCAAGGGTTACGATTAAAAATGGGTTTGGTTTGATGGAGATGCAGCCTCCAGTATTTCAGGAGCAGTGTTGGAAATATGTGTAGCCATTTCTTTTACGATTTTTTCATGATGGTGAAACCTTATCGGCTGAAATGTAAATGTACATTTTCAAGTTTTAGCTCAACTTAAACATTTTAGGATTGTTTTATTTGACCTAAGTAATTTTACATAATATACATTCTCTCGTTTTTGTTTTTTTAACACAGAAATTAGCTGAAACTTCTATCGCGTGGCGAGCATCGAGTAACAGTCCATCCCTGCTAGAGATCCTACCTGATCAAAACTATCAGACTAGGTAGTCGAAGATCTCCACAAGACATACAACTTGTGTGTTGTGTTTTTACGAAACCAAAAACGTGTAAATTTCACGATTTCTGTCGTTGCATTGATGGCGCCTATATTGGTACAACACCTTGGGCATCTGGTGGGGGTCTGGTTTCGTTTCCACTCGGCACACACCTATCCCAATTTTCCAGTCCCCATTTAAATCGCTAAAGGTCATTCTCGGACCGAACGGTCGTAATATTTCATGTTTCCCGAAACAGGCTGTTCCGGGCAGCTACCGTGAGTCTTTATCACCCGGACGCTGTACTGGCGACCATAATTTGCCCTTGCGCCTCATCAACAGACTCAAGGCACGTCTAAACTTCTTTAAGGCTTTCGTGAATAACATTTAGGACAACACCCTGTTCCGTCCCAGAGTCATCACTACGTTTTTCCATATATTCGTCAATCTCGTAACCACGAAAATTGAAACGAACCACAAATCAACGAAAAACACAAAAGCTCTAGCTCTCCGATAGTGAGGATACTTCTAATAGCGCAAAATGTGACCTTAAAAGATAAACTCCACTCTTGAAAAACACAACTTAGCGAAAAAAACTTCTTGCGCTGCTAGGAAAACTTATACTTGACACTCTTATACCATCTGATCTCACAATTTGATTAAATAGTTTATGCGTTGATGGTTCTTGCCGGTCTCTGTACAGCTGGCGTCAGAAGCGAATAAATCGTGAGGATCTAAAACGGAAAGGAAAAGAGAAGAGAAGTTATATTATTATAAAATTAGAAAAAGCACCATATGCATTTATAGCCAATCCGTTTCCGTCCGTCGAGTTTACATTTCACCCGACTTCCAACTTAGGTACATGAAAATTCAACAGCCAAAATAACTGGAATGGAACAATTATATGGGATGCTCGCACGATCAGCTACAATCAATCTAGGCATTGTCGTAAATTTCACTTTTTCACTCACAAATGTGCCATATGTTAGCACAAGGTTTTGTTAAAATATTTTCAGCCTCCATACTTGCGTAGATTGTTGAAAACCTGAGTCGTACATGTTAATTATTAGCCTCAGTATACTGAAGTCGTCTTAAGTTAATAATAAAGCAACTAAAAACCGTTGACCGTGAAAATGACACCCGTAGACAGCTGGCAGTAAGTAGAAGAAAGTAACCAAACCAGGGACTTCAGCAATGAATTGTTTATCGAGAAGTGTTTAGCTAGCCTAACATGAAATATATACCAGATGTTCAAGTTATGGTGAGCTTCCATCCGTTGTGTGCTCTACACTACTTATTAGTTCCCGAAAAATTATGTACTCAGAATGAGTACAAACACCTAGGCTATTTACTAATAAGTACGATATGAATAATTGGAGCTGATGCAGTAAACTTTGTGGAAGAAAGGAACGTTCAATGGCTGCGGGATTGGTCATATTCGACCTAAATGTCCCAACAAGCCAGATAAAAAAGTGGATTTCTCGCTAACATTAGCTATTTTGTCCCGAAAACTGGATGCAGCACTTGGATTCTCGATTCCGGTGCCAGTATGCATCTAGTTAACAACCACCAATACCTGCGTGATCGTCAGGCGGTTGACGACATTTTCTATCAGACCGATGGACAAAAATTAAAAAATTCTCGAAAAGGCTGGATTTTGATCCAAGTCTTTGCAAGTGGAAAAACGAATACCAATCGGGTGAAAAACGTGTAAGAAAAAAAGAGATGATTGGCCAAGCCAATTTCGCGCGCACCATTTGAAGGAAAGATGCGGATTGGTCAATAATTTTTCGTGGACTCGGTCCTCAAGACGTTAATTCCTCAAGGATTGATCCAAGATCACTGATCACAGATCACTCAACCCTACATCGCCGTGCCATTTCGATATCCAGACGATGAACACACTAAAAGAAAAGTATTTCTCTCCAGACGGTTGGAAAGAAGCGAATAAAGAATTTGAAGAGGTATCCCGACTTCGAGTTTTGTAGTTGTTCAAGGAACAGGCTCGAAAAGCAACAGAAAATATTTTGTTTGCTTAAAAGCTGGGAGGCCGAGATATAGAATCGATACCACGAACAAGCAGCTGAATAGAAGAGCCTCATGTAAAACCCGTTGTCCTTTCAAGGTCATTTTGAATTATCGCGCGGTGGGTGATATTTGGACGGTAACCTAGGAAGTCCCTACCCACAGTCAACCGCTGGATTCGTCGCGAATTCAGTATGCAATACCTAATAGAAAACTGAAAGAAGAGGAGAAGCGGGACGTTTTGAACAGACTACAGCGGGGAAAAGAGTCAAATCTATCGCTTGTGGGTACAGCGCTAGGAATGTACCTATAAATTCAATACAGCTTTCAAAAGTAGCATCGGCCTATGGAAGAAAAATAAATGATGAGAAAAGCGACGTAGATGGTTTAATAAGGAAGTGACGCAATCTAGCGACCATGTACCCTACTTCTATGTTCGTGGATGTAAATTGGTCGCGTTATGGCTTAAAATAAAAACCAATGCGGAACGGTGTCTTCGGTTTGGACAGTTAGTCATGATCGATGCAACTTACAAAACAAATTACCACGGAATGCCAATGGTTTAAATTTTCGCAATTGATGGCGAAGGCAAGTGTTTCCTTGCTTTTGTTGGATTGCTAATCGCCAAAGATATGTGTTCGATTGGTTATTGCGATCATTGAGGAACCGTGGCTTACTAATGCCTCAAAGTATCATAATGTATCGTGACTGCGCTGCAATTAAGGCTGTTGGTCTCGTGTTTCCCAAAAGTAATATCATATTTTGTCGATGGCACATAGAAAGAAAGGTGTGAAAAAAGCTCCTGGGAAAGGTGGATGATTGGAACGCGTTTATAATGATTTCAGCAGGTATTTAAGGGCGAAGACCGTGGACGAAAACGACTCACAGAACTTAGTCATTGAGAACCAATATCCGAACACAATCTACTATATGAAGACATTATACGACGTAGAGAAACATATCTTCGACTGCCACATTAGCAAATTTATAGTCGTCTGCCCAAAGACTTATGTCTTTGGGCAGACGACTACATGTGCGTGCGAGTCAATTCATGCAGCAAGCAAACGTCACATTCACCACAAGGGATCGCTAACAAAACTTTTCACCAAAATGAGCGATATATCCAGGCGAACACTATAGCTTCCGAATTACGCGCTTTCAACATGAAGTTTGGTTACTCCCGACTTCTCAATCATGACTTAACCGCTGATTTACCGGGGATCGTAACGGATTTTGCATTAAAAAAACGCTGAGAATGCGACGGGTAATAGGTCAAAGATAGTATCGAAGGATGGTAACTGCGACTGTGATTTCCGAAACCAATATTCTTTGCCTTGTAGTCACATCCTGTACAATGATAAGCTCGACTTTCGGCAGTATGTGCATCCAAGATGGATTCGAATTGCTGCTCCACCCAACGTTAACATAATAAAGACGCATGCGTTCGATTATGATGCTTTATACCGCTGCATTATGGCCCTTACGTCGCAATGGGAAAACATGTCTGGGAGCCAAAAACTAATTGTAAGAAAACAGTTGGCGGAAATCGAAAAGACTATAGAACAAGGGAATCAACTAGTTGAAGCCCCATCGTAAATAAAAACTAGAGGACGAACAAAAAGCACAAAGAGGGGGAAATCGGAATAGATAAGTGTGGAGAAGCACATAGAAGATTTTGGCCAACTGTCATGAACATGGATGGGCCATCCGGAGCAAAAGCGACGCAGGGTACAGGTACACGATGGTAAGCGACAGGCTAATGATGGATATCAGGATGGGTAGAGTTGATTGGTCGATATTAGGTAATTGGTTGATTTTAGGAAATAAGGAATAATAAAAGTTCTCTTTTTGCGTCCGATCAACAAGATGATCGATTGGGACGGCGTGATAACTTCATGACTCCCTTTCATTGCATACGCACCTTCACACGTCCCGGGCCAGAGCACGTAGTGCACTTTTTGACCCACCGGTAGACGTAAAGTTCCGCAGAACTCGTTCTCAACTCCACCCGCTGTGTCAGCGGCCCCTTTTGGTAAAGGATACTGGGAGGGTGATCTAGCCAAGTGTTCTCATCTCTTTCCCCATTGTTTTACACCTATCCTCTAGAATTTCGGCCGATTAAAGCGCCCCTTGGAAACTGTAGGTGGATTTTTGTAAAATCCGTCGACCTGCACATAAAAAGTGCAGATCGACCCCCTTCCTCTTAAGCTTAGGCTAGGAATACAAATATATTGGGTATTTCCTTAGCGATCTAGGCTTAAGAGGCTCGACGATGAAGTGGTGAAGACTTCCTCCACGTGATCAAGTACCCCTTCGCTAATTTCCACTAGATCGAAAGCGTCGATCTGAGATCATCGATCATAGATCTGCAATCTGCGATCTACAGATCCGCAATCTCGCCAATTCGCACTAGATCAACTGGGTCGATCTGCGATCTGCGATAATCGTTCATCGATCACCGATCTGAGATCTGCGACCCCCAGTTTTTCCCCGGGATCTCGAATCTGCGATATTCCACCAAATCTACACCTGTAGGTCTGCTACGAATTCGCTTGATCTACATTGGAATTGCACTGATCTACGTCCCCAGTCACCTGGAGAGCGACCCACGCCCAAACCGTCTGGTACACAAGGTGAGCAAGACATAGACCTGTCACAAGACAACCGGGGACCCCCTTCGTTAGTCGGTAGTCCGGGCGCTGTGGGAACGACTTTCCAAAACTCAAAATTTGGCCAGCCGCTACAATGGTGCGCGTGCCCGGATCTTTGGGCAACTCAGGATATCACCGCAATTCCCTGCAAGATGGCGCTGACGTGGACGTGATGACGGAAGCGGAAATGAAGATTAAAGTGGAAAAGGAGGAGGTGGTTGTGACGAAAGGCAGTTCGCCGTCGCCACTTCTGAAGAAGGAAGGAAATGCTGAACATCAGGACCTGGGGAGGTATACTGATGACATAAAGGAGGAAAACCCTCGATCACCTCCCAAGGCTCCTTCGGGAGCCCCTGCGGATCACGACTTTCGTTGTGATCCGCCTATTGCATATGGATATGGTGATCTGGATTGGAAGCCGGTGGTGAAGTACTACAAGTCTGACCAACCGAAGGCGTTGCTGAAGGCGTCTGGTTCGGAGAGCGACGAAAGTCGATCAAGTATGGCGCCATCGGAATCCAATATGGTGAGAACGTTTTATATGAAGGAACTGGAAAATTTCTTTTGATGGATTCGATCATGAGCCTACTCAAGGTCACGATCAGAGGAAAGCTAAATGGACCAGTCGATCAACTAGTGACGGACGGGAATGACAAGATTCAGCAGGTGTTAGGGCGGACGCGCATGATCAAGCAAGTTGGTCTGACGACAGGCGCCTACGATGCTGTAGAAGTGTTCAATATGGACCCTAAAGATGTTGCTACCCTACCCAGCGGCTGTTTGATCTGTTGGTGCCTATAGTGGGTCGATCTACTAAGGTGGAACCCCTCGCTCTCCGCTAAAAATTGAAGCGGGTCCATCGACCAACGTGGCAGAACACACGGGATCATCCTGCTATGAATCTGCTCCTTCCGAGGTCGATGCGTCTGAAGTGGAGTCGAGCAGTGATTCTGATAGTGTGGAACCCAAGATCACCCGGATGACGATCTGCCAGAAGGATGATGTAGCAGGTGCGTACACGCACGGTGCGGATAGCGCACAGAGGAAGACTTTCCTTAAGCGGCGATACGCCCTTTTATAAGGGCTTAGTGAGAGATCTCTCTCTCACTCGGGGCCAAGATTCCCTGAGTTTACCGTTAGTAAACACTAACGCGTTGATACAAGGCTTCCCTTAGAAAGGGAAAAGCTAAGGGAGGTACTCCCTTTGACTTTAACACTCACTGCGCTCGCGACCGGTCGGGTCGTGCGCCTATAAGTATTAGAGTATTTTTGTTAACTAATTTATTTTTAAATGAAATTAGGCTAAACTAATAAACTAATGTAAACTATATGTAATACTAAGTAGAACCTACTCAATTCGTACTTATCCGAAATGTAATGTACACCACCTGTGTACCAACACGTGGTATGGATTTTATCTTCGGTTTTCCGAAGGATAAGGCCGGTAACACCGGCATATTGGTCGTTTTAGACCGTTTGAGCAAGAGGGCTCGCCTGGCGGCGGTGCCAGAGTCCATTGATGGACAAGGAACAGCGAAAGTGTTCCTATACCGTGTCTTTCGACAGCATGGTCTACCCGATTCCCTTTTATCGGTTAGGGATACCCGTTTTACGGGTCAGTTTTCGGGGGCGTTGTTTAGGGTGCTGGGCACCAAGCTCCTCATGTCCACTGCGGATTACCCGCAGACGGACGGTCAAACGGAACGCGTTAATCGCGTTGTAGAGTCCATTCTCCGGAGTTTATGTCCGGATTGTCCAAAGAGTTGGAGTGAGATGCTTCTTATGGCCGAATTCGCTATAAACATTTTGGTCCATGCATCTACGGGGTTTACCCCGTTTTACGTAAACGGATTAGTTAATCCGAGGGTTCCGTTGACGCCACATGTGTGTGTGGCTCAGGGTTTGAGGTCGGAGGATTCCATGATGTCAGCCCTGTATCTGTGCGAAAGCACATCGATAAGTTCTTATCAACGCGCCTTAGTGTCTTACAACACGTTTGCGACGCCATGGCGGAAAGCCAAGACAAGCAAAAGAGACAGGCCGACTGCACGGGTCGGCGTAACAAAAAGGCGTACAAAGTAGGAGAAAGTTTTTTATTAAACGCTAAAAACCTTCCTACACATGCAGTTTCGAACGTGTTACGGAACAAACTGCGCCCCAGGTTGTGGGGCCTTTTAAGGTGCTAGCCCGAAAGAGCTTGGCGTACACCTTGGATATTCCGAAGGCGATGCGTACGCATCCAACCTTCTATGTAGGTATGCTTAAGCCATACCAGAACCCGGAGGCGGGTCCCCTCTTGGAGGGGGTTGGAAAGGCGGATAGCCGTAAGAGCCGTAAGACGCGGCAGGGAGGAGTAAGTCCGACAGGGTCAAAATGCGACCACAAAGCTCCGGAATGCTCGACTCGAGAGATTCAATCCGCTTCTCGAAGCGGTCAATCGCACCCCCCCCCCCCTCATCGCGGAGTCCCTCCTGGACGTCCTGGATGCGGTGGATGCGTCGATCACAGCGCTCGCGAAACTCACGTCGCAATTGCGGGACCTCCTCCTCCAGTTCTCGATACGGGTATTCCACATTACCATGTGGAGCGTCTGATGGCGCGACGCCATCATCGGGGTGAAACCCAATATCTGGTGAAGTGGAGGGGTTATCCACATTCACAGAGTTCGTGGGAGTCCGAGACTCCCCTGCGGCAGGATTGCCGTGACGTCGTTGACGCTTTCGAGCGGGAGAATCGCGCTGAGAGTCGACGACCAAAGGGGCGGTAGAATCCCCTTCACTCCCAGTAGTTGGGAGTTCGCCGGAGGCAGATGTGACGCTCACACTGTTATCTGGCACCGCGTTGGGGGTAGTAGCGCTGGCATAGCGCGTGCAATAAGGGGCACGTAATAGCCCCATCGCTTTGGCTCTGGCAAACGCCAAGCGCAACGCCCTCTCCACCCGAACGTCACGGTGTGAATAGCTGTTGTGCAGCTGAGTAAAGCTAGGGAGGAGTTTCTCCCCTTACGCCCAAGCGCGGAACTTTTGTTCTGCCTCTTAGGCATTCTCTCCTGGAAGGAGAACGATGGGAACCTCGCGGAGGTTCTCAACAGGGGCACCCTGTGCCTGTATATCGAGGCGCTCTCGCTATGAGACACCAGTGACTGCTTCTGCGCGAGCAGTTTTCCCGGAGTCGTTTCCGGCGATTCGTATTGATACGGCTTTTCAGCCGCAGGGCCAGGGATATCTAATGCTAAACCATTCTTTACCACAGTCCTAGACCACTTTTGGGGGTCACGACGACCCTCAAAATTATATGCCGCCCGTGGCGGGCGTTTGGGGGCGCGTAACGAAGCCTTTCGTGCCTGTGCGGAGAGTTGAGCTTCCTGATCCGCATTCAACTCATTGGTGATGGTCGCCTTCGACGACCCGGATGCATCATCCGAAGTTGATAGGGGTGGCGCACAAGTTAGTGCATTTTCCCCACGTGTGGGGAACGGATAAGGCTGCCGACATCGCCGTTCGGCGTTGTCGGAGCGGTAATCCTTTGGGGAGCTATCCCCAAGGGCACCCTCCTCCGAGATATTGGAGTGAGAATAGTCGACATCCTCTTCTCGAGGATAATTCTCATCACCACTAAAGGTGTTCATTGTAGGCCAAAGTTCTGGCAGTTGGATTTCTCCAGCTATAATTGATTATTGCGTGGCAATACTCTTGATGGGGGAGGATGTAACAGGGTTACATTTGGTTACGTTGGTGTACGTAAGTACACAACGGTTGAGGTCAAGTATTGACCGGTCCAAAAGGTTTGGACCTATTGGTTGTTTTAACCAATCAGGGAAAGAGCCCGTAGTGAAGACGTGCAGCCTGCCCTGATGGATTTCCAACACTCCGTAGAAACGGATAAGCTCGCCAAAGGTGCCGCTGAATCTGCAGAGGGTTTGACCCTCTGACACGTCTCACAGGTGCGTATATACGCACCGAACCACTTATACATATTTGGCCACCAATACAAAGCGCTTAAAGCGCTGTAGGTCTTATCCCGACCTAAATGACCCCCGGTAGGGGCGTCATGTGCTTCAAAGAGGACTCTATACTTCAGTTCCTCATCATGAGGAACTACCACCCGCGGAGTGTCCTCCGCGCTCGTGCTATAAAATAGCAGACCGTCACAGTACCTGTAACGGTGTAAACGAGCTTCAGCTCGACCTGACAGGGTTGGCTCAGACGATCCAAGACCCTTTTCACCTAACGCGCGGATTAGCGCCGTACACTGTGGGTCTTTCTCATACGCCTGGCGTCTGATATCCACCACAGATGTGGTGAAGAATGTCGCGTGAGCGAGCTCGTAATCGGGACGACGCGACAACGCGTCTGCAAGCACGTTATGATTGCCAGGTTTATACTTAACCTCAAAGTTGTACTCCGCAAAGAAGGAGAGCCAACGGGCCATCCGTTGCGAGAGATGAGGCGACTTTGTCGCTGTCCGTAAGGACGCGTGGTCAGTATAAACCACGAACGGCTTTGAGACGAGTAGGTGAACCCTAAATTTGACAAGAGCATACTTCATTGCAAGTAGCTCCTTATCATGAACGGGATATTTCCGTTCCGCAGCTTTAAGCTGCCTCGACTCAAACGCAATTACGCGTTCCCTTCCTGCATCGTCTGCTTGTAACAAAGCACATCCGATTGCGAAATCGGAGGCGTCGCAGACGAAACTAAAGGGTTTCCCAGAATCTGGGAGAGCAAGAACGGGAGCTTTTAACAAGCTTCCCTTAACCGCTTCAAAAGCGTTTTGGTGTTCAGTTTCCCAACACCAATCAACATCCTTCTTAAGAAGGTCGTCAATGGCTTCGCGATTTCAGCGTAGTTCTCGCTGTACTTGTGGAGATAGTTGGCTAATCCAATCCAATTCCGTAAATCTCTAATATTTAAAGGCGAAAGCCACTCCACAATGGCTTTCAACTTCGCTGGATCCGCTCGCACTCCATCCTTACGGATGAATCATCCGAAGAAAGGAATTTCCTCAGCACCAAAGATACACTTGGATGCGTTTGCATATAACTTATGCTCTCGCATACATTCGAGAACTGCTCGAAGGTGTATAAGATGCGTCTGAACATCAGACGAGTCGCCTTCCGCACGACTATGGACGAGTATATCGTCGAAGTACGTCTGAGCGTACTTCCTATGAGGGCGGAAGAGTTGAGTCACCAAGAGATTAAAAGTCGCTGGTGCATTTGAAAGCCCCTGTGGCATAACTAACCACTCCCACAGCATGCCACTAGGCGTGCTGACCGCTGTAAGAGGAATATCGGATGCTCGCATGAGCACGTGATAGTACCCGTCCACCAGATCTAAGGCTCTGTAAACATTACAGCCCGCCATATTGTTCTGGAGGACATCCTTCCGAGGAATCAGAGTTTGGATTGGTACAGTAGCTGCATTCAGCTTATTGTACGCATACACAATGCGCCACTTTCCGTTCGGCTTACGTACAAAAAAAGTGGGAGATGAATGGGGATACTTGCTCTCCCGTACCATCCCTGCCTCTTCTTTCCCCTTGAAGAATGCGTCTATGACGTCGCATTGTTCCTTGGGGAGAGGCGACTGCCTAGTGACGCAGTATTTAGTTCCAGGATCCAAATCAATTTCATGTCGGACCCCCCTATCCGGTGGTAACCCCATCGGCGGGTTTTCACTAATGATATCTCCAAATTCCTTTAATAAGGAATGATAAGGGTCCCCAGGATCCGCGAGGATCCTGAGTCCGCTTCGGGCATTCAATGCCTGTTTGGTTTGCACCAAAACTGACTCGTCCATCGTGGATGAGGAGTTCAACTCCTCTTCCGGACGTAATACGACGACCTCGTCAATTTCATCTGGTTTCAAAGCAGTTTTAAACTCGTTGAAGGACATCTCCTCCAACGATAACAGTTCGCCTACCCGAGGCAACCGTTCAAAGCTTACGCCTTCTGTGACAACACCTGTCACACTATTCAGCATCCTGTAGGACTGCTGACTACTGGCCTCGGGACTCATCCCGAGACCCAGATGGGGGGAGTCAATCGCCCCATCTATTGGAAGCGCCACGCGCCAATCCACAGAGGTCTCTACCACCGGTGACTCGCCGGTCTCACCTATAACGTCGTAGTCGGAATCATTTCCGACGTGCGAAAGAGACGAACTACGGGTCTCTTTGCTTGGAAGCTCCTCGCGCTTAACCACAAGGTTCTCTACCCCTACCACTGGAGTCGCTTCAGAGGAATCCACCTCTGCCACTGGCGACTCACCTGTCTCGCCTATAACGGCGTGGTCGGAATCATTTCCGACGTGCAGAAGAGACGAACTACGGGTCTCTTTGCTTGGAAGCGCCTCGCGCTTAACCACAGGGGTCTCTACCCCTACCACTGGAGTTACCTCAGAGGAATCCACCTCTCCCATTGGCAACTCACCAGTCTCGCCGTTAACGGCGTGGGGATTAACCGCCGAATCCCCCTCGTTAAGGAACTCTTCCTTAACGCCATTGGGAATGATCCTTTCAGACATCCCAATCTCTGGCATCTCACGCCAGAATCGCTTTTGCGATCGAGCAAAGGTGGGTTCATGACTCGCCAATACTTCACCCGACCGCGGGTGCGTTGATCCAATGGACTTATACTTCCAGTCTATCCATGGCTCGTAGCGTTCCAGCCACTTCATGCCCAGAATGAGGTCATACCTCGAGTCCAAATCCAGGAATAGGCAACGTTCTAAGCTGTCGAAGTCTGCAAACTTCAGCTTAAGGTCAATCGAGACCTTGGGTACAGAAATCTGTACACCCGTCGCAAGACGGACCGTGACAACGTCACGAGAACGTGCCTCTAGGGCCTCGGCATACAGCCGACTCTTCTCAACAGAAGCCCGTCTGACATAGTTGTCAGACGCTCAAGTGTCTATCAAGACTCTCCAAGGTTTATCAAAGCCTTTCACGTCCGCAAGGACGACCAACAAACCTGGCTGGTACACCAACTCGGTGCTAGAAAGCACCTTTTCCCTCGGGGCTTTGTGCTGTCGGCCCCTACCCTGGGGTTTAACAGCACTGAAGGGTCCCCCAGTAGGGCGCCCCGCACCTACTGGGAGCCGTCGTTTCCCGACGGCTTGGGCAAGGGCTTTTTCCCCACCCTTGGTCCCTTGTAGCGAGTGTCTCGCTGGGGATTTTTCGGACATCTGTTCTTCAGATGATCCGTGCTTCCACACAGGAAGCATCTCAGCGGCACATGTCGCTGCAGCATAGCTAAGAGCTCCGCCTCGAAGCTCTGCGGAAAAGAGTCAGTGTGACTCTTAGCGGGAGGTTTCTCCTCCGCTTCGACCTGACTAAGGTCCATGGGTTCGGGACCCACCTTAGAGGAACAGAAGTTCCTCTCGACGTTGAACGCCATCTTGAACGCCTCCCCCAGGGATTCGGGTCGGCATCGAAACAATTCCGAACGTGCTGGCTCTTCTCTCAGGCCTCCCATGAAGACGGGGATGGACACATCGTCCGAATACGCTTTCGCGTACATCCCTGCGAACAGGGCTTAAGTGCCTGGATATATGTCTCCAGGTGCCTAGTGCCCTGACGGCACCTCAGAAACGCCAGTTGATTCTGGAAAACCATGATCAGGCGTTGCGTACATGTCCATAAGCTTCTTCTTAAGGACCTCTCAGGTTGGGGATACGTCCGTGACTGACTCCGAACACGTAAACTCCCATGTACGGGCTTTGCCCATAAGATGGGTCAGTGCAAGTCCCACTTGCAAGTGATCCGCGATCACATTCGCTGTGGCGAAGGCCGTTTCGACCTCGCGAAGCCACACATAAAGGTTATCACCTTTTTCACCGGTGAATTCCTTTATCTTAAAGGACAACGGAGGGCGCACCCCCGTAGACGTGGAATGACTTCCACGAAAATTCGCCTCATGGCCGATGAGGGCGTTAACCCTCTCACGTACGGCCTCAATGCCCTGCTCCACTAGGAGTTGCATCCCATCATCGCCCAATATGGATAACAGCCTTTTAAAGGCTTCTTATTGGACGGGGGTTAGTTTATCCCAATCGTCCTGATTCATTCTTTGCAGAGGATGTTGTCGTCTACCAACACAGGTCTTGGATTGACTACAAGTGCTACCAGATGTATCCTGTGTGTATACGCACGGTGCGGATAGCGCACAGAGGAAGACTTTCCTTAAGCGGCGATACGCCGCTACTTAGCCGATACCCCCTTATATAAGGGCTTAGTGAGAGATCGCTCTCTCACTCGGGGCCAATATTCCCTGAGTTTACTGTTAGTAAACACTAACGCCTTCTTACAAGGCTTCCCTTAGAAAGGGAAAAGCTAAGGGAGGTACTCCCTTTGGCTTTAACACTCACTGCGCGTGCGACCGGTCGGGTCGTGCGCCTTGCAGTATTATACTATTTTGTAAACTGATTTATATTTAATATGAAATTAGCCTAAATTAATAAACTAATGTAAAATATATGTAATACTAAGTAGAACTTACTATTCGTACCTAGCCGAAATGTAATGTACACCGCCTGTGTACCAACACGTGGCAGGCTGCCACGCCTTCACTACGGTCTCTCACCCTGATTGGTTAAAACAACCAAAAGGTCCAAACCTTTCGGACCGGTCAGTACTTGACCTCAACCGTTGTGTATTTACGTACACCAACGTAACCAAATGTAACCCTGTTACAGATGAAGCCAAGGTCTCGGCCGTGAAGAAGGAACCTCGATCATCCAAGGCGGAATATGATCAGTCACAGCAGGACCCACGGCTGCAAGCGTTTTTTAATGGTTATGGGGCTGTTTTTGGCTGAGGAAAGAGGAAAGGCGACAACTGAAATTGTACGCATGAAAAGTCACCAGCCAAAGTCAGGAGGTGCAGTGACGGTTAAGGATGTTGACATGGAGTCTGTGTATTCGCTCCATGATCAAAAATACCAGCTGGATGATCTCAATCAAAGGAGCCGATCACTCCACCTCGATCAGCTACGACTGCGTCGGCGTACACTGGAGTGCCTGATCAACAGCTTATTCTCAGGATCAGGATGTCTGAGACCAGTGATCCGAAGGAGTTTTCAGGGAAAGAAGTGGATGAAGATCAAGCGCGAAATTGGATCAGTCTTATCAAATCAGCATTTATGCGTGATCAAGCCTCTGATCACGAGAAGTGTTTGATCATGGGTGATCTGCTTAAAGGACCGGCGCGCAATTGGCTTCGCCAGCCGAGCAGATCGACTCGTGGAACTGGAAAAGTCTTGTCAATGAGTTTGAAACTCAGTACTGTGGAAGTGGTCAATCGGCATCCTGCAAATATTACTACAAGAAGCAGCGATCTGATGAAACTCCTATCGAGTATCTTCACCGGCTGAATATAGCAGGAATTCGGGCCAAGTTGTCGATCAAGGAAGGTCCGCCTACGATCTTACGTGAACATGTGCAGCATTTTTTTGACACGTTGACTGATCGCGAATTCGCTGATCAACTAGCACTTTTGCGTTTGGAGAATGTTACGGAGTTGGAAGAGACGCTGAGTGCTTATGCACGCAATAAGTCGTGCCTGCCAAAGGCGGTGGTAGGCACTAGCCGATTCCGTCAGAAACTTGGTGATGCTCGATCATCTGCCCCAGCGCGGAAGCCTAAAGCAGTGCGCGAGATCAATATGATGTCTGATAGTGATGAATCAAGTTTAGATGACAGTGGAAGTGATGGTGATCAGCGTCGTTACATGATTGCTGATATGCGTGATCAATCAGTGACGCACGGTCAACGTAGTGAGACTCTATCTGGCAAACGAAGTGAACCAAGTGCAGTTGATCAATGGTTAACGAAGAAGTGCAATCATTGTGGATCGATCAAGCACGACAATTACGTTGCTGGAAGCGCCTTACCTGTATGAAGTGTGGCAAGAAGGGTCACCCGACTGATCACTGTTTGTATGTCTGCCGAGCATGCGGCGAAATTAATGATGCGGGCAAGTGCCCTATGGAAAATTTTTACAATCGCATTCGCCAGTGGTACAACCCTACCAAGCATTCCGGAATGTTGCCCAAGGAAGCAGAGGACATGTTAAACTAGGACGCTCGCCAGGTTTGAATCTGGTACGAGACGAGCGTTCTAGTTTGTGTATTTTTTCATATGTGGACAAGAAGGCTGATCGAGAAGAAGAAAAGAATAATGAAAAATGTGATCAGCCTGATTTACCACGTTTGGCTAATTTCCGTATTGATGAGTTTTCTCGGTACCCGGTGATCATGGAAGCTGATCTACTTCCGGAGGAATCACGTGGGTATTGGAAGTAACACTCGCCCAAGAAATGGTTTAAACAATCCAAAGCGAGTGGCAAAATTAATAACAAACGTGCCACGTTGTTATTTGATTCTGGTGACAAAGTGTCGATCATCGACTCAACCTTTGCTCGTAAGGTGGGTTGTCGAATCGACACGAGCCAAACACAAGAATGTGTTGGTATCGGAGAAAGTGCATACCCCACAGAAGGGCGTACCGGAATCAAGGTGATGTTATCGGGCTCTTTGGTTTATTACTTCCATGCATGGGTGGAAAAACTTGTTGGTCAAGATGTTATATTGAGAATGGAATTTTAGATCCCAGCTGGGGTTAGATGGACGTCGCCCACGGCGCACTAAGTTTGCCTGACAAAGTGATCATCCCATTGGAAGGGCGTCGGCAGTTGTATGGATCAAGTGGAAACTTTATGAAACTTGATCGGTATGCGCAGATACCAGTAGGTCTATCTGCTGAGGTTCGGATTCGTGATCAACGATCTCGGAAATTATGGATTACCCGCGGAAAGAATTGGGTCCCCACTATGACTAGGGGCGTGGGTAATCTACGGTATTTGCGCATTACGAACGTTGATGATCATCCGATCATCCTACAAGACGATACGATTTTCGGTATCTGGATTAGCAAAGAGATGACGTGCCCCGTCGCCCTGGATTTATTTTGGTGGGGACTGATCGTTATAAGGAGTGGAAGAATCTAGTATCAAGCTTCTACCAATTTTGTGCATTGTGGTGGAGCGGCTGGCCAAATCTTGAGGCTTGGACAGTGGTTCCCACAGTGCCCAGACTACCTACTAACGAAGGGGGTCCTCCGGTTGTCCTGGGACAGGCCTATGTCTTGCTCACCTTGTGTACCCGACGGTTTGGGCGTGGGTCGCTCTAAAGGTGACTGGGACGTAGATCAGTGCAATTCCGATGCATATTGAAGTGAATTCGTGGCAGAACGACGGGTGTCGATCAGGTGCATTAATTCGCAGATTCTTGGTCTCTGGGACAAACTGGGGATCGAAGATCGCAGATCGATGATCGATAATCGATGATCAATGATCGATGATCGCAGATCGACCTAGTTGATCTTGTGCGGATTGTTGAGATTGCAGATGATCGATGGTCGATAATCGATGATCGATCTAATTGATATTGCTTGAATTGACAGATATCGGATGATCACAGATCGATGAACGCAGATCGCAGATGTAACGGGGTTACATTCGGGTAACACTGAGTGTTGGTGTACATGAGTACACTACGGTTGAGGTCAGTATTGACCGAGTTGAAAGGTCTCGAACCTTTGGTTATTTTAACCAATCAGGGCAGGGGCTCTTGATGTGGTGGTGTGTCAGCCATCCACGTGTCAGTACACAGATGTGTACACTACATTTTAGCTAGGTACGAATTAGGAATATTCTACTTAGTATTACATATAGTTTATATTAGTTTAAAAAAAAATTAATTTAGGCTAATTACATATTGAATATATTCAGTTTACAAAAATACTTAAGACTGCCAGGCGCGCGACCACGCTCGGGCGCGCGCGCAGTGAGTGCAGTAGCTAAAGGGAGACCTCCCTTTAGCTACACCCTTAATAAGGGAACCTTGCCGTTAAGGCATTAGCGGAGCTAGGCGCGCGACCACGCCCGGTCGCGCGCGCAGTGAGTATTGTAGCCTAAGGGAGTTCTCCCTTACGCTACCTCCCTTTATAAGGGAAGTCTTGTTACACGGGGTTAGCGAAAGCTATCTGTAAGCCACCCCGGGAATCTTGGCCCCGAGTAGGAGAGCTCTCTCCTACTAAGCCCTTTTATAAGGGCGTATCGGCTAAGTAGCGGCGAACGCCGCTTAAAGGAAAGTCTTCCTCAGTGCGCTAGCCGCACCGTGCGTGTACGCACCCTGCTACATCTGGTAGCACTTGTAGTCAATCCAACACCTGTATTGGTGATCAACATCCTCTGCAAGGGATGGATCAGGACGATTAGGGTAAGCTAACCCCCGTCCAACAGGAATCCTTTAAAAGGCTGTTACCCATATTGGGTGAGGATGGCATGCGCCATCCAGTGGAGCAGGGCCTCGATGCCGTGTGTGAAAGGGTGAATGCCCTTATCGCCCATGGGGTGAGTCTTCGCGGGAGTTATCCCGCGTCTACGGGGATGCGCCCTCCGATGTACTTCAAGATAAAGGAATCCACCGGCGAGAAAGGTGAAAACCTTTATGTGTGGCTTCGAGAGGTTGAAACCGCATACGCCACCGCGAACGTGATCGAGGATCACCTGCAAGTGGGACTTGCACTGACCCATCTTACGGGCAAAGCCCGTACATGGGCGTTTACGTGTTAGGATTCGGTCACGACCGTGTTCCCGAACTGGGGAGTCCTTAAGCGAAAGCTTATGGACAGGTATGCAATGCCTGATCTGGTTCTCCAGAATTATCTGGCCTTTTTGAGGTGCCAACAGGGCACTAGGGACTTGGAGACATATGTCCAAGGACTGAAAACCCTGTTGGCAGGGATGTACGCGAAAGCGTATTCGGACGATGTGTCCATCCCCGTCTTCATGGGAGGCCTGAAAGAAGGGCCAGCACGTTCGGAACTGTTCCGATGCCGACCCCAATCCCTGGGGGAGGCGTTTAAGATGGCGTTTAACGCCGAGAGGAACTTTCGTTCCTCTAAGGTGGGTCCTGAACCCATGGACCTGAGTCAGGTCGAAGTGGAGGGGAAACCTTCCGCTAAGAGTCACTCTGACTCTTTTTCGCAGAGCTTCGGGGCGGAGCTCTTAGCTATGATGCAGCGGCGTGGGCCGCTAAGTTGCTTCCTATGTGGAAGCGTGGATCATCTGCGGAACAGATGTCCACAAAATCCCCAGCGAGATAGTCGCTACAAGGGACCAAGGGTGGGGAAAAAGCCCTCGCCCAAGCCGTCGGGAAACAGCGGCTCCCAATAGGTGCGGGGCGCCTTACTGGGGGACCCTTCAGTGCTGTTAAGCCCCAGGGTAGGGGACGACAGCACAAATCCCCGAGGGAAAAGGTGATTTCTAGCACCGAGTTGGTGTACCAGCCAGGTTTGCTGGTAGTCCTTACGGACGTGAAGGCTTTGATAAGCCTTGGAGAGTCTTGATAGACTCTGGAGCGTCTGACATTATGTCAGACGAGCTTCTGTGGAGAAGAGTCGGCTGTATGCCGAGGCCCTAGAGGGACGTTCTCGTGACGTTGTCACGGCCCGTCTAGAGACGGGCGTATAGGTTTCTGTACCCAAGGTCCCGATTGACCTTAAGCTGAAGTTTTCAAACTTCGATAGCTAAGAACGTTGCCTGAGTCCTGGATTTGGACTCATTCTGGGCATGAAGTGGCTGGAACGCCACGAGCCATGGATAGACTGGAAGTCTAAGCTCATTGGCTCAACGAACCCGCGATCGGGTGAAGCATTGGCGAGTCATGAACCCACCTTTGCTCGATAGCAAAAGTGATTCTGGCGTGAGATGCCAGAGATTGGTATGTCTGAAATGATCATTCCCAATGTCGTTAAGGAAGAGTTCCTTAACGAGGTGGATTCGGCGGTTAATCCCCACGCCGTTATAGGCGAGACTGGTGAGTTACCTGTGGTAACTCCAGTGGTAGGGATAGATACCCCTGTGGTTAAGCGCGAGGCGCTTCCAAGCGAAGAGACCCGAAGTTTGTCTCTTTCGCACGTCGGAAATGATTCCGACTACGCCGTTATAGGTGAGACCGGCGAGTCATCGGTGGTAGAGACCTCTGTGGATAGGCGCGTGGCGCTTCCAATAGATGGGGCGATTGACTCCCCCCATCTGGGTCCCGGGATGAGTCCCGAGGCCAGTAGTCAGCAGTCCTATCGGATGCTGAATAGTGTGACAGGTGTTGTCACAGAAGGCGTAAGCTTTGAACGGTTGCCTCGGGTAGGCGAACTGTTATCGTTGGAGGAGATGTCCTTCAACGAGTTTAAAACCGCTTTGAAAGCAGATGAAATTGACGATGTCGTCGTATTACGTCCGGAAGATGAGTTGAACTCCTCATCCACGATGGACGAGTCAGTTTTGGTGAAAAACAAACAATGAACCAGCTATTTTTAATCGCTTGGTGACCCAAATCTTCCGCCCTCATAGAAAGTACGCTCACACGTACTTCGACGATATATTCGTTCATAGTCGTGCGGAAGACGACTTTTCTGATATTCAGACGCACCTGATACATCTTCGAGCGGCGCTTGAATGTATGCAAGAGCAAAAGTTATATGCAAAACGCATATAAATGTATTTTTGGTGCTGAGGAAATTCCTTTCCTCGGATGCTTCATCGGTAAGGATGGAGTGCGGGCGGATCCCGCGAAGGTGAAAGCCATTGTGTAGTGGCCTTCGCCTGTAAATCTTATAGATTTACGGAAGTGGATTGGATTATCCAATTATCTACACAAATACAGCGAGAACTACGCTGAAATGGCGAAGCCATTGACGGGCCTTCTTAAGAAGGATGTTGACTGGTGTTGGGAAACCAAACACCAAAACGCTTTCGAAGCGCTAAAGGGGAGATTGTTAAAAGCTCCCGTTCTTGCTCTCCCAGACTCTGGGAAACCATTTAGTGTCGTCTGGGACGCCTCCGATTTCGCAATCGGATGTGCTTTGTTACAAGCAGACTACGCGGGACGAGAACGCGTGATTGCGTTTGAGTCGAGGTAGCTTAAAGCTGCGGAACGGGATTATCCCGCTCATGACAAGGAGCTACTTGCAATGAAGTATGCCCTTGTCAAATTCAGGGTTCACCTAATTGGCTCAAATTCGTTCGTGGTTTATACTGACCACGCGTCCTTACGGACAGCGACAAAGTCGCCTCATCTCTCGCAACGGATGGCCCGTTGGCTCTCCTTCTTTGCGGAGTACAACGTTGAGGTTAAGTATAAACCTGGCAAGCAGAACGTGCTTGCAGACGCGTTGTCGCGTCGTCCCGATTACGAGATCGCTCACGCGACATTCTTCACCTCGTCTGTGGTGGATCTCATACGCCAGGCGTATGAGAAAGACCCACAGTGTACGGCGCTTATCAGCGCGTTGGGTGAAAAGGCACTTGGATCGTCTAAGCCAACCCTGTCAAGTCGAACTAAAGCTCGTTTACACCGTAACAGGACCTTGACGGTTTGCTATATTATAGCACGGGCGCGGAGGACACTCCGCGGGTGGTTGTTCCTCATGATGAGGAACTGAAATATAAAGTCCTCTTTGAGGCACATGAAGTCCCTACCGGGGGTCATTTAGGTCGGGGTAAGACCTACGGCTCTTTAAGCGCTTTGTATTGGTGACCCAAAATGTACAAGTGGCTCGGTGCGTATATTCGCACTTGTGAGTCGTGCTAGAGTGTCAAACTCTACAGATTCAGCTGCTATAGGAAGCAGTTGGAAATTGCCAACTGTTCGTGAGGACCAAGTCAACCTATAGCATACAATTGGGAATTGCCAATTGTTCGTGTGGGCCAAGTCCATCTATAAATATGAAGGTGACCTATAGCGGAGTAGCCGTTCCAACGGCGTGTTGAAAATCCATTTGGATTTTATCTTCGGTTTTACCGAAGGCCGGTTCCACCGGCGTTTCGGTCTTTGTAGACCGTTTGAGCAAGATGCTCACCTGGCAGCGATGCCAGAGTCCATTGATGGACAAGAGGGAACGCGTTCATCGCGTTGTTATGGATTTTCTTCGGAGCTTATGTCCGGATTCTCCAAGAGTTGGAGTGAGGTGCTTCCTATGACTGAATTTGCCATAAACAATTCGGTGCATGCATCTACGGGGTTTACCCCGTTTAATGTGAACGGATTCGTAAATACGCGGGTTACGTTGACGCCAAGTGTGTGTGGCCCAGGTATTGAGGGGGGAGGAGTCCCCGATGTCAGCCCTGTATGCTCCTGTCCGTTTGTTTGGCCTACCCGGCAGGGCGGCCGGCAGGCTGCCCGACCAGGTGTAGCTCGGGTCTGCGCTTGTAGCCGCCACGGCTCGCGCACTGGGCGCCTTCCACGGCCCCAGCGACCTAGAAGAAGCTATTGTTTGTTTGTTGGGCCTACCCGTCAGGGCGGCCGACAAGCTGCCCGACGGCAGGACGGGGCGGAGCGTCTGATGTCGCGACTCCATCATCGGGGTCAAACCCAGTATTTGGTGAAGTGGAATGGTTATCCACATTCACAGAGTTCGTGGGAGTTTGAGACTCCCCTGCGGCAGGATTGCCGTGACGTCGTTGACGCTTTCGAGCGGGAGAATCCCGCTGTGAGTCAACGACCAAATGGGCGGGGTAAGCTCCTTCACTCCCAGTAGTTGTGAGCCCTCCGGAGGCAGATGCGGAACCCGCACTGTGCTCCGGCACCCTAGTGAGGGCACGGGCGCTAGCATAGCGCATGAGATAAGGGGCACGTAACTGCCCCATGGGTTTGGCTCTGGCAAACGCCAAGCACAATGCCCTCTCTATCCGAACGTCACGTTCGGAATAGCTGTTGTACAGCTTTAAAAAACTCGGGGAGACGTTTCTCCCCTCCGCCTAAGCGCGGAACTTCTGCTCTGCCTCTTTGGCATATTCTCCTTGCAGGAGAATGAAGGGAACCTCGCGGAGGTTCCAACAACGGCACCCTGTGCCTGTTTCTCGAGGAGCTCTCGATATGAGGTAGCAGTGAACTGCTTCTGCGTGAGAAGTTTTTCCCGGAGTTGATTCCGGCGTGTGATGTGTTGCGGCTGTACAGTCGCGAGGCCAGGGGTATAGAGGACTAAACCCTTCTGTACCTCATTCCTGGCTCACTTTGGGACGTCTCGGGGACCTCCAAAACGATATACCGCCCGTGGAGGGCGCATGAGGGGCGTGCAAGGAATCTTGTAACGCCTGTGCTGCATTTTGAGCCTCTTGAGCTGCGTCCAGCTCAGTAGTGGTGATCGCCTTCGGCGATTCGGATATGTCATCCGAGGTTGGTTCCGATGCGCAATTTCACGCGGCAGTATAGCCGCTGGAACAGCTTTATAGGAGGATAAGCCCCTCTTGACCGCGTTCTTAGCCCTCTTTTGAGGGTCGCGAGGTCCCTTCCGTGACCGTCCGGCACTTCGGGCCTCTTGAACCAAGGACGGTTCATTGGTGGTGGTTGCCTGTGGCAACCTGGAGCTTTAACCCCTAGCGGGTAACGGTGGTGCACGAGTTAGTGCGTTTTCCCCACGTGTGGGGAATGGGTTGGATGTCCGACAGCGCCGTTCGGCGCTATCAACATGGCCAGCCGTTGGGGAGAGCTCCCCAAGGGCGTCCACTTCCGAGTTGTCGGAATAGTTTGGGTCCATAACACCGCTAAAAGGTGTACAATGGACAGCCAGAGGTACTGGCGTTGGAGTTCTCCAACAAGATTTTGATTATTGCGTAAGCAATAGTTTTGATGGGGGAGGATGTAACGGGATTACATTCGGGTAACACTGAGTGTTGGTGTACATGAGTACACTACGTTTGAGGTCAGTATTAACCGAGTTGAAAGGTCTCGAACCTTTGGTTATTTTAACCAATCAGGGCAGGGGCTCTTGGTGTGGTGGTGTGTCAGCCATCCACGTGTCAGTACACAGATGTGTACACTACATTTTAGCTAGGTACGAATTAGGAATATTCTACTTAGTATTACATATAGTTTATATTAGTTTAAAAAAAAATAATTTAGGCTAATTACATATTGAATATATTCAGTTTACAAAAATACTTAAGACTGCCAGGCGCGCGACCACGCCCGGTCGCGCGCGCAGTGAGTGCAGTAGCTAAAGGGAGCCCTCCCTTTAGCTACACCCTTAATAAGGGAACCTTGCCGTTAAGGCACTAGCGGAGCTAGGCGCGCGACCACGCCCGGTCGCGCGCGCAGTGAGTATTGTAGCCTAAGGGAGTTCTCCCTTACGATACCTCCCTTATAAGGGAAGTCTTGTTACACGGGGTTAGCGAAAGCTATCTGTAAGCCACCCCGGGAATCTTGGCCCCGAGTAGGAGAGCTCTCTCCTACTAAGCCCTTTTATAAGGGCGTATCGGCTAAGTAGCGGCGAACGCCGCTTAAAGGAAAGTCTTCCTCAGTGCGCTAGCCGCACCGTGCGTGTACGCACCCGGCTACAGCAGATCGATATATATAATATTGATTGAATCGACGATATATCGGATGATCGCAGATCGCAGATAGATCTCGTTGATCTTGTACGAATAGGCGAGATTGCGGGTTGATGATCGTAGATCGACGGTGTCGATCTAGTGATAATCAGCGAAGGGGTGCTTGATCACGTGGCGAAAGTCTTCACCACTTGATCGCCGAGCCTTTTAAGCCTAAATCGCTAAGGCAATACTCAATATATTATGTATTCCTAGCCTAAACTCAAGAGGAAGGTAGTCGATCTGCACTTTCTATGTGCAGATCGACGGATTTTACAAAAATCCACCTAGAGTTCCCAAGGGGCGCTTAAAGCAGCCGAACTTCTAGAACTCAGATGTAAACCAATGGGGGAAGAGGTGAGAGCGCTCGGCTCTATCACGTTCCCAGTACCCTTTCCAAACAAAGCCGCTGACACAGCGGGTGGAGTTGAGGGTGAGTTCTGCGGAACTTTACGTCTGCCGGTGGGCCAAAAAAGTGCACTACGTGCTCCGGCCCGGGACGTCTAAAGGTGCGTATGCAATGAAAGGGAGGCGCGAGGTGATCACGCCGTCTCAATCTATTATCTTGCTGATCGGACGCAAAAGTAGAACTTTCTTATTGCTTATATCCTAAAATCAACCAATTACCTAATATCAACCAATCAACTCTACCCATCCTGACATGTTCCATCGACCAATCAACCTGATATATCATGCGCCTGTCGCTTTCCATCGTGTACTTGTACACTGCGTCGCTTCTTCTCCGGATGGCCCGTCCATGTTCACCCACAGTTGTACCCAAAATCTTCCATACGCTTCCCCACAGCATGACGATCAAGAAAGTGCTTATCAAGGTCCCTTGGTCGAGAAAAAGGAGTATCCTTTTCCTCAAGGAACTTTGGTACGACCTACGAACTCGATCACGGCATATGTGGCATTAGTAACCGGGAGATCGCAGAAGGTGCAAGAAGTGCAAGAGAAGCGCGATCTGGAACCGAGTGTGAAGAGTCCGACACTTGATCATGAAGTTGAACGATCTGTTGTAAGAGATGAGCCTGATCAAGATATGCGTGATCACCCCGTCTCAGTCGATCATAGTGAAATTTGGTGTGATTCTACCGATGATCAAGTGTGCTGCCATGAAGGTGGAGATTTGTTCGTGGAAGAGTTGGAGAAACAGCTTGCCACTCTGCCTGAGGTGTCAGCAAGTACCGAAGAAGTGATCAAGGATGATCTGCAAGTTGGTGATCCATTGATCAACACAGCAGCGGAAATTGATCAGCTTCGCGATATAATTTGGGCGAAGAAACATCTGTTGATCGGGAAAGAAAACGCATTGCCTACTGCTGCGCGTGGAGTAGTTTGTGACATTGACGTAGGCAATGCGCGCCCGATCGCTCAAAAGTGTCGGAAGATCGCTCCACAATTTAGCGAGAATTTATCGGCCTTCATCAAGGGGCTATTGGCAACGAAGATCATCCAACCATCTACTTTTTTAATTCACCCTGGGCATCACCTATAGTGATCATCGTGAAGAAGAATGGTGTTGATATTCGATTATGTATCAATTATCGCGTGGTGAATCAACTCACGCGCCTGATGGTGTACCCAATCCCTTTGATCTCTGATCTGCTCGAATATTTGGATAAGGCGTTGTGGTTTTGCTCTTTGGATGTGGCAAGTGGTTTTTGGGTCATGTCTATGACCGATCGAGCACGTCATATTTCGGCTTTTGTTACCCCGTTTGGATTGTTTTTGAATGGAATCGAATGCCCTTTGGCCTAAAGAATGCTCCGCAGATCTACCATCGGTTGATCGATAATGCATTGTATGGGTATCTCAAGGTTAAGGACGGTGCCGATCTAACCAAGTCAACTGATGTATTTACTACGGGAGAGCCTGATCAAGCACAAGGCTCGTCTGTGTTGCAACGACGATCATATATCGATGATATTTTGATCCCTGCACCTACATGGACGATCCTGTGTGAGTGCGAAATGTATTGGAAAAGTGCGATCAGTGGAACTTGTCGATCAGCGTGGCTAAATCGTACTGGGGGCGAATTGAAGTTCCTTATTTAGGACATCACGTCTCTAGCCGTGGTTTAGAAACAAAAGAATTTGGATGATCTGATCGATTTGCCTTTTCCTGGTACTTTGCGTGCTATGCAATCGTTTTTGGGGAGTCTGAATTACTATCGTAGATTTATTGAAGACTTCGCGATCTATGCTGCTGTACTCTATGAGTTACGAAAAACGGACTATCAAGAATTAATGGGCCTATCATCGATCAATGAGATTCCGGATCGCGGAGATGATCGATTGATCAGGGCGCAAGTGGAATTCAGTATGATGAAGGCGAAGATCGCGTCAACCCCAAGACTACGCCATTTCGATCAAGCCAAAGCACCGGTGATCGTGGTTTATGCTAGCAAGTGGGCAGTGTATGCCGCGCTAGTTCAAGAGCATGATCAAGTATATTGCCCCGTCGCATTTGCGAGCCGGACACTGAAGAGCGGTGAGCTGAATTACAGCCCCGTCGAAAAGGAAGTTTTGGCTCTTCTGCGAATTCCGGACGTCTATTTTACGATGTTGGTCGGAAAGGCGATCACTGTTCTGTCACGTCGTTCTACGTTGAAGTGGTTGTTAACAGCCAACGGGCTAGATGGACGATTGGTGAAATGGGCTGCGATCTGTCACAATGGGACTTGGAGATCAAGAAATGTGTGCATGGTGAAGAGGAGGTACTAGGGGCGTTAGCCGCAAGTATCACCCCTCGCGCCGGAATTGATGAAGCCCTGATCGCGATCGCACCGAAAAGCAACCTCTGCAGATGATTGAAGTGCTACCTCCCATGGTTAAGAAAGGCGAAGATATATAAGTGATCAGTTCGATGGAACTGATAGTGTTAAGAGATGTGTTGGTGCGTTTGGTGCTATTGTGTGGAATTTGCCGGAGTGGAAGATCATGATTGCGGTTGCTGATACATGCACCTAACATCACGGTGAATGAAGCCGAGTATCATGGATTGCTTCTAAGTTTGGATCTACTGTCGCTATACCCCTAAGGAAGGGTGATAGTGTGTGGAGACTCAAATTTGGTGATCAGGCAAATGCGTGACGAAATAGAGCGCAAAGCCCCGCGACTACAAATATTGCAGCAGCGTGCCATAAAACTCCTTCGCGAATGGCCTGATCACGATCTGCTGCACGCGAAAAGGGAGTGGAACAAGAGTGCCGATCACTTCACCAGTACGGCTATGCGGGATGGAACACGGTGTGAAATTGTCGGCGATCACCAACTGGACGAATTAGCCGATCTCAACAGATTGTCTGAGGTGATCACTTGGAAGGAAGATCCCACTGTCCCGCAAGTGCTGGTGACGACGCGATCACGTAATCTTCGTCAATCTACGCGGGTATCAACGTGGCCCGAAGTACCCATAGAAGGGATAAGGGAGAAACGTGTCAAAATAGCGCAAGACGAAGAGAAGTGGATTTGTGATCTGCGATGTTACTTGAATGGTGAAGTTTCGCAATTGAGCATAAACAAAACGAGGTGAAAGATTGCGCGAGAATCGCCGACAACTATGATGTGGATGATCAAGGGTTGTTGATCTACTGTGGAAATACAGCTAAGAAAAAAAAGCTGTGATCAAGATGATCAAGATGGTCGACACTCTTTGATCAAGGGTGGTTTTACCTGAGACCCTACATGCGGATGTCCTCCACCATTATCATGTGAGTTTGGAAGAAGGACATCAGAGTATAGAGCGTACGTATCAGAGGATCAGGCGACATTTTCATTGGAGTGGTTTATTTCGCAGCGTGCAACGATTTGTTGGGCAACGCGTAGATTGTGAAACGGGGAAAGGCCAAACTACGATCAAGGGTATATCGCCGGGAAACATTGAAGCTACGTACCCATTTCAAATGATAACTAAATATCATATCCGTCGTTGCCCCGATCAACTGATGCCACAGAACTCGTCCTCAACTCCGCCCGCTGTGTAAGCGGCCCCTTTTGGTAAAGGCTACTGTGAGGGTGATCTAGCCAAGTGTTCTCATCTCTTTCCCCATTGGTTTACACCTATCCTCTAGAATTTCGGCCGATTAAAGCGCCCCTTGGGAACTGTAGGTGGATTTTTGTAAAATCCGTCGACCTACACATAAAAAGTGCAGGTCGACTTCCTTCCTCTTAAGCTTAGACTAGGAATACAAATATATTGGGTATTTCCTTATCGATCTAGGCTTAAGAGGCTCGACGATCAAGTGGTGAAGACTTCCGCCACGTGATCAAGTACCCCTTCGCTGATTTCCACTAGATCGACAGCATCGATCTGAGATCATCGATCTGCGATGTGCGATCTGCGATCATCGATCTGCGATGTGCGATGTGCGATCATCGTTCATCGATCATCGATCTGCGATTTTCGACCCCCAGTTTTTCCTCGGGATCTCGAATCTGCGATTTTCCACCAGATCTACACCTGTTGATCTGCTACGAATTTGCTTGATCTACATCGGAATTGCACTGATCTACGTCCCCAGTCACCTGGAGAGCGACCCACGCCCAAACCGTCGGGTACACAAGGTGAGCAAGACATAGGCCTATCACAAGACAACCGGGGACCCCCTTCGTTAGTCGGTAGTCCGGGCGCTGTGGGAACGACTGTCCAAGCCTCGAAATTTTGCCAGCCGCTCCACCACAATAAAGATAGAACACCCGCAGAGAGCAAAATATACCTGCAGAATATGTAACGTGGGCCACAATTCAAGGACGTGCCAACGTAAAGGTGATATAAATGAATCTTTTGGACACCGAGGTGATGGGAGAGAAACAACGCCAAGGCAAGCGGAGGAGACGGCGAATATAGAAATAATCAATGTTGAGGAAGACGGAGCATCGGAGAAAAGCTCATGCGCCAAATGGGGTAGTTCTTGTAATATTCCACGAGGATCTTACCCTCGCACGTTTTTGAGTTTCCCATAGGTTCAATGTGCGTCGATGATATTATCAAATATTCGGGTCCCAAAGTGCCAAAGGCCTCGAATGTACGTAAAATGCATAAATAAAGGACATCGCAGGTGCATGAACACTACAAAGGGACTAGAGAACCTGTTGAATATTTTCGTTGTCCATTCGGTTTCACGTACTACGCCACACGGGTTCCAGATACCACGTATTAACGTGCGATATTCCAATACAATCAAATAGAGCTAGTAATTAACGTAACAGCGAACAATCAAATACCAAACGTAATTTAATTCTCCACTGTCCTTATGCGACTTAATACGTAAGGCCAGTAACTCAAATCAACAATCGCGTAATACGAGAATTCAATGCGTGAACACAAATCCGACTGCCACTGCAGTGTACCAAGTAATCCACGTAACAAACTCCAAACCGTAGCGCGCTTGTTCTCCACTCGAAAGAATCCACACGAGAGTCAATAATCAAATTCAGAAGTGATTTATTAGAATTAAGTTTGCACCTAAAACTAATAATATGCAAATACACAATGTTTTGTACCTAACCTAAAGTTATGTACAATACATCACCTTTTCACTGAAAAGTCGCTGAAAGGCCAAAATGGCGACGCGAGCTGCAGCGCAAAAAGCGCGCGCTTCCAACAGAACCAATGTTATGAAATATAGGGAGGTCGAGAATGGGGAAATTTGGGGGGGATTGGGAGCATCGTATGCGGAAAATGGCTTGTCTATTCCCACGAAGGCCGATGTCCTTAATGCAGGGTGCACGAAAAGTATTAGACCAATGAAAGGCGTTCATTTGGTGTGCGCAAAGATGGTGTGCGCGAAATTGGCTTGGCCAATCATCTTTTTTTCCTTGGTGTGCGTGCGCAAGGAATTTCGGTTGTTTATCTACCAAGTTCCAACTAACCCCTCGGAACGCTGAAGATGATGACTTCTCAATTGTGACGAACGGACTTCCGCGGGAGGCAATGTGCAATTTAACCATGGCCGTCGAAAATTTCGCGAACTTCATCATTGTCCCTGCGCGTTCTACATGATTGTCATACGTCGCACCCTCTTTATTTTGCGTGGTATTATTCGCCTGGCTTTAATTTTATGCTGGCATCGGGCAACAATTCCCGTCCTTTGGAAAAGTTCCGACAGGTATCACCCACGACGGCTCAGTTTTCTATTTGTTGCTTGGGACTGCAGTCTTTTCGTAGAGGCGCCAATTTTTATGGCTTACAGCAGTGATTTGGAAGCTATTGTCACTCACAGTCGTGTTTATTGTTGTCGCTGCTGCGCGTTCTTTGCCACACCACTAATGCCACGCTGGGCACTAGCATTCACATGCACCATAACGACGGTGCTCACCATCCAAGTACCTGGGTCTTCCATGAATTTGGCAGCGGAAAAGTGGGCAATGTATCGCCTCCGTCGAGCGTACAACATTGTTGTTACAGCTTTCATCGCTGGGATCATCGCTGAAGACCTCGATGAGACCGTCAAGGACGAAGAGGACCGAGCATTTCTCGATCAGCAGCAATGAAAGAGGACCGAGTCGATGAAAATAGATATAAACATGGTGGTACCTTTGGCTAAAACCTACTATATTGTCTCCATAGTCATGTTTTGCAGTTGATCGAACCGAAGTAGCTATAGTTGCCTTGCAATCGCCAAAAAAAAATCGTCAGTGCCGCCAGTATGGATAAAGTGACGAAAGGCTGCGTAAATTCTATAGCACTAGACTTTGACACTCCTAAGGCAAAAGCGTTGTTTATCACATGTAATACGAAACATTCCACTATCGAACTGGAGACTGCAAATTTAAGCGCCAGGAAAAAACCAACTAAAAAGGCCCAAAGCACCTGGAATACTACATAGCTCGCCGCGTACTGTGTCTCAAGATGTCTAACGTTGACAAGGTGGATGGCAGCGAACAAAACAGAAGAGATAAAAGCACTCTGTTTCACGCTCTGCAGTCGATTTATGGCCACAAGCACGAGCACTCCTCTAAAAAATAGTTCTTCCTTTATCGGTATTAGCAGCAGATTCTGAAGGATCTTGGATGTGGCTAGAGATCCATCCGGCTGATAAACCACTGACTCGACATTTGTCCAGGATACTAAAACTTGCTCTTGAGAGAGCACTGCGACTGCCACAGAGTGTATCAACACTGATACGCTACACGTCTTTATCTCATTCAATCCAAACCCCATAAAAGTTTGCGCTAAATATCTCTTTGGTCGCCGCAAGAACCAGCTCATGAGCGTTAGTAGGCCCCATCCGAACACCGCAGTCTCGTAAATTTGGGCGATAGCATCTTTCGATATAATATTGCCCCCAAATAAAACAAGTAACGGATGTGGGAGGTGGCGTATTAGTTCTCCAATGATGAAACTGGACAGTAACAACAAGAACGCGCCTCCAAGGACTAATGTTAGCTCCATGACAAAAACAACGAATCGAATTGCTCCCACAATCTCGGATGTCCTCAAGATCTTCTCCTGAGCGACCACATCCAAATCGTGCACCTGAAGGGCCAACAATGCTGCCAAGATGCCGTTGGGTTCAGTGGAGGTGTACCAACACGCGACTGTGGCAGTCATGGTTTTTTTGTTTTGTTGAACGTACAATACTCCGCCTACATTTTGAATCCAAGTCCAAATGTGCATTGTACCGGTTTTCATGGAGCATTGTACTGGTTTTTATGGAGAATTGTACCAAAGTGGTAAAGTGTGCTACAAAATTTAGCCTAATTAAGGGGACGGGCTAAACGGCACCAAATCAAATACTAACTAGCAGCAAGTGAGGCAGCAAACAAAAAAAGTACCAAAAAGGATATATTTTTTACCTTTTTGGGGCTTTTGTGCGAATTAACTCAAATTCAAAAGTGATTTTATTAGCATTAAGATTAAGACTTAAACTAATAATATGCAAATATACAAGTTGGTGTACCTAATATAAGTTACGTAGACTACACAATGATTTCATCGAAAAGTCGCCAAAAAAAAATTCACGCGACGCGAGGTGCTGCAGGAGTTGCGCGTCATTCCAACAGATATCGTGTCCCAAACGTTATACGACTACCACAAGACTTGTAGCCGAAGCGTATACGCACGGTGCGGCTAGCGCACAGAGAAAGACTCTTCCTTAAAGCGGTAGCTACCGCTACTTAGCCGATACGCCCTTGTAAAGGGTTTAGTAGGATAGTTCTCCTACTCGGGGCCAAGAGTCCCGGGTTGGTTTACGACTTAGCCTTAACGGCTGTATTCCTGTAGCCGGTGCGTATACGCACGGTGCGGCTAGCGCACAGAGGAAGACTCTTCCTTAAAGCGGTAGCTACCGCTACTTAGCCGATACGCCCTTGTAAAGGGCTTAGTAGGAGAGTTCTCCTACTCGGGGCCAAGATTCCCGGGTTAGTTTACGACTTAGCCTTAACGGCTGTATTCCCTTTACGGGATGTAAGTAAAGGGAGGGCTCCCTCTTACCTACGACACTCACTGCGCGCGCGACCGGTCGAGGTCGCACGTCCGCAAAATAGAGTGAAATGTAAACTGAATATATTTAATATGTAATTAGCCTAAATTAATTTAAACTAATATAAACTATATGTAATACTAAGTAGAATATCCCTAATTCGTACCTAGCTAAAATGTAGTGTACACACCTGTGTACTGACACGTGGATGGCTGACACACCACCACACCAAGGGCCCCTGCCCTGATTGGTTAAAATAACCAAAGGTTCGAAACCTTTCAAACCGGCCAATACTGACCTCAACCGTGGTGTACTCATGTACACCAACACTCAATGTAACCCGAATGTAACCCCGTTACATCCTCCCCCATCAAGACTATTGATTACGCAATAATCAAAATCTTGTTGGAGAACTCCAACACCAGTTCCTCTGGCCCTCCATATGTACACCTCCAGTGGTGCTATGGCGTCTCCTCTAGAAGAGGTAGACTACTCCGAAAACTCGGAGGTGGATGCCTTTGGGGATACCTCCCCAATGGTGAGCCGATCCGACAGCGCCGAACGGCGTTGTCGGCAGCCAAATCCATTCCCCACACGTGGGGAAAATGCACTAACCAGTGCGGCACCCCTGCCCATATCGGGTGATACATCCGAATCGCCAAAGGCGATCGTCACTAATGATCTGGACGCAGCTCAAGACACCCAACTTGCCGCACAGGCACTAAGGGCTGCGTTACGCGCCCCCAAACGCCCGTCAAGGGCGGCTTATAATTTGGATGGTCCTCGTGGCCTTCCAAGTTGGGCCAGGCGTTTGGTAAGGACTAGTTTAGCGTCCTATACCCCTGGCCACGAGGCTGAACAGCCGCAACGCGAACGCCGTGAGAAACTCCGGCAACAACTGCTTACACAAAAGCAGTTCACTAGCGTCTCATACCGAGAGCGCTTAAACAGGAAGGCACAGGGAGCCCCTGTTGAGAACCTCCGCGAGGTTCCTTTCGTTCTTTCTCCGGGAGAAAATGCCGATGATGCAGAGAAGAAGTTCCGCGCTTGGGCGGAAGGAGAGAAGCTTCTCCCCAGCTTCGATGAGCTGCATGACAGCTATTCCCGTCGAGACATTTGGGTGGAGAGGGTGTTGCGCCTGAAATTTGCCAAAGTCAAAGCGATGAAGCAACTACGTGCTCCGTATCGCACGCGCTACGCCAGCGTCCCTGTATCCACCATGGTTGCCGAAGACAGTGTGATCGCCATCTGCCTCCGGCGAACTCCCACTTATTGGGAGTGAAGGGGCTTGTCATGCCCCTCTGGTCGTTGACCTACAGCGGTATTCTCCCGCTCAAAAGCGTCAACGACGTCGCGGCAATCCTGCCGTAGGGGAGTCTCGAACTCCCACGAACTCTGTGAGTGTGGATAACCCTTCCACTTCACCAGATACTGGGTTTGAACTCTGTGAGTGTGGATAACCCTTCCACTTCACCAGATACTGGGTTTGACCCCGATGATGGCGTCGCGCCATCAGCCGCTCCACATGAAAGTGTGGAGTACCCTCCGCATCAAGAATTGGATGAGGAGGTCGCGCAATTGCGACGTGAGATTCGCGAGCACTGTGATCGACACAGCCATCGCATCCATGATCTCCACGAGGGGATCCGCGATGAGCGGGATGCCACTGATCGCTTTGAGAGGCGTCTTGCCTCTCTCGAGACGACCGTTGCGGAGCTTCGTGGTCGCATTTTAGCCCTTTCGAGCTTACTTCGCCCTGCGGTGCCTTACGGTTATCCGCTTTTCCACCCTCCTCCAGGAGGGGGCCCGCCTCCGGGTCCTGGTATGGCTTGATCATACCGACATAAAAGGTTGGATGCGTACGCATCAACTTCGGGATGTCCAAGGTATACGATAAGCCCTTTCGGGCTATTACCTTAAAGGGTCCCACAAACCTGGGGCGCAGTTTATTGCGCAACACATTTGAAACTGCATGTGTAGGAAGATTTTTAGCCTTTAATAAAACACTTTCTCCCACTTTGTACACCCTTTTGTTACGCCGCCCCTTGCGGTCAGCTTGCTTCTTCTGCTTGTCTTGGCTTTCCGCCATGGCATCACAGACGTGTCGGAAGACACTAAGGCGCGTCGATAAGAACTTATCGATGTGCTTTCGCACCGATACAGGGCTGAAATCGGGTAATCCTCCCCCCTCAAGCCCTGGGCCACGCACACGTGGCGTCAACGGAGCCCTCGGATTCACCAATCCGTTCACGTAAAACGGGGTAAACCCCGTAGATGCATGTACCGAATTGTTGATAGCAAATTCAACCATCGGAAGCATCTCACTCCAACTCTTTGGAGAGTCCGGACATAAACTCCGGAGAATATCCTCCACAACGCGATTAACGCATTCCGTCTTACCGTCCGTCTGCGGATGATCCGCAGTGGACATGAGGAGCTTGGTGCCTAGCACCTTAAACAACGCTCCACAGAATTGTACCGTAAAACGGGGATCCCGATCCGACACAACGGGATCGGGTAGACCATGCTGTCGAAAGACACGGTCTAGGAACACTTTCGCTGTTACTTGTCCATCTATGGACTCTGGCACCGCCGTCAGGTGATCCATCTTGCTCAAACGGTCTACAAAGACAATATGCCGGTATTCCCGGCCTTATCCTTCGGAAAACCGAAGATAAAATCCATTCTAATGGATCTCCAACACTCCGTTGGAACCGATAAGCTCGCCAAAGGCGCAGCTGAACTTGCAGAGGATTTAACCCTCTGAAACGTCTCACAGGTGCGTATATACGCACCGACCCACTTGTACATGTTGGGCCACCAATACAAAAGCGCTTAAAGCGCTGTAGGTCTTATCCCGACATAAATGACTCCCCGTAGGGGCGTCATGTGCTTCAAAGAGGACTCTATACTTCAGTTCCTCATCATGAGGAACAACCACCCGCGGAGTGTCCTCCGCGCTCGTGCTATAATATAGCAAAACGTCACAGTACCTGTAACGGTGTAAACGATCTTTAGCTCGACTTGACAGGGTTGTCTCAGACGAGCCAAGACCCTTTTCACCCAACGCGCTGATAATCTCCGTACATTGTGGGTCTTTCTCATACGCCTGGCGTATGCGATCCACCACAGACGTGGTGACGAATGTCGCCTGAGCGCGCTCGTAATCGGGACGACGCCACAACGCGTCTGCAAGCACGTTATGATTGCCAGGTTTATACTTAACCTCAAAGTTGTACTCCGCAAAGAAGGAGAGCCAACGGGCCATCCGTTGCGAGAGATGAGGCGACTTTGTCGCTGTCCGTAAGGACGCGTGGTCAGTATAAACCACGAACGGCTTTGAGCCGAGTAGGTGAACCCTAAATTTGACAAGAGCATACTTCATTGCAAGTAGCTCCTTATCATGAACGGGATAATTCCGTTCTGCAGCTTTAAGCTGCCTCGACTCAAACGCAATCACGCGTTCCCGTCCCACATCGTCTGCTTGTAACAAAGCACATCCGATTGCGAAATCGGAGGCTTCGCAGACGACGCTAAATGGTTTACCAGAATATGGTAGAGAAAGAACGGTGGCTTTCAATAAGCTCCCCTTAACCGCTTCGAAAGAATTTTGGTGTTTGGTTTCCCAACACCAATCAACGTCCTTCTTAAGAAGGTCTGTCAATGGATTCGCCATCTCAGCGTTTTTCTCGCTGTATTTGTGGAGATAATTGGCTAATTCAAGCCACTTCCGTAAATCTCTAAGATTTACAGGCGAAGGCCACTCCACAATGGCTTTCAACTTCGCTGGATCCGCCCGCACTCCATCCTTACCGATGAAGCATCCGAGGAAAGGAATTTACTCGTCACCAAAGATACACTTGGATGCGTTTGCATATAACTTATGCTCTCGCATACATTCGAGCACTGCTCGAAGGTGTATAAGATGCGTCTGAACATCAGACGAGTCGCCTTCCGCACGACTATGGACGAGTATATCGTCGAAGTACGTCTGAGCGTACTTCCTATGAGGGCGGAAGAGTTGAGTCACCAAGCGATTGAAAGTCGCTGGTGAATTTGAAAGCCCTTGTGGCATAACAAGCCACTCCCACAGCATGCCACTAGGCGTGCTAACCGCTGTCAGCGGAAGTTCGGATGCTAGCATGAGCACCTGATAATACCCGTCCACCAGATCTAAGGCACTGTACACAGTACAGCCCGCCATATTGTTCTGGAGGACATCCTTCCGAGGAATCGGAGTCTGCATGGGCACAGTAGCTGCATTCAGCTTGTTGTACGCATGTACAATGCGCCACTTTCCGTTCGGTTTACGAACACAAAAAGTGGGAGAGGAGTGAGGAGACTTGCTCTCCCGTACCATCCCTGCCTCTTCTTTCCCCTTGAAGAATGCGTCGATGACGTCGCATTGCTCCTTGGGGAGAGGCCACTTCCTAGTGACGCAGTAGTTGGTTCCAGGAAACCAAATCAATTTCATGTCGGACCCCCCTATCCGGTGGTAACCCCATCGGCGGGTTGTCACTAATGACATCTCCAAATTCCTTTAATAAGGAGTGATAAGGGTCCCCAGGATCTGCGAGGATCCTGAGGCCGCTTTGGGCATTCAATGACTGTTTGGTTTGCACCAAAACTGACTCTTCCATCGTGGATGAGGAGTTCAACTCCTCTTCCGGACGCAACACGACTACTTCATCGATTTCAGCTGCTTTCAAAGCAGTCTCAAACTCGTTGAAGGGCATCTCCTCCAACGACAACAGTTCGCCTACCCCAGGCAACCGTTCCAGGCTTACGCCTTCTGTGACAATACATGTCACACTATTCAGCATCCGATAGGACTGCTGACTACTGGCCTCGGGACTCATCCCGAGACCCAGATGGGTTGAGTCAATTGCCCCATCTATTGGAAGCGCCACGCGCCTATCCGCAGAGGTCTCTACCTCTACCACCGGTGACTCGCCGGTCTCACCTATAACGGCGTAGTCGGAATCCTATCCGACGTGCGAAAGAGACAAACTTCGGGTCTCTTCGCTTGGAATCGCCACGCGCTTAACCACAGGGGTATCTACCCCTACCACTGGAGTACTCTCAGCGGAATCCACCTCTGTCAATGGCGACTTGCTAGTTTCGCCTATAACGGCGTGGTCGGAATCATTTCCGACGTGCAAAAGAGACGAACTACGGGTCTCTTTGCTTGGAAGCGCCTCGCGCTTAACCACAGGGGTCTCTACCCCTACCACCCGAGTTACCTCAGAGAAATCCACCTCTATCACTGGTGACTCACCAGTCTCGCCTATATCGGCGTGGGGATTAACCGCCGAATCCCCCTCGTTAAGGAACTCTTCCTTAACGCCATTGGGAATGATCATTTCATACATCCTAATCTCTGGAATATCACGCCAGAATCGCTTTTGCGATCGAGCAAAGGTGGGTTCATGACTCGCCAATGCTTCACCCGACCGCGGGTGCGTTGAGCCAATGGACTTAGACTTCCAGACTATCCATGGCTCGTGGCGTTCCAGCCACTTCATGCCCAGAATGAGGTCATACCTCGAGTCCAAATCCAGGACTAGGCAACGTTCTAAGCTGTCGAAGTCTGCAAACTTCAGCTTAAGGTCAATCGAGACCTTGGGTACAGAAACCTGTACACCCGTCGCAAGGCGAACCGTGACAACATCACGATAACGTGCCTCTAGGGCTTCGGCATACAGCCGACTCTTCTCCACAGAAGATCGTCTGACATAATTGCCAGACGCTCCAGAGTCTATCAAGACTCTCCAAGGCTTATCAAAGCCTTTCACGTCCGCAAGGACTACCAGCAAACCTGGCTGGTACACCAACTCGGTGCTTTCTAGCACCGTTTCCCTCGGGGCTTTGTGCTGTCTTCCCCTACCCTGGGGCTTAACAGCACTGAGGGGACCCCCAGTAGGGCGCCCCGTACCTACTGGGAGCAGTCGTTTCCCGACGGCTTGGGCAAGGGCTTTTTCCCCACCCTTGGTCCCTTGTAGCGAGTGTCTTGCTGGGGATTTTTCGGACATCTGTTCCTCAGATGATCCGTGCTCCCACACAGGAAGCATCTCAGCGGCACATGTCGCTGCAGCATAGCTAAGAGCTCCGCCTCGAAGCTCTGCGGAAAAGAGTCAGTGTGACTCTTAGCGGGAGGTTTCTCCTCCGCTTCGACCTGACTAAGGTCCATGGGTTCGGGACCCACATTAGTGGAACGGAAGTTACTCTCGGCGTTTAACGCCATCTTGAACGCCTCCCCCAGGGATTCGGGTCGGCATCGGAACAATTCCGAACGTGCTGGCCCTTCTCTCAGGCCTCCCATGAAGACGAGGATAGACACATCGTCCGAATACGCTTTCGCGTACATCCCTGCCAACAGGGTTTTAAGCTCCTGGATATAAATCTACAGGTCCTTAGTGCCTTGACGGCACCTCAGGAACGCCAGTTGATTCTGGAAAACCAGATCAGGCGTTGCGTACATGTCCATGAGCTTCTGCTTAAGGACCTTACATGTTGGGAACACGTCCGTGACTGACTCCGAACACGTAAACGCCCATGTACGGGCTTTGCCCGTAAGATGGGTCAATGCAAGTCCCACTTGCAAGTGATCAGCGGTCATATTCGCTGTGGCGAAGGCCGTTTCGACCTCTCGCAACCACACGTAAAGGTTGTTACCCTTCTCTCCCGTGAACTCCTTTATCTTAAACGATAATGGAGGGCGCACCCCCGTGGAATGACCTCCACTACAACTCGCCTCATGAGCGATGAGGGCATTTACCCTTGCCTTTACGGTCTCAAGGCCCTGCTCCACTAGGAACTTCATGCCTTCTTCTCCCGTTAAGGGTAACAGCCTTTTAAAGGATTCCTGCTGGACGAGGGTCAAACTATCCCAATCGTCCTGATTCATCCTTTGCAGAGGATGCCTAGTCTACCAACACAGGTGTTGGATTGACTACAAGTGCTACCAGATGTAGCCGGTGCGTATACGCACGGTGCGGCTAGCGCACAGAGGAACACTCTTCCTTTAAGCCGTAGCTACCGCTACTTAGCCGATACGCCCTTGTAAAGGGCTTAGAAGGAGAGTTCTCCTACTCGGGGCCAAGATTCCCGGGTTGGTTTACGACTTAGCCTTAACGGCTGTATTCCCTTTACGGGATGTAAGTAAAGGGAGGGCTCCCTCTTACCTACGACACTCACTGCGCGCGCGACCGGTCGAGGTCGCACGTCCGCAAAATAGAGTGAAATGTAAACTGAATATATTTAATATGTAATTAGCCTAAATTAATTTAAACTAATATAAACTATATGTAATACTAAGTAGAATATTCCTAATTCGTACCTAGCTAAAATGTAGTGTACACACCTGTGTACTGACACGTGGATGGCTGACACACCACCACACCAAGGGCCCCTGCCCTGATTGGTTAAAATAACCAAATGTTCAAAACCTTTTAAACCGGCCAATACTGACCTCAACCGTGGCGTACTCATGTACACCAACACTAAATGTAACCCGAATGTAACCCCGTTACAAGACTCGGGGCGAAAATCAATCGCCACATGCCATAAACTGCAGGAAGAAATTACGAGAGGAAAAAAGGTGCTCGATCGTTTTGATTGGTTGAAAGCCTATTGAAGTGATACAATTAGGAATATCTTCCGGGGCAGCTTGGCGTTCGGCAAATAGCGATAAGGGCACACCAATTTTTGATCTGGAGGGGCTAGATCAGACCGAAGCTGCGGGATTGATTGAGTACGCAAGGGAAGATGTTTGCTCGTTCAGCGATACCTCTAATGATATCGGCGGGCTGCTTGTAGGTGTATTGAGAAGCGGAGCAGACATAAACAGCAGCCCGGACTAAGGAAAATTAGAGACAGCGGTCAAGTGGTTTCCTGACCAATATCGGACAATGAATGAAGCACAAGGACCAGATGGAGCTGTTTAAAGCGCATAAAGGAAATTCAGGCTACTATCTAACCCTACAGTAGGTAAAATTGACCAATCCGGTCATAGAGTTGTAGGCTATATAGATTATAGGTAGATCACCTCAGTTGGTGTAGTGCACAGTAGGTTCATTGGATACTATAAACAAATAATTCAGTCTACGATATCCATTTAAGTACACAAGTCGGAACACATCTTCACGCCATTGGATCTGCTGCGTTAAAAAGATTTCCTCAGGCTGTTTTGTAACAGGACTTATCCTGTTACAGGCTTACACTGTGTTGTGCGAGGAAGCGCGCAATACAAAAGGGGTAGGATTAGTTGATGACAACTAATCCTATACTAAAAGTAAATATAAATATTTACTTATGTCCAAGAACGCAAAATTAAGAGTGTTTATTTAATGGGTGGTTAGCCGCTAATAGTATAGTAACTACCTAATTAATATAATAATATCAATTATTCAACTAACTGTACTATTAGTTAACCTGCAAGATTCGGTATTTATACCGAATCGACTTTTCCTTCGTAGATTATAATAATTATAATCTCTTATTTAAATTTCAGACAACGCGTCTGAAATTTAACTGTGATATTCTAACTTGAATATCAATTATGTAATGGCACCCCATTACATCAACCCCCCACTTAAGGTGGTTGGCCAATAATAATTCTTATTTTGGCCAATCATGGGTGGCACTTGTTGGTCAGAATTTCTCATTCACCAACTGATTGACCATCGACTCGATGGTCAAGACACACGGCGGCGGCGCTCTAAAGAGCGCTGCTGAAAACAATGAAAGAACTTCTTCCTCCGCCTCAGCACTAGGCTCTGAAGTGTTGAGTGACAACGGTGACGCTGCATTATCAGCGTCAACTACGCAAAGGTCGGAAGACGTACCGTCTTCGACCACAGATGCTGCTAAGGCGGCATCTGACAAGAAACAGGGAGATGTTGCTAATGCAACATCTCGCACGATGACAACCCCCGAATGGTGTGTTGCCAGGAAGGGTTCTTCCATTTTCGGAGACAGACCTGACTCCGAACAAAGTGATCGGGGCACAGCTGTCCCCACGAAAGGATATAGCGAGTCGAAACTCGCTAGGTGCTCATCGCCTAACAGCGATGATGACTCTGGTGTCGCTGGCAGCTATGACAGCGACAATGATTATCACAGGTGGTTGCGGGAACGCAGAGCTCCACCTGGACCAAGTACGTCTCCACGTCGGGGTGGTTTAACCCCGGAGCGTGGTGTTGAAGCAGGCGGTGTTCCGCCTGCTAAAAGAGCTCGAACAGAAGCGTCTCCTGCCGCTTCTGAAGCGTATCATCGTACGGAACCACATGTTCCGTACAAAGTGGGGTTTTGGACCCCTGGATGGGCTATTGCCCCCAACAGTGGCGGTCACCGTAAGCGGGACTGCCAATATGCGTTGTTTGATATCAACGTTCTGGATGACTGTGAAGACATCCAGTCACGTCGATTCGATCGAAGTACAGACGATAGACGTCTGTACTTTATTGACCTCTTTTTCCAGGTTCGATATTATTCGAGCCGGAAAGGGTCAAGGAGGAACAGGGACGATAAAGACGCCCTGACACAGAGTTGGAACGCTTTTGTTGACAACTACAACAAAAGCCCCGATGACTATGTGAACAAAGTTCACGTAATGCGCGAGCGCTTTATAAAGCACTCGCGAACAGGCAAAATGGAATACATCTATTTTGCTTGCATCAAAGAAGGGTTAAACTGTGGTGTCCCTTCTCACCTCGTTTGCCCGCGGTGTCCGCAGGGCGCTCCTCGTCTGTCAGAGGAGGAGTTGCGGGGGTACGGTGGTTTTTCCGTACCCGCCGAAATTCAGGGCTTAATCGATGCCCTAAATGCATCAACACCTACTGTTGATGCTACTTCGCATTATGAGTTTGAGACTCATTCTCAAACTCAGTCAAAAGGTCTGGGTCGTCGGCCCTCAGAACCTCAATCGGCTCCCAAGAGTCAAACTCTTGGGGGTAACCCAGCCAGCGTACTAAGTACTCGGTACGCTGCCCCTTCTTCGAAGGAACCGAGCGCTTCGAGATCAAGCTCTCAAGAATGTATCGCTTATTCCCCTGATTATCGATCAGGGCGGCGGAGGTTGAGAATTCCCTCGCCGTTGTTGTTGTGGAGCATGGCTCTTCGCTCCGCAAGTTCGAGGAGGGTTATTCCTCCTTGAGAAGCGATATGTCTCACTGTGTGAAGACATATTGGTCTCTTCGCGAGAATGTCCGCGACATCCTCGGGGCGCACACTGCCCTTCAGCAGAATAATGATCTTCTGTACATCGAGCTTTCCCGCTGTAAGGAAGAGCTCGATCGGCACAAGGTTGATCTTGAGCAGTCGAAGGCGGAGGTAATGACTCTCCGCTCTGCTCATCAACGGTTGGAAGCCGATTACAAGTCTCTCTTGGGAGACTTGGAGAAGCACGGTATCTTCCGTGGTTCTGTGTCTCGTCGTAAGACGAAGACGAATGATACGGCTTGAGCCGCCCAACATAGAATGTTGGGTGGAGCCGCATTGCTGTGTAATGTCTAAGGTATAGGCATTCCCCCGAATATCTTGGACCTTGAAAGGTCCAATGTACTTAGGAAGCAACTTCCGTGTAGGGAAGTTGCTTATTGCATGTATAGGCAAATTAGTAGTACTTAGTAGTACCAATTCGCCTTTCAGAAATGAGTTTTTGTTCTTACTTCCTTGCTTGTCTGCGTTTTGCTTCTGCTTATCAAAAGCAGAGGCAAGTGCATCTTTTATATAGCGTATTACAGCTTGGCGCTGTAATACGAATTCATCTACTGCTTTATCAGCAGTAGGTGCGTTGTCCTCATTGTATGCAGCCATTTCTGCAGACACATATTCATCATATGCAGCTTCAGTTCCATTTGAAGCTGCTTCCGCTTCTACTGTACTTTCAGTAGAAGGTCCATCGTTTTGTTCACAAGTTGCAGTTGCAACTTGCGCATTGACTCGCTCAAAATTTGAGCGGGTCCCTCCCCAACTTAGATTTGGCGTACCGCCAAGTAAAGCTCGGGTTCGTGTATGCCTTAAGGCATTCACGTAGAACGGTGTATTCTTAGTTGAAGCATGCACTGAATTGTTAATCGCGAATTCAGTGAGTGGCAGGTAGTCACTCCACTGTTACAAGGCATGTGCGTATGATCGCAACATGTCTACGAGAACGCGGTTAACCCGTTCCGTCTGCCCATCCGTTTCCGGATGGTCCGCAGTTGACATCTTCAACTGGGTTCCCAACAATGAGAACGTTTCTTGCCAGAAACGTCCTGTAAATCTCGGATCTCGATCGGAGACAATGTCTTCCGGCATTCCGTGCAAACGGAATACCGTATCAACGAATATCCGCGCTGTTTTAGAGGCGGTTACGTTCGCTGATACTGCTGTAAGATGTACCATTTACTGAAACGGTCTACAAAGAGCACTATTCCAGTCTTCCGACTATTGTCGGGTGGAAGACCGAATACGAAGTCCATTGAAATGGACTTCCAACACTCTGTCAAAACCGGAAGAGATTGCAGCGGACCCTGTGCAGACTGCGCAGGCTTAACGCGCTGGAAAATCTCGCAAGCGCGTACGTACTTCCGTACCCACTTGTACTGGTTTCGCCAGTAGAAGTCACGTGCGAGATAAGCGTATGTCTTCTCTCGACCTTGATGCCCCGAAATCGGTGCATCATCATACTCAAACATAATTTGGTGTTTGAGATCATCGTCGTTTGGAACGACGATGCGACTTTCATCTTTTTGGTCTGTGGTGTAAAGCAGCAGACCATCGTGCAGTCGATATCGATGCACGCAAGCGCGGAGGAACTCTGGGAGTTCGTCGCGCTTCTCACTTGATTGATTACTTAAGTAATCAATCAACAGACGTGTCTCCTCGTCTTTTTTGTACGCCTCGCGTACTTGTCGTATAATTGACGACGACAAAGCAGTGCAACGGATCGCGTTTGCACTGGCACATTCGGTTACGGACGGTTTCGTCTCGTAATCGGGCCTTCGTGATAGCGCATCCGCTATCACGCTCAACTTTACGGGTTTGTATTCAACCGTAAAGTTGTATTCAGCAAAGAATGACAGCCATCGAGCCATTCTTTCAGAAATGTGTGGTGAATTCACGGTCGTGCGTAGAGGCGCATGGTCCGTGTGAACCACAAACGGTCTATCTCCCAAGAGATAGATCTGAAACTTGGCCAGTGCATACTTCATGGCAAGGAGTTCCTTGTCATGCACTGGATAGTTGCGCTCGGCTGGGCGTAACGGACGCGATTAATAGCAGATTACGCGATCACGATCATCGTGATCACGCTGCATCAAAGCTCAGCCGATATCGAAATCGCTCGCGTCGCAAACGACGTGGAGCGGACGCTCGTTATCGGCTATAGCCAAGACAGGCGCTTTAGTCAAGCTTTGCTTGACTGCATCAAAAGCATCTTGGCAATGGGTATCCCAATGCCATTCGACATCTTTCTTAAGCAATTGACAAAGAGGTCGTATTAACCCAGGATAGTTGCACGAATACTTGTACAAATATGTTGCCAACCCAAGGAACTTTCGAAGTTCCTTAACGTTGTTTGGCGTAGGCCATTCAACGATCACCCTGATCTTTTCTGGATCAGGACGCACCCCGTGCTTGTCCACAAAGCATCCAAGAACGGGTATCTCAAGTGCACCAAAGGTGCACTTCTTTAGATTTGCATAGAGCTTATGCTTACGCATAAGCTCTAACACTCGACGTAGATGTTTCCTATGGACATCTACATCGCTTTTATCGTGTTCACCCTTACTATGGATGAACACGTCATCGAAATAATTCGGGGCGAATTCTCGCACCGGGCGTAATAGATGCGTTACGCATCTGTTAAACGTAGCAGGGGCATTTCGAAGCCCCTGCGGCATAACAAGCCACTCCCAAAGCATGCCGCTTGGGGTGCTTACCGCCGTGAGAGGGATATCCTTCTCACGCATTAGGATTTGATAAAATCCATCTCTTAGATCGAGAGCACTAAAGATGGTGATCCCGCACATGCCATCTATGATGACATCTTTTCGCGGTATCGGCTTCTGCGCCGGTACCGTCGCTGCGTTCAGCTTGTTGTAAGAGTGAACGATTCTCCACCCACCTGTGGACTTTTTCACACAAAAGTTGGGGGTACAGTGCGGTGATATAGACTCCCGCACTTGGCCTGATTTACGACGAGCTTAAAAAAACTCGTCGATCGCTTTTACTTGATCACGCGGTAACGGCCATTGCCGCGTGACACAATACTTCGTGCCTGGCACGAGGTAAATTTCATGACGAGTTCCCTTATCCTTAGGTAGCTCTCTAGATACTTCTTCTGGGAATACGTCAGCTTATTCCATAAGTACCTCATAAAATGGGGAGTTCGCTTTAAGCGACTCCCAGCTCTGCGCTTCAAAGCGCTGAACTTTGGTTTGATCATTGGGAACATCTTTCCCAATGTTTTCTACTTGTAATGTGGATATTCGTTCACGAATATCCACTGCATCATCTGTTTCAACGATGATACAGATCTGTTCGATCTGATCATCGTGCAAGTTTCTTATAAACTTCTTCCAGCTTAGCGCTGGAAGAGTCATCACCTTCAAACCTTCTTTCGGAGGGTGTTCCATCAACAGAGACTGGGTAGCTAATCCGGTCTCCGTTTGCGTCAAGACTTTGATCGTCTCGACGGAACTGTCCATGCAATCGGACGCACTCGTCTGATTGACTGCTACACGGTGATTACGATTCACCGTGTGCGAATACTCATCATCATGGTGGCCACTGCCTACCATGAAATTTTCTTGGCGATCAGATGTGCTCGTCTGATCGGCCGCCTGTTCTGCGACACGGTGGTCTTTAGCACCCGTGTGCATGGCTAACGCAACGTGGTGGGCACTGGCCACCACGGAGTTGTGCTAACGATTGCACTCGATCGTGAGTTCACTCTCATCAACACGGAATTCTTTCATCGTGTTGGAACCTTCGGTCGCACAGTGGGTGTTTCCCACTGTGGATACTATTTCATTCTCACGGTGGGTGTTTCCCACCGTGGATATCACTTCATTCTCACGGTGGTCTTTATCACCCGTGGATATCTCTCCAACACGCAACGACTCTTCCGTTGCGTGTGGTAGTCCCTCTGGACTCTCACCAGCGGAGGTACCTTCCGATGATCGTGTCAGAACAGACCTGGTGGTGCCATCGCTATCCACCAGAATGTCTGACGCTGCGGTTGTATCTTCTGATACAGCCGGATTACACACAGGGTGATCAGATCCTGTGGGTCCGCCGCAGTCGATCGATAGGTTAACCCAGTCGATCGAAGGTTTAAACTTGGACATCCATGGGATTCCAAGTATCACATCGAGCTTGTCATCTAAATCGAGGACGATGAATTCATCCTCGAATGACAGTTCATTCAACTCGAAGCGTGTTTTAATCACACGCTTTGGAATATTCACGGTTGCACCTGTTGCTAACCGGACTGACAACATTATTCGTGGGGTTTCTACCTCCACGAATCTCAACAGCGTTAGACTCTGAGTTCTAACGAAATTGTTTGACGCTCCTGTGTCAAACAAAGCTCGCATGGGGACATCGCTCCCGTGCGGCTTAACCTCCAGGGTGATAAGAGGCTTATCATCACCCTGCACTTTTTGACAGGACATAGTCCCGTCTGGGGCTATTACCCTCACATGCCCTATGTCGGCATGTGGGATAACATTCCCATTAGGGCGCCCCGCCCCTACTGGTGATCTACGTTTTTTGCACCAACAGGGTGATGTCCCTGTTGGTGTCGCCGTGCAGCAGACGGTTCCGTCCGCTGACTGTGTGGCACCTCACCCGGTGCCATACACTCATGGGCAAAATGACCCATTTTCGCGCATCTATTGCAGCGAATATTCTTCTTAAATTTCGGTTGCTTCGTGTTCGAAGCAACCGCAACCGATAGGTCCATCGGCTCTGGACCTCCACCACCCCATGCTCTGGCGCGGGTGGCTGTTTCTTGAGAAAAAGTGTGAACTTTGTCTGCCCGACTGCTGCTTGTTGACATGCTGTTGCGGCATGTCAAAAGCGAAGGGCTGTTGAGCCATTCGGCTTACCCAGCATGCGATGACGCTGATCGCATGCTGAACTCTTCACGGATGCTCATATCAGTGGCATCCCTTAGAGTCTTTGGCGGGTGCCGGTAAAGACTCTGTTTGACGGGACCATCGTTGAGTCCCTTCATGGAGCCAGTGACCTGCATAGCAGGGGGCACCGGCTCATACACAATATTTGACAGCAAATATTGCGTCTTCTGAGCGTAAGCTTGAAGGTCAAGCTTACCTTGCCGGAGTTCCATGAACTCCTGACGAATACTTAGCTCCATTTCTGGAGCTTCAAAGTTGAGCTTTAGCTCAGCTTTTAATTCCTGATAAGTCAGGAACGCAGAGTCATCAGTGTCTCTGCGACTCATCGCCCATGCCCTGGCTCTGCCGCCCAGACATGTTGTGGCGAAGTACGCCTGTTGACGTTCGTCAACAATATTTTGCGCAGAGATGACATCTTCCACCTCTGCGAACCATCTACGAAGGGGCTCGCCCCCTTCACCGGTAAAGGGCGGTACTCGCGCATTTACCACTTCAACGCTATGCGTTGCAGGTGCAGGTGCGGTCCGCGCTGCCTCTTGCGCGGGCCGTGATGGTGTTTCGAGGTGGTTTCGCCTAAAGCGATTCACCACCTCTATCACTTCCTCCGGAGACTTACCCTGGAGGAAGGTAATGATGTCGGTCCCCATGGACCGAACCATTTCTACCGTCGCGTCTTTACTACGCGACGAGAAGTGGGGGAAGTGTTTATTCACCACTTCCAGCGTTCTCTATCGCTCGGCAGGCGTCATGTCTCGTGACATGATGCCGAGCGGCTCTTAATCTTCGCTCCGCTATCTGACTAGCGGAACAGAACTGGGGTCTTTAAGACGGACCAAAAAGTGCTACCAGGTGTAACAGGACTGATCCTGTTACAGGCTTACACTGTGTTGTGCGAGGAAGCGCGCAATACAAAAGGGGTAGGATTAGTTGGTGACAACTAATCCTATACTAAAAGTAAATATAAATATTTACTTATGTCCTAGAACGCAAAATTAAGAGTGTTTATTTAATGGGTGGTTAGCGGCTAATAGTATAGTAACTACCTAATTAATATAATAATATCAAGTATTCAACTAACTGTACTATTAGTTAACCTGCAAGATTCGGTATTTATACCGAATCGACTTTTCCTTCGTAGATTATAATAACTTATAATCTCTTATTTAAATTTCAGACAACGCGTCTGAAATTTAACTGTGATATTCTAACTTGAATATCAATTATGTAATGGCACCCCATTACATGTTTCGTCTACTGGCAGCATAGTATTGGGCTCCTCCGGGATTCACACACGCTATCAACTCGTGGAACACGGTTTTACTAGGAGGTAAAGTTTTGCCCGCTATTAGGGCGATTAAGTCGTTTGCAGAGGACTTCACATATTTTGCGGTGGATTGGAGTAGCCCTTTTTTCGCCGACCTGAACGGTTGATATTTCCATATCATATACTAGATTAAGTATAACCGCTGCCCTCTTCCCGGGAAAGAATTTCTGCCCAGAGGCTGACCCTAGTTTCAGCTAAGTATTATCTGCCCTCACACGTCAAAGAGACTAATAGGGGAGCGCAACCGCCCATACGCAAGGGTAAATAAGGTGGTATTGGGGTTGATTGTCGAGTAAAGGTGATGATCACTGGTCATACAATCTTGACAGCCTGATCACCGATAGTGATGTGTCTTGGTATTGATGTTAATAAATATTGAAAATATTCATTATACTGTTTTTGTCAAAACCACTATGATTGCATTTTAATTTATAGCATTTATAATTTCGTACTTATAAGAGATAAGATAGAGTCTTAGTACCTATTATTAGGTACGATAAGTAGTGTAGAATAGACAACAGATGGAAGTTCGCGATAACTTCAACTCGTATGCATATTTCGTGTTAGGATAGCTAATCACTTCTCAACAAACATTCTATTGATTAAGTTGCTGACTTGATTATTTTCTTCTACTCTCTGCGAGCTGTCTTCGGATGTTATTTTCATCGTCAAGGGAATATCGGTTGCTAAAATTTTAACGAAATACGATTTCAGCATATAAAAGGCATTAAACGACATCTACGACTCAAGTTTCTCGCTATCTACGCAAAATTGAGCGACAAAACATTTCAACAGGTTATGAGCCCAAACGGGTCATAGTGTGTCTGTTGAGGAGGATCTTCGTGAAGGAAAACTGGCAGGATTTGGAGCCGAAGAAATGAAATTATTGGAAATGTTCCAAAACATTTGTGGTCGTCTCGATAAGCTGGAGAATTAAAGGGCTGGTCAAGATGTGAACAACTTTGGCTTCAACGGCTCGATGAGATTGGGCACCCCGATGCGTTTGGCGTCGCTTTAGAGTACGCCGGATCCAAAGCCCAAAGCTCAAGTGCGTATAATAACCATAATTTTGGAATGGGTTCACCTATGGAAAATCACCAATCTTCCTTTCAAAACACCCTCGGGGAAAGCTGTAAGTTGTATATAAGGGTGTTCGACGGTTCGGAAGTCTCTCGTGGGTTGGGTTCACGTTTTAAAGAATGGGAGACGAGAGTTAATCGTCAAATTTTGATGCCAAATCGGCATGTGGATTTTTTTATCGAAAACATAAAAGTCGACCTCCTGTGGAACTATCTTCGAGAAACTGCTGAAAGCCATTACAATCGACAAGTTGACACGTGGTGGACTGGGAGTCTTACGCTGCTGCATGTGATGAACAAAATGCTTAATGCGTTTCACACTTCCATCACCTCTGCCCAAGCTATGAAACTTTCTACAAGTCGAAAAAATCCTAGGCGATCCTTGAACGCGCACTTTATTTAATTGCTATTTCGGAAGCCATAGGCGGCAGTGAGCCACTTGTTTTAGAAAATGTGTTTCATTGTGCATAGCCGAATTTTAAAACTCAAAACTCGACATAACAAGGTCAGATTATTTGCGCCACGCCGAGGAATTATGTCAATTTGCTCCGGCAGTTGAGGTGAAGCACAAAGTACGAAGGCTATCGGTGATGATACAATTAAATGGTTGAAGAAAGAAGAAAGTATTAAAATGGCATGGATGTGGAAGAATCGGACACATTCGTCCAAAATGTCCCAATAAGGCTAACAAAAATGTTGATTTCTCGCTAACCATTAGCGATAACCTGGCCGGGATTGATTGCAGCACTTATGGTTTGGACAAGGATACCAGTATGCACCTTGTCAATGACAATAATTACCGGCGTGATCGTGAAGGTGTGAATGTCACCTAGGAAGACGGTAAAAATTATAAGTTCTTAAAAGGGTTGGATTAAGATCCAAGTGGTTGCAAATGGAAAAGTCAACACAATTCGTGTTGATAACGTGTATTGCGTGAAGGATCTTGTCCTACGGTCTTTTGGACGAAAAAGGGTGCGAGACGGCATACGTGAATGGCAACGGAATTGTTCCATACGTCTATCTGAAGTTCGATTTTCGATTCTTAACTGTTCTTGCCATATGGAAGAAAACGATACGGGTTTGGTTCGAATATTCGATGTCCAAAAGGGCCGTTGATGCATTTTAATGCTTGATTTTGAAATATTAATTACGATGCCGTTGAACGTTTGGCTAAAGATCCGTCCAGTGGGTTCGACTGATAAATTGCAAAAGGATGAAATGTTTGTCCTGTGGCCCGGGCAAGCGAACGAAAATCCTCGATCTGTTAAGGAAAGGGGTAAAAATGCCCCAATAGACCGTATTGTCAGTTTAATTTGCTCCGATCATAAGTGGCCTATTACGCCAAAAGATTGTCTAGACAAAAGAAATATGATCAACAAAATTGATCATATATCTAATTGTGACCGAGTTTTTCTGGCGAAAACAAAAGATGTCGCCACCAAAAAAGTTGAAAACTTTTGGCGTTCTTCTAGCGGAAGTTTAACGACAAGGTCCATATAGTACGCACCGATGGTGGGTATGAAAATAACAAAACCTGGATCGTTCTTTCGACGGTGTTGAACATCAGATAAATGAAGCCTACAACCCAGCTAGTAATGGAAAGGAAGAGCGCATGCATCGAACTGTCATGAACATCAGGATGCATGCTATTCTCAAGTGGATTGAATCTTTCGTTTGGGGTGATGCGGTTCAATTTGCTGCTTCTATATTGAACCGCAGACCAATCAATAGAAATTTTAAGCGATTGTCACCATTGGACATTAACGAAAAAGACACCCAATACTGGTGAAATCGTTGCTTTTGCTTTGGAATATACCGTGTTTCTCAATCCTGATAAAAAGCTTTGGCCCACATAGCCCAATTTCTTGTAATTGATCGGCAAGAGCGAAGAGGTCAAGTGTTCCAACGTCTACCTGAAGTCGGAACGAAAGGTTGTTGTCACACATCACGTGCGAACATTGAAGCTTTAAAACGAAGATCAAAACAACAAAGTGCGACGATGACTGATAGAAGATCGACAATCGGGGGGGGGGGGGGATTTTAGGTTTTAAAAAAAAAAAACAAAAAAAAAAAAAAAAAAAAAAGGGGCAACGAGGGAGAAAAGAGGGAAGACAAGGGGGGGGGGGGGGGTATTTCAGTTGTTCAAGAACGCAAGGCCAAGAACAAAAAGAAAAACAAGTGGCAACGCGAGATACTGTAGCGAAAACTCAGTCAAGAAAAAGGATGAGGATCAAGCGATTATTGACGAAGCTGTGACTGAAGATCAAGATGGCAAGATGATGAAGATATTGGGTCCGTACATATTGTACCGGAAGTGGAACCAAAAAAATCGGTCAAGCAATGAGCAGTTCCAACAAAGACAAGTGGAAGGTTGCGATGCAGGAGGAGATAAAGGCCTTGAAAAGAAATGAAGGTTGGGCTGTTGTGGAGAAACCGAAGGATTGTCGACCTCTTCATACCAAATGGATATTCAAGACAAAACTGACCAAGATGAAAATATTGGTCGGTACAAGACAAAACTTGTTGGGTGCGGAAACTAACAGCGGTTCGGTGTGGATTACCACTTGACTTTCACCGCAGTTATCGATATCGGAACCGTAAAGCTGGTATTAGCTTTGACGCTGAAGTTATATGTGCCTGCTCGGCATGTTAATATTGCGAATGCCTATGTAAAGGCATCGTAAAATGAGCATGATATTTTCTTACACATGCCTCTAGGAATAGAGTGTTACTATATTTTCAATTTTCGCAGTGTATCACTGATATATGCCTCTATGTGAAACGATTTGGTGACCAAGTTGTGATTGTTGGAATTTACGTGGATGACTTGCTTGTGACTGGAACAAAGGAGGAGCCCGTCACCAAGTTTTCGAAGACCTCAAGTGCTTGGAAATCAAAAATTTGGGATTGGGATCAAAATTTGTGAGTATGCGGGTTACCTTTGACAACAGTTTCAGCTACAGAGTGGATCAAGATGTCACGATTGATGGAATCATTAACAACATCGATTTGCAACGTTCAAATACGGCAGGATACGAATCGATTAAAATTTTGACGATTTATCGTTGCAACAAAGTGACGAACTAAAAAGTACTGGTTTAGTGACAATCAATGATTATCAATCTCTCGTTTGAATCAGATTTGGTTACAAGATGTACGAGGCCGGACATTGCATACGCTGTGCACAAGGCTACCAGATGGACACATGCACTCACAATGACGGATTGGAATCTTGCGAAGAATATAGCGCGGAACCTCAAGGTACCAAATCACTTAAGCTCAGTATGGCTAAGTATGAAGACTCAAGTGAAGTTTTAACTGTGAAAGGGCTACAGCGATGCGGACTACGGTGGGTCAAAGGAAAACCGAAAATCGACTACTGGTGGCTTCATTTTCGTGGGTAGCATGTTGGTGAGCTGGATTTGCAAGAAGCAAGGTGGGGTATCTTATTGACTATAGAAGCTGAATAATGCTGATTCGACCAATGTATTCAACTTACTTTGTTTCAAAGAACTGTTAGAAGAAATACAACTCAAGACGAAGCTACCCATGCAACTTCGCATGGATAACCAAGCTGCGATCAAGATGTTCAAAGGGGTTGAAAGCAGTTCAAAGATAAAACATATGGACATTGGGCTCAAGTATATTATCTCAAAGTTACAAGATGATGTCATCAAACCTGTCTACGTTTCTACAAAGTGTAGTCTTGCTGATGGAATTACCAAGGCGTTGACGGTCACAAGATTCGATGAGATGCGAAGAGAGATCGGCCTCAACTATTGTGATTAACGATGTTCACAATGAGGAGGAGTGCTGAAAATATTCTTTACATTGGTTTTGAACAAAATCAAAATGATTATATTTTCAAGTTTAGCATTGAAAATTTCGTACTTTTAAAAGATAAGGTAGTGTGCCTAGAAGTCTTAGTACCTATTATTAGGTACGGTAAGTAGTGTAGGATACACAACAGATGGAAGTTCGCTATAACTTCAACTCGTATGCATATTTCGTGTTAGGATAGCTAATTACTTCTCATTAAACATTCTATTGATTAAGTCGCTGACTTAGTTATTTTCTTTTACGATCTGCGAGCTGTCTTCGGGTGTTATTTTCATCGTCAACGAAATATTGGTTGCTGAAATTTAAAGAAATACGATTTCTGTATACTGAAGGCATTAAATGACATCTACAACTCAAGTTTCTCACTATCTACGCAAAATTGAGCGACAAAACATTTCATCAGGAAGAAATTTTCTGAAGTGGACAACGCCACACCATCTTGACTCCATCGGCCGACGGGTACACAAAGAGAGTGTATACTAGCAAGTGTATACGAAGAAGATGAGTAACGGCCGCCTACGATAGTCTGTAGTCAGGACACCTAGTGTGACGCCTGATCAAGTGCGAAACGTTTTGATCAGCATTCTAGGACTGTGATGTACAGAGTGCAACATACAGTTGAATACTTATATTGTAGCGGTTTTACGGAAGAAGGGCGGTGTCCACTGGACCCTCAACCGGGGAAGGAGTCACACACATCGTGTGGGGGTGAGAGAGGGATAAGACGTTTTAGGCCATACTACGAAGCTATTCAAATGGGAGGGCACTGTCATCGAAGGACGTTAAATGATATCTAAATTACATTGCCATGAGTTGGGCACCAGCGGCATAGAATCATTTATTATTACGTCATGACACGAATGTCGACAACAAGCTGCTGGCTGCAGCGGATTAATTTTATCTGCTCTGGTAGGTGCTATGAGTTCCTGGTCGGAACAGTTGAGAAATTAGATGGTACACCGAAGACAAGTGTGACTGGCGCGGGATCAACTGAACGAGCTATGAAAAAAGGGTTGCCGCAGTTGCCGAATATAAGAAGCATGTTGGAAGTTGACACGAGTTTGGGGCGCGTGTGAACAATTTGTTCAAGTTCAATCCGGCTAGAGCTTGGTCTTTTGTGCGCGTGCAGGAAGGGCGCCCTGAGTGTAAATTCAGAGCGCCGAGGCTGAGATGTCCAGTGAAGATAATAAGATAAAAGTATATTATTATAATTAAAGATTTAGTCCCAAGCTCTAATCACTAAAGTTAGACCCAAATATTTAATCACAAATTCCATGTATAACAGATTTAAACCACTATGATTTCGTCCTTTGAAAAGTTTTATCCATAGCATCCAGCATAGCTTTTTCAACACTCCTTCCGAAAACACTGTACTTTAAATCAAAACAATTTGTTTGCGTAATCCATCAATTCTTCGTGCACTCAATGCCTTCGTTAGAAGTTCGGCCGCCATATCTTCACTTGCAACATAAGTAGGCTTTACATTTCCTTTCGGCACGTAATCCTTTAGAAACTTCTATTTTACATCCACTTGCTTGGCGCTAGAGGCAATGCTTTCCCTCTCCAATTTTTTAATTGCTGTCTGATTGTCGATACGTAAAACCATAGGCGTACTTGTTTTAAAACCAATTTCTCCAAGCGGTACTTGCAGTCTCCTTTCCTACTGCTACAGCTGCTTCAAACTCGGCTTCGGAATTGGATAACGCAGCTGAGCTTTGCTTCCTGCAGCTCCATCAAACGACAATACCATTTACATATGTAACCACAGCGCTAATACCCTTCCGGTCACTTTTGTCTGCTCCAAAATCGGCATCGGTATACGCCACAATGTGTAGCGGTAGTAGTGATTCTGTATCATGCTTCAGGGGCACTTTCATGTCTTTTGAACCCTTTATATAGCGTAATATTCTCTTCGTCATCTTGTAGTCTCCACATGTCGGCGCGTGCGTGCGCCTCGTCACTTGATGGAGAGCGAATGATATGTCCGGACGGCAGCATCGTGACACCCACAACAAACTCCCAACAATCGACTAAAACATCTTTACAGTCGGTGAATTTCCATCTGATTTTTCAAGAAGCAAATCATTAGAGTGTTCTTAAGACTTTCCACACGTGGTAGGTGCTCGTACAACATTTTCATGCCCCAAACCATACTTCCTTAATGCCTCATCAATCATCTTTTCTTGGTCGATCGTATATCCTTGCCAAGTCTCACCCTTAACTAGCATTCCAAGAAATTTTTCAACAACACCAAGGTCTTTTAAATCTTATACCTCCATGTCACGAAACAATTCGTTCACCACTTGTTGCGGTGTTCCAGTGACTAATAAATCATCCACATATACACCGATGACTATTACAGGCTCGCCTTCTTTTTTAACGACAATACACGCATCCGTCATGCATTGTATGAATTTCAAATCCAACAACGTTTTTTGTAGCAATTCGTTCCACAAACGTCCAGACTGCTTTAATTCATGTAATTTTTTCTTGATACGTAACACTAAGTCCTTGCTCGGTTTCACTCCAAAAGCTTTAACTTCTCTTCAGATATCTTCATTCCCTGAGGTACGCTCAGGAAAATCTCGTACCCTTCTTCTGTGTCAGCCTTCGGATACGCACTGGGGACATCCCGTGCTTGGCCTTAACTCCTAAACTTACGAGAGCGCCAGTAACACTTTCATGTTACTGACTTCCATCACCGTATAGAACTTCATGAAAAAATTTTCACCAAACACTTGCCTGTCACCACGAGCCACCAAAACGCACCTTGTTCCTTTCCACGGATCCATCTGCCTTAAACTTGGTATTGTAAACCCACTTCGTAGGAAGTGGATCCTTTTGCAGCTCTCGAACAACTTCCCAGGTCCCCATCGCTTCGAATGACTTGAGCTCCTCCGCCACGGCATTTACCCACCTGTCTGCGTCCGGCCGTTGATGTGCCTGTGACATGGGGTTCAGAGTCGGGACATACGCTCCACTTCTGTTGCGAACTTCTGACACTCCATAAGCGACTAATACATTTCTATCATCCAGATTTTCCGTATCCTATCTTTGCTTATGCTCTCCTTGCCCTCCTTCGAAAGTAGGTTTCCCTTTTGGATTCTTCATTCGCTTGGAGGCATGATAGGCCGCGCCTTTAGGCGTTTTCCTTGGTTTTCAACCCGATCTTGGCTCTGAGAAAAACTTGACTACCCTTTCGTGTCATCTGAATCCTTTTCGGCATGGGCTTCGACACGTGGCGTTTCTTCCACAATATCATCTTTGTTCACGTCATTTGTAAGGTCCTATTCATCGAAATCAAATCTTGGGTGATCCGCTCAGTTTCCTTCTGTTCCAGAGTCTCGATCTGGAAACCATTCCTGGTAGTTGTCACTACCCGGTCTTTTAGTAGAAAAACCTTGTATCCTTTCACCTCATCATTTTCCCAATGGTCAAAGCCTTTTCCGCATGTTTCTTCAGGGACATATGCTTCGGGTCCCTCCAGAACATGCAAGGCGAGCCAAAAAATACGATATCAGAAACTTGAGGCGCCCGTTTTGTTAGCATCTCGTTTGGTGCCTTTCTCCCTGGATTATCCCTTGTGGGGTTGCGATTCAGAATGATGCTTGCATTTTCTGCGGTCTCAAATCAGTAGGTCAACGGCACTCCGGAGCCGAAAATCATGCATCGGACCGTATTGAAAATGGTCCGAATCATCCTTTCTGCTTTTCAATTCGACGCTGGGCACCCGGCTTCAGTGACTTGCCGACGCACCCCGTTTTCTTGCAGAAGAAGTCGACCGTTCGAAACTCTCCACCCCGTCCGTCTTCAACACATGAATCGGACAGTGGAATTCATTTTCAAACCATACCAAAAAATGTCAAAACGCTTCGCTGCCCTATCTTTCGTTCGGGCAGCGAACACACGAACGTTATTCGAGAAATGGTCCACAAAGACGACCAAACATCTGTTGCCACGCCGATCACGTAGCGTGATCGGGCCCTTCAAATCGCTACATTTAACGCCACAAATACGGTCAATTGGTGCGTTCATCCCGGAATCCTTCTTAGGCTGGGGCGTTTTTTCTTCCTTACCTTCGGCGCAGCTCAGGCATTTCGTTTGTGGTCCGAAATCCAGATGCCTGAACTGGGATCCCTGGCCACCCTTTCAATAGTATCATAGACCAGGTGACCTAGCCGTAGGTGGAAATGGTACAGAATTCTTTCCTGTATACCAACATCACCTGCTTCCGTGGTTACATTCACCACGATGTCCGTGAACTCAGAAAATAAGCTTTTACTATTCTTTAGCACCAAATTCGCTTCCTAAACGGAGCCACAGACTTTAACATCGAACAAAAATTCTCCATCCAGTGTGAGAATCATGTCCTTTTCATTTTCGACAAGAATGCATCCTTTTTCTTCAAGCATCCAAGAAAGATTAAGGTTTCTTGCCAACTTAGGGCAAAATAGACTTCCTTGAGCGTGATAGTCGAAAGAGGATCGCGAGAACTCTTTAAACATACTTTTCCAACCTACGTAACCGCCAGAGAACCTCCGTCTGTAAGCGTTAAGATCTCTTCAGATCCCCAGTACTGTATTTCTTCCAAAAAACCTTCGTCAGACACCAAATGTCGAATGTCTCCACTTTCGACTATCCACCGATAACCGCTTAATACCCTGTTTGAGTCGACAGCTCCCGCAAATTATTGTTTGCTTCCGTGGCGATCAAAATGTACTGCTTTCCGTTTCGCTAGTACTTATCCGTCCAATACCTTGTCCTTTCTTATTACTCCTTTGCGGGCAATCCCAGCGCTTGTGACATTCGTCACTGCAGCCGTAACATACGAGCTTGCGCCTTCCTTCATTCATTGCGTTTGGTGAGACTTCGGCGTACGTTTGCCCTTGAAATTATCTTCTTCGTTTTCTTGCGCCTATGCCATTCTTCTTGCGCGTGCTGTATATAAATCCATCCTATTTGGATCATATCGCACCATCATGGCAAGCTTCAGGCTTGGGGAAGCATATTTGACGAGTTTTTTTAACTATCAACCTCTCCCTTGAACCGCTCTTACAAGCCAGAGTGACCAAGTATAAAAAATGTTCATTCCAGGTCCGCCTGGGGTCCTTTTTCCGCTTCCAACTGTGATGCGGCTTGTTGGTGCGATATGATGACCTTAAACCCACGCCACAATTGTTTCAGCATGTAATTCAAACCTGGAGAGTATTGCCACCAAGTACCGATGTTCGCTCTAAAATATTGGCCGGTTACTTCATCCAATATTCTCCAAGTTTGTTCGCCTTCAAACGTTCGGTCCATGTAAAACCCGACGTCAATTCTGAAATTTCCAGGGCTTCTATGAAAAGATAAGCCCACTGTTGGAACCCAGAGCCAAGTACACGGTAAATCTTTACCCCAGTAAACGTCTGAATTGTTAACTTGGAATCTTCGCGCGCAGAGATGGTCCACCCAGGTGTGAACGGGGGACTCCCGCATGTTATACACCTGGACGCTCAATTCCGTCTTCTCCTGCGAGGTCATTTATGGTCATCTGCCGACCGAATGGACCGAAATTTTTGTGGATTTCCATGAACGGGCTGTCTCCTCTCACGACGGGCATGTTCTTTCTCGGCTCCGTTGACGTACTGGACGCTTATGAGCATTCCTCTTCCATTACCTCGAGCCCTGTTCATTTGATTCATTTGGTCAAGCAGTGCCCTCAAGACATCTGCCTGATCACGCTTCTCTTTTTCCATGTGAGCGGAACGAGAAAAATGTCACTCAATGAAATTAAAAAATTGACAGCGATAACCTCTCGATAAGAAGAGGACCTCTATCTGAATTTCCACGGGAACAAATCCAAACAAAAACTTAGAGCGTGACCTCCAAATCAATCAAAAGTTCGTCATAAAATCTCAATGCCACCGTGTCCCCTTGGGCTTATAACCTGTGGGAAGTTTACACGAGTTGGGGGCGCGTGTGAACAATTTGTTCAAGTTCAGGCCCGCTAGTGCTTTGGTCTTTTGTGCGCATGCAAGAAGGGCGCCCTGAGTGTAAGTTCAGAGCGCAGAGGCTGAGATGTTCAGTGAAGATAAGATAAAAAGTGTATTTTTATAATTAATTAAAGATTTAGTCCGAAACTCTAATCACAAAATTTAGTCCCAAAATTTATAATCCCAAATTCCTTGTATATAAACAGCTTTAAACCACTGTGATTTCATCCTTTGAAAAGTTTTGTTCTTAGGATCCAGAATAGCTTTCGAGACAGAGCAATCACAGTACAAGGGAAGGTCTGGCTAAAACTCCGTCCGTGGCCGGTGGAAAAGTGGTTTTAATACCTATTAACCACTAAAAACCACGTGGTTTTTTATATTAACCCCTAATGTCACAACCTATCAACAGGCACATCATTGTCGGAGTCGTCGGAGTAGCTAATCGGGTCGTCGCTAATCGGGTCGTCGTTGACCGGCTGGTTGAACTGCCTGTTGTTCATCTTGATGTATACCCGCTTCTTCACAGCTTCGTCTGACAGGCTGTTTCGAAGCTTCGAGTGCACGAAACACATCGTTGAGAAGTTTCGCTCGGATGATGCCGTTGATGCAACCATTGAAAAAACGCGCAGTGCAAGGTGCTGCAGGGTAGGACACTTGTCGCCTAGGGCGAGCCACCAATCCAGGATGGATACTTTCCTCTAAGGAACTCGACGCTCGCCGCCGACTTCATTTGCAAGGCGAAAAATCGAAAAGCAGTGTACTTCGTATAAAATGCTTCTTGTAGCCGGTGCATACACGCACGGTGAGGCTATCTCACAGAGGAAGACTTTCCTTAAGCGGCGATAAGCCGCTACTTAGCCGATAAGCCCTTATATAAGGGCTTAGTGTGATATTGCTCTCTCACTCAGGGCCAATGTTTCCTGCGTTTACGGTTAGTAAACACTAACGCCTTATTCCAAGGCTTTCCTTAGTAAGGGGGTAGCTAAGGGAGGTGCTCCCTTTTGCTACAACACTCACTGCACGCGCGACCGTTCTGAGTCGTGCGCCTAGCAGTATTCAGTGTTTTTTTGTAAACTGATTTATTTATTTAATATAAAATTAACCTAACTTAATAAACTAATATAAACTATATGCAATACTAGGTAGAACTTAATTCTTACCTAGCCAAAAATTGTAATGGGGTTACATTCGGGTTACATTTAGTGTTGGTGTACATGAGTACACTACGGTTGAGGTCAGTATTGACCGGTTTGAAAGGTTTCGAACCGTTGGTTATTTTAACCAATCAGGGCAGGGGCCCTTGGTGTGGTGGTGTGTCAGCCATCCACGTGTCGTTACACAGGTGTGTACATTACATTTTAGGTAGGTACGAATTAGGAATATTCTACTTAGTATTACATATAGTTTACGTTAGTTTAAATTAATTTAGGCTAATTACATATTAAATATATTCAGTTTACATTTCACTCTAAAGTGCAGACGCGCGACCTCGACCGGTCGCGCGTGCAGTGAGTGTCGTAGGTAAGAGGGAGCCCTACCTTTACTTACATCCCGTAAATGGAATACAGCCGTTAAGGCTAAGTAGTAAACCAACCCGGGAATCTTGGCCCCGATTAGGAGAACTCTCCTACTAAGCCCTTTACAAGGGCGTATCGGCTAGGTAGCGGTAGATACCGCTTTAAGGAAGAGTCTTCCTCTGTGCGCTAGCCGCACCGTGCATATACGCACCGGCTACATCTGATAGCACTTGTAGTCAATCCAAGACCTGTGTTGGTAGTCTAAGGCATCCTCTGCAAAGGATGAATCAGGACGATTGGGATAGTTTGACCCTCGTCCAGCAGGAATCCTTTAAAAGGCTGTTACCCTTAACGGGTGACGAAGGCATGAAGCTCCTAGTGGAGCAGGGCCTTGAGACCGTAAAGGCAAGGGTAAATGCCCTCATCGCTCGTGAGGCGAGTTGTAGTGGAGGTCATTCCACGGGGGTGCGCCCTCCATTATCATTCAAAATAAAGGAGTTCACCGGGGAGAAGGGTGACAACCTTTACGTGTGGTTGCGAGAGGTCGAAACGGCCTTCGCCACAGCGAATGTGATCGCTGATCACTTGCAAGTGGGACTTGCATTGACCTATCTTAGGGGCAAAGCCCGTACATGGGCGTTTACGTGTTCGGAGTCAGTCACGGACGTGTTCCCAACCTGGGAGGTCCTTAAGAAGAAGCTTATCGACATGTGCGAAACGCCTAATCTGGTTTTACAGAATCAACTGGCGTTTCTGAGGTGCCGTCAGGGCACTAGGGACCTGGAGACATATATCCAGGAACTTAAGACCCTGTTGGCAGGGATGTACGCGAAAGCGTATTAGGACGATGTGTCCATCCCCGTCTTCATGGGAGGCCTGAGAGAAGGGCCAGCACGTTCGGAATTGTTCCGATGCCGACCCCAATCCCTGGGGGAGGCGTTCAAGATGGCGTTCAACGCCGAGAGGAACTTCCGTTCCTCTAAGGTGGGTCCCGAACCCATGGACCTTAGTCAGGTCGAAGCGGAGGAGAAACCTCCCGCTAAGAGTCACACTGACTCTTTTCCGCAGAGCTTCGAGGGGGAGCTCTTAACTATGCTGTAGCGACATGGGCCGCTGAGATGCTTCCTGTGTGGGAGCACGGATCATCTGAGGAACAGATGTCCGAAAAATCCCCAGCAAGACACTCGCTACAAGGGACCAAGGGTGGGGAAAAAGCCCTTGCCCAAGCCGTCGGGAAACGACTGCTCCCAGTAGGTACGGGGCGCCCTACTGGGGGTCCCCTCAGTGCTGTTAAGCCCCAGGGTAGGGGAAGACAGCACAAAGCCCCGAGGGAAACGGTGCTAGAAAGCACCGAGTTGGTGTACCAGCCAGGTTTGCTGGTAGTCCTTGCGGACGTGAAAGGCTTTGATAAGCCTTGGAGAGTCTTGATAGACTCTGGAGCGTCTGGCAATTATGTCAGACGATCTTCTGTGGAGAAGAGTCGGCTGTATGCCGAAGCCCTAGAGGCACGTTATCGTGATGTTGTCACGGTTCGCCTTGCGACGGGTGTACAGGTTTCTGTACCCAAGGTCTCGATTGACCTTAAGCTGAAGTTTGCAGACTTCGACAGCTTAGAACGTTGCCTAGTCCTGGATTTGGACTCGAGGTATGACCTCATTCTGGGCATGAAGTGGCTGGAACGCCACGAGCCATGGATAGTCTGGAAGTCTAAGTCCATTGGCTCAACGCACCCGCGGTCGGGTGAAGCATTGGCGAGTCATGAACCCACCTTTGCTCGATCGCAAAAGCGATTCTGGTGTGATATGCCAGAGATTGGGATGTCTGAAAGGATCATTCCCAATGGCGTTAAGGAAGAGTTCCTTAACGAGGGGGATTCGGCGGTTAATCCCCACGCCGATATAGGCGAGACTGGTGAGTCACCAGTGATAGAGGTGGATTTCTCTGAGGTAACTCGGGTGGTAGGGGTAGAGACCCCTGTGGTTAAGCGCGAGGCGCTTCCAAGCAAAGAGACCCGTATTTCGTCTCTTTTGCACGTCGGAAATGATTCCGACCACGCCGTTATAGGCGAAACTAGCAAGTCGCCATTGACAGAGGTGGATTCCGCTGAGAGTACTCCAGTGGTAGGGGTAGATACCCCTGTGGTTAAGCGCGTGGCGATTCCAAGCGAAGAGACCCGAAGTTTGTCTCTTTCGCACGTCGGATAGGATTCCGACTACGCCGTTATAGGTGAGACCGGCGAGTCACCGGTGGTAGAGGTTGAGACCTCTGTGGATAGGCGCGTGGCGCTTCCAATAGATGGGGCAATTGACTCCCCCCATCTGGGTGTCGGGATGAGTCCCGAGGCCAGTAGTCAGCAGTCCTATAGGATGCTGAATAGTGTGACAGGTGTTGTCACAGAAGGCGTAAGCCTGGAACGGTTGCCTGGGGTAGGCGAGCTGTTGTCGTGGAGGAGATGTCCTTCAACAAATTTGAAACTGCTTTGAAAGCAGATGAAATCGACGAAGTTGTCGTATTACGTCCGGAAGAGAAGTTGAGCTCCTCATCCACGATGGACGAGTCAGTTTTGGTGCAAACCAAACCGGCATTGAATGCCCAAAGCGGCCTCAGGATCCTCGCAGATCCTGGGGACCCTTATCATTCCTTATTAAAGGAATTTGGAGATGTCAATAGTGACAACCCGCCGATGGGGTTACCACCGGATCGGGGGGTCCGACATGAAATTGATCTGGTTCCTGGAACCAAATACTGCGTCACTAGGTAGTGGCCTCTCCCCAAGGAGCAATGCGACGTCATCGACGCATTCTTCAAGGGGCAAGAAGAGTCAGGGATGGTGCGGGAGAGCCAGTCTACCCACTCCTCTCCCACTTTTTGTGTTCGTAAACCGAACGGAAAGTAGCGCATTGTGCATGCGTACAACAAGCTGAATGCAGCTACTGTACCCATGCAGACTCCGATTCCTCGGAAGGATGTCCTCCAGAACAATATGGCGGGCTGTACTGTATACAGTTCCTTGGATCTGGTGGACGGGTATTATCAGGTGCTCATGCGAGCGTCCGATATTGCACTTGCAGCGGTCAGCACGCCTAGCGGCATGCTGTGGGAGTGGCTTGTTATACCACAAGGGATTTTAAATGCACCCGCGACTTTTAATCGCTTGGTGACTCAACTCTTCCGCCCTCATAGGAAGTACGCGCAGACGTACTTCGACGATATATTCGTTCATAGTCGTGCGGAAGACGACTCGTCTGATGTTCAGACGCATCTGATACACCTTCGAGCTGTGCTCGAATGTATGCGAGAGCATAAGTTGTATGCAAATGCATCCAAATGTATATTCGGTGCTGAGGAAATTCCTTTCCTCGGATGCTTCATCAGTAAGGATGGAGTGCGGGCGGATCCCGCGAAGGTGAAAGCCATTGTGGAGTGGCCTTCGCCGGTAAATCTTAGAGATTTAAGGAAGTGGCTTGGATTAGCCAACTATCTCCACAAGTACAGCCAGAACTACGCTAAAATGGCGAAGCCATTGACCGACCTTCTTAAGAAGGAAGTTGATTGGTGTTGGAAACCAAACACCAAAAAGCTTTTGAAGCGATAAACGGGGGCTTGTTAAAAGCTCCCGTTCTTGCTCTCCCAGACTCTGGGAAACCATTGAGTGTCGTCTGCGACGCGTCCGATTTCGCAATCGGATGTGCTTTGTTACAAGCAGACGATGAAGGAAGGGAACGCGTAATTGCGTTTGAGTCAAGGAAGCTTAAAGCTGCGGAACGGAATTATCCCGCTCATGACAAGGAGCTACTTGCAATGAAGTATGCTCTTGTCAAATTTAGGGTTCACCTACTCGGCTCAAAGCGGTTCGGGGTTTATACTGACCACGCGTCCTTACGGACAGCGACAAAGTCGCCTCATCTCTCGCAACGGATGGCCCGTTGGCTCTCCTTCTTTGCGGAGTACAACTTTGAGGTTAAGTACAAGCCTGGTAAACAGAATGTACTTGCAGACGCGTTGTCGCGTCGTCCCGCTTACGAGCTCGCTCACGCGACATTCGTCACCACATCTGTGGTGGATCTCATACGACAGGCGTATGAGAAAGACCCACAGTGTACGGCGCTAATCCGCGCGTTAGGTGAAAAGGGTCTTGGCTCGTCTGAGCCAACCCTGTCAAGTCGAGCTAAAGCTCGTTTGCACCGTTACAGGTACTGTGACGGTATGCTATATTATAGCACGAGCGCGGAGGACACTCTGCGGGTGGTAGTTCCTCATAATGAGGAACTGAAGTATAGAGTCCTCTTTGAGGCACATGACGCCCCTACCGGGGGTCATTTAGGTCGGGATAAGACCTACAGCGCTTTAAGCGCTTTTAATTGGTGGCCTAACATGTATAAGTGGGTCGGTGCGTATATACGCACCTGTGAGACGTGTCCGAGGGTTAAATCCTCTGCAAGTTCAGCTGCGCCTTTGGCGAGCTTATCGGTTCCAACGGAGTGTTGGAAATCCATTAGCATGGATTTAGTAACAGGACTGATCCTGTTACAGGCTTACATTGTGTTGTGCGAGGAAGCGCGCAATACGGGAGGGGTAGGATTAGTTGATGACAACTAATACTATATTAAAAGCAAATAGAATATTCGCTTAAGCTTGAGAACGCAAAATTAAGAGTGTTTATTAAATTGGTGGTTAGCGTCTAACAGTATAGTAATTACCTAACTAATATAATAATATCAAGTATTAAACTAACTGTACTATTAGTTAACCTGCGAGATTCGGTATTTATACCGAATCGACTTTTCCTTCGTAGATTATAATAACTTATAATCTCCTTTTTAAATTTCAGACAACGCGTCTGAAATTAAACTGTGATATTCTAACTTGAATATCAATTATGTAATGGCACCCCATTACATCACCCTCCACTTAAGGTGGTTGGCCAAAAATAATTCTTTTTTTGGCCAATCATAGGTGGCACTTGTTGGTCGTAATTTCTCATTCACCAACTGATTGACCATCGACTCGATGGTCAAAGCACGCGGCGGCGCTCTAAAGAGCGCTGCTGAAAACGTCGAAGGAGCTTCTTCCTCCGCCTCAGCACTAGGTGCTGAGGTGTTGAGTGACAACAGTGACGATGCATTAGCAGCGTCAATTACGCAAAGGTCGGAAGACGTACCGTCTTCGACCACAGATGCTGCTAAGGCGGCATCTGGCAAGAAACGGGGAGATGTTGCTAATTCAACATCTCGCACGATGACAACCCCCGAATGGTGTGTTGCCAGGAAGGGTTCTTCCATGTTCGGAGACAGTCTGACTCCGAACAAAGTGATTGGGGCACAGCTGTCCCCGCAAAAGGATCTAGCGAGTCGAAAATCGCTAGGTGCTTATCGCCTAACAGCGATGATGACTCTGGTGTCGCTGTCAGCTATATCAGCGACATTGATTATCACAGGTGGTTGCGGGAACGCAGATCCCCACCTGGACCAAGTACGTCTCCACGTCGGGGTGGTTTAACCCCGGCGCGTGGTGTTGAAGCAGGCGGTGCTCCGCCTGCTAAAAGGGCTCGAACAGAAGCGGCGGCTGCCGCTTCTAAAGCGTATCATCGTACGGAACCACATGTTCCGTACAGAGTGGGGTTTTGGACCCCTGGCTGGGCTATTGACCCCAACAGTGGCGGTCACCGTAAACGGGACTGCCAGTATGCGTTGTTCGATATCAAAGTGCTGGATGACTGCGAAGACATTCAGTCACGTCGATTCGATCGAAGTACAGACGATAGACGTCTGTACTTTATTGACCTCTTTTTCCAGGTTCGATATTATTCGAGCCGGAAAGGGTCAAGGAGGAACAGGGACGATAAAGCCCCCTGACTCAGAGTTGGAATGATTTTGTTGACAACTACAACAAAAGCCCATATGATTACGTGTATAAAGTTCACGTAATGCGCGAGCGCTTTTTAAAGCACTCACGAACAGGCAAAATGGAATACATCCATTTTGCTTGCCTCAAAGAAGGGTTAAAGTGTGGTGGCCCTTTCTCACCTCGTTTGCCCGCGGTGTCCGCAGGGCGCTCCTCGTCTGTCAGAGGAGGAGTTGCGGGGGTACGGTGGTTTTTCCGTACCCGCCGAAATCCAGGGCTTAATCGATGCCCTAAATGCATCAACACCTACTGTTGATGCTACTTCGCATTATGAGTTTGAGACTCCTTCTCAAACTCAGTCAAAAGGTCTGGGGCGTCGGCCCTCAGAACCTCAATCGGCTCCCAAGAGTCAAACTCTTGGGGGTAACCCAGCCAGCGTACTAAGTACTCGGTACGCTGCCCCTTCTTCGAAGGAACCGAGCGCTTCGAGATCAAGCTCTCAAGAATGTATCGCTTATTCCCCTGATTATCGATCAGGGCGGCGGAGGTTGAGAATTCCCTCGCCGTTGTTGTTGCGGAGCATGGCTCTTCGCTCCGCAAGTTCGAGGAGGGTTATTCCTCCTTGAGCAGCGATATGTCTCACTGTGTGAAGACATATTGGTCTCTTCGCGAGAATGTCCGCGACATCCTCGGGGCGCACACTGCCCTTCAGCAGAAGAATGATCTTCTGTACATCGAGCTTTCCCGCTGTAAGGAAGAGCTCGATCGGCACAAGGTTGATCTTGAGCAGTCGAAGGCGGAGGTAATGACTCTCCGCTCTGCTCATCAACGGCTGGAAGCCGATTACAAGTCTCTCTTGGGAGACTTGGAGAAGCACGGTATCTTCCGTGGTTCTGTGTCTCGTCGTAAGACGAAGACGAATGATACGGCTTGAGCCGCCCAACATAGAATGTTGGGTGGAGCCGCATTGCTGTGTAATGTCTAAGGTATAGGCATTCCCCCGAATATCTTGGACCTTGAAAGGTCCAATGTACTTAGGAAGCAACTTCCGTGTAGGGAAGTTGCTTATTGCATGTATAGGCAAATTAGTAGTACTTAGTAGTACCAATTCGCCTTTCAGAAATGAGTTTTTGTTCTTACTTCCTTGCTTGTCTGCGTTTTGCTTCTGCTTATCAAAAGCAGAGGCAAGTGCATCTTTTATATAGCGTATTACAGCTTGGCGCTGTAATACGAATTCATCTACTGCTTTATCAGCAGTAGGTGCGTTGTCCTCATTGTATGCAGCCATTTCTGCAGACACATATTCATCATATGCAGCTTCAGTTCCATTTGAAGCTGCTTCCGCTTCTACTGTACTTTCAGTAGAAGGGCCATCGTTTTTTTCACAAGCTGCAGTTGAAACTTGCGCATTGACTCGCTCAAAATTTGAGCGGGTCCCTCCCCCCTTAGATTTGACGTAACGCCAAGTAAAGCTGGGGTTCGTGGATGCCTTAATGCATTCACGTAGAACGGTGTATTCTTAGTTGAAGCATGCACCGAATTGTTAATCGCGAATTCAGTGAGTGGCAGATAGTCACTCCACTGTTCAAAGGCATGTGCGTATGATCGCAACATGTCTCCGAGAACGCGGTTAACCCGTTCCGTCTGCCCATCCGTTTCCGGATGGTCCGCAGTTGACATCTTCAACTGGGTTCCCAACAATGAGAACGTTTCTTGCCAGAAACGTCCTGTAAATCTCGGATCTCGATCGGAGACAATGTCTTCCGGCATTCCGTGCAAACGGAATACCGTATCAACGAATATCCGCGCTGTTTTAGAGGCGGTTACGTTCGCTGATACTGCAGTAAGATGTACCATCTTACTGAAACGGTCTACAAAGACCACTGTTCCGGTCTTCCGACTACTTTCGGGTGGAAGACCGAATACGAAGTCCATTGAAATGGACTTCCAACACTCTGTCAAAACCGGAAGAGATTGCAGCGGACCCTGTGCAGACTGCGCAGGCTTAACGCGCTGGAAAATCTCGCAAGCGCGTACGTACTTCCGTACCCACTTGTACTGGTTTCGCCAGTAGAAGTCACGTGCGAGATAAGCGTATGTCTTCTCTCGACCTTGATGCCCCGAAATCGGTGCATCATGATACTCAAACATAATTTGGTGTTTGAGATCATCGTCGTTTGGAACGACGATGCGACTTTCATTTTTTTGGTCTGTGGTGTAAAGCAGCAGACCATCGTGCAGTCGATATCGATGCACGCAAGCGCGGAGGAACTCTGGGAGTTCGTCGCGCTTCTCACTTGATTGATTACTTAAGTAATCAATCAACAGACGTGTCTCCTCGTCTTTTTTGTACGCCTCGCGTACTTGTCGTATAATTGACGACGACAAAGCAGTGCAACGGATCGCGTTTGCACTGGCACATTCGGTTACGGACGGTTTCGTCTCGTAATCGGGCCTTCGTGATAGCGCATCCGCTATCACGCTCAACTTTACGGGTTTGTATTCAACCGTAAAGTTGTACTCAGCAAAGAATGACAGCCATCGAGCCATTCTTTCAGAAATGTGTGGTGAATTCACGGTCGTGCGTAGAGGCGCATGGTCCGTGTGAACCACAAACGGTCTATCTCCCAAGAGATAGATCTGAAACTTGGCCAGTGCATACTTCATGGCAAGGAGTTCCTTGTCATGCACTGGAGAGTTGCGCTCGGCTGGGCGTAACGGACGCGATTAATAGCAGATTACGCGATCACGATCATCGTGATCACGCTGCATCAAAGCTCAGCCGATATCGAAATCGCTCGCGTCGCAAACGACGTGGAGCGGACGCTCGTTATCGGCTATAGCCAAGACAGGCGCTTTAGTCAAGCTTTGCTTGACTGCATCAAAAGCATCTTGGCATTGGGTATCCCAATGCCATTCGACATCTTTCTTAAGCAATTGACAAAGAGGTCGTATTAACCCAGAATAGTTGCACGAATACTTGTACAAATATGTTGCCAACCCAAGGAACTTTCGAAGTTCCTTAACGTTGTTTGTCGTAGGCCATTCAACGATCACCCTGATCTTTTCTGGATCAGGACGCACCCCGTGCTTGTCCACAAAGCATCCAAGAACGGGTATCTCAAGTGCACCAAAGGTGCACTTCTTTAGATTTGCATAGAGCTTATGCTTACGCATAAGCTCTAACACTCGACGTAGATGTTTCCTATGGACATCTACATCGCTTTTATCGTGTTCACCCTTACTATGGATGAACACGTCATCGAAATAATTCGGGGCGAATTCTCGCACCGGGCGTAATAGATGCGTTACGCATCTGTTAAACGTAGCAGGGGCATTTCGAAGCCCCTGCGGCATAACAAGCCACTCCCAAAGCATGCCGCTTGGGGTGCTTACCGCCGTGAGAGGGATATCCTTCTCAGGCATTAGGATTTGATAAAATCCATCTCTTAGATCGAGAGCACTAAAGATGGTGATCCCGCACATGCCATCTATGATGACATCTTTTCGCGGTATCGGCTTCTGCGCCGGTACCGTCGTTGCGTTCAGCTTGTTGTAAGAGTGAACGATTCTCCACCCACCTGTGGACTTTTTCACACAAAAGTTGGGGGTACAGTGCGGTGATATAGACTCCCGCACTTGGCCTGATTTACGACGAGCTTAAAAAAACTCGTCGATCGCTTTTACTTGATCACGCGGTAACGGCCATTGCCGCGTGACACAATACTTCGTGCCTGGCACGAGGTAAATTTCATGACGAGTTCCCTTATCCTTAGGTAGCTCTCTAGATACTTCTTCTGGGAATACGTCAGCTTATTCCATAAGTACCTCATAAAATGGGGAGTTCGCTTTAAGCGACTCCCAGCTCTGCGCTTCAAAGCGCTGAACTTTGGTTTGATCATTGGGAACATCTTTCCCAATGTTTTCTACTTGTAATGTGGATATTCGTTCACGAATATCCACTGCATCATCTGTTTCAACGATGATACAGATCTGTTCGATCTGATCATCGTGCAAGTTTCTTATAAACTTCTTCCAGCTTAGCGCTGGAAGAGTCATCACCTTCAAACCTTCTTTCGGAGGGTGTTCCATCAACAGAGACTGGGTAGCTAATCCGGTCTCCGTTTGCGTCAAGACTTTGATCGTCTCGACGGAACTGTCCATGCAATCGGACGCACTCGTCTGATTGACTGCTACACGGTGATTACGATTCACCGTGTGCGAATACTCATCATCATGGTGGCCACTGCCTACCATGAAATTTTCTTGGCGATCAGATGTGCTCGTCTGATCGGCCGCCTGTTCTGCGACACGGTGGTCTTTAGCACCCGTGTGCATGGCTAACGCAACGTGGTGGGCACTGGCCACCACGGAGTTGTGCTAACGATTGCACTCGATCGTGAGTTCACTCTCATCAACACGGAATTCTTTCATCGTGTTGGAACCTTTGGTCGCACAGTGGGTGTTTCCCACTGTGGATACTATTTCATTCTCACGGTGGGTGTTTCCCACCGTGGATATCACTTCATTCTCACGGTGGTCTTTATCACCCGTGGATATCTCTCCAACACGCAACGACTCTTCCGTTGCGTGTGGTAGTCCCTCTGGACTCTCACCAGCGGAGGTACCTTCCGATGATCGTGTCAGAACAGACCTGGTGGTGCCATCGCTATCCACCAGAATGTCTGACGCTGCGGTTGTATCTTCTGATACAGCCGGATTACACACAGGGTGATCAGATCCTGTGGGTCCACCGCAGTCGATCGATAGGTTAACCCAGTCGATCGAAGGTTTAAACTTGGACATCCATGGGATTCCAAGTATCACATCGAGCTTGTCATCTAAATCGAGGACGATGAATTCATCCTCGAATGACAGTTCATTCAACTCGAAGCGTGTTTTAATCACACGCTTTGGAATAGTCACGGTTGCACCTGTTGCTAACCGGACTGACAACATTATTCGTGGGGTTTCTACCTCCACGAATCTCAACAGCGTTAGACTCTGAGTTCTAACGAAATTGTTTGACGCTCCTGTGTCAAACAAAGCTCGCATGGGGACATCGCTCCCGTGCGGCTTAACCTCCAGGGTGATAAGAGGCTTATCATCACCCTGAACCTTTTGACAGGACATAGTCCCGTCTGGGGCTATTACCCTCACATGCCCTATGTCGGCATATGGGATAACATTCCCAGTAGGGCGCCCCGCCCCTACTGGTGATTTACGTTTTTTGCACCAACAGGGTGATGTCCCTGTTGGTGTCGCCGTGCAGCGGACGGTTCCGTCCGCTGACTGCGTGGCACCGGACGCGCTGCCATACACTCATGGGAAAAATGCCTCACTTTCGCACATCGATTGAAGCGAATGTTCTTCTTAAATTTCGGTTGCTTCGTGTTCGAATCATCGCAACCGATAGGTCCATCGGCTCTGGACCTCCACCGCCCATTCTCTGGTGCGGGTGGCTGTTTCTTGAGACGAAGTGTGAACTTCGTCTGCCCGACTGCTGATTGTTAACATGCTGTTGCGGCATGTCAAAAGCGAAGGGCTGTTGAGCCCTTCGGCTGTACCCAGCATGCTATGACGCTGATCGCATGCTGAACTCTTCACGGATGCTCATATCAATGGCATCCCTTAGAGTCTTTAGCGGGTGCCGGTAAAGACTCTGTTTGACGGGACCATCATTGAGTCCCTCCATGAAGCCAGTGACCTGCATAGAAGGGGGTACCGGCTCATACACAATATTTGACAGCAAATATTGCGTCTTCTGAGCGTAAGCTTGAAGGTCAAGCTTACCTTGCCGGAGTTCCATGAACTCCTGCCGACTACTTAGCTCCATTTCTGGAGCTTCAAAGTTGAGCTTTAGCTCAGCTTTTAATTCCTGATAAGTCAGGAACGCAGAGTCAACAGTGGCTCTGCGACTCATCGCCCATGCCCTGGCTCTTCCGCCCAGACATGTTGTGGCGAAGTACGCCTGTTGACGTTCGTCAACAATATTTTGCGCAGAGATGACATCTTCCACCTCTGCGAACCATCTACGAAGGGGCTCGCCCCCTTCACCGGTAAAGGGCGGTACTCGCGCCTTTACCACTTCAACGCTATGCGTTGCAGGTGCCGTCCGCGCTGCCTCTTGCGTGGGCCGTGATGGTGTTTCGAGGTGGTTTCGCCTAAAGCGATGCACCACCTCCATCGCTTCCTCCGGGGACTTATCCAGGAGGAAAGTAAGGATGTCGGTCCCCATGGACCGAACCATTTCTACCGTCGCGTCTTTATTACGCGACGTGAAGTGAGGGAAGTGTTCCGTCACCACTTCCATCGTTCTCTCTCGCTCGGCAGGCGTCATGTCTCGCTACATGATGCCGAGCGGCTCTTAATCATCGCTCCGCTAGTTAACCAGCGGAACGGAACTGTGGTCGTTAGGACGGACCCCAAAGTGCTACCAGGTGTAACAGGACTGATCCTGTTACAGGCTTACACTGTGTTGTGCGAGGAAGCGCGCAATACGGGAGGGGTAGGATTAGTTGATGACAACTAATCCTATATTAAAAGCAAATAGAATATTCGCTTAAGCTTGAGAACGCAAAATTAAGAGTGTTTATTAAATGGGTGGTTAGCGACTAACAGTATAGTAATTACCTAACTAATATAATAATACCAAGTATTAAACTAAATGTACTATTAGTTAACCTGCATGATTCGGTAATTATACCGAATCGACTTTTCCTTCGTAGATTATAATAACTTATAATCTATTATTTGAATTTAAGATCTAACTTGAATATCAATTATGTAATGGCACCCCATTAAAGATTTTATCTTCGGTTTTCCGAAGGATAAGGCCGGGAACACCGGCATATTGGTCTTTGTAGACCGATTGAGCAAGATAGCTCACCTGGCGGCGGTGCCAGAGTCCATAGATGGACAAGTAACAGCGAAAGTGTTCCTAGACCGTGTCTTTCGACATCATGGTCTACCCGATTCCGTTGTGTTGGATCGGGATCCCCGTTTTACGGGACAATTTTGGGGAGCGTTGTTTAAGGTGCTAGGGACCAAGCTCCTAATGTCCACTGCGGATCATCCGCAGACGGAAGGTCAGACGGAACGCGTTAATCGCGTTGTGGAGGATATTCTCCGGAGTTTATGTCCGGATTCTCCAAAGGGTTGGAGTGAGATGCTTCCGATGGTTGAATTTGCTATCGACAATTCGGTACATGCATCTACGGGGTTTACCCCGTTTTACGTGAACGGATTAGTGAATCCGAGTGTTCTGTTGACGCCACGTGTGTGTGTGATCCAGGGCTTGAGGGGAGAGGATTCCCCGATGTCAGCCCTGTATCTGTGCGAAAGCACATCGATAAGTTTTTATCGACGCGCCTTAGTGTCTTACGACACGTCTGCGATGCCATGGCGGAAAGCCAACACAAGCAGAAGGAGCAAGCTGACCGCAAGGGGAGGCGTAACGAAAAGATATATAAAGTAGGAGAAAGTGTTTTATTAAATGCTAAAAATCTTCCTACACATGCAGTTTCAAATGTGTTGCGCAATAAACTGCGCCCCAGGTTTGTGGGGACCTTCAAGCTATTAGCCCGAAAGGGCTTGTCGTATACCTTAGACATCCCGAAGGCGATGCGTACGCATTCAACCTTCTATGTGGGTATGCTTAAGCCATACCGGAACCCTAAGGCGGGTCCCCTCTCGGAGGAGGGTGAGAAGCCGGATAGCCGAAAGGCGCGACAGGTCGGAACATCTCCGACAGGGTTGAAATACGACCCTGAAGCTCCGCAACGAGAGACTAGAGAGAGGCAAGCCGCCCCTCGATGCGTTCATTCGCACTCCTTCGTTGCGGAGTCCCTCCTGAGCATCTTGGATGGGACGGCTGTGCCGATCACAGCGCTCGTGGAAGTCACGTCCCAATAGCGCGACCCCCTCCTCCAGTGCTCGATACGGAGGGCACTCCACATTACCATGTGGAACGCCTGATCGCTCGACGCCATCACCGGGGTGAGACCCAGTACCTGGTGAAGTGGAAAGGGTATCCACATTCCCAGAACTCGTGGGAATACGAGACTCCCCTGCGGGAGGATTGCCGCGACGTCGTTGACGCTTTCGAGCGGGAGAATCTCGCTGTAGGTCAACGACCGGAGGGGCATGAGAAGCCCCTTCACTCCCAGTAGTTGGTAGTTCGCCGGAGGCAGATGCTGTGCTTGCACTGCTCTCCGGCACCACATCGAGAGCAGAGCACGTATAATAGGAGGCAGGCAATTACCCTTGCTCTTTGTCCTGAGCATAGGCCAAGCGTAGCGCTCTCTCTACCCGAACGTCGTGTTCGGAAAAGCTGTTGTACAGCGCATCGAAACTGGGGAGGAGTTTCTCCCTTTCCGCCCAGGCGCGGAACGCTTGTTCTGCGTCTTCGACGCTTTCGTCCCTCAAGGGAACAAAGGGAATCTCGCGGATCATATCCACGAGGACACCGCGTGCCTGCTCCCCGAGGCGCGTTCGGTAGGACTTAACGGTATAATGTTTGGGCGTTAGTATTCGGACCCGGAGTTGGTTCCGACGCGCAATTTCACGCGGCAGTATAGCCGCTGGACCAGGGGTATAGGAGTCTAGACCCCTCTTGACCGCCTGCTTAGCCCTCTTTTGAGGGTCGCGAGGTCACTTCCGTGCCCGTACGGCACGTCGGGCCTCTTTAACCAAGGACGGTTCACTGGTGGTGGTCGCCTGTGGCAAACGGGAGGTATCACCCCTAGCGGGTAACGGTGGCGCACGAGTTAGTGCGTTTTCCCCACGTGTGGGGAATGGGTTGGATGACCGACAGCGCCGTTCGGCGCTGTCAGCGTGGCCAGCATTTGGGGAGATCTCCCCAAGGGCATCCACTTCCGAGTTGTCGGAATATTTTTCGTCCATAGCACCACTGAAGGTGTACAATGGCCAGCCAGAGGTACTGGCGTTGGACTCCTACAACAAGATTTTGATTATTGCGTAAGCAATAGTCTTGATGGGGGAGGATGTAACGGGGTTACATTCGAGTTACATTTAGTGTTGGTGTACATGAGTACACTACGGTTGAGGTCAGTATTGGCCGGTTTGAAAGGTTTTGAACCTTTGGTTATTTTAACCAATCAGGGCAGGGGCCCTTGGTGTGGTGGTGTGTCAGCCATCCACGTGTCAGTACACAGGTGTGTACACTACATTTTAGCTAGGTACGAATTTGGAATATTCTACTTAGTATTACATATAGTTTATATTAGTTTAAATTAATTTAGGCTAATTACATATTAAATATATACAGTTTACATTTCACTCTATTTTGCGGACGTGGGCCCTCGACCGGTCGCGCGTGCAGTGAGTTTCGTAGGTAAGAGGGAGCCCTCCCTTTACTTACACCCCGTAAAGGGAACACAGCCGTTAAGGCTAATAAGTAAACCAACCCGGGAATCTTGGCTCCGAGTAGGAGATCTCTCCTACTGCGCCCTTTATAAGGGCGTAGTAGCGGTAGCTACCGCTTTAAGGAAGAGTCTTCCTCTGTGCGCTAGCCGCACCGTGCGTATACGCACCGGCTACAGAAGCCCTGCGAAAGGAGTCAGAGTGACTCCTAGCGGGAGGTTTCTCTTCCGCTTCGACCTGACTAAGGTCCATGGGTTCAGGACCCACTTTTGAGGAACGAAAGTACCTTTAGGCCTTAAACACCATCTTAAACGCCTCCCCCAGGGATTGGGGTCGGCATCGGAAGAACTCCGAACATGCTGGCCCTTCTTTCAGGCCTCCCATGAACACGGAAATGGACACATCGTCCGAATACGCTTTCGCGTACATCCCTGCCAACAGGGTCTTAAGTTATTGGATGTATGTCTCCAAGTCCCTTGTGCCCTGGCGGCACCTCAAAAACGCGAGCTGATTCTGGAAAACCAGATCAGGCGTAGCGTAAATGTCCATTAGCTTTCGCTTAAGGACTTCCCACACGTTCGTGACCTAATCCGGACACGTAAACGCCCATGCACGGGCTTTGCCCGTAAGATGGGTTAGTGCAAGTCCCACTTGCAAGCGATCCTCGATCACATTCGCTGTGGCGAAGGACGTTTCGACCTCGCGAAACCACACATAAAGTTTATCACCTTTTTCACCGGTGAATTCCTTTATCTTAAAGGATAACGGAGGGCGCACCCCCGTAGCCGTGGAATGGCTTCCACGAAAATTCGATTCATGGGCGATGAGGGCGTTAACCCTCTCACGCACGGCATCAAGGCCCTTCTCCACTAGAAGGTGCATACCATCCTCACCCAATATGGATAACAGCCTCTTAAAGGCTTCTTGTTGGACGGGGGTTAGCTCACCCCAATCCTCTCGATTCACCCTTTGCAGAGGATGCCGTCTACCAACACAGGTGTTGGATTGACTACAAGTGCTACCAGATGTAGCCGGTCCGTAAACGCACGGTGCGGCTAGAGCACAGAGGAAGACCTTCCTTAAGCGACGATACGCCTCTACTTAGCCGATAAGCCCTTATATAAGGGCTTAGTGGGAGATTGCTCTCACTCGGGACCAAGATTCCCTGAGTTTACGGTAGTAAATACTAACGCCTTATTCCAAGGCTTCCATTAGTAAGGGGGTAGCAAAGGGAGGTGCTCCCTTTTGCTACAACACTCACTGCACGCGCGACCGTTCTGGGTCGTGCGCCTAGCAGTATTCAGTGTATTTTTTAAACTGATTTATTTATTTAATATAGAACTAGCCTAACTTAATAAACTAATATAAACTATATGCGGGTCAGCGTATTCTGACACCCCCATTTCCGTAAACTGACCCCCCCCGGTGCATAACCATGAGATTTTATAACAAATCCAACACCTTTACAGTAACCGTCACGTCACGGCCCTATTTTTGACATTTCCCCCGAACATTCTACTACAAAATGACGCCGGAATGAGGGTTCTGTGGCCTGGGAATCCATTGGTGGGTGAAGTGCATCTCGTACAGCCTTCTTCATTTTGCTATTTCCCGACTTCTAATATGCACAGGGTCCGGTGAAGAACATATTTGAACATATGGCAAAGTAGTGGTGGTGCGAGGCAGTGATGATAATCTTGATGAAGATAAAAGAACAGTTTTCGGTGCTGAAGGAGGGTAACTATTGGAAATTGAAGTTTTCAAGTGAGGTATATAGTCTGGTATGAGACTATATACAAATTTCAAGTGAAGCGCGACCGGGGGGTCAGTTTACGGAAATGGGGGGGGGTCAGTATACGCTGACCCCTATATGCAATACTAGGTAGAACTTACTTAATTCGTACCTAGCCAAAATTTAGTGTACACCACCTGTGTACCAACACGTGGCAGGCTGTCACGCCTTCACCAAGGGATCCCGCCCTGATTGGTTAAAACAACCAATAGGTTCAAACCTTTCGGACATGGTCAATACTTGACCTTAACCGTTGTCTACTTACGTACACCAACGTAACCAAATGTAACCCCGTTACACTTCTGGCGTATTGTCGTCAGTGCCGCTCGTGTAAATTTGGTTCTCGATCTAGTTGTGCAGCGCTTCCGGCATACCATAACCAAGGAAGCGCGGATCCAGCACGTAACTGATCCCGTGCGCTTTCCTGTACATGAGATCGAATCGACTATGGTTCAGCATTAACAGGTACTCGCGCTCCTGTCGATTAATCGATGGAATGTTGTTGATGCCCTCGGGCGGTGTCTTGGCGAACGTCAGGTACACTTCCCAGAGCGACACCGAGTCTGATTGATAGTAGATGATGGCGGCGTCGAGAGGCTTCAGAATGGATAAGCCTTTCTTCGGCACGAGAAAAAAATCCGTCCAGTTTCTCGTGTCTTTGATCTGAATCTTCAAATACTTCTGGTTAGCCGTGACTGTCACGAAGTCGCGCGCGTTGACAAGAGCATCTAGAACTTTTCCAGCAGCTAGAATGTTTCCGTATATGACGACCTTCTGGATCTTGCCACATCTGCCCTGATTCGCGAACCAATCTGGGCGTTGGTCGGCTGGCTGGTTCATCATGTTCTCCTTGAACTTCTTGCATGAACTCAATGGGATTGCACCTTTTCACTCTTCTTGTGGTACCCAACCGTAGTCTGGCAATGCTTGCAAGTGGCCTTAGAGGACTTATTCGGCTCCGGATCATTGGTAGACAGCTCCCAGACCTCTTTTCTTGCAAACACAAACTTCCACATCCGGCAGCTGCGCGTTCTGGTCGTCATTGTCTTCATTGACATTACTGCCCTGGATCGCCTCAGCGACTTCCTGTTCATCGATTGGCAATGCTTGTTGATCCATGTTGTTGTCAACGATACTGAACGTCTAGATAAAAAAGAGATGGTAGTATTCGAAGGATTGAGGCGAGGAAAAGGCGAAAGAGCTGGGGGAACTGCTAGCGAGAAAGAAAGCCGGATTGGAAGAGAGGGAATAATGGTGGGCCAGTGGCCTCAGCGTCTGATCTGTCAGATGTGGCATCCTGTTCCCGGGATGATGCCATGATGGGCCCACCGACCCGAACTGATATAGTATTGAATTACAGTATTGGCCATTGCACAAGGGCCCTGAGCCGATACCCGGATTGATCAAGACCCGGATTGATCAAATATAAACTACTAAAACCACTGAAAAACCACAGGGTTAAACCGCTGGACAGTGGTTTTTATAAAGTCAACTGATATCCGTATCCCCCCCCCAAATTAGTACCCGTACCCCCCCTCAATTGTAGGCCTATCCCTCTAATAAGTCAATCGAACGTACAAATACAGCTCAGAGTTCACTGGAGGTAATAGCCCGCGTAAATAGGCCAGTAATGAGAGCGACAGCAAGTCCTCTTCTCTATTTGCATATATCTTGCTTTGCGTTAATTCTGCATGTTTCATACATGCATTTAAAAAGTCGCTTGCATTCTCACATACACTTGAGAGCAACTCTGCTTTGATACCCGACAACATATCATACAGAGCGGCCAATTCGTCATATACGCTTGCGGGATTTTGCTCTGCCACGTCACCTAGTAAGCCCAACAAACAACAGCGGAGCTCAGCGCCAGAGAAACAAATTAAGATTGTATATTGGGATAGTCGTCTCTTCCGACACCATCAAAGTCCAGTTTATCAAGTAGTAAGTCTACTAGGTAATCCTGTGAGGACAAATCAAGCGGCCGCACATCATCGGGAAGCGGACTGGCTGATAGAAATTGACTTGATTAAACCACGCATTTTAATGCTTCGATCCACATGTGATTGCTAGCGTAAAGGTGTCCGAGCTCGAGACACGCCGAACTGAACTTCAGCTGCAGTCGGTTTAATTCTTCTTCCATGAAACTGCCCATCTCGCCGTCTTCATCTGCGTCCATAGGTGCGATATTTGTTGCGACATCATCGCTACATGTAAGAGCAGAGCTCGAATTGCTAGGAATACATACTTTAAGCAATTTGATGCTCGCAAGCAGGTACTGCTTCGCTTTCTCAAGTGACCGGATAGATGCATCTCGGTCGGAGTCTGCTGATGACGTCGTCGCTGAGTTAAATGAATGGAGCTGATGGCATTCACGTATATACGTATCCGCAAGCTGTTCACTAACCGACGAGCAAATAGAACTGTGCGCTGCCCCACCTTTTTGAGCAATCTCTCCTAACAAACTCATGCATGTGCGCAATAAATCACGTTGTCGCTGCTGGAGCTGTTTTCGCAGCTGGGGCGTTCCTGACGCTACTAAAGTCGAGAGTCTCGAGTCTCGAGCAGCGAACCGATAGCATAACATTTCCATCATGTATTTCCACTTGAGTTGACTTCCTCGCGAGAGCACGTCGACATCGTAGAGCTGTAACGACGTCTCCCCTTCTTTTCGATGCAACCAGTATGTACCGTTCTGTCTTAAACAGATTTCCTGACGAAATTTGAGCAGCATCGACGCATTCATACTCACATCTTGCACATCAAACAAAGGTCGACCTGTGGCTGACATGTACGGAATTTGTCGAGTTTCCACGAGTTTGTAACCACGGACGAATCTTTTCAAGTGCATGCAAATGGCCAGCTCTGGAATTGTTGCAATCACATTGTCCAGGTAGTAGTCCAAGACTGTGCAAAGCGATAAATCTTTGTCCAGAGTACAGTGATTTAACGGAGTGCGTCTATCGTATCCCGATCACATGGAGCGTGTTTTCCCCAGTGCCTTTCACGTGCTCTTACCTCCAGCGCCCAAGCCACGCATCGATTTCACGCCACGGACGACGCCGTCAATGGATCCATCGGCTTTTATCAAAAGGTGACGCAAAAGTTTCAAACGCATCCTACCGCGCCAATCTTGCGTGCGTGGCTCGACGACGAATTGGTTCAAGTGGACATTTCACGCCCGTAGGAGCTAAAAGTGGTCTGGACATGTATCTTGGAAGCAGGGGCCGCGACGTTCACGCACATGCACTTGTTGCTGGAGAAATATGAATCGGTGCTGGCACAGCTCATGGCAAACGACGAGGACCTCGTGCTCGTCAATACCGTGGACCATGTGTGGATCAAATCGCCGTAACATATTGGTCTGCTTCTCGCGGCCATGGTGCGTGCCGCACTGATCCGGCCTCGCACGATCATGCACTGGGTGTGTACGTCGGATGCCGTCCAGCAGTACAGTTGGCCCTATGTGTGGGAGATTGTCCACACGCTTGTCCACACGCAACGCTTGCGTTTGTGCAGGACGAGACGCGTTCCGTGGCGGCGCCACGAGCGGACGACGACGTGGCCCCTGCGCGGGCGCACGATCTGCCCGAGCTCTTGCTGCACTTGTTTCGTGGCTTGCTACGTGTCTTGAGGGAGCACAGGCGACGTGTGCAACCGACGGCGTCAACGGGCACGACAATTGGTACCGGGTATGGTCTCTCACTGCTCGACGTGGGATGGCGGTACCGTCGTGCACTCGAAAGTGTCTTGGACGAGCTGGAGCAGGACGTGGTGCCTGGCGAGACTGCAGTGGACGAAGAGAATCAGCTCCTGGATGTGCTGCGCGTCGCGTATCGTAGTGGGGCGAGTACCTAATGGAAAGAAAAAGTCAGCAAGTATGGCATGAAATACACTTATTCGTAGTCGACCCAAGACGACAGAGACACACGTAGTGGCAAAGAATCGTAGCGAGGAATGAGTGCACTTATTCGCAAGACTGATTTGACGCGGTCTTTACTTTCTTGACAGCGACGACGTTGGGAGGAGAAGGATTCGAAGGTGGGGGAAACACCACGGTCGTGACACTGGTCTTGTCGTCTTGTGGCGCTACTGGACGTGGTTTCGTCTCGTGGAGGGCATCGACTTTTTCCTTGAGCTCCTATCATGGAGTTTTAACGAGACGGCGGGGTGCTCCTTGTTGCTAAACAGAAGCACTTCACTGCCAATAATCTGAGGTTAAGGCCAAGAATGATGGTTAGTTGTGCACACACGATGGAAACATACTCACCATTTTCAGATCATTAAATTTCCATTTTAAACGCGCTGGAGTGGTGGGTAAGGACCGCGTCGCGTCCAGAATCAATTGCCGCGTGGAATCGGTCAAGGACCGGGCCGAGCCACCCGTGAACAAGCTGAGACTACTGCAAGTACTCGCGGTACTGGTCGTGGACCGCGTCGATCTTCCGGGACGGGGATAGGCCTATAATTGGGGGGGGATACGGGTAATAATTTGGGGGATACGGGTAGTAATTTTGGGGGGGGATACGGATATCAATTGCCTTTATAAATACCAAAATAGAATCCAAACAAAAAAACCACCACGTGCCAGCCTTGCAACAAGGGCGATTTTAATGGTAGCCAGATAAAAAGCATATCCTATCAGGATAGTACCTAGGGTTTGGTACTCCTCAAATTCTACTATTACGTAACTAGTTACTAGAGTACATTCACGATGATACAGCAGCAAGTTGATGATGTGAAGCGACTATGGGCCAACAAGCGGCAACTGGCCCACCAAGGCTTGAATCTGGCTATGGTATTGCTCACGGCGCTTATGATATGGAAGGGGCTGATGTTCTTTACCCAAAGTGAATCGCCCGTTGTCGTGGTGCTTAGTGGTAGCATGGAACCTGCGTTTCAGCGGGGTGATATTCTCTATCTTGATAATACGGTACTGCTCTTGATAAAGGATAGCTGTAAATCACGAATAGCGAAAATGCTAATGATAGGGTTTTCCTCTGAGTGCAGAAGCCGGAACTCGAGATTGGAGACATTGTTGTGTATAAGGTAAAAGGTCGAGAAATTCCCATCGTGCATCGGGTTCTGGAGCTTCATGAGCGGTTAGTTTAGTGTATTAAATTGGAGGATTAAAAGGTACTTATGAATGTGCTACGCATTAGAGCTTCGGATGGGCACCATGTCTACCTTACTAAAGGAGACAACAACAATGTGGACGACCGGTACGAAGAACTGGAGTAATCGACAAACTTTTAGATCATCTGACACTTGCTGTTGTCTCGTGATATTGTAATAGTGGACTATACGCGTACGGCCAATCGTGGCTTGAGCGCGAGGATATCGTGGGTATCGCTCGAGCGTGCGTTAACATTTTCTTAGTAGCTGGCTATTTGCTTCGCAGTGATTAGTCTCACAATTACGTGCTTTAACTTAGATCTGTCCCTTACGCCGGCATGCTAACTATCTTGTTGAATGATTACCCGATGCTGAAAGTTCTCCTGGTGGGGGGAATTGCTTTATTGGTCCTTACGCAGAGAGAGTGACGAGGCAGAAAGGAGAGGAGCGAAAACATTACGTGATGGTGTTTTATGAAGATACTTCTTTAGTCGCTACTACACTTAACCTCGTAATCATAACAGTACTCCTTAAACTCATTGCTGGAAGGTGGAATTTCTTTTTGTGATTGAAACCCCTTCGAAAAGCAAGGCACTCATGGGCAGCCCACTACTGCCGACGGAATTTTTGTTGATCTGCTCGTCGTTGTAACTGAGATCAGCCGAGACTGAAGACTCTGCCTGACTGTCGATAGTCTTGTGCTGCATGGCCTCTCGCTGTTCCAGATCTTCAATGTCGGGCACATCAATGTGGTCAGGTGCGAGACCTTTCTCATGGCGCTCCCAAGCCATACAGAGACCCGTCTCCAAGTTGCGTACCCACCGCTGGGTGTCGAACAACGGACTGTGTAGACGTTCATCTTGTAGCCGCTGTCGGAGCTCATCCAAACGGTCCTTGTCGGTGGCGAGCTCAACCGCAAGCTCCTCGTACTCTTCTAATGAATTTGTTATGAGTTCGCTCATGTTGGCAGCACGCAACAAACTTGAAGCAACGCGCGTAGCCATACGGTCCTTCGGCATTGTCACCATCGGGGTCCCGCCCCATAAAATGTCACATCCAGTTGTGTGAGCATTGCACTCTGGTGTATCCAGGAAAAGATCAGCAAGATAGCCACGTTTTAAATGCTCATCCTTCGGGGCCACGTCCGTAAAAATTAAGCGTGTCTGGTCCTCAATCCCGCGAGCGCGCGCCTCTACGCGGATGTTTGTTTCAGCAACTGGCGGGAAGCGTAGCAGCCACAACACAGAGTTTGGCACGCGCTTAAGAATATTCATCCAGGTCGTGAACGTAACAGGGTCGATCTTGTACACCTGGTTAAAATTGCAAAACACAAACTTATCCTCAGGCACACCGTAGTCTTTCCGTTTCGGACACTTGTCCGTCTCTAAAACATCGCGGGCTGATTGCTTGTGGTCATTTACAAAGTATGAGTGTGGCATATTGATTTGCTTCTCCGTGAAGTACCGTCGGTATTCAGGCGGTACCACAACAGCGTCGCCGACCATGTAATGAATGTAATCAGCGCCCAGAGTGCCGCAGAAGCCCATGTAGCTCACCTGAACAGGCGCAGGCTTAAGCGCGAAGATCTCATTACGCGCACCCTTCGTGTATCCGTTCAAGTTGACGAGAATGTGAATATTATCGGCGTAAATGGCACGCGCCGCGTCCCCGTTTGACAGCGGACAGATGTCGATAAAATTTTCAACGCTGCTTGCAATCTGTTTACGCCAAATAGATCCATCATCAGGTGAAGTTGCATAGCAAAATACCTCGAACTTGCTCTTATCGTGCATGCCAAACACACTCTGCATTAAGTGCGCCAGCGGGTGGTTCCCTAAGTCCGAGGACACATAGCCGATGCGAAGACGCTCGGACACGCCTTTGGCCTTATACGGCATGGGTGGAAGGTCGACGAGACTTACATTCAACTTGGCACGCTCAGCGTAACGCTGTGAAATGTCCTGGAACCGCTGCATCGACAATGGGTACACAAGCGCGTGGAACGGCTGCACAGCCGGGAGCACACCATCTGTGCTCAGCTGCTCGTCAACGAAGAGCTGCAACTTCTCAGTGTCTTTCGTGCGAGATCGCCAGTCGCAAATGAACACCATAGAGTGGAAATAGTTGGCAAACGCGTCAGGAAAGTGGGGGCGCAACTCAAGAGCCTTGCGATAGCACGTAATAGCATCAACGAGACGACCGCCATCCTTGTACGCGCCAGCCAAGTTGCTATAGGCGTCGGAAAACTGTGGTTTAAGACGGATCGCTGTTGAATAACACTGAATAGCTTCATCCAAACGGCCCAAGTCCTTGAACACGTTGCCCATGTTGCTATATGCGTCCGCGAAATTGGGATCAATCGTAATTGCCTGCTGGTAATGGGCCAAAGCCTGATCCAACTTTCCTTGTTCTTTGAGAACGCTGCCAATATTGCTGTGGGCAGCCGCGAACTGGGGGAGCAATCGTGCTGCTGTCATGTAGCAGTGTAGCGCCTCCTTCACCAGCCCTTTGTCTTTCAGTGCATTCCCTAAGTTGTTGTAGGCATGCGGGTGATCAGGCTTGAGCTGTAGAGCCGTCCGGTAGCACGTAACAGCCTGCTCGGGCTGGCCACACTCACGCAAAGCATTGCCTAGGTTGTTGTAGACATCGGGAAAGTTTGGCTCAAGCTGAATGGCATGGCGAAATGTGTGTATAGCTAGCTCTATCTGACCCGAATCAAAGTAGCAGCTAGCTAAATTGCCATGAGCGATCGCGAAGTTTGGTCGGATCTGCAACGCTGATTTGTAAGCTTGTATCGCGTCGTCCACTCTATTAGCTTCTTTCAAGGCGTTGCCTAAGTTGCTGTAAGCATCAGCGAAATCCGGTGCGAGTCTAATGGCTTCTGTGTAATGTTCAATCGCAGCGTCAAGCTGACCGTCTTCCTTCAAAAGACCGGCCAAATTGCTCCAAGCAATGGCGAAATTTGGCTTCAGACGAATGGCTTGTGTGTAGCAGAACTTGGCGTCTTCCAAACGGCCTTGAACCTTGTACAGGTTGCCTAGATTACTGTGAGCATCTACGAGCTGCGGATCCAGTAAAATCGCCATCTTGTACGTCTCTACAGCCTCATTGCTTTGTCCTAAGAGCATGTAACAGTTGGCCAAGTTGTTGTACGCGTCTCCAAAACGCGGATTAAGCTTAATTGCACGGATATAAAACTGTACGGCGCCGGTCAAATCGCCAAATTCCTTGAGTGCGCTCCCCAAATTACCGTATGCCTCAGCAAAGTTTGGGGCTATACGGATGCACTGTTGGTTGTAGAAGATGCTTTCTGACAGGTTACCAAGCTGAAAGTGCAGTGCGCCGAGCAGTAGCAGATTGTCCGTGCGATAGGCGTCAAATTCGTAGAGCTGTTCGCAAAGCCGTAACGCTTCCTGGTAGTAACCAGCGACATATTGCTGATGCGCTAGATTGAAGAGGTCTGCATTGGTCATAACCCGATCGATATAAGACATGATAGAGTAAGTGAACAGGGTCAAACCAAAGTGTAACAAGCGTTCAACAACAACTCACATGTGAAACGTTGGTGACTGACGTCATCTATTGAATCAATCGGGACAAAGGCGCTCGTGTGCCCACTGTGGAGTGCCGTTTGCGTCTGGTACGGATACGCCATAGTCCAGGTGAAGTGGAATGAAGTGGACTTAAAAATGAACGCGGTCTGGGAGGCTGCACGATCGATTGGGTTCGGTTGCTGGCTGCCTGTACTGTGCCGTGTTGAAGCGTGCGTTGGGAAGATCCCCGTTTCTTTTTTTCGACCGCTGTGGGGTGGGGTTCGTTTTTGCTCGCAGAAGTCGTCGACAAATGCACACACAAGGAAAGGAGTAGAAAAATCGTTGCCTCACCTCCTCTCTCGAGCGCAGTCTCGCTCTCTCTCTCGCAGTCTCCCACACTGATAAAATCAGCCCAAGGCCAAGGCATACACATACATCATGCGTTGAACAGCAAGCGCCATACTCGGCTGTCGTCAGTTTTTTCACTTTCTTGGACAAAGACAGATGGGGTTACCCTAACCACTGATCACAACGACGAGACTATTCGTTCGGCGCCCGAACCGTGCGACACCAATCCGGTTGACCAAGTCCGTTTTTTCATCCAGTGTGTAGCAGGAAAGTGTACCATGCCCGTATAGACGAACCAGTTCTCAATTTTTGTCACCATTTTCAATCGCAGTATAGATGAGAAATTTCTCTCATAGGCGACCCTAACCCTAAACTTGTCCGGAAGCTCAGATCTAGAATATTGCTTAAGCTGTTGCCACAGGCGACTCTCACCCACAATGACGCCTTTCGTGCTGGCGTTTATGTCAGCATTAGGGTCGAGGCCTTATCAATTCAGATGATGCGGTGCAGCAACTCTTGCCTACCTGGATATCATGCTTCCCTTTACAAACCACATATCCGACTACAACAAATGATCCCTGCAGGTCTATAATGCACCATCATGAGGTTGCCATTCTGCGACAATGGTACTTTGTATCGGCAATCCGGATATATGGAGCTGAGCAAGTTACCGCGCGTCGCCACCTTCGCATCGGCTGCGAGATATGATGTTGCTCCTGTTGCTCAGCTTTTGCAAATACAAACTTAAACGACATACACGAAGCTACTACTTAATATTAAACTGACCCTGTCACTTCGAGTGTTTTGCACTAACAGTTTTGGCAGAGCTTAATTGACCGGGTATTCAAATATATAGGTCCCGACATATATTTAGTTGATGTTATTCAAACATCATGGCACCTCATGGTTGACTATGCTCAGTCGCTACAGACGTCGTGACGCGAGATAAATCTGTCATAGGGGTTGTCAGAGAAACCGGCAGCTTCGATAGAGTTAATGACCGTGTTTGGATCCATTTCTCATCAAGCACGAGTCTGCTGTTATAATGCCTACACGCTATTGTTCCCGAAAAGGGGCGCCATCCACGATGATATCTAACTGACGAAGAAGGATGTGCCTTGGTGCGAATTGGTCTGCATCCACTGAACTATTGTTGTTTCCGCCACATCGGTACTACGTTGCGGCGTTTCTTCATCGTGGAAAATGAGAGAAGAACTCGGCAATGGGCTTGTGCTAGTACTAATGGAGATTTCTTTTACTTTTAGGGGGATTTTAGGAGGTAAGAAGGTTGTCCGCCCACTGGGTAATGCATGCGAGTAGTTGCGGGACCGTTAGAGTCATAAGTCGTCTGAGCTCGTAGTGGTGCTTTAGTTCTTTTTTGTAAATGTAAAAATGTATTATTTGAGTTAAAAAATCATAACCTAAAAAATCTCTTTAAAATGCATAAACTTCATCGAAATCCACAACTAGATTCGATACTCCTTCCTTGATTATCGAGGCTCCTCAGCTTCCCTAATGCTCGTGAAACCATAAGGAAGTCATTATATAGCCATCCACTGAAAATCTCTTGTAAATTTGAGCGATTAAATGCTGAAGTTTTAAGTTGATGTGTATAGTCTGGCATGAGACCTTACAAACTTCAAGTGAAGCGCGACCCCAGTTGAAGTTGGCTTTGTATTAACTCATTAACACAACCTTATACCTTCTCGGCTATGACTAAGTTTCTACAAGCTACTGAAATGCTGTTTCTTTCTTCGGTCCTTTACGGATTAGCTGTTGCGTCGGTATTGGTTTAGTCCGTCGTATTGCTTTTGCCAGGTTATTTTGTTCAGGAGGTTTGTCACTCCATACTACCGGTGTCGGAAGTTGACACGAGTTGGGGGCACGTGTAAACTTCCTAAATGGCAGTTCATACCGTTAGAGTCTGACTGCCGTTGGGATGGAAATTTCTTGTAAAGAAGCGCGCCCTACCTTGTAACGGGGTTACATTCGGGTAACACTGAGTGTTGGTGTACATGAGTACACTACGGTTGAGGTCAGTATTGACCGAGTTGAAATGTCTCGAACCTTTGGTTATTTTAACCAATCAGGGCAGGGGCCCTTGGTGTGGTGGTGTGTCAGCCATCCACGTGTCGGTACTCAGGTGTGTACACTACATTTTAGCTAGGTACGAATTAGGAATATTCTATTCAGTATTACATATAGTTTATATTAGTTTAAATTAATTTAGGCTAATTACATATTAAATATATTCAGTTTACAAAAATACTTAAGACTGCCAGGCGCGCGACCACGCCCGGTCGCGCGCGCAGTGAGTATAGTAGCCTAAGGGAGTTCTCCCTTACGCTACCTCCCTTTATAAGGGAAGTCTTGTTACAAGGGGTTAGCGAAAGCTATCTGTAAACCACCCCGGGAATCTTGGCTCCGAGTAGGAGAGCTCTCTCCTACTAAGCCCTTTTATAAGGGCGTATCGGCTAAGTAGCGGCGAACGCCGCTTAAAGGAAAGCCTTCCTCTGTGCGCTAGCCGCACCGTGCGTGTACGCACCCGGCTACATACCTGATCAGAGTAGGGGCGCACGAGGGCAGGATGTAAAGAGACTTAAACGGTAAAAGATATACTAAATTATAAATTTGTACCGAGAATCTAACCTAAAACTGAATATAAAGATAAAATTCCAAAGTAATAAAATGCATAAATGCAAAAATGGCCACAATGATCGCGCACAACTTGAAATTTGTATGCAGCTTGCACACGCGCATCCCGACAACATTTCAACACTCCTTCCGCGAGCATCGTGCCATTCCATACGTAACTCATCATCATCAGCCCTGTAGCCGGTGCGTATACGCACGGTGCGGCTAGCGCACAGAGGAAGACTCTTCCTTAAAGCGGTAGCTACCGCTACTTAGCCGATACGCCCTTGTAAAGGGCTTAGTAGGAGAGATCTCCTACTCGGGGCCAAGATTCCCGGGTTAGTTTACTAATTAGCCTTAACGGCTGTGTTCCCTTTACGGGGTGTAAGTAAAGGAAGGGCTCCCTCTTACCTACAACACTCACTGCACGCGCGACCGGTGGAGGTCGCACGTCCGCAAAATAGAGTGAAATGTAAACTGAACATATTTAATAAGTAATTAGCCTAAATTAATTTAAACTAATATAAACTATATGTAATACTAAGTAGAATATTCCTAATTCGTACCTAGCTAAAATGTAGTGTACACACCTGTGTACTGACACGTGGATGGCTGACACACCACCACACCAAGGGCCCCTGCCCTGATTGGTTAAAATAACCAAAGGTTCGAGACATTTCAACTCGGCCAATACTGACCTCAAACGTGGTGTACTCATGTACACCAACAATCAATGTAACCCGAATGTAACCCCGTTACATCCTCCCCCATCAAGACTATTGTTTACGCAATAATCAAAATCTTGTTGGAGAACCCCAAAGCCAGTACCTCTGGCTGTCCATTGTACACCTTCAGCGGTGCTATGGACGCAAACTGTTCCGACAACTCGGAAGTGGACGCCCTTGGGGAGCTCTCCCCAACGGCTGGCTATGTTGATAGCGCCGAACGGCGCTATCAGTCATCCAACCCATTCCCCACACGTGGGGAAAACGCACTAACTCGTGCGCCACCGTTACACGCTAGGGGTGATGCCTCCAGGTTGCCACAGGCAACCACCACCAATGAACCGTCCTTGGTTCAAGAGGCCCGACGTGCCGGACGGGAACGGAAGGAACCTCGCAACCCTCAAAAGAGGGCTAAGAACGCGGTCAAGAGGGGTTTAGCCTCCTATACCCCTGGTCCAGCGGCTATACTGCCGCGTGAAATTGCGCATCGGAACCAACTCCGGGCCCGACTACTAACGCCCAAACATTATTCCGTTAAGTCCTACCGAACGCGCCTTGGGAAGCAGGCACGCGGTAACCTCTTGGATATTATCCGCGAGATTCCCCTTGTTCTCCTGATGGACGAAAGCGTCGAAGACGCAGAACAAGCGTTCCGCGCCTGGGCGGAAAGGGAGAAACTCCTCCCCAGTTTCGATGCGCTGTACAACAGCTTTTCCGAACACGACGTTCGGGTAGAGAGAGCGCTACGCTTGGCCTATGCTCAGGACAAAGCGCAAGGGTAATTGCCTGCCTCCTATTATACGCGCTCTGCTCTCGATGTGGTGCCGGAGAGCAATGCAAGCACAGAATCTGCCTCCGGCGAACTCCCAGCTACTGGGAGTGAAGGGTATTCTTCAGCCCCTTTGGTCGTTGACTCTCAGTGGGATTCTACCGCTCGAAAGCGTCAACGACGTCGCGGCAATCCTGCCGCAGGGGAGTCTCGTACTCCCACGAGTTCTGGGAATGTGGATACCCTTTCCGCTTCACCAGGTACTGGGTCTCACCCCGGTGATGGCGTCGTGCTATCAGGCGTTCCACATGATAATGTGGAGTACCCTCCGTATCGAGCACAGGAGGAGGGGGTAGCGCTATTGCGGCGTGAATTCCACGAGCGCTGTGATCGGCACAGCCGTCGCATCCAAGATGCTCAGGAGGGACTCCTCAACGAGGGGAGTGCGAATGAACGCATCGAGGAGCGGCTTGCCTCTCTCGAGTCTCTCGTTGCGGAGCTTCAGGGTCGTATATCAACCCTGTCGGAGATGTTCCGACCTGTTGAGCCTTTCGGTTATCCGGTTTTTCACCCTCCTCCTAGAGGGGACCCGCCTCCGGGTTCTGGTATGGCTTAAGCATACCCACATAAAAGGTTGGATGCGTACGCATCACCTTCGGGATGTCCAAGGTATACGACAAGCCCTTTCGGGCTAATACCTTGAAGGGCCCCACAAACCTGGGGCGCAGTTTATTGCGCAACACATTTGAAAATGCATGTGTAGGAAGATTTTTAGCGTTTAATAAAACACTTTCTCCTATTTGTACACCTTTTCTTTACGCCGCCCCTTGCGGTCAGCTTGCTCCTTCTGCTTGTCTTGGCTTTCCGCCATGGCATCGCAGACGTGTCGTAAGAAACTAAGGCGCGTCGATAAGAACTTATCGATGTGGTTTCGCACAGATACAGGGCTGACATCGGGGAATCCTCCCCCCTCAAGCCCTGGGCCACACACACGTGGCGTCAACGGAACCCTCGGATTCACCAATACGTTCACGTAAAACGGGGTAAACCCCGTAGATGCATGTACCGAATTGTTGATAGCAAATTCAACCATCGGAAGCATCTCACTCCAACTCTTTGGAGAATACGGACATAAACCACGGAGAATATCCTCCACAACGCGATTAACGCGTTCCGTCTGACCGTCCGTCTGTGGATGATACGCAGTGGACATGAGGAGCTTGTTGCCTAGCACCTAAAACAACACTCCCCAAAACTGTACCGTAAAACGGGGATCCCGATCCGACACAACGGAATCGGGTAGACCATGCTGTCGAAATACACGGTCTAGGAACACTTTCGCTGTTCCTTGTCCATCTATGGACTCTGGTACCGCCGCCAGGTGAGCCATCTTGCTCAAACGGTCTACAAAGACCAATATGCCGGTGTTCCCGGCCTTATCCTTCGGAAAACCGAAGATAAAATCCATGCTAATGGATTTACAACACTCCGTTGGAACCGATAAGCTCGCCAAAGGCGCAGCTGAACTTGCAGAGGGTTTAACCCTCTGACACGTCTCACAGGTGCGTATATACGCACCGACCGACTTATACATATTGGGCCACCAATACAAAGCACTTAAAGCGCTATAGGTCTTATCCCGACCTAAATGACCCCCCGTAAGGGCGTCATGTGCCTCAAAGAGGACTATATGCTTCAGTTCCTCATCTTGAGGAACAACCACCCGCGGGGTGTCCTCCGCGCTCGTGCTATAATATAGCAAACCGTCACAGTAACTGTAACGGTGTAAACGAGCTCTAGCTCGACTTGACAGGGTTGGCTCAGACGAGCGAATTCCCTTGTCACCCAACGCGCTGATAAGCGCCGTACATTGTGGGTCTTTCCCATACGCCTGGCATATGAGATCCACCACAGATGTGGTGACGAATGTCGCGTGAGCGAGCTCGTAAGCGGGACGACGCGATAACGCGTCTGCAAGCACGTCCTGCTTGCCAGGTTTATACTTAACCTCAACGTTGTACTCCGCAAAGAAGGAGAGCCAACGGGCAATCCGTTGCGAGAGATGAGGCGACTTTGTCGCTGTCCGTAAGGACGCGTGGTCAGTATAAACCACGAACGGCTTTGAGACAATTAGGTGAACACTGAATTTGACAAGGGCATACTTCATTGCAAGTAGCTCCTTGTCATGAACGGGATAATCCCGTTCCGCAGCTTTAAGCTTCCTTGACTCAAACGCAATTACGCGTTCCCTTCCTTCATCGTCTGCTTGTAACAAAGCACATCCGATTGCGAAATCGGACGCGTCGCAGACGACACTCAATGGTTTCCCAGAATCTGGGAGAGCAAGAACGGGAGCTTTTAACAAGCTCCCCTTAACCGCTTCAAAAGCGTTTTGGTGTTCATTTTTCCAACACCAATTAACATCCTTCTTAAGAAGGTCGGTCAATGGCTTCGCCATTTTAGCGTAGTTCTCGCTGTACTTGTGGAGATAGTTGGCTAATCCAAGCCACTTCCGTAAATCTCTAAGATTTACAGGCGAAGGCCGTTCCACAATGGCTTTCACCTTCGCGGGATACGCCTGCACTCCATCCTTACCGATGAAGCATCCGAGGAAAGGAATTTCCTCAGCACCAAATATACATTTGGATGCATTTGCATACAACTTATGCTCTCGCATACATTCGAGCACAGCTCGAAGGTGTATAAGGTGCGTCTGAACATCAGACGAGTCGCCTTCCGCACGACTATGAACGAATATATCGTCGAAGTACGTCTGCGCGTACTTCCTATGAGGGCGGAAGAGTTGAGTCACCAAGCGATTAAAAGTCGCTGGTGCATTTGAAAGCCTTGTGGTATAACAAGCCACTCCCACAGCATGCCAATAGGCGTGCTGACCGCTGTAAGCGGAATATCGGACGCTCGCATGAGCACCTGATAATACCCGTCCACCAGATCTAAGGAACTGTATACAATGCAGCCTGCCATATTGTTCTGGAGGACATCCTTCCGGGAAATCGGAGTCTGCATGGGTACAGTAGCTGCATTCAGCTTGTTGTACGCATGCACAATGCGCCACTTTCCGTTCGGTTTACGAACACAAAAAGTGGGAGAGGAGTGAGGAGACTTGCTCTCCCGCACCATCCCTGCCTCTTCTTTCCCTTTGAAGAATGCGTCGATGACGTCGCATTGCTCCTTGGGGAGATTCCACTACCTAGTGACGCAGTATTTGGTTCCAGGAAACAGATCAATTTCATGTCGGACTCCCCGATCCGGTGGTAACCCCATCGGCGGGTTGTCACTAATGACATCTCCAAATTCTTTTAGTAAGGAATGGTAAGGGTCCTCAGGATCCGCAAGGATCTTGAGACCGCTTCGGGCATTTAATGCCTGTTTGGTTTGCACCAAAACTGACTCGTCCATCGTGGATGAGGAGTTCAACTCCTCTTCCGGACGCAACACGACAACTTCGTCGATTTCATCTGCTTTCAAAGCAGTTTCAAATTTGTTGAAGGACATCTCCTCCACGACAACAGTTCGCCTACCCCAGGCAACCGTTCCAGGCTTACGCCTTCTGTGACAACACCTGTCACACTATTCAGCATCCTATAGGACTGCTGACTACTGGCCTCGGGACTCATCCCGAGACCCAGATGGGGGGGAGTCAATTGCACCATCTATTGGAAGCGCCTCGTGCCTATCCACAGAGTGTCTCTACCTCTACCACCGGTGACTCGCCTGTCTCACCTACAACGGCGTAGTCGGAATCATTTACGACGTGCGAAAGAGACAAACTTCGGGTCTCTTCGCTTGGAAGCGCCTCGCGCTTAACCACAGGGGTCTCTACCCCTACCACTGGAATCGTCTCAGAGGAATCCACCTCTGTCATTGGCGACTTGCCAGTCTCGCCTATAACGGCGTGATCGGAATCATTTACGACGTGCAAAAGAGACGAACTACGGGTCTCTTTGCTTGGAAGCGCCTCGCGCTTAGCCACAGGGGTCTCTGCCCCTACCACTGGAGTAACCTCAGAGGAATCCACCTCTATCACTGGCGACTCACCAGTCTCGCCTATATCGGCGCGGGGATTAACCGCCGAATCCCCCTCGTTAAGGAACTCTTCCTTAACGCCACTGGGAATGATCATTTCATACATTCCAATCTCTGGCATCTCACGCCAGAATCGCTTTTGAGATCGAGCAAAGGTGGGTTCATGACTCGCCAATGCTTCACCCGACCGCGGGTGCGTTGAACCAATGGACTTAGACTTCCAGTCTATCCATGGCTCGTGGCGTTGCAGCTACTTCATGCCCAGAATGAGGTCATACCTCGAGTCCAAATCCAGGACTAGGCAACGTTCTAAGCTGTCGAAGTCTGCAAACTTCAGCTTAAGGTCAATCGTGACCTTGGGTACAGAAACCTGTACGCCCGTCGCAAGACGGACCGTGACAACGTCACGAGAACGTGACTCTAGGGCCTCGGCATACAGCCGACTCTTCTCAACAGAAGCCCGTCTGACATAATTGTCAGACTCTCCAGAGTCTATCAAGACTCTCCAAGGATTATCAAAGCCTTTCACGTCCGCAAGGACTACCAGCAAACCTCGCTGGTACACCAACTTGGTGCTAGAAAGCACCGTTTCCCTCGGGGCTTTGTGCTGTCGTCCCCTACCCTGGGGATTAACAGCACTGAGGGATCCCCCAGTAGGGCGCCCCGCACCTACTGGGAGCCGTCGTTTCCCGACGGCTTTGGCAAGGGCTTTTTCCCAACCCTTGGACCCTTAAAGCGAGTATCTCAATGGGGGTTCCGCGGACATCTGTTCCGCAGATGATCGTGCTCCCACACAGGAAGCATCTCAGCGGCCCATGCCGCTGCAACATTGCAAGGAGCTTTCCTCGAAGCTCTGCGAAAAAGAGTCAGAATGACTCTTAGCGGGAGGTTTCTCTTCCGCTTCGACCTGCCTCAGGTCCATGGGTTCGGGACCCACCTTAGAGGAACGGAAATTCCTCTCGGCGTTAAACGCCATCTTGAACGCCTTCTCCAAGGATTGGGGTCGGCATCGGAACAATTCCGAATGTGCTGGCCCTTCTCTCAGGCCTCCCATGAAGACGGGGATGGACATATCGTCCGAATACGCTTTCGCGTACATCCCTGCCAACAGGGTCTTAAGTTCTTGGATGTATGTTTCCAAGTCCCTTGTGCCCTGACGGCACCTCAGAAACGCCAGTTGATTCTGTAAAACCAGATTAGGCGTTGCGTACATGTCGATAAGCTTCTGCTTAAGGACCTCCCAGGTTGGGAATACGTCCGTGAATGACTCCGAACACGTAAACGCCCATGTACGGGCTTTGCCCGTAAGATGGGTCAGTGCAAGTCCCACTTGCAAGTGATCCGCGATCACATTCGCTGGGGCGAAGGCCGTTTCGACCTCGCGAAGCCACACATAAAGGTTATCACCTTTTTCACCGGTGAATTCCTTTATGTTAAAGGACAACGGAGGACGTACCCCCGTAGACGTGGAATAACTTCGACAAAAATTCGCCTCATGGGCGATGAGGGCGTTAAACCTCTCACGTACGGCCTCAAAGCCCTGCTCCACTAGGAGCTGCATACCATCATCGCCCAAGATGGATAGCAGCCTGTTAAAGGCTTCTTGTTGCACGTGGTTAGCTTACCCCAATCCTTTTCGTTCATCCTTTGCAGAGGATGTTGTTGTCTACCAACACAGGTGTTGGATTGACTACAAGAGCTACCAGATGTAGCAGGTGCGTACACGCACGGTGCGGCTAGCGCTCAGAGGAAGACTTTCCTTAAGCGTCGATACACCGCTACTTAGCCGATACGCCCTTATATAAGAGGTTAGTGAGAGATCTCTCTCTCACTCGGGGCCATGATTCCCTGAGTTTACTTGTTAGTAAACACTAACGCCTTTTCAAAAGGCTTCCCTTATAAAGGGAAAAGCTAAAGGAGGTACTCCCTTTGGCTTAAACACTCACTTCGCGCGCGACCGGTCTGGGTAGTGCGCCTAGCAGTGTTAGAGTATTTTGTAAACTGATTTATATTTAATATGTAATTAGCCTAAATTAATAAACTAATGTGAACTATATGTAATACTAAGTAGAAATTACTTAATTCGCACCTAGCCAAAATGTAATGTACACCACTTGTGTACTAACACGTGGCAGGCTGCCACGCCTCCACCAAGGGCTCCTTCCCTGATTGGTTAAAATAACCAATAGGTCCGAACCTTTCGGACTGGTCAATACTTGGCCTTAACCGTTGTGTACTTACGTACACCAACGTAACCAAATGCAACCCTGTTACAGCCCCCGTCCCCCTCGGACTCATAACCTGTAGGTAATTGACGCGAGTAGGGGGAAAGGCCAATATTCCGTAGTGCCTATACCGGCCGTTAGTGCCTGATAGTCTGGGAGTAAGTTTATGTAAAGAAGCGCTCCCTATGTGATCAGCGTAGGGGCGCACGGGAAGCAAGTAAGTGTTCTCTGAGTTTTAGAGCAAAAAATACTAATTATAAAAGCGTACTTAGGAACCTAACCTGACATTCCTAATAAATGCAAATATACAGTTAAAATTACAAAGCAGCTAAAAATGCATAAGTGACCACTGTGGTCTTGCTTCTGGGGTCCCCCCTTGGTGCACTCGTTGAGCACCCGATCTACAAGCGCTAGGTCACGGGTTCGATAACCACCAAAGTTCAGGTTTCCATACTACCAAACGGGACCCCGGTTGTTGAAATGTTGTCGGGATGCGCGTGTGCAAGCTGCATACAAATTTTAAGTTGTGCGCGATCATTGTGGCCATTTTTGCATTTATTCATTTTATTACTTTGGAATTTTATCTTTATATTCAGTTTTAGGTTAGATTCTTAGGTACAACTTTATAATTTAGTATATCTTTTACCGTTTAAGTCTCTTTACCCCCTGCCCTCGTGCGCCCCTACTCTGATCAGGTAGGTCGCGCTTCTTTACAAGAAATTTCCATCCCAACGGCAGTCAGACTCTAACGGTCTGAACTGCCATTTAGGAAATTTACACGTGTCACCAACACGTGTCAACTTCCGACAGGTTATGAGCCCAAGGGGACAGGGGGCACGTAACGACATACAAACTTCAAGATATAACTCACCTGAGTCTGGTAACGTTGACGATTACGTTTCAGACTGCCTCCTGGTATATTGGAGCTGTTAGTTCACTGGAAGCGACTGTTTGAGCTGGCGATTGCGCTGTTGGCGTGGTGAATTGTTGTTATTTCACTGAGGCTGACTGTTGCGCTGGCGATTGCGCTGTTGTCGGGCTGAAGTGTGGTTTTATTGTGGAATTGACTGTTGCGCTGGCTATTGCGCTACTGTTGTGATTGACTGTCTGTTTTAAAGAGTTGTTGCCATGGATAAAGACGACGTCTTTGATCCTGAGAGCGCGCTGAAGGCGCTGCTGCTCCAAGTTGGCAAGATGAATGACCGACTTACTCAGATAGAAGGATAGAGGCAACAAGGCCTCGGGCGAAGGAACTCCCCAGTTACGGTCCGAGATACACCGGTTGGAGGCGGCGACACGGCCTTCTAAGAAAGTATAAATAATTTTGCGCCGTTTGGACAGCGCACAACGATAAACGATTTATCGGTTGATGAAGGCATTGAACGAGGAGGTGGATATCGCGTGGAAGCGCCGCGTGAAGTACCTGAAGTGCCAGTTGGAGTGCCTGATGCTAGGCAGGCGGCTGTAAATGTTGGGAACCCGAGCGCACAGCCGCACGCATACAAGATTCCCAAGCTAGTGGTCGAGAAATTCACGGGGATAGATATTTACCCCGGACTAGGCTCTGGTTTTAAAGACTGAGCTTATCTATTCGTAGAAGTATTGGAGATAGCTGAAATTTCGTCCGGATTTCAATGGACAGAAAGGCTGAAAGTTAACAAGCTTGGTGATCACCTCGACGGTGCAGCGTCAAGGTATTTCCGATCTAACGTTGGCGTGTGGTGGCAGGTCTCACAGACCTTGCATTACGTACTGGAACAGATGTGGCGCGCATACAAGGTAAACATTTCGCATCAGCAGGCGGCACAGCTGTTTGTCATCCAGAAAGATGCACGACGTTCCTGGACGAGCATCTGCTGTACCTTACAGCCCTGGCACGCGAAATCGAGTCCAGCGAGAAGCTTACCGTGGAAAATTTGGTGAAGTATGCGGTTCCAAGTCTAAAATACGCGATGATGACAAGATACAATCCGTGGCGCAAGGACTACATGTTGCACGCGCAGGAGTTGGTAGCGTGGGCACAAGAAATCGAGGAAGACCATGTCAAGAGCCATAGGACGTCGAGAATAAGTATGAACACTGTGAATGAGAACAAGAAGGCGATTACGTGTTATGGTTGTAGCGGAAAAGGACACATCCGGCGAGATTGTCGCAAGATTTTGATAGGAAGCCAAGTCACCGGAAAATCCAAGGCAATACGGACAAGGATTATGGTTTAGCAACCATAGATACAGGTGCAGAGTGGTCGGCGATATTAAACTCAAGTGATTTGTGTGAAAGCGACGCGTGGATTCTAGACAGTGGAGCGAGCCGTCATCTCGTGGGAGATGAGTCGATACTTGAAGATGTAATGACAGTGAATGATGATATGAAGATGACTTCACCTGATGGAAATTGCATTCAAGTGACCAAGATTGGCAAGGTGCGTCTACGGAGTATTGATGACCCAAGTACTGTGATAGCTTTGCAGGAAGTTTACTACTCTCCGAAGTTAGCAAGGAACCTGATTTCGCTAGGAAGATTGGTGCTGAAAGGGTGCAATTTTGCACATCGTGATGATAAGATGGAAGTGCGTTTGCGAGGGAACTTACTATTTCTAGGTGGAATTTAATGGATACATCCTAACAGCAAATCTCACGCCGAAGCAACGTATCAGTAAAACTGAAACACTGGATACGAAGGCTAGTGAGCAAGTTACTAAGGCGTTAGCTGGTGAAGACCCTACAGTAGATGATGACGAATCAAGTGTGGAAGAACAGTTGAACATAACGTGGTGCAGCAGAGTGACGCTGAAGCAGAAAATTCAGCAGATACGAGCATACAAGTACAAGGTACAGAAGCAGAAAGCGGTGGAAAAACAAGGCGCGTAGTGCAGCAGACCCAAAGATTCAAGGAATACATGGACTCACTCAAGAGCAAGAAAGTAAAAATGAAGTCCAGCGTGGAAGGAGCAATAACCACGGAACGAGTGACGAATAAGACGACTGAAAGAGTGGAGGACACGCATTAGCAGTTTACGCAGTGATAGGACCGGATGACGTTGGTACAAAACCGAAGTATGCAGAAGATCAAAGAAGTTATGTTGAAGCCCACAAGCGAGATGATTCCGTCAAGTGGAAGGAGGATGAAGACTCAGAGTTACGAGCGTTGGAGGAGATGGATACATGGGAAGTTGTTAAGTGTCAAGTAACAGGGCGATACCAAATAAGTGGGTATATAAGACCAAGATCAGGGCTGATGGTGCGATTGAACGATACAAGGCGCGTCTGGTAGCGCGCGGGGATAAGCACATTTATGGCAGAGATTTTGTTTTTACGTTTTCTACAGTGATGGATCTCAGCAACGTGAAAGTGGTGTTAGCGATGGCTCAAGTGTAGAATGTGCCAGCGCGGCACGGTGATGTGCCGAGCGCATATCCAAAGGCGCATGCGGAGCAGAATTTCGAGGTTTTCCTCAAGGTACCTCAAGGTATGAAGATCCAAGATGAAGAGTTGCAGAGTTTCGAAGTGGAATCAACCAAATGATTAGATTTACGTTTGAAAAGGAATTTTTACGGACTAAAGCAAGCAGGGCGTATGTGGTACGAGTTGTTACGCAAGACATTATGTGATTTTAAGTTCTAGCAGTGCGTGACCGATACGTGCATATTCTCCAAGAATGATGTTGAAGGTATTGTTATTGTTGGAGCTTACGTGGATGATTTGTTAGTGACATGTACCAAGGTCGAGTTGGTGGACAAATTTTTTCAAGGCAATGCAGGTGCTGGAGTTAAAGGATCTCGGTCCAGTGGAGAAGTTTTTAGGCATAAGGATTGGTGGAAACCAGGAAGAAGGATACACGATGGACCAAGATGCGACGATAGATGAACTATTAATGCCGAGTACAATATGGAACACGCGAATTCGGTGCAACTGCCGATTACAAGCACAAGTGATGAACAGATGACGACAAACTTTTACCAAAGGATGCGGTGGCTGGAGTACCGACGCAGAAGATGTTTCAGTCTATAGCAGGGAGCCTACTATGGATCTCAAGATCCACAAGTCCGGACATATCATTTGCGGTGCACAAGGTCACTAGACGCATGCACGCACCTACTCAAGGTGATTACAAGGCGGCGAAGAAGATATTACGCTATTTGAAGGGGTCGAAGGAGCTGAAACTACATTTGGAATGCAAGTCAAGAGATGAAACAAGTTTGCAGTTAGTGGGGTGTACGGATGCAGATTTTGCCGGAGACAAGCAAGACCGGAAAAGTGTCAGCGGATGTGTGGTGTTTCTAAATGGAATGGTTATTGGCTGGACGTGTAAGAAGCAAGGTGCAGTCGCGTTGTCAACCGCAGAGGCAGAGTTCGTTGCATCAGCCGTCGGTGGCAAGGAAGTGCTAGGTTTGAAGGAGCTACTTGGCGAGATTAGAGTACAATTTGAGATGCCGATGATATTACGCATGGATAACCAAGCAGCGATACGACAATTGGAAGACGAAGCAAGTGGTGCGACGTCCAATCATGAGGACGTGAAGCTCAAGTTCCTGAAGGACTACGTCAAGCGCGAAGAGGTGAGACCGCCGCACGTGGCCAGTGATGACATTATCACAGATCTTCTGAAGAAACTACTGTTTGCAGTGCGAGTCTCCCGTTTATTCAGCAAGATTGGATTGGTCTTGTAACGGGGTTACATTCGGGTTACATTGAGTGTTGGTGTACATGAGTTCACTACGGTTGAGGTCAGTATTGGCCGGTTTGAAATGTTTTGAAACTTTGGTTATTTTAACCAATCAGGGCAGGGGCCCTTGGTGTGGTGGTGTGTCAGCCATCCACGTGTCAGTACACAGGTGTGTACACTACATTTTAGCTAGGTACGAATTAGGAATATTCTACTTAGTATTACATATAGTTTATATTAGTTTAAATTAATTTAGGCTAATTACATATTAAATATGTTCAGTTTACATTTCACTCTATTTTGCGGACGTGCGACCTCGACCGGTCGCGCGCGGTGAGTGTCGTAGGTAAGAGGGAGCCCTCCCTTTACTTACATCCCGTAAAGGTAATACAGCCGTTAAGGCTAAGTCATAAACTAACCCGGGAATCTTGGCCCCGAGTAGGAGAACTCTCCTACTAAGCCCTTTACAAGGGCGTATCGGCTAAGTAGCGGTAGCTACCGCTTTAAGGAAGAGTCTTCCTCTGTGCGCTAGCCGCACCGTGCATATACGCACCGGCTACATCTGGTAGCCCTTGTAGTCAATCCAAGACCTGTGTTGGTAGACGACAACATCCTCTGCAAAGGATGAATCAGGACGATTGGGATAGTTTGACCCTCGTCCAGCAGGAAGCCTTTAAAAGGCTGTTACCCTTAACGCGAGAAGAAGGCATGAAACTCCTAGTGGAGCAGGGCCTTGAGACCGTAAAGGCAAGGGTAAATGCCCTCATCGCTCGTGAAGCGAGTTGTAGTGGAGGTCATTCCACGGGGGTGCGCCCTCCATTATCGTTTAAGATAAAGGAGTTCACCGGAGGGAAGGGTGACAACCTTTACGTGTGATTGCGAGAGGTCGAAAAGGCCTTCGCCACAGCGAATATGACCGCTGATCACTTGCAAGTGGTACTTGCATTGACCCATCTTACGGGCAAAGCCCGTACATGGGCGTTTACGTGTTCGGAGTCAGTCACGGACGTGTTCCCAACCTGGGAGGTCCTTAAGCAGAAGCTTATCGACATGTACGCAACGCCTAATCTGGTTTTACAGAATCAACTGCCGTTTCTGAGGTGCCGTCAGGGCACTAGGGACCTGGAGACATATATCCAGGAACTTAAGACCCTGTTGGCAGGGATGTACGCGAAAGCGTATTCGGACGATGTGTCCATACCCGTCTTCATGGGAGGCCTGAGAGAAGGGCCAGCACATTCGGAATTGTTCCGATGCCGACCCCAATCCTTGGAGAAGGCGTTCAAGATGGCGTTTAACGCCGAGAGGAATTTCCGTTCCTCTAAGGTGGGTCCCGAACCCATGGACCTGAGGCAGGTCGAAGCGGGGGAGAAACCTCCCGCTAAGAGTCATTCTGACTCTTTTTCACAGAGCT
>CM047582.1:12278161-12293237 GCA_026184515.1 Peronosclerospora sorghi | reverse complement strand
CAGTCCTATAGGATGCTGAATAGTGTGACAGGTGTTGTCACAGAAGGAGTAAGACTGGAACGGTTGCCTGGGGTAGGCGAACTGTTGTCGTTGATGAGATGTCCTTCAACGAATTTGAAACTGCTTTGAAAGCCGGTGAAATCGACGAGGTTGTCGTATTACGTCCGGAAGAGGAGTAGAACTCCTCATCCACGATGGACGAGTCAGTTTTGGTGCAAACCAAACGGGAATTAAATTCCCGAAGCGGTCTCAAGATCCTTGCGGATCCTGAGGACCCTTACCATTCCTTACTAAAAGAATTTGGAGATGTCATTAGTGACAACCCGCCGATGGGGTTACCACCGGATCGGGGAGTCCGACATAAAATTGATTTGGTTCCTGGAACCAAATACTGCGTCACTAGGCAGTGGCCTCTCCCCAAGGAGCAATGCGACGTCATCGACGCATTCTTCAAGGGGAAAGAAGAGGCAGGGATGGTACGGGAGAGCAAGTCTCCTCACTCATCTCCCACCTTTTGTGTTCGTAAACCGAACGGAAAGTGGCGCATTGTACATGCGTACAACAAGCTGAATGCAGCTACTGTGCCCATGAAGACTCCGATTCCTCGGAAGGATGTCCTCCAGAACAATATGGCGGGCTGTACTGTGTACAGTGCCTTAGATCTGGTGGACGGGTATTATCAGGTGCTCATGCGAGCGTCCGATATTCCGCTGACAGCGGTTAGCACGCCTAGTGGCATGCTGTGGGAGTGGCTGGTTATGCCACAAGAGCTTTCAAATGCACCAGCGACTTTCAATCTTGGTGACTCAACTTATCCGCCCTCATAGAAAGTACGCTCAGACGTACTTCGACGATATATTCGTCCATAGTCGTGCGGAAAGCGACTCGTCTGATGTTCAGACGCACCTAATACATTTTCAAGCGGTGCTAGAATGTATGCGAGAGCATAATTTATATGCAAACGCATCCAAGTGTATCTTTGGTGCTGAGGAAATTCATTTCCTCGGATGATTCATCGGTAAGGATGGAGTGCGGGCGGATCCCGCGAAGGTGAAAGTCATTGTGGAGTGGCCTTCGCCTGTAAATCTTATAGATTTGCGGAAATGGCTTGGATTAGCCAACTATCTCCACAAATACAGCGAGAACTACGCTGAAATGGCGAATCCATTGACCGACCTTCTTAAGAAGGAAGTTGATTGGTGTTGGGAAACCAAACACCAAAAAGCTTTTGAAGCGATAAAGGGGAGCTTGTTAAAAGCTCCCGTTCTTGATCTCCCAGACTCTGGGAAACCATTGAGTGTCGTCTGCGACGCGTCCGATTTCGCAATCGGATGTGCTTTGTTACAAGCAGACGATGCAGGAAGGGAACGCGTAATTGCGTTTGAGTCAAGGAAGCTTAAAGCTGCGGAACGGGATTATCCCGTTCATGACAAGGAGCTACTTGCAATGAAGTATGCTCTTGTCAAATTTAGGGTTCACCTACTCGGCTCAAAGCGGTTCGTGGTTTATACTGACCACGCGTCCTTACGGACAGCGACAAAGTCGCCTCATCTCTCGCAACGGATGGCCCGTTGGCTCTCCTTCTTTGCGGAGTACAACTTTGAGGTTAAGTATAAACCTGGCAAGCAAAACGTGCTTGCAGACGCGTTGTCGCGTCGTCCCTCTTACGAGCTCGCTCACGCGACATTCGTCACCACATCTGTGGTGGATCTCATACTCCAGGAGTATGAGAAAGACCCACAGTGTACGGAGCTAATCCGCGCGTTAGGTGAAAAGGGTCTTGGCTCGTCTGAGCCAACCCTGTCAAGTCGAGCCAAAGCTCGTTTACACCGTTACCGGTACTGTGACGGTCTGCTATATTATAGCACGAGCGCGGAGGACACTCCGCGGGTGGTAGTTCCTCATGATAAGGAATTGAAGTATAGAGTCCTCTTTGAGGCAGATGACTCCCCTATCGGGGGTCATTTAGGTCGGGATAAGACCTACAGCGCTTTAAGCGCTTTGTATTGGTGGCCCAAGATGTATAAATGGGTCGGTGCGTACATACGCACCTGTGAGACGTGTAAGAGGTTTAAACCCTCTGCAAGTTCAGCTGAGCCTTTGGCGAGCTTTCGGTTCCAACGGAGTGTTGGAAATCCATTAGCATGGATTTTATCTTCGGTTTTCCGAAGGATAAGGCCGGGAACACCGGCATATTGATCTTTGTAGACCGTTTGAGCAAGATGGCTCACCTGGCGGCGGTACCAGAGTCCATAGATGGACAAGGAACAGCGAAAGTGTTCCTCGACCTTGTCTTTCGACCTAATGGTCTACCCGATTCCCTTGTATCGGATCGGGATCCCCGTTTTACGGGAAAGTTGGGGGGGCGTTGTTTAAGGTGCTGGGCACCAAGCTCCTCATGTCCACTGCGGATAATCCGCAGACGGACGGACAAACAGAACGCGTTAATCGCTTTTTAGAGGATATTCTCCTGGTTTTATGCCCGGATTCTCCAAAGAGTTGGAGTGAGATGCTTCCTATGGCCGAATTTGCTATAAACAATTCGGTTCATGCATCTACGGGGTTTACCCCGTTTTACGTGAACGGATTAGTGAATCCAAGGGTTCCGTTGACGCCACGTGTGTGTGGCCTAGGGATTGAGGGGGGGAGGATTTCGTGATGTCAGCCCTGTATCTGTGCGAAAGCACATCGATAAGTTCTTATCGACGCGCCTTAGTGTCTTACGACACGTTTGCGATGCCATGGCGGAAATCCAAGACAAGCAAAAGGTGGTTAGCCGTAAGATACGGCAGGACGGGGTGGAGCGTCTGATAGCGCGACGCCATCATCGGGGTCAAACCCAGTATTTGGTGAAGTGGAAGGGTTATCCACATTCAATGAGTTCGTGAGAGTTCGAGACTCCCCTGCGGCAGGTTTGCCGTGACGTCGTTGCCGCTTTTGAGCGGGAGAATCCCGCTGAGGGTCGACGACCAAAGGGGCGGGAGAAGCCCCTTCACTCCTAGTAGTTGGAATTCCGCCGGAGGCAGCTGCGGCACTCCCACTGCTCTCTGGAACCGCGTTGGGGGCAGGGGCGCTGGCATAGCGCGTGCGATAAGGGGCACGTAATTGCCCCATCGCTTTGGCTCTGGCAAACGCCAGGCGCAACGTCCTCTCCACCCGAACGTCACGGGAGGAATAGCTGTTGTGCAGCTGAGTGAACTTAAGGAGGATTTTCTCCCCTTCCGCCCAAGCACGGAACTTTTGTTCTGCCTCTTCGGCATTCTCTCCTTGTAGGAGAACGATGGGAACCTCGGGGAGGTTTTCAACAGGGGACCCTGTGCCTGTCTATCGAGGCGCTCTCGGTATGAGACGTCAGTGAACTTCTTCTGCGCGAGCTGTTTTTCCCGGAGTCGTTTCCGGCGTTCGTATTGATACGGCTGTTCGGCCGCAGGGCCAGGATGCTAAACAATTCTTTACCACAGTCCTAGCCCACTTTTGGGGGTCACCAGGACCCTCAAAATTATACGCCGCCCGTGGAGGGCGTTTGGGGGCGCGTAACATAGCCCTTAGTGCCTGTGCGGCAAGTTGAGTATCTTGAGCTGCGTCCAGCTCATTAGTGACGATCGCCTTTGGCGATACGGATGTATCATCCGACATTGGTAAGGGTAGCGCACGAGTAAGTGCATTTTCCCCACGTGTGGGGAACGGATTAGTCTGCCGACATCGCCGTTCGGCGTTGTCGGAGCGGTCATATTTAGGGGACATATCCCCTAGGGTCTCCTCCTCCGAAATACCAGAGTTAGAATAGTTGTCTTCCCCTTCTCGGGCAGAATCTTCAGCACCACTAAAGGTGCCCATGGCATGCCAGAGTTCTGGCAGTTGGAGTTCTCCAACTAAAATTGATTATTGCGTGGCAATCGTCTAGATGGGGGAGGTTGTAACAGGGTTACATTTGGTTACGTTGGTGTACGTAAGTACACAACGGTTACGGTCAAGTATTGACCAGTACGAAAGGTTCGGACCTATTGGTTATTTTAACCAATCAGGGCAGGAGCCCTTGGTGGAGGCGTGGCAGCCTGCCACGTGTTAGTACACAGGTGGTGTGCATTACATTTCGGCTAGGTACGAATTAAGTAAGTTCTACCGAGTATTTCATATAGTTTATATTAGTTTATTAATTTAGGCTAATTACATATTAAATATAAATCAGTTTACAAAATACTCTAATACTGCTAGGCGCACGACCCAGACCGGTCGCGCGCGCAGTGAGTGTTTAAGCCAAAGGGAGTACCTTCCTTAGCTTTTCCATTTCTAAGGGAAGCCTTGTGACAAGGCGTTAGTGTTTACTAACAAGTAAACTCAAGGAAACTTGGCCCCGAGTGAGAGAGTGATCTCTCACTAAGCCCTTATATAAGGATGTATCGGCTAAGTAGCGGCGTATCGCGGCTAAAGGAAAGTCTTCCTGTGTGCGCTAGCCGCACCGTGCGTGTACGCACCTGCTACAGGGGCGCGTAAGTTTTAAATCTAAGTTTAATTTTTTTGTAAAAATTCACGTTCTATCGTGTGGATTACGTGGTACGGTCTCCTGTAATTTGTGGAGAGAAGTTGATTGTTTAGTTTGTTTTACGTTACTTTGGCTATGGTACTTTTTGACGAGAGTTCTCATGAACGGAGAGGAAACCTTCGATCAGGAGGGCGCACTGAAGGCGCTCCTCCTTCAAGTGGAAAATGAACAAAAGATTGGATTAGATGGAAGAAGAACGATCGCAAGGTTTGGGACGGAGTGTTCTCCAATTACGGCAAGGGATTCACCGTTTAGAGGTCATTATAGACTGTTTCAAGAAGGTATCAAGAGTTTTGCGCCATTCGGACAGCATATTACGCTAAATGATATATCTGTTAATGAAGGAATCGAGAGGAGCGGTGTACCTCGCATGTGAGTACCGTGAGAAGCCGCTGGCATGCACGTAGGCATTGCGGAAGAAGACCAAGCGGCTGGAAATTTTTGGAAATCCGGGCCTACAGCCGCGCCCGTAAAAGATACCAAAGCTTGTGGTTCAGAAGTTCTCAAAGGTGAAGATTTACCCTGGACTTGGACGTGTTTTTTTACTGGGCATACGTATTCATGAAAGCGCTTGAGATAGCAGATATTTCGTCTTGCTTTGCATGGACCGAGAGGCTTAAAGTCAACAAATTAGGTGAATACTTTGATGGAGAAGCTTCCCGGTATTTTAGTCCGAATATAAGTATCTGATGAAAAGTTTTACAGACGTTACATTACGTATTGGACCATATCTGGCGTGCGTATTGAGTTACGATTTCGAATCAGCTAGCTGCGCAGTTATTTGCAGCTGAATAGGACGCAAGAAGGTCAAAGAACGATTATTTGTTATATTTGTCAGCATTAGCACGCGAAAGTGGGTCTAGCGAGAAGCTAATGTTGAAAATCTTTTTACGTACGCTGTTCTAGCGTTGAAGTACGCGATGATGACGCGGTACGACCCGATGAGAACCGACTTTATTTTACATGCTCAAGAATTAGTGGCATGGGATCAAGAGGTGAAGGAAGACCATGTGAAGAGCAAGAGGACACCAAGGCTGGGTGTAAGTGTTGTTACCGATCATAAGAGGACGGTTATATGCCATAATTGCGGTGGAAAGGGTCATATCCGAAGGGGATACATCAAAAGATTCGACAAGCGTGAAAAAAGGTTCATCGGAAAGTTCAAGGCGAATCAGTAAAGGAATACGGTCTATCTACGGTAAAAGAAAATCTAAACTGGTCTGAAGCTCTACGTTTGAGTGAAGTGATGAAAATTACGTTTGAATTCTCAATAGCGGCGCGATCCGTCACCTTGTTGGCGATGAAGATCTTTTGATGATATTATTCCCTGCACGGGAGATATGAGGCTGACGCTACCCGATGGAAATTATTTGCATGTCACCAAGGTCGGAAAAGTTCTTTTAAGAAGTATCAATGAAACTGACACAATAATAGTTCTTTAGAAGTCTTTTTTCCCCGAAATTAGCAAGGAATTTGATTTAATTTGGAAAAATATAATGGAGAAAGGTTGTAATTTTGTGCATCGAAGTAACAAGATGGAGGCCAGACTAAGAGGGGATCTACTGTTTAATGTGAGGGTGGACGGATCTTTTTTGACGGCGAGTCTAACGACGACGCGACATATAAGTCAGATCGAGACGCTGGATAACAAGGCAAGCGAACAAGTTACAAAAGCATAGGAAGGGGAAAATTTCTTAGATGTTTCTGTGGGAAAAGATGTAGAAATGTGGTGGATCCAGCTCGAAATCGAACACCGAAGTGTCCGGAACTTGACAACCATAGCGCCCAGCCGATCAACTTACGGGGGTTGTACCCCGCGAACCTTCGCCTGGGTGATGATCGGGTGACCGATCGTCACTGCGGGATGCCTAGTCCGATTTGTCTTCCATCTCACCTTGTGTACCCATTGGTGTGGGTGGTTACACACTCGGTGACCGTCCCTTAGTGAGGACCTTGGCAGGTACCGATATGGGTGTACCGCTTCTGGGGTACTTGAACCAAAAACCAACGAAAAGATAATCCAATGAGTCCGATCTGCAAATGGAGCGGAAATCGTCACTACAAATGCAGGTAAAATATGGGGCTTGACTGCAGATCGCAGTGTGTATCCCAACCAATATATGGGACTTGACTGCAGATCGCAGTGAGTAACCCACCCAATACAAATAGAAGAACATGTTCGAAATGTGTGGGGATTGAGGGGGTGAGTGAACGTAATGGGCGCTTCCCGTCGTAGAAATCCGGTGGAGCTCTGTCCTGGTCGGGATTAAATGAGCAAGAGAGCTCCCAATGACTCCTGCGGAGCGGCGACTTATGCAACCCAATGTAATACGAACACTATATTTAATAACCAATTCAAATCCAATATGTAAACTACATGCAAAACTGTGTGTCGTTTCTTAAATCTGCGTACAAAACACTCCAAGCACACGATTAGCCCAAAACACTCCATCCTTTTAGCCAACCCAATCGCCCTGACTTGACAACTGGTACACTGATACATGCTGGTCAAAATTTTTCAATAGCACTTCACCACAGCCGCCTCTGAGTCTGGTCGCAGCCGCACAACGGTAGCGGTCCGATCTCACAAACAGTCTTCAATTCCATGCATTCCTCCGCGTCCAATGTACCCGGTAACTCCACTTGATCTCCGATCGCCAAATTTTCTCCAACATTTGTCTTTGTAGGCGATCGGTGCCCGCACTCTCCGCATATTCAAACCTTTGACCGATCTGACCTTTCCGACGACTCAGGCTACACTCAAATTGTCAGCGAACAAAATGAGCACCGAGTTGAGGTCGATCGGTCCCAGAAACAATCGATGCACTCCGACAGGAGTTGAAAGTTGAGCGTGTAAAGCAGATCGTGACCAAAGCTGCGTTTCCGAAAATGCGTCGGGACACAGAACGGTTCTCCAAGCGGATCGCCGCCATACAAGCTGATCGCTCAGTCTTGATGGCCGAGATTAAACATCTCAAGGCCTCGGCTACGAAACAAAACAAACCAGGTATGTCAATCCATCGCTAACTCCACTTTATACCGGCCCTCACTTCCTTCTGTATGTAGATCCATTACCAATCAACGTCATTCAAACCGTGCAAACACTGGGGGGGTTGATGCCAATCGGCAAATGCACGGCCACTTCGATCTGCTCCGACCGATATTGGAAGGACTGATCGGCGCTCGTCACGACATACGTCGTATCAAGATCTGCCGATCTCATCTTCAAGAGCAGCTTGCAGTAGTTGTTTGAAAGAGTTCGGAGCATCAGGCCGACGATTGGTCTTATATTCCCAGAATCGCGAGTTGGATCGGCAGATCGCTGAGTTAAAACTCACGATCGACGACCTCTCTAAGAGGATTGATGCCTTTCACGATCGACTCGGCATTTGGACCCAAGAGTCAAACCGACTCTGGGGAATCGTCCACCGGTGCCGCGATGAGCTGGCTACGAGTCTGTCCGGTTCGCTAGTCACTGGATCTATTCCTTTCAGAGTAGCCTCGACCGCCCGGACCCGCCGTCGCATGCTGCCGGCGATGTTTCCCAACAAAATTCGGGCGAAAATTCCCGCCATTCGTTGGCTTAAATTCCTCCCCCCAAAATTCGCACGCACAGCAAGAAACGCAACGCGGCAAGAGACGCGAGGGAGCGGGAAGTAGCGGCCGATCCCTACTACGAGGAAAAACCAGCGGCACCGCTGAAGCAAGCCAGGACACAGGCAAAGCTTCTGCGCGCAACAGCGGTTTCAACTAAGCCAATTCAATCCACGAAAACTTAGGCGCCCTCTACCCCAACTACTTCCCGGTCCAAGTCGGCATTAGCCTCGCCTGGGGTGGATTCTGAGGGTGAATCGACGAATTCAGTTGAGATAGCTTCCGCTCTGTCGCGGTCCCGATCCAACCAGCGTCGTCGTTCCGCTGCTGCAGTTGAAGCGACTACACCAGGAGCAGACCGAGTGATGCACCCGAAGGGTAAAAGCGTTATCGAACCACCGAAACCGGCTGGTGAGGCACCCAAACCAACTCTTCTCTGCCGGGAATTTCTGGTCTATATCATCATGCATCATTGGGGGCATTGAAGTTTGACGTGGATCTCCCTCCTTCAGGTCTGGCAGCTGCCGAACCTTGGTCTCCGGGGCAGATCGATCTGCTGCAGCGATCTGTTCCAGGCAGCAGCTGGTCCGCACTTTTTCGCGTCCAGACTACTGGATTTTCCCGCTGGCGGTTAATCATCCAAGTACGACCGAGTGGCGACCCGATCTTATCACCGGATCGCAGATCGACCGTCTGTATAACGCCAAGCCATGGGAAGTTTTTCTTAGCCCCGACCTGAACGCCATGTTCATACAGACTCCGTGGATCGCCTCTTTCTTGAGTCGTATCGGGCAGTACCGCAGCACTCATTGCCAAGCGATCTTGGAATCCACCCACTATCTGGTGCTTCCCGTCGGACAAGTAAAGCTGGACAAGGATTTGGCCACCTTGCAGAAGCAACGGAAGCAGCGTTGGAGTCGGGCGGGTAAAGCCTGGCTGTCCATCTGTCAATTCGTGTTGGAGGGAATGCGGGCAAGGGAATTTGACGTCGACATCTTCCTATACCCAGTTGTCCTCCATATGGCCAGGCGTCCCTTGGAGAAAGCCGGGGATTTGATTTAATACTGAGCTTGGTACCCCGGCTACCACTGCGACATCATAATCGACAACTTGGTGGACACTTTAACCCACCTTGACAGGGAGAAGCCTTGGCGTTACCAATTTCGCCACAAGATCGCAGAAAACCCAGCCATGATTGTCAGTCGGCGATGGGGTGATCGCGAGCTTTGACATTGTAGGCGCCTATCGGGCAATCATTCGCGCACTCATGATCAATAACATTTCTTTTTTCGATTACCCGATTGTCCCATCTGTCTTAGCCTTTAATCTCATTAATCAAGGTCAACCCTTTCCACATCCAACTGCATCCAGGAATGATTGTGGCATGACAGATGGTGATCATACTTGTACCGCAAAAAACCGGAATGATTGCGGCATGGCAAAGTGATGGTCATGCTTGTACTGGTTACAGAGGAATGATTGCGGCATTACAGAGTGATGTTCATGTTTTTCCGAAAAAACCGGAATGGTTGCGGTATGTCTCAGTGATGGTCATGCTTGTAACGCAAAAACCGGAATGATTGCGGCATGGAAGGGTGATGGTAATGCTTCAAAGACAGAAATGATAGCGGCATGGCAGAGTGATGTTCATGCTTGCACCGCAAAAAAAGGAATGATTGCGGCATCACAGAGTGATGGTCATGCTTGTAACGCTAACCGGAATGATTGCGACATGGCAGAGTGATGGTCATGCTTGTACCGAAAAAACAGGAATGATTGCGGCATGAAAGATTGACGGTCATGCATGTACCGCAAAAACAGGAATGATTGCGACATGGCAGAGTTATGATCATGCTTATAGTGCAAAAAAAGGAATGACTGTGGCATGAGGAGTGATATTCATGCTTGTACCGCAAAAACAGGAATGATTGCGGCATGACATAGTGATGATCATGCTTGTAGCCGGTGCGTATACGCACGGTGCGGCTAGCGCACAGAGGAAGACTCTTCCTTAAAGCGGTAGATACCGCTACTTAGCCGATACGCCCTTGTAAAGGGCTTAGTAGGAGAGATCTCCTACTCGGGGCCAAGATTCCCGGGTTAGTTTACTAATTAGCCTTAACGGCTGTGTTCCCTTTACGGGGTGTAAGTAAAGGAAGGGCTCCCTCTTACCTACAACACTCACTGCACGCGCGACCGGTCGAGGTCGCACGTCCGCAAAATAGAGTGAAATGTAAACTGAATATATTTAATATGTAATTAGCCTAAATTAATTTAAACTAATATAAACTATATGTAATACTAAGTAGAATATTCCAAAATTCGTACCTTGCTAAAATGTAGTGTACACACCTGTGTACCGACACGTGGATGGCTGACACACCACCACACCAAGGGCTCATGTCCTCATTGGTTAAAATAACCAAAGGTTCGAAACCTTTCAAACCGGTCAATACTGACCTCAACCGTAGGGTACTCATGTACACCAACACTAAATGTAACCCGAATCTAACCCCGTTACATCCTCCCCCATCAAGACTATTTCTTACGCAATAATCAAAATCTTGTTGGAGGAGTCCAACGCCAGTACCTCTGGCTGTCCATTGTACACCTTCAGTGGTGCTTTGGCGTCTCCTCTAGAAGAGGTAGACTACTCCGAGAACTCGGAGGTGGATGCCCTTGGGGATACCTCCCCAACAATTAACCGCTCCGACAGCGCCGAACGGCGTTGTCGGCAGCCTAATCCTCTCCCCACCGGTGGGAAAAATGCACTAACCAGTGCGCCACCCCTGCCCATATCGGATGGTACATCCGAATCTCCGAAGGCGATCGTCACTAATGAGATGGACACAGCTCAAGATACTCAACTTGCCGCACAGGCACTAAGGGCTGTGTTACGCGCCCCCAAACGCCTGCCAAGGGCGGCTTATAATTTTTATGGTCCTCGTGACCTTCCGAGGTGGGCCAGACGTTTGGTAAGGACCAGTTTAGCGTCCTATACCCCTGGCCCCGCGGCTGAACAGCCGTGTCAACGCGAACGCCGTGAGAAACTCCGGCAACAACTGCTTACAAAAAAGCAGTTCACTAGCGTCTCATACCGAGAGCGCTTGGACAGGCAGGCACAGGGCGCCCCTGTTGAGAACCTCCGGGAGGTTCCTTTCGTTCTTTCTCCGGGAGAAAGTGCTGATGATACAGAGAAGAAGTTCCGCGCTTGGGCGGAAGAGGAAAAGCTTCTCCCCAGATTCAATGAGCTGCACGACAGCTATTCCCGTCGAGTCTTTCGGTGGGGAGGGCGTTGCGCCTGGCGTTTGCCAGAGCCAAAGATATGGAGCTATTACGTGCTCCATATCGCACGCGCTACGCCAGTGTCCCTGTCTCCACCATGGTGCCAGAGGACAGTGTGAGCGTCAAGTCTGCCTCCGGCGAACTCCCACTTACTGGGAGTGAAGGAGCTTCTCATGCCCCTACGTTCGTTGACCTACAGCGGGATTCTACCGCTAGAAAGCGTCAACGAAGTCGCGGCAATCCTGCCGTAGGGGAGTCTCAAACTCCCACGAACTCTGTGAGTGTGGATAACCTTTCCACTTCACCAGATACTGGGTTTGACCCCGATGATCGCGTCGCGCCATCAGCAGCTCCACATGAAAGTGCGTAGTACCCTCCGCATCAAGCATTTGAGTAGGAGGTCGCGCAATTGCGACGTGAGATTCGCGAGCGCTGTGATCGACACAGCCATCGCATCCAGGATCTCCACGAGGGGCTTCGCGATGAGCGGGATGCCACTGATCGCTTCGAGAGGCGGCTTGACTCTCTCGAGACGACCGTTGCGGAGCTTCGTGGTCGCATTTTAGCCCTTTCGGGCTTTCTTCGCCCTGCCGTGCCTTACGGCTCTTACGGCTATCCGCCTTTCCACCCCCCTACAGGAGGGGGACCGCCTCCGGGTCCTGGTATGGCTTAAGCATACCGACATAGAAGGTTGGATGCGTACGCATCACCTTCGGGATGTCCAAGGTATACGATAAGCCCTTTCGGGCTAGTACCTTAAAGGGCCCCACAAACCTGGGGCGCAGTTTATATATATATACATAAACTGCGCCCCAGGTTTATACTGCGCAACACATTTGAAACTGCATGTGTAGGAAGATTTTTAGCGTTTAATAAAACACTTTCTCCCACATTGTACACCCTTTTGTTACGCCGCCCCTTGCGGTCAGCTTGCTCCTTCTGCTTGTCTTGGCTTTCCGCCATGGCATCGCAGACGTGTCGTAAGACACTAAGTCGCGTCGATAAAAATTGATGTGCTTTCGCACAGATACAGGGCTGACATCGGGGAATCCTCTCACCTCAACCCTTAGGACACACACACGTGGCGTCAACAGAACCCTCGGATTCATAATCCGTTCACGTAAAACGGGGTAAGCCCCGTAGATGCATGAACCGAATTGTTTATAGCAAATTCGGCCATAGGAAGCATCTCACTCCAACTCTTTGGAGAATCCGGGCATAAAATCCGGAGAATATCCTCTAAAAAGCGATTAACGCGTTCTGTTTGTCCGTCCGTATGCGGATGATCCGCAGTGGACATTCAGGGGTTGGCGCCTAGCACCTTAAACAACGCTCCCCAGAAATGTACCGTAGAACGGGATCCCGATCCGACACAACGGAATCGGGTAGACCATGCTGTCGAAAGACACGGTCTAGGAACACTTTCGCTGTTCCTTGTCCATCTATGGACTCTGGCACCGCCACCAGGTGAGCCATCTTGCTCAATCGGTTTACAAAGACCAATATGCCGGTGTTCCCGGCCTTATCCTTCGGAAAACCGAAGCTAAAATCCATACTGATGGATTTCCAACACTCCGTTGGAACCGATAAGCTCTCCAAAGGCACCGCTGAACTTGCAGAGGGTTTAACCCTCTGACACGTCTCACAGGTGCGTATGTATGTACCGACCCACTTATACATGTTGGGCCACCAATACAAAGCGCTTAAAGCGTTGTAGGTCTTATCCCGACCTAAATGACCCCCGGTAGGGGCGTCATGTGCCTCAAAGAGGACTCTATACTTCAGTTCCTCATCATGATGAACTACCCCCCGCAGAGTGTCCTCCGCGCTCGTGCTATAATATAGCAGACCGTAACAGTACTAGTAATGGTGCAAACGAGCTTTAGCTCGACTTGACAGGGTTGGCTCAGACGAGCCATGACCCTTTTCACCTAACACGCTGATAAGCACCGTACATTGTGAGTCTTTATCATACGCCTGGCGTATGAGATCCACCATAGATGTGGTGACGAATGTCGCGTGAGCGATCTCGTAATAGGGACGACGCGATAACGCGTCTGCAAGCACGTTCTGCTTGCCAGGTTTATACTGAACCTCAAAGTTGTACTCCGCAAAGAAGGAGAGCCAACGGGCCATCCGTTGCGAGAGATGAGGCGACTTTGTCGCTGTCCGTAAGGACGCGTGGTCAGTATAAACCACGAACCGCTTTGAGCCGAGTAGGTGAACCCTAAATTTGACAAGAGCATACTTCATTGCAAGTAGCTCCTTGTCATGAACGGGATGATTCCGTTCCGCAGCTTTAATCAGCCTCGACTCAAACGCAATTACGCGTTCCCTTCTTGCATCGTCTGCTTGTAAACAAAGCACATCCGATTGCGAAATCGGAGGCGCCGCAGACGACACTAAATGGTTTCCCAGAGTCTGGGGGGGGCAAGAACGGGAGCTTTTAACAAGCTCCCCTTTACCGCTTCAAAAGCGTTTTGGTCTTTGGTTTCTCAACACCAATCAACATCCTTCCTAAGAAGGTCGGTTAATGGCTTCGCCATTTCAGCGTAGTTCTCGCTATACTTGTGGAGATAGTTGGCTAATCCAAGCCACTTCCGTAAATCTCTAAGATTTACAGGAGAAGGCAACTCCACAATGGATTTCACCTTCGCGGGATCCGCCCGCACTCCATCCTTACCGATGAAGCATCCGAGGAAAGGAATTTCCTCAGCACCAAATATACATTTGGATGCGTTCGCATATAACTTATGCTCTCGCATACATTCGAGCACAGCTCGAAGGTGTATAAGGTTCGTCTGAACATCAGACGAGTCGCCTTCCGCACGACTATGAACGAATATATCGTCGAAGTACGTCTGCGCGTACTTCCTATGAGGGCGGAAGTTGAGTCACCAAGCGATTAAAGTAGCTGGTGCATTTGAAAGCCTTGTGGCATAACAAGCCACTCCCACAGCAGGCCGCTAGGAGTGCTGACCGCTGTAAGCGGAATATCGGACGCTCGCATGAGCACCTGATAATACCCGTCCACCAGATCTAAGGCACTGTACACCGTACAGCCCGCCATATTGTTCTGGAGGACATCCTTCCGAGGAAGCGGAGTCTGCATGTGTACAGTAGCTGATTCAGCTTGTTGTACGCATGCACAATGCGCCACTTTCCGTTCGGTTTACTAACACAAAAGGTGGGATATGAGTGGGGAGACTTGCTCTCCGCACCATCCCTGCCTCTTCTTTCCCCTTGAAGAATTCGTCGATGACGTCGCATTGCTCCATGGGGAGAGTCCACTGCCTAGTGACGCAGTATTTGGTTCCAGGAACCAAATCAATTTCATGTCGGACACCCCGATCCGGTGGTAACCCCATCGGCGGGTTGTCACTAATGACATCTCCAAATTCTTTTAGTAAGGAATGGTAAGGGTCCTCAGGATCCGCAAGGATCTTGAGACCGCTTCGGGCATTCAATGCCTGTTTGGTTTTCACCAAAACTGACTCGTCCATCGTGGATGAGGAGTTCAACTCCTCTTCCGGACGTAATACGACAACCTCGTCGATTTCATCTGCTTTCAAAGCAGTTTCAAATTCGTTGAAGGACATCTCCTCCAACGACAACAGTTCGCCTACCCCAGGCAACCGTTCCAGGCTTACGCCT
>CM047582.1:12256894-12278061 GCA_026184515.1 Peronosclerospora sorghi | reverse complement strand
AGCTCTGTGAAAAAGAGTCAGAATGACTCTTAGCGGGAGGTTTCTCCTCCGCTTCGACCTGACTCAGTTCCATGGGTTCAGGACCCACCTTAGAGGAACGAAAGTTCCTCTCGACGTTGAACGCCATCTTGAACGCCTCCCCCAGGGATTCGGGTCGGCATCAGAAAAATTCCGAACGTGCTGGTCCTTCTCTCAGGCCACCCATAAAGACTGGGATGGACACATCGTCCGAATACGCTTTCGCGTACATCCCTGCGAACAGGGTCTTAAGTTCTTGGATATATGTTTCCAAGTCCCTAGTGCCCTGACGGCACCTCAGAAACGCCAGCTGATTCTGGAAAACCAGATCAGGCGTTGCGTACATGTCCATTAGCTTCTGCTTAAGGACCTTCCAGGTTGGGAACAGTCCGTGACTGACTCCGAACATGTAAACGCCCATGCACGGGCTTTACCCGTAATATGGGTCAATGCAAGTCCAACTTGCAAGTGATCAGCGATCACATTCGCTGTGGCGAAGGCCGTTTTGTGGTGAAGTGTACCACAAATTTGGTCACTTTTGGTCCTGGCAGCTGGTCGAATTTCGGATTGGTCTAAACAAGGGGGGATTTTTAGCCTATCAGATTCAAGGAGTGTCAAGAACGCAAGTTTTGGTGAGTCACCTGACATTGGGTATTTTACATATTTTCATGTGGGTACATATTGGGACCGTAGGGAGGTAGTATTGGTTTGAGTTGTGAATTTGCCTAAAAGAGAAAATGTCGTTTGGAATCTTTTGTTTTTGCCTTCGGGCTAACACCTCAACAGGAGGTCGTTTAAACCTTTGCTTTGTGCATCAGTCGCCTCCGCCCCCCGCGGAGTGTTTGGGAGCAGAGGGTCGAGTATTCCCCTCTAGCTCATTATACCCGGTCTGGACGCGCCACACGCGCATTTGGCCAGCCGGAAGTCCCTCATCGGGAGCACACATTGCTCGACTTACTCAAGTTTAAGTCAAGTAAGTTTAGAACGTGCTATTCACTGGATTGGTCTTTACGTGGAGATATCGTTTGTGGAGTGTCACGGGCATATTGGGTCTTCACGTGGACATATTGTCCCACTGTAACAATGGTTGGAGTTTAGTCCGGTTTTGGTCATCTCTCATATTGGTCAGGGGCTAGACCGGTTGATTGGTCTACCCTCTATTATTTCGTATTTGTCAGGTCTAGATCGTTTGGAAGATCGACCTATTGGAATCTATCTTTTGGAAGTGTTTCTGGTCTGTACGTACCTGGGGTGAAGAGTTACGCCCTAGGTACACCTAGCCAGCAAGGTCTCCGATATTCAAGACAGAATCAGATCAATCTGCGATCCCTATCCACCGAGTGTGTAACTAGCCCATTCCATCGGATACACAAGGTGAGATGAACTTAAGTGAATCGGACCAAGTGTCTTCGGATGATGACCGGTCGTATGCCAGCAGCGGCCGATCGGAACAGAATTCGAGTGGAGGTCCGCGGGGTACCCCCCCGTAAGTTGGAAGGCTGGGCACGATGTTGGTGGTCAGGTTGTCGATACAAATGTATTCGATTTCGAACTTGACTCCACCACAATGGTGCGCGTGCCCGGATCACTTGGTGATCGTGGATATCACCGCGAGGTGTCATCAAAGATTGAATTTGAAGATTTGAATTTGGAATCGTTCTGGATAGGGCGTAAATAAAGGCTATCACCTTACGTCTTCGTTCTCGATAAAGATGGCGATGTCTGGTCTGGCCTGGTGGAGGACCAGATCGGGATTTATAATTTTTTTCCACCCCAAAAGGCTCCCACCGGAGCCGATCGGGACTATAGCAAGTCCTGCTATATTCCCGGAAAGGATCAGGACCTTGGTCCTGATCCTATGTATGTGCATAAAAAAGTTGATGGAAAATCAAAAGACGAAAAATACTTGGAAGCTGATCAGAACGATCAGACCAGCCTCCCCAAGGTCCCCAAGCAACCCAAGATTCCCAAGAAAGGGTTGGGAATGCCGGCCGACGAAGACGACCTCGAAGAAAAGTCGCAGGTCGGAGATGAAGGCATCACTGAAGAAGACCTAAACAAGATGTACTACATTTTTGAGCTGAAACGATTTTTTTGTTTTGACGTGGTCTTTCGGGTTTTGAACTTCCAGATCCCCGACCGTCTTCTCGGTCCCACTACCGAGCCGGTCCAGAGTGATCGCCCATTACTGTTGGTGAAAAACTTGGTGGCGATGTTGGCGGAGGTTGGCATTAAAATGCAGAACCCCGCCGATGTCCAAAAACTATTTGAATTTGAGACTTGGAGGCTGAAATCGTCGATGTATACCTTCCACGACCATTTGGTCTCACTGGTGGTGGCGGTTCGCCGCCCAACCCCCACCGCAGAAGTGAAGGTCGCGGAAGCCTCCACACCGCTTGTCAACATTGGTTCTGATGACAAATCGGTTTATCAGTCTCCACCGGCCTCTAACAGCTCATCAGAGTTGGAGACCGGTGTCGAGCGGATGACCGTGGAGGTGGAACATGCCCAGCCTGAACAAAAAAAACATGCGGCAGCAAAGGGCTGTTTTCCAGTCGGGGCTCCAGCGACCCCCACAGGTCTCAGTTCCGCAAAAGGAGGGTATCAACACGTTGTCCATTACTCCAGCTAACGTCCAAACCATCTTTGAGACGATGATGGAGCGTTTCATGGAAAACCGGGTTAGACCACCTCTGCGGCCACATGCCCAAGACCGGTCTACCCAGCAAAGTGCCAATGTTTGCCGAGATGTGGATATGGAATCGGTAACATCTGTGGACAAGCCCACTCGAAGTGGTAAGCAAGTCGGCAAAGGGAAGCGCAAGCCGCAACCGGCCAGACCGCGTAGACCAAGTAAGACAAGTGACTGTGACATGGAGTCGGTCGGCGGTCTTGACGACCACTGTGGGTCAGACGGTACGGGCGCTGGCAAGCCACGCAAGGCTAACCTAGCCTGCACTATTGCTTACGACTTTGGATCTGCTGCGATTCCGCGCATCCGTATGACCGCGACGACCGACCTCAAGGACTTCACTGGCAAGGATGCTGATGAAGACCAGGCCCGGTCTTGGTTCGGTCGTGTCAAGTATGCGTTCCTGCGAGACCAGACCCCGAAAAGTGAAAAGTGTCTGATCTTCCGGGATTTGTTGAAAGGACCGGCTTCCAACTGGATCCAACAGTTAGGTCGGGATGTCCGGTCTGAATGGGACCATCTATGTGCAGAGTTTGAAGGGCAATATTGTAACTCCGGATTTTTCGAGTGCCCGCAAGTATCACCAGATGCAGAAGCGGAGCGACGAGACACCGATCGTGTATTTGCATCGGTTGAACGTGGCTGCACTTCGTGCCGGCATAACAATTAAAGAGAATAACCCGCCGAACGGTGCTGCTCTGGAACATGTGGGTCACTACATTAGTACCCTGGACGATCAAGAACTGGCGGACTAGCTTACTCTGGTGCGTCTTAGGGACGCGGGTGAAGTTGAACAGACTCTACGGACGCTACAGAAGTCGCGTAGGATGATGGCGAAGAGTACTGGTGGATCAGGTCGCTACCGATCCAAGACCCAGACCCAGACCGATCCGGTCAAGAGACCCTGGACCAGACCGACCCGAGCGGTCAAGGCGATCGTAGCCGAAGACAGCACGGGATCGGAAGGGGAAAGTGGAAGTCAATCCAGCCAGGAGTCATTGGATGAAGACCAGTATCGTTACGTCTATGTTGCGGGACCTGCCCCGAAGACCAGGTCGAAAACCGACCAGGTAGACCGGAAGGGAAGAAACGGAAACAATTCCGATCCGGACCGACCTCGTCAGAAGTGCTCCCACTGTGGGTCGAGCAAACATGATGGTCCAAACTGCTGGAAGAACCACGACTAAGGACGCTAAATGATCGAGTAGTGAAGGCATTGAAGGACCACCCCAACCACGAGCTATTGCACGTGAAACGGGACCGGAACAGAAGCGCCGACTACTTCGCGACCAAGGCCATGCAAGAACAGACCGGGACTACGATCACCGAGAAGGCCGTTCTGGATGAATTGGTGAATATAAACAGGCTCCCAGAGGTGATCGGACCCAAGAACGCCCCAGACCAGGTGCATGTGATGGTCGCGACTAGATCGAAAGCTCAGAAGTCTCGCCGACCGTTTCCGAAGGAAATTTTGAACGAATATGCAGTGCAACAGTTAAGGATGGAACGGATCCTCAAGGCGCAGGACGAAGAAGAATGGATTATGAACCTGAAGACCTACCTGCGTGGTGAACTGTCCAATTTGACGAACGATCAAGCGAAAGAGTGCATCAAGATCGCGGATAGCTACGAAGTGGATGATAATGGATTATTGTATTACTGCCGCGATGCCAACCAAGACAGTGCAGACAGGGACCGACTGGCGAAATTAGTGATCCCCGAGTCGCTGCAGCCGGATGTCCTTCATCACTATCACGTGAGTCTAGAAGGGAGACATCAGGGCATAGGCAGGAACTATCACAAGATCAGGTCCCACTTCCACTGGAGAGGTCTTTTCCGCAGTGTGCAGAAATATGTGGGCTGTTGCACGGATTGCGAGACCGGAAAGGTAGACCGGTAATCAAGGGGCGATAGCCCGGAAATATAGAATCTACCTACCCTTTCCAGGTCATAGCGATGGACCACATACCGTCACTGCCTAGATCGACGCGCGGCAACACTGAGCTGCTGATCTGGGTAGACCTGTTCACTGTTCTAGTTATTGCGAAGGCAAGTGCATCTCGGTCTGCGGAGCAGATCGCCCAGAGCTACGAAGAATGTGTGTTCCGAAGATTCGGCGCCAGCGAGGTCATCAGGCACGATCGAGAACCCGGTTTTATGGCCGAGGTGTTCCGGTCGCTCAATAACATGCTGGGCCAGAAACAGAGTGCGACGATGGCATATCGTCCGCAAGCAAATGGATCGGCGGAACGCATGGTGCAGACCATAACGAGGGCGATCAAGATGCACGTTGCTGACCCATACCAGCGATATTGGGACGAGTATGCAGAAAGGCTGTTGTTTGCACTCAACTCGTCGACCGATCGGGTCCGAGGAGAAACGCCTTTTTATCTGGCATATGGATGGGACCCTCGGTCGACATTGGAAGATGCGATACCTATCGGTTGCACCCGGACCCGTGATCGCGATGCGCGACGCTGGCGCATGCAGGTCCAGAAACACTACCAGCATGCAAAAGAAGTCGTCAACGAAAAGCTGCGTCAGGCCACACAAGACCGGGCAGACCGGACCAATGACCAGGTCCGACCCCACGGTATAGAACCAGGGGCTAGGGTATGGCTATACCTAGACCGAGTGAAAGAGGGCTATGCGAAGAAGCTGGATCACATGTGGCACGGACCTTTCCCTGTTGCCGAGCTGATTGGTGAGCACGCTGCCCGTCTTGTAACAACTGGTACAGATTACAAGGTCTTCCCGATTGTGCGTGTGTCCAAGTTGAAGCTGGTCCGAGACTTTCCTGATCGACCCAAAACTCCCTGTCTGGTAGACGAAGAAAAAAGATTTGATTTCGATGAAGCGTTACTGCCGGAGGACAGTTGGGAACGACCATTAGAGGAAGACGAGTTCGAAGTGGAGAAGGTCTTGGGTGTTCGGTCGACCAAGAAGACCAGGTTCGGTCGGACTCACCGAGAGTACCTGGTCCGATGGAAGGACCATGATGAATCAACTTGGGTCGACGAGCTCGATTTGAATTGTGGGGCTCTTCTACGAGAGTTCGAACGAGAACGAGTCAGTCGTAATCGCTTCGCAGTGATGCAGACCCATGAAGACCAAGACCAAGACACGCAGTAGCATCGGTCGGTCTAGACCGGTGTGAAGATGTGGAAGGTCCGGAGTTGACGTGAAATTGTGATGAACTGTGACGAATTGGAGTAGCGGAATGACGAATGTGATGACTGTTTTTCGTTATGGGAGTGGAACTGTTTACGATAACGTGTTTGGTGCAACTCTGAAAAAGTGGTGAAATTAGTTCAAGTGTTTTGATGATCAGACATATGAAAAGAAATGATGACATGTATTACGAGTTATCTGGTTGACTACCTACGACTTCACTTGCTATCTCCCCACAGACGGCCGATGACCATTGACGGATGATGTTCCACTTGATCCTGAAACTGGTTACGCCAGGGGTCCTTCCGGTCAAGCTGGACCAAAGCATCCTTGAGGTCCGCGACCGGCTCAGCGCAATCAAGACCGGGGTACCATGTGCCGTCGTCGGTCAGCAGTCTGGTCTTCTCAACGCGACGCCTTGGCATGTGGAGGAACACCGGGTACAAAAAACACGTTGACGTCACACTCGCGAGCTCGCATACCTTCCAAAATGTACTGGCACAGGGATTGCCAAGCCTCGCCCGCTCGAATACGACGTTCCAGAGCAAGCGCAAGCGACGTCGAAAAAAATTGTTTGGCCGTGGATCCTGTTGAAATTCTTCACCCGGTCTAGCAAAGTGCCGATCCATGGAGTAAAGTGGAACACACGTTCTATCTTGGAGTGTTCGAAGATTTTCCATGGTGCATCGCCGTACAGGCGGGAGATCTGCGCCGACGTAATCAGGTCCGCCCTCCATGCAGACGCGGCAGGGGTTTTCTTGGCCGGTGGAAAAAGCCAGGAGTCCGGAAGAGAGAAAGACCGGGCCAGAAGCTGCTTGGTCAGGGTAGACCGGCGCAAACAGCCGATTTGCCCCGACGACCACGGCCAAGTGACTTCAAACGTCCGCGGCGGAAGGGAGATGGTATTAACCGCCATGTTCTTCAATAAGGCGTACTTGTGAAGCCCGGATGTCCTGGGGAGAACCGAAGGCGCCGGCGTCGCGGATGTTGATACTGGTGCAGCGTCACTTGGCAGACCGGTCTTCTGCTCTAACCCCACTGTCGACGCCACTTGGACGAAACTGTCATGAAAATTCGTTTGTGATTTGGACTGGATGGGGACCATGATCTCGGAATCGCCGGACCCTTCGCTGGAGTCCTCCTCAGACGAGACCCCTGTGTGCTGGATGCGAATTGCAGTACGGCGCGAGGGCGCTCGACTTTCCGAGGGGTTGTAGATGTCGTCCATGTCCGAGTCCGAGTCCATGAGAAACGCCTGTGTCTTGGCTCTCTTATGGGACACTGCACGCCTCCCCCCGATTCCGGGTCCGCGCGCAGTGCCCCGCGCCATCGAACTACTCGGCGCGTCCGCGCGCTTCTTTGATTTTAATGTAATTTCGGGATGCTGAATATCGGCCAATGAGCGACGTCGGTCTTGGTCCTGTTTCAAGCGGTCTTGGTCTTGCCCCGAGGCGACTAAGGTTGCCGATGCGGACCAATCTACGCTGGAGGAAGCAGTCGAAAACGGAGGTAGCAAGTTCATCAAGCGCTGGCGGCACTGGTCTAGTGCCACCTGACGACGACCCGACATCTTGCGTCCAAGCGTCGGACCTGTCTTGACAGGACCGGACCTTCCCGGTCTGGTCTTGAATCGCAATTTGCAACTGGGCAATTTGTCGCGCGAGGTTGTCGCCTTGCATGCACAGTGAAGTCGCATCAAGCTGTCCGTCCAGCTGCTTCCGTCGAACAAGTGTAAGTTGATCCCGGAGATGGTCCAGACGGTACAGCTCATGGCGCGCGCTTATCAGCTCCTCCAAAATGTGTCGAAGCTGGTCAGCGTGATCGTCAGACTGCCTATCAGCATCGACCAAGGCACCTATTGCCTGGACTATGTTGGGAGAGATGAGAGCTGAAGACAAACGAGGGTCAAGAAGAGTACAAGATAAAGACCAAAGATGCGTACCTCGTGTTGCCTGGTGGGCAACCTGGGTCATGAGACGCGTGTTCTCTGCGAGCATATCCTGTATCCGCGTGTCGGCTTCAGTCTGACACCCTTCCGATGTTTGAAGTGCAGGAGAATTATGTGGGCTGTCAGACCGGGCCGACCGAACAGGTGAAGCAAGGTGTGGCGACTCGGCGAATAGAGTCTCTACAAGAACAAGCGTCAAGAGGAGGCATACGAGGATCGAGTGCAGTGAAGGCAGTACCTGACGCAGGTGTCGAAGATGTTTGGTCCATGGGGAAGAAGTATGAGTGACCAAGGTCCAGTTGGTCGAGTGATGGGTGAGTCAGACCGTTATCGTCGTGCGACACGGTCGGACTCAGGGGCGGCTGTGGTGAAGTGTACCACAAATTTGGTCACTTTTGGTCAAGGCAGTTGGTCGAGTTTCCGATTGGTCTAAACAAGGGGGCTTTTTAGCCTATCAGATTCAAGGAGTATCAAGAACGCAGGTCTTGAGTGAGTCACCTGACATTGGGTATTTTACATAATTTTGTGTGGGTACATTAGGGACCATAGGGGGGTTATATTATTGGTTAGTTGTGGATTTTCCGGATAGAGTGCTTTTGGTTGTAGATTTGCCTAAAAAAGTAGAAGTATTTTGGTTGCAGGGTTTTTCTAAGTAGAAGTCCTTTGGTCTTGGTCTATACCACAGCAAGGGGTCGCCGTTTTTCTTTGCACGTACATTATTCGCCTCCGCCCACCGCGGAGTGTTTGGGGGCAGAGGTTTGAATTATCCCCTCTCGCCTATTATACCCGGTTTGGACGCGCCGCACGCGCACTTTGGCCACTGGAAGTCCCTCGACGGAAGTACGATTTGGCGATCTCGACACTTTAAGTCAAGTACGTTTGGAACGTGCTATTCACTGGATTGGTCTTTACGTGGAGATATCGTTTGTGGAGTTTCACGGGCATATTGGGTCTTCACGTGGACATATTGGCTCATTGTAACATTGGTTGGAGCTTAGACCGGTTTTGGTCTTCTCTCATATTGGTCAGGGGCTAGACCGGTTGATTGGTCCACCCTCTATTATTTCGTATTGGTCAGGTCTAGATCGTTTGGACGATCGACCTATTGGAATCTATCTTTCGGAAGTGTTTCTGGTCTGTACGTACCTGGGGTGAAGAGTTCCGCCCTAGGTACACTTAGCCAGCACGGTCTCATATTCAAGACCGAATCAAATCGATCTGCGATCCCGATCCACCGAGTGTGTAACTAGCCCATTCCATCGGGTACACAAGGTGAGATGAACTTAAGTGAATCGGACCAAGTGTCTTCGGATGATGACCGGTCGTATGCCAGCAGCGGACGATCGGACCAGAATTCGAGTGGAGGTCCGCGGGGTACCCCCCCCGTAAGTTGGAAGGCTGGGCACGATGTTGGTGGTCAGGTTGTCAATACAAATGTATTCGATTTCGAACTTAACTCCACCACAATGGCAGATGGATTGTACTTGTAACAGGGTTACATTCGGATCACATTTAGTAGGTGGTGTACGGGAGTACACTACGGTTGGGGTCAGTATTGACTGGTTCGAAAGGTGTTGAATCATTGGTTATTTTAACCTATCAGGGCAGGAGCCCTTGGTGGTGGTGTGACAACCAGGCACGTGTTGGTACACAGGTGGTGTACACTACATTTTAGCTAGGTGCGAATTTGGTAAGTTCTACTTAGTATTAAATATAGTTTACATTAGTTTAAATTAATTTAGGCTAATTATATATTAAATATACATTCAGTTTACATTTCACTCAACCGACTACAGACGCACGACCTCGACCGGTCGCGCGTGTAGTGAGTGCAGTAGCGTAAAGGGAGTCCTCCCTTTAGCTACACCCTTAGTAAGGGAGCCTTATGTTAAGGCATTAGCGAAAGCTAATCGTAAACCAAAGTGGGAATCTTGGCCCCGGGTAGGAGAGCTGTCTCCTACTAAACCCTTTTATAAGGGCGTATCGGCTAAGTAGCGGCGAACGCCGCTTAAAGGAAAGTCTTCCTCTGTGCGCTAGCCGCACCGTGCGTGTACGCACCGGCTACATCTGGTAGCACTTGTAGTCAATCCAACACCTGTGTTGGTAGGCTAAGGCATCCTCTGCAAAGGATGAATCAGGACGATTGGCATAGGTTAACCCTCGTCCAGCAGGAAGCCTTTAACAGGCTGTTATGATTAATGGGTGACGAGGGTATGCAACTCCTAGTGGAGCAGGGCCTTGAGGCCGTAAAGGCAAGGGTCAATGCCCTCATCGCCCATGAGGCGAGTTTAGGTGGAAGTCGTTCCACAGGGGTGCGTCCCCCATTATCATTTAAGATAAAGGAGTTCACCGGGGAGAAGGGTGACAACCTTTATGTGTGGCTGCGAGAAGTCGAAACGGCCTTCGCCACAGCGAATTTGATCGCTGATCACTTGCAAGTGGGACTTGCACTGACCCATCTTACGGGCAAAGCCCGTGCATGGGCGTTTATGTGTCCGGATTCGGTCACGAACGTGTTCCCGACCTGGGAAGTCCTTAAGCGAAAGCGTATGGACATGTACGCCACGCCTGATCTGGTTTTCCAGAATCAACTGGCGTTTTTGAGGTGCCGTCAGGGCACTAAGGACTTGGAGGCATACGTCCAAGAACTGAAGACCCTGTTGGCAGGGATGTACGCGAAAGCGTATTCGGACGATATGTCCATCCCCGTCTTCATGGGAGGCCTGAGAGAAGAGCCAGAACGTTCGGAACTGTTCCGATGCCGACCCCAATCTCTGGGGGAGGGGTTTAAGATGGCGTTCAACTCCGAGAGGAACTTTCGTTCCTCTAAGGTGGGTCCCGAACCCATGGACCTGAGTCAGGTCGAAGCGGAGGAGAAACCTTCCGCTAGGAGTCACTCTGACCCCTTTTCGCAGAGCTTCGAGCCGGAGCTCTTGGCTATGTTGCAGCGGCGTGGATCGCTAAGGTGCTTCCTGTGTGGAAGAGTGGATCATCTTCGAAACAGATGCCCACAAAATCCCCAGCGAGATAGTCGCTGGAAAGGCCAAGGGTTGGGAAAAAGCCCTTGCCCAAGCCGTCGGGAAACGACGGCTCCCAGTAGGTGCGGGGCGCCTTACTGGGGGATCCCTCAGTGCTGTTAAGCCCCAGGGTAGGGGACGACAGCACAAAGCCCCGAGGGAAACGGTGCTTTCTAGTACCGAGTTGGTGTACCAGCCAGGTTTTCTGGTAGTCCTTGCGGACGTGAAAGGCTTTGATAAGCCTTGGAGAGTCTTGATAGACTCTGGAGTGTCTGACAATTATGTCAGACGAGCTTCTGTGGAGAAGAGTCGGCTGTATGCCGAGGCCCTAGAGGCACGTTCTCGTGACGTTGTCACGGTCCGTCTTGCGACGGGCGTACAGGTTTCTGTACACAAGGTCTCGATTGACCTTAAGCTGAAGTTTTCAGACTTCGACAGCTTAGAACGTTGCCTAGTCCTGGATTTGGACTCGAGGTATGACCTCATTCTCGGTATGAAGTGGCTGGAACGCCACGAGCCGTGGATAGACTGGAAGTCTAAGTCCATTGGCTCAACGCACCCGCGGTCGGGTGAAGCATTGGTGAGTCATGAACCCACCTTTGCTCGATCGCAAAAGCGATCTGGCGTGAAACGCCAGAGATTGGGATGTCTGAAATGATCAGTCCCAATGAGGTTAAGGAAGAGTTCCTTAACGAGGGGGATTCGGCGGTTAATCCCCACGCCATTAACGGTGAGACTGGTGAGTTGCCAGTGGCAGAGGTGGATTCCTCTGAGGCGACCCCAGTGGGAGGGGTAGTGACCCCTGTGGTTAAGCGCGAGGTGCTTCCAAGCGAAGAGACCCGAAGTTCGTCTCTTTCGCACGTCGGAAATGATTCCGATTACGCCGTTGTAGGTGAGACCGGCGAGTCACCGGTGGTAGAGGTAGAGACCTCTGTGGATAGGCGCGAGGCGCTTCCAATAGATGGGGAAATTGACTCCCCCATCTGGGTCTCGGAATGAGTCCCGAAGCCAGTAGTCAGCAGTCCTATCGGATGCAGAATAGTGAGACAGGTGTTGTCACAGAAGGCGTAAGCATGGAACGGTTGCCTGGGGTAGGCGAACTGTTGTCGTTGGAGGAGATGTTCTTCAACGAGTTTGAAACTGCTTTGAAAGCAGATGAAATCGACGAGGTTGTCGTATTACGTCCGGAAGAGGAGTTGAACTCCTTATCCACGATGGACGAGTCAGTTTTGGTGCAAACCAAACAGGCATTGAATGCCCGAAGCGGTCGCAAGATCCTCTCGGATCCTGAGGACCCTTACCATTCCTTACTAAAGGAATTGGGAGATGTCATTAGTGACAACCCGACGATGGGGTTACCACTGTGTGGTGAAGTGTTTGAAATTTCTAGCGAAGTGTATACGGAAGGTATATTCAAAGAGTATACGGTGCTTTGGTCGGCCATAAAGTGAATTTTCGGTATTGAAGCCAGTTCAGAAGTAACCAAGAAGTAACAAGGTGAACAGATATTGGAGGTAGATAGAGATCTTCTCAATGCTTATAATGTAATCGAATTTTTTCCCCTTAGCGACTAGTCGTTTTTAAACCAACCAACCTTTTTGACCTATACAAAACCTAAGTCTAAGTGCATCCCGAGGAACCCTTTAAGTGAACGCGTGCTAAGGCGTAATAAAGGTCCTTTGCGGTACTCTAAGTTAAAGGGGCAGCCTGAAGTGTTACCAGGAAGTGCCCATTTGCAGTGACTTTGTATTAAGGTTCTGACGTGAGTACCAAGAACCTGGGTAGTATAAGCAAGAGGGGTGTATTCTATCGCCTCCTTGTGTTGTTTTTGAGTGGAAGTCTCGAAAATTTAAGTTCCATCACGACAACTGGTGACGCGACCCGGGAATTTACGTCGTCTTAATACAAATTTTATCAAAAAATGGCGGTAGTGTCTAATGATGGAAAGAAAGAGCCGGTTTTAAGCTACAGCGCTCTCGGGAGGAAACTGAGAGAACATACACTTGCTCTGAGGCCTGCGCACGCATGTCACGGTATCAACGACATGTGCTGAAGTTACCTGGAGACTCACATAGTTGGTTTTCTCTATATGAGATTCGTAAGGTAGCGAGCGCTGCCCCTGATTTTAGAGTAAAGGAGGATCTCACTTCCTTTGGGGGACTAAAATAGTCGATTGAAGCCATTGAAACGTTGTTTCGAAACTGTGGTTATGATTTCGTGCGACGAGAAGAGTTTGACAACGCATTTGACTTTAATCTGGAGCGTACCGCTAAAGATACCGGCTTGATGGTGTCGTTATTATTAGCGGAAAACGAGTGGAAAACATCCCTGATGTTTTACCGGAAGGAAGCTACAGATGTCATTCCACACTACTATATTGTGGCAGACACCACTCATACGCCGATGAAGGAATACAAACCACCGGGTATGCAAGAGCTGTGTAAGGATGACGAGATGGAGGACACTGTGGAGTGTAGAGATTCAGATGATCCTCCAGTAAGGAAGAAGTTGGAATTTTCATCGGAGGATGAGGAGATCATGACGCCGCCGAAAACAAAACCAACACAGAAAAAACAGGACCCAGTGGTGGCCAATTTAGTACAACTGATGCAAGATGGATACTTAAGTTTGGAAGAGTTGACGAAGATTACTGCATCCCTGTCTGCTAGTCGTACGCCGGACACTACAAGAGAGGCGACTAGTGCCACATATCAGCAATCTGCAATGCCACAAAGGGCGGGTCCCAATTCACAACGATCCTCGCGATACAACGTGTCCAGTGGAAGACACAATGCGTGGTCATCATCGGGTCAGCCTGTCACGGCTATCATACAAAATACCGATATAAAGGCATTTGATGGCAATAGACAGGAAGCGGGAAGCGCAAGAGCATGGGTGTCACGATTTCTCCATGTGGCCAACATTTCACGTTGGGATGACGACCAACGGCTAGGAATGTTTGTGAATAGCTTGAAGAACACGGCGTCTTGGTGGTATGAACAGTTGGCGGATGCCGTGAAGTATGATTGGAGTGCGGTGATCGATTTATTCCAATGGAAGTTTTGTGTAGATAAGGTATCGCCGAGGGTCATGTACTCAAAACTGACCCAGAAACAAGATGAGCCGGCTACCACATATCTATACCGGCTGAATGCCGCGGCGTTACGAGCGGGAATGGATTTTCGGAACGTCTACAATGCCTCATTGTTGGAAGAGCATATCCAACAATTCTTTGACACGATTCATGATCGTGTCATACAAATGCAATATCAGCATATGACTTTCAACAGTATTGAGGAGTTGGAAAGGGTGCTGACGAAACATGAGGCACGTCTAACCAGGCCCGGAAATAAGATGACTGCTCGTAAGAGTGCTGAAGTGGTGTATGAAGATGCGCAACCTAGTGTGCACATGATGGGCGGAGAAGTGCATGCTACGCAGAGGTCACGCGCCAATTATGATGACAAAAATGCGCGATCGAGTACCCATAATAATAATGACGGGGGAGTAATCTGCGAGCACTGCAATCGACGAGGGCACGAGAAGGACAAGTGTTGGAAATTACAGACGTGTGAGCATTGCAAAGCAGTTGGCCATGATGTGAAGTATTGTCGCAGGTTCATTGAGGAGATGGCCGAGATGCGGAGCAAGTTGAAGGCTGGAGAAATAACAAAGATGATGTGGCCGCCCAGTTAAACGCCTAACCCCACAGTGCGTTGCGACCACTGTCGAGAGAAAAGGGGGGGGGCATTGTTGAACAATATGAAGGAAGACCGCGCTCACCCTTCACGGTAAAAGAAAACAAGAAAAATGATACATGTTGCATGGAAGGATCACTCACGATGGACGAGGATCCAGAAACGAAGAATTCACAAGAAAAAGAAGAAACACAAGTTACATTTGAAGAAAAAGAACAAAAGAAAGAAGATACATCAGCGACTGCAGAAACAAAGGATGTCTCAGCCTACGTCACGTTGGTGGACAAAAGAGAAGGCGAACGAGAAGGATGGCAACAAGTGACTGAGATAATGCAGCCAGAAACACAAGTATACATTAAAGGGGCAATTGATGATTTGGAACTGCCGCTAATGTTGGATTCTGGTGCGAACATTTCAGTATTACATGCCAATGTAGCGAAAATGTTACACATAGCAGTCCTGATGTTTGATACCCCGACCAGCTTTTGTGGTGTAGCAGAAAGTACCATTGGCGCAATTGGTTTGGCTACGGTCAAGGTGCGGATAGGCCCATCGGTGATTTTTAATTGTGAGATGTGGGTGGCTAGCATTGATTCCCAAGCTTTAGCGATACTTGGAACGGATTTCCTGGTGAAAGCGGGAGTAATTCTGTACATGAAGGATCAATGTTGCCAGATTCCCGATGAAAGTCCATTACCGTTGATGACTCAGGAAGAGCGAAATTCCCAGGAATATGTGCAAGTTCATGGACAAGTTATGGGAAGTGCAGGTATGGACATTAATTGGACCAGTGTAAATACAGTACGGATGGTCGGAGATAGACCTCCGGCTGTATATGTGATGGATGCTATAGACCCGCTGAAAGTAGATCAGACCAAATTGGAGAGGGAGGTCTATTTGCATGAAGGGGTGGAGATGTCGGCCGAAGCTATGGAAGAACAGTTGGCATTAATACCAGAAGTGGCACAGGGACCAGTGACGCCACCTGATATGGCTAACGCAGACATAGGTGAGCCACCAACCGGAGGAACCTCTTCGTTAGTCGGCAGTCCGGGCGCTGTGGGAACGCCTGATCGAACCTCAAAACTTCTGATCAGCCGCTACACCACAATATCACTGACAGCAGCATGGCGCTTGCACTACCAAGGAGCAAGAAGATCAATTAAGGGCATTATTATATAAGTATGCTGATGGGTTCATAAGCTCCGGTAATGCACTACCGCCACCAGCCAAAGGTGTGGTTTGTGATGTGGATGTTGGAGGCAATCCACCTATAGCACAGAAAGCGCGCAAGGTACCAGCGCATCTCCTCCCAAAGCTGTATGAATTAATACGAGGTCTACTACAAGCCGGATTAATCAAGTACTCAGAGTCACCTTGGGCCTCGCCAATCGTGATCGTGTTAAAAAAGAACAAAACAGACATACGATTGTGCATTGATTATCGAGCTGTGAACCAAAAGACGAGATTGATGGTGTATGCCATGCCTTTGATAGACGATCTGTTAGACAATTTTGAAGGAGTTAAGTGGCTATGCTCGATGGATAACGCGAGTGGGTACTGGGATATACCAATGACAAAAAGAGCTCGGTTAATTACCGCGTTCATTTGTCCACTGGGACATTTCGAATGGCTACGGATGCCGCAAGGGCTAAAAAATGCACCGCAGATATATCAACGCATAGTTGATAATGCTTTGTGGACAATGGTCCGACGTTCGCAGCAGATGGGGATGATGTGTAAGATCGCGAACGATGATACCACCATGGATATTGATGATGACGCCACATATGTTCTAGGGACATACGTACCCTTATCACAAGATGTGTTTCACAGTGGCCAAGTGGTGGAAAGTGAAGAGCAGCCTATTATTGGGAGGCGCTCCTACATTGATGACATTACGTTCTGTGCGAACAGTTGGGATACTCTGTGTATGATGCTGGAAAACCTTCTGGAGTCGTTCAAGTACTGGAGAATCACTATAAGTTTACCCAAGAGTTCATTTGGGAAACGCAGTGTGGAATTTTTGAGTCATCGTATTTCTTCAAAAAGAATTGAGGCAGCCCCGCGTAACCTAGAATCAATTTTCAAGATGGCATTCCCTCAGACTTTAAAGGGAGTTCAACGATTCACTGGCAGCCTGATATATTACCTACGATTCATCGACAATTTCGCGACGTTAGCGGCTTCATTGTATGAATTGACGGACCTGCAGTTAAGAGATGGTACGCAATTGGAACACGCTGAAAAATCTTTTGAGTTATTGAAGGCGCGGCTGGTGCATGCACCGTTGCTTCGACATATTGAGCGTGCAAAGCCATTAAGTGTGATCGTATACACTAATAAGTGGGCATTCGGAGCTACGGTGTGTCAAGAGCATGATGGGGTTCTACATCCAGTGCGATATGTCAGTAAGGTGTTCAAGGATGCGGAGACGCGATACACAGGAGCCGAACAGGAGGTGCTAGCGTTGTTGAAGACACTACATGACGCTAGTCATATTCTTTTTGGACAACACATAATAGTATACGCCAGGTATTCCACGATGCGATGGCTATTCACTTCAAAAAGTCTGACTGGAAGAGGAGTTCAATGGGCAGTGATGTTATCTCCATGGTCGTTAGAGATTATTCGGATCAATCACGAAGGTGGCGGCCTGCCGGCACTGTTGGCCACATCGATAGTACCGGTGGAAAATATGAATGAAGCATTGAAAGACATTGCTCCAATAAAGACACTGAAGGACACGCCGATTATTAGACCCATTCCAGGATTGCGTCGCCAAAGTTCTGGATGTCTTGTCGTTTGATGGTGCAGTACGGATGAAAAATAATCCTAAGGGCACGTTTGGCATGATAGTATGGGAGTTACCCACCTGGGAGGTGATAGCGGCGGAATATGGAGTTCATGATAATCTCACTGTAAATGATAGCGAGTATCATGGATTGATAGGTGTATTACAACTTGCGCAAGCCCACAATGTAAACAAGGCAATAGTGTGTGGGGACTCGAGACTGGTGATTGGACAAGTTAATGGAGATTTGCGCTGTAACCATGCCTCGTTATTGGTTTGGCTGAATAGAGTGCACTCGCTGGTGGAGAATTTTGAAGCAATTAGTCTAGTGCATGTGGCACGCAAGTATAACCAAGCGGCAGATTTTCTTACTCAGTGTGCAATGAAGGAGCAACGAGCAGGGTCAATTACAAGCGAACAACAACTGACGGACCTTAAAATGTTAAATCGACTACCAGAGTTGTTGTACGCGAACGTAGATGAACCGCCGGAACCGGATAAGAATGAAAACATCTCTGAAGGGATGACTAGACCGTCTGACGAGTATGTGGGTGATACCAATAACGAAGAATCCAGAAGTACCAATGAAGTTACTGTTTGGGAAGATGGTGCACACTTATCACCTATTTGTAATTACTCGGAGTATGAGTGAGTCGAAGAAAGGACACCGTCAACATCAAGGAAGTAAAACCGGGGAACAAGGGGCGACCTCAGAAGATGAAGTACGGTCTGCCGATGGTGGTGCTGACAAACCTAATCAAGGGCAAAATGGTGTAGGCCTAGAACCGTATGAAGCAGCGCCCGCCATTAGGTTGGAACGAATAGCAGCGGCTCAAAACGACGACGATTGGTGTGGAAAGGTTATAGCCTATCTGAAATGAGAAGATGATAAGATAAACTCCGCCAGCGAATGGAAGAAGGTGGCGCGCCATGCGATAATGTATGTATTGGACAGTAAAAATGTCCTATATTACGTCGCTTACACACGAAGCAGAATCGACGATCAAGTGTGGAGACTGGTTATACCATGTATCTTGCAGGAGGATATCTTACATGACTACCATGTTGAGATTGGCAGTGGAGCGCATCAAGGGGTTGGAAAAGTCTATTCGCGTTTGAGGCCCAAATATTATTGGAGAGGCATGAACGCCTATATTGAAAGCTATGTTGCGGCGTGTGAAGATTGTGCTACGGCAAAAGGGAACCAAAATACCAAGGGCGCACTAGCGGCAACATTGTGGCATCAAGACCTTTTCAGATTTTGGCTATGGATTTTGCATTACCGTTGCCACAGACCACTATGGGTCATGAAGCACTATTGTGATTTATCTGTTTGTTTTCCGGATATGTGATCCTTATTCCAATGAGAACCACTACATCTCAGGATGTGGCAGAAGCGTATATGATGGTAGTTTATAAGAGGTTTGGAGCGCAAGAAATGCTGAGACATGATCGAGACCCCAGGCTTATGAGTTCGGTGTTCAGGAGATTTAATCGAATGTTGAAACAGAAACAGAGACCTACATTGGCATATCGGCCACAGGCCAACGGTAAACAGGAAAGATCGGTGCAGACAGTGATCAAGGCAATAAAGTGTTATATATCAGATCCAGAACAGAAGGATTGGGACGAATATGTGGCACCATTGGAGTTTGCTTTGAATACTTCAGTGGATTTACATCATCAACAAACTCCGTTCTATTTGGTACACGGATGAGAACCCCGAACCACGATGGAAGCGATGGTACCGCAAAGGATCACTCTGCCACGGAAACAGATGCACTGGATTGGTGATTAGCGGTGAATAAAAGGCACATGGAAGCTCAAGCGCAAGCAGCCATTATCAGGGATCAAGTGAGCTAGGAACGAGCCCAACGACATAATGAGAAGATTAAGTTAAAGCTGTGGTCGACTACAAAAACCGCGTACCGTCCTGGAGAGTTAGTCTGGCTGTACCACGATTTGGTCAAGCCAGGGTTGGTAAGAAAGTTGGCCCACTTATGGCATGGACCATATGTGGTGGACGAACGGGTGAACGACGCGGTGTATCGGCTGGTGATACCGATCACTGAGAGTCGAGTATTTCCGCTAGTACATATTGCCAGGCTGAAGCCTTACATCAACAAGATGAGAAGGCCCCGTGAAAAGATCCATGTTAAAGATGCGTTGGAGTTAGACGAAGAGTTACTTCCAGAAGATTCCTGGTACGAGCCGGGTAAAGACGAGGAATGGGAGGTAGAGTGTATCGTGGATTGTCGAGTGAAACAGCGGACAAGAAATGGACGCCGGATGAAGGAATACCTAGTAAAATGGAAGGATGCCGACGAAATGACGTGGGAGCCTGAAGATAACCTGTCTTGTACCATACTCTTGTACGAGTTTGATGCACAACGGTCTTGGGAGAATCGACATCATGCATCCCAGACGGCAGAGGAGGACATCATTGAAGGAGAGATGTAGAGCCTCAACCGAGGGGAGATCGAAGGTGATCGACGACAAAGAAAGTAACAAGAAAACAGGAAGAATAAGAGAGTGAAACCTCAAAAGATTTAGCACATCCCTATCGCGGACCCATGTTGGTTGTGATGAGTAGAATGCGGACCCAAGTTGGTTGCATTAGGGGAAAATCAGAAGATACAAACACAAACAGAGAATAAAAGAACGACGCATGTTTGAACATAAATGGAATAAGTTGGAATATGTGGATATATTGCATGATTAGCTATGCTGAATGCAGCCATAAGCTAACAAATGAAAATGATGTGGATAGTGAGTCTATGCAGGCTCAATAATTTCATGGAGTGATGTGATGAACGTGCGAAGAGATGCCTGTCAAGGTCCAAGAGGTGAAAAACCTGTACCTCACACATACTGCAAGAAACAACAACAACAAATCAGCGCAAGATCGTACGAAGAGATACCTCACGAGGTCCTAAGGGTGAAAAACCCGTACGGCAGCAACTAGATGATACGAAGAGATACCTATCATGGTCCAAAAGGTGCAAAACATGTATATCTAAACACAAAACAAACCAAATCTACGACAAACCGGCGCAAGATCGTACAAAGAGATACCTTACGAGGTCCTAAGGGTGAAAAACCTGTACGGCAACAACAAGATGATACGAAGAGATACCTATCACGGTCCAAAAGGTGCAAAACCTGTACATCTAACACAACAAGATATGATTATGCCCGCGCATTGACGAACAACGTACGAAGAGATACCCAATGAGGTTCAACAGGTGCAAAACCTGTACGGAGAGAGGCGCGAGGTAGGAAGAGAGAAGAGAAACAACGACTGATATTACGCAGTAACAGCTGAGCCGCAGTATGAAGGGGTAGGAGCGAAAGTTTTAAACTCGCCCCAAAAGTGTAACGAAGCGAGAGAACCACCGGTTACACTAACAAAGGTGATACATGTCAAGGGAAGAAGAAAAGATTAAAGGATATCGTTGGAAGGGCACTTACTGGATGGAGCCATGTACAACAAGTCGCTGGAGTTGGAGTTTACATGTGGAAGGCGGACAGTGCGCAGAACGCCTGTGGAAGCAAACTCCGATGTATTGGAGTTGGGAAGAAATTATAATGGGATTTTTAAGTGGAGCTTATGGACCAATCACGTTACACTGGGTTGTCGCGACGGGGTCGTCCACGACAGGTATACAATTGTATGGATATACACTGGGTGGTCCACGACAGGGTCGTCCACGACAGGTATACAAATGTATGGATATACACTGGGTCGTCCACGACAGATATACAAATGTATGGAGATATATTGGGTCGTCCACGACGGGGTCGTCCACGACAGGTATACAAATGTATG
>CM047582.1:12225698-12256794 GCA_026184515.1 Peronosclerospora sorghi | reverse complement strand
GTATTGCGCGCTTCCTCGCAAAATACAGTGTAAGTCTGTAACAGGATCAGTCCTGTTACAGTATCCGTATTGTTCACGTGTGCACAGCTAACATTGCTGCACATCTCCGTTGCGCCGTCCCTGCGATAGCCTCACTGCGCGCATGCGTCCTCTGCGCAATGCTCCGCGCGCTTCTGTGTCTAGGCTTGTCACCACAGGTCTTCTTCGGGTGCCCCCGCTCACTGGTCAGCATCTCAGGCTTCCGTGTACTCCAGCATGTATCCGGCTCCCCCTTTTCAGTCACTACGTCCGTCTTGCCTAGTTGCACCGTAGTTTCCCAGCTTGCCTTCGTCCTCTTCCTTGACTGACCTCTTCAATCCGTCACCACATGTGTCGCTCTCGCTCCTTGGTGCAGAACTCGGTCGCCACTTTCGCGGGCGTAAAGTGCCACTGTGTGTCCGTCACTTGCTTGTCGTTCCTCTGCCCCTGTCGTCGGAGCCCGTACTTGAGCATGCTTGTGCGTCTCCAACTTCCGCAAAGGTGCACACGCCGAGCCGCTTGGGCTCATAACCTATTGGAAAACGAAAATGAACACATGCATCGACTTCTTGATTCAACGCGTGCCAGACGCGTTTCGCCCCCCCGCCGGAGGCCTCGTCAGTGGCTTTATCAATCTCGAATTGAGAACTCCCTACACTTGGCTCTCCTACCACCTACTGTACTAACTATTCCTTCTAGAACATTCGATATGCCCTACCGTGGGCTACTACTCTGACGTCGATACCTTGAAGTGCTGCACACCGCTGGCGCACTTCCAACAGAGACGAGGTAGCCGGTGAGCTGGACCGCATAGCGTGGCCTGGACGCCGGCCCGACGGTCGTCGACGCCTCCTCGGGCGGCAGCGCTGTGGTCCGACGCCTGGACGCGCGGAGCAAGAGCAGCGACGTGTCGGTGAGGTTAAACGCGACACGATAATTTTTAATCAAGGTCACCACGTTGATAAAATAAAGGCTTATTTCTCTTCTTTGTTTTTATTTAATTGTTCCATTTCACATTGGTTGCAAGGCTTTTCACTTTGGATGCAACAGTTGTTAAATATATATTTTACTTCGCTAACTATTTCACTTTGAATGCAAAAGTTGTTTAATATATTTTTTTACTTCGCTACCTATTTCACTTTGGAAGCAAAACTTTTCATTTTGGACGGGCAAAGGTGTAGATATGTGGTTGAGCGGTCAGAATTTTTTTTTCAACGAGCTTGATTTTGGAGATAAAAACTATTGGTACACGCTGTACTTGTACGCGGGTGATCAGCCACACGGCATGCTTCCCAATCGACTCGGCCATCCTGAACGTGCCGTGCCACCAATGTTCCAGATTCCGGGCATAATCTTCCTTGACTTGGTCTAAGTATAGCCGCAGACTTGATGCGGACTGATGACCGTTTTCTGTTCTGTTCTCGCCTTCACCGCCTCGACCACGCACTCATTAACCTGTTTGCTGGCTAGTAAGTACTGATGTTGACTTCCATTTTTCTCCATGACGCATTACAATCTCTAATTTTCGTACAACCGACCGGGACACAAACTCCAAGCTGGACCTCGTTCCCAACCATAAACCAGGAAAAGTCAAATATACCCAACCATAAACCAGGTAAAATGGGATATCCCCTTATACCAGCCCGACCGATGAGTTTATTGTGAATCCAGAAAATCAGCAAACACGTCCCAATATCGCTGTCTGTCAACAATTACATACACCCTGATTGTCTGGTCAGTGTCACCAGCTTTTCTACTGGCTTGGGGTGGATAGACCATCGTTTTGCCTCTGACCCTAAACTTTGTTGAATTCTTGGAAGAAAACTGCCATAAATCCCCCTGGCTTCAGATCATGTCGGATCACCGTATATTCGGAGCACATACTCCTCGTAGCTTAGCACAACGTGTCGGGAGATCCAGCTTCAGCTATCACAATCCGGTGAACAGATTTGTCCAGATCAAGGAAAGCTCAGTGTGTCCGCGCGACGACTTTGGAAGCGACCGGATATGTATGATCCATTGCGATAAACTGGCCCGGTAGGTCATCTGCATATTTACGGACGTCTCCCCTTTGATCTCGGGAAGCACTTCCAGGTTTCGCAGTCCACGTGAAGCTGCCCATGTATCTCTGGACACACCGGTGGAGTCTGAATGTCTAGCCATCAGCTAGTTTAACTTGGCAAAATTACTTCTTGACCAATTCATTTTGTCCTTGGACCAGATACCTACCCATATCCACTTAAGCACTCCATACAGTGGTTGTAGTACCATTTCAAGTCGCCTGCGTGCTGCGCCATCGCCCAGGCAGGGTGCGCTATATTGTTTTTAAGCGCTATAAGGCCGTTCTATTACATGATCATTTCTATAAGTGCTATTTGTATTATTTGTAATAACCAATGATAAAGTCCAATTCAATTGGATCCGACTGATAGTATAGTTCGAATTCGATTAGGTACGGGATCGCGACCATCATTATGTTGTATACATAGATCGAGATATTCGCTTAGGTACGGGATGACGACGACATGAACTCTGATATTATATGGTTAAGGGAGGGTACCCGTCGTTCCGACGAACTGTTTTATTGAAATTCAATTGAAACTACTGTATATCTACATTTACTTTGAAACAAAGGTAAGAAACTCTTTTTGCTGTCAACTACTGCGTGTGCAATCTCGGACATTGGCTGCTCCCATCATTGCGAGTTTGGCAACCTGATTAAATCTAGTGCTTCGTTATAAACGACGTTACGCATTAGTCATTGATCGGAGTTACTGCCATCATAACCATCTCCCACCATTTGGCGCAGACCATATGGCCGCCGGGTTCTTGTACCTCCTTTGGTCGTTCGATTGTAGTCAAAGAAGACGTAGTTCCAGATCCACCACCCGATCCCCCGCCATTCTCTTCCACACCTGCTTGTACATCTGTACGTACGGGTTGTGATGTTTGAGCATGACTTGAAGTTTCCCATGATTCGCCCAGGGGAGGGTACCGGTCGTTCCGACGAATTGTTTCATAAAAACGGCATTTATATTAACATTCACTGTGAAACAAAAAATCAACAGATCTTTGCTGTCAACGACTGCGTGTACAACGGTTTGTTCCACCTCTCCCACGGAAAGCATCCTCGTTGTCATTGAACTCTCCCTCCCCAGCATCGTACTCAAATTCCCTCAGTGGCACACCCATGCCGACCGTCAGAAAAGAAGCACATAGTAAAGCGGGGTATACTCTGAGAACAATTCTGAAACGCACTGGAAGCATCCGTCGTGTGACTTCAAAAAATGTCGCAATCGGAGATACTGCCGTCGTAACCATCTTCCGCCATGATCGTCGTGGCGACCTCGTTGGCAGTCGGGATGTCGTAACTCCTTCGGTTTATCGATTGCAGGCAAAGCAGACGTAGTTTCAGATCCACCACCTTATCCCCCTCCATTCGCTGCCGCACCTGATTGTACACCTGAACGTACGGGATGTGTTCGAGCATGGCTTTGAAGTTCCCCCATGATGCGCCGATTCAGATGCGGAAATACATTCCTGTGAGTTAACCCGTCGTACCAACGAAACGATTTGGGAGGATAATCCCGCCACTATAACACTCCAACGGCCAATGAAAGCCACGCGCATTTTTTCTCGAAATGAAATCAAACGTAAGGATATTGGCGCTTCAGGCTCCGCATGCTGTCTTTAACGTGCCCTTCATATACTCGATCGTCTCTTAAAGCATCTGCTGCATTTCTTCCATGATGTCAGATTAAGCTGGTCTATAAGCGCAAGATATCCATCGACTTAAATTTGCGGGTTATGTATATAGATCTGTCCAAATTTAGGCGCATTCTCATTGCCAAGTAGGAGACTACCGTTGAGATGATCAAGCCCCCCCAAGTTGTAATAAATGACGCTTGTACCATAATTCTGCACCAACGGATGTGCAAGCAAAGGTATTGTTGTATGTTCGACGAAATCTTTTGCCCCGCCATGTCTGGGATTCAAGCCGACTTCGCAACATTGGTTACATAACTTCAGCAAGTTGAAAATGTGAGCGTGTACAGCGAATATCCTTTGACTCGTCCTTCAATCCAGTGCAGCGCATCGCACTGCCTCCGGCTTCCATTTGGCCGAGTTTTAGACGAATCCTCCGCTCAATCTCGTCGAATACACGACTCGTGGTAAATCCTGTTCACCTGGCCTTCAATCGGCGGGTGCACTTGTGTTAGGAATGCACATTCAGCACTTCAGGTATTGTTGTTCGCATTGCTAATTGCGTAGGCTGTATCCCTTTTCCTCTCTGCATATTGGCCGCTTCTTGCTGTGCACCTGTTCGAGCTTAACGTCGCTTCTGCCTGTGACGGTTCCTCCCCATTTAAGGACACTTGAAATCAACAACCACGGAAGCATATCAAGCAGTGGGATGTAAGAAAGTGTGTTTCAAATATTTAATATGCTGAAAACAGTAGCTAGTATTGCCCAGGAGCGTCGCACTGACGGACAGAAGGAAAACTTCAAGTGTAGGTACCCGTAATACCGACGGGGAACGGGCAGGTCACGTGATCGGAAGACGGACGGAAAACTTCTATATAAGAAGAAGATGTAAGAGCGCTATTTCTAACCAATGGTTAAGTCGAATAGTTTTTTTTTACTTAACTCTAAAAGCGCTATTTGTAACCAATTATAAAATCGAAGTACAGTTCGACTTCGATTATATACGGGATCGCGTACTTAATCGAATTCTATACATAGATCAATATATTCGCTTAGGTACGGTATCGCGGCATAGATTCTGTTACTATATAGATATTACGTTCCTCTCTTGTCCTCTGGTTAGTCATGCGGAGGCGGTGAACGTGTGCTCTACTGCGTATTTTTAGCGCTGGTTCAGCACTTAAGAACACGTTTTTAACCCAAACATTGTGCCTTATGTAGGTGATGACGGTCTTTCAGCCAAAGAGCTATTCGAGCGCGCGCCGATGATTTTAACATTGGCGAACGCAAGACGCTGCACGTGGAATATTATTTGACGCTCGTGAAACCAATGAAAGCTTCCTGCATTTTTTTCTCGCGATGAAATAAAACGTAAGGATACAGGTACTGCAGGCTCGGCATGCTGTCTTTACCGATCCCTTTGTTTACTCGAGCGTCTCTTGAAGCATCTGCTGCATTTTTCCATGATGTCAGATTAAGCTGGTCTTCAAGCGCAAGGTATCCATCGACTTGTATTTGCGGGTTATGTATATAGATCTGTGCAAATTTGGGAGCATTCTCATTGCCAAGTAGGAGGCTACAGTTGAGATGATCAATCCCCCCAAGTTGTAAATGCCGCTTGTGCCATATTTCCGCACCAATGGATGTCCAAGCAAAGGCATTGTTGTATGTTCACGAAAGATTTGACCCGCCAAGTCTGGTCTTCAAGCATACGACGCAACATTAGTTACCGTGGAGCTATCAGTGCTAGTCTAACTTTAGCACAACTTCGGCAAGTTGTGAAAACGAGCGCGCACATCGAAGATCCTGCTACACGCAGCGCACTGTATGCATCTTACATTTGACCGAGTTTTAGCCGAAGCCGATGCTCAATCACGTCGAATACACGACGCACTCCTGATACATCTTGTTCAGCCGACCTTCAATGGGCGGATGCTTTTGTTTCAGGAATGCACATTCAGCACTTCAAGTGTTGCTTCTCGCAATGCTGTTTGCGTAAGCTGTATCCCTTTTCCTCCGTGCGCATTGGACGCTTCTTGCTGTGCACCTGTTCGAGCTTAACGTCGCTCGTGCCTGTGACGTTTCCTCCCCATTCAAGGACACTTGAACTCAACAACCATCGCAGCTGTTCAAGCACTGAGCAGTAAGAAAGTGTGTTTCAATTAGTATATATGCTGTAAAAAAACTACTTTTTCCCAGGAGCGTCGCACTGACGGACAGACGGAAAACTTCAAGTGTAGGTACCCGTAGTACCGACGGGGTACAGGCAGGTCACGTGTTCGGGAGACGGACGGACAACTTCTATATAGAAAGAAGATGTAAGAGCGCTATTTCTAACCAATGATTAAGTCGAATATTTTTTTACTTACTGTGAAAGCTCTATTTCTAACAAATGATTAAGTCGAATAGTTTTTTTTACTTAACTGTAAAAGCGTTCTTTATAACCATTTATAAAATTGAATGTGGAGGGTGAGGAAGAAGTAGATGAGGAAGAAGAGGGCTACCCGAGTATGATAATGTTCATTTGAGTCTGATTGGGCAAATTTGCCGATACTTTTGTACCGTTGAATAGGACAAAAATGACACTAGGACGACTTCATGAGCAACATTATTTACAGAAACATTTCGTCATCCAAGACTGTTTTCTTGCAGTTAAGTTTGCTTTTCCGCGCGTCGTACTTGTCCAAGTGGTGCTTAATCTCGGATTTTTGCTCTTGGCATGACTCTTCCCCTCCTTGCAGCAGCTCACGCGGCTGATAAGTATTTTGTGGTAGCATGAGATATGATGGCACGTCTTGTACAATTTTTTTTGGCGCGAATGTTCATCCACTTGCCGAAATTCCAGTACGGAGCTCGCTCGGTAACTCGAGCGCAAGTCGCAACGCATTGTGTCAGTCTCGGCGGCTCACGCGCTTGTTAAATTGCATCGTAAGTCGCATCGCTTCGCGTGGATTCTTGCGCTTGTCGTCGTAGTACGCAATCGCTTCGCGGTAGCACGTGGTTGTTTTTCATTTTCGATTTGCATCCTTTTGCAGCATTTGCACCGCCGTTTCAACGGCACCACCGCGTATGTACGACAAAATGACATTCTGATAGGTCATCACATCCCATTCCATTCCCTGACTTTTCATCTCGTTAGCAAGCGGATGAATTTTCTCGAGTTGGTTCGTCTCGAGCAGAGCGATCCGCGCGGCGTTTCATGCAAAAAATCAGCTGTCCCTCTTTGGACGGACGCGAATTAAATTTATAAAAGATATCTAGTCCCCGTAGTTTGTGCTCTTCTTTTTCAGCTTTGGCGTGGCCCATAATATTCTCACCCAGGTATACACCACGCAACGATTCGCGGAGGTCTTCGGGCATTGAATCATAGACCTCCACATTTTTTCTCCACTGCTTCCCCTTCGCACATGCCGTGAGGACTGAATAAAAGATCGTCGCTGTCGGCTCAAACCCGCTTGTCTGCATCGTGATCATAGCATCAAGCGCAAGTTCCCAATTTCCAGTTTTACCGGCACAGAAACCTAGGGAAAGATACGTTGACTGCGTCATCCCCAGCCGGCGTTGACGAATCGCACGTACTACGCCCAGTGGACTTTGCACATACTCTGCACGGGTGCAACTGTTAAGAATGTTATTGTAAATAAAGAACACACTACTTACCCTCAGATAATCCCTCGCGGACGCATTTATTGCCACACCAACCACACCCACGATATCAACAGCGACACCGATGATGCCACGCGTTCGCCGTCACTTGCATAGAGAACAATACAGTCTTTTAACCACTTATAAAATCGAATTCATTTAGCGATCGTTGAAAAGCTAACGCTTTCTCATAATAGTCGACCGCAACGTCATAGATTACCAGGAGATCGTGACATGCGGCATACTTGATCCAGATCTGTTCAATAGGAAACTCTTCTCGTCCTAGTAGCTGCTGAAGGATCGTGGCAGCTTCGCGGTCTTGATCCCCCAGCGCAATGTACACGTCGGCCACATCAAGGTACATATCACCAAACACTCGTACATCTTGGGCGAATAAATGCGTAAACATGGTTTCGGCCGTGGCAAAGTCTCGCTCAAAAAGGTGACAGATACCATACTTTACGGCAATATCAAGAGGCAACCTACCGGGGTCCCCCTCTATCTGATCAGGGTACTGAGCTACTGAATAGCGTGCGTGGAGATGATGAATCACACTAATGGGTTCATGATACTTCTTTAATGTAATGTACAAATCTGCAAGCATATTCACGGCATTAAGCTCATACTTGGACAATTGCAAATTTCTTGATGGATCGAGTGTCGTAGCCTTTTCAATACACATTTTAAATACATCAACAGCTTCAACTTCTTGCTCGTTGCAGTGGTAGGCTTCATCGATTTGAATCCGTAGGGACATATCCGTCGGTATCAATACGGTCAGTTTCTTAAAAACTTATGCTTCCCATCGATTGTCGCCTTGTTCACGACACAGTTCCGCATAACAAAAGAGCGCTTGATCAAAGTTCTTTTCATCTTTGACACTACGTCCCACACACTTCCAAAGCTCTACATCTTGTGGCTTCAGCGTGAATGCAATTAAAAAGAACCGCACGCTTTTATTCGATCTTGTCGGTCATCATAAATCATCCCCAATGTGTGGTACGGATCGGTAATCGTAGGCGCTTCTTGATAAAATCCTTCAGCAACATGAATGCCTCGTCGTACTGATGAGACGCATAGAGCATATTCGCTTCACCAAGTACATTTTCTAGCTCGAGGGGGGGGCACTTTCGCGGCCGTACCACTCCGTTTGTACTCACGTCTTCGTCGTCGGCCACTTCCTCGTCTTCTGCGCTTGCGAGACTTTCCCCACAACTGCCGCTCAATATCTGAATATTCTTCTTCAATCATTCCATCTTCTCCGTCACTGGACTGGGGTAGGAATTCATCGTCACTCTCGTAGTACAACACCTTTAGTGAGTCACTTGAGAAGTCGTAAGAAAGAAACAACGTGTTCATACTGTTGGAAGAGGACGAGCCCTAAATTCACTGATAAAACCGTAAATCCACTGATAAAACCCAAAATCCACTGATCATGTGATCATTATCACGTGATCATTCTTAACCGATTTGGAATCATTAGTCGTAAAGACTGCCCAGGTCCAAAGCGACATCTCTTTATTCTTAAGATGCCGGTTCTCTTTTTGAGACGGCTGATGGCCACGCATTTTTTAATGTGCACGATGAAGCCATGTTGGCAAGTGCTGATGATGTGTTCAAGCACTTGTCTATTCGTATCTTAATAATTAAATACATAACCGGTTCTTTCCCAACACTCATAGCACTATTATTCTTCGCACGCTTGATCCGCGACGGTCGATGAAGCTTCTGTCGCTCTTCAATAGTCAGGTCAGCAAACTGGTTTACTTTCATATGATACGGTAGCCCCTATATCAGGTTTGCAATTATTCAGGTCAGTCAATCATAGCTAACTGTTTTGTGTTGAAAAGGTCCTACCTTGCCGTTCTCTCTGTTGATAAAGCAAAGATTGTGATGAATGTTGCACGACGATGAGTAACCTCTGTGTCGTCCTTGTACACCTCTCGATGCTTCGCGGAAAAGCTATCGAAAACCGCCTTTTTTATTGCTAGTCCTTTCGGCATGAGCATATGAATCTATCCACCACAACAAGCAGTGTACATGTTAGACAGGTATACAAGAAACAGGCAAAACAACTTTAGTACATCTTGCTTTGGGAGAGCGGGGCGGACTCCAGTCATTTCCAGACATTTCGGTGCAATCCATCTACGCCAGCAGCGAGGAAAACACATCCTCATCCACGGGGCCTTCACGGACGTATATGTAGTCCTACACGGCACGCAAAATGGCTAATGCAGCAATAAATCCGAGGATACCCAAAGTCAACGCGATGATAGCGCACCATATTTTCGTGACTTGCCGCGTTGACGACTGATGGCAACGCTCTCGACACTCACTGCTCGAGCCTCGTTCTAAAAAATAAGAACGCGATACAAGTTAACGTTAAATGCCGACGTGTAGCATATAGCATAGGAGGACGAGAGTAAAGAGTGAATGCTTATGAGGTAGAAGTCTCTCCGTGGCCGTGACCTCAACATCTTCACTCGGAACATCCATCACAGCTTGTCTCCTGATATGGAGATCACCGACTTGAATACTCGAATTTGATCCAATCGCATACACAAATGGATGATCACGTGATCATGATCACGAGATCAGTGGATTTAGGATTTTATCAGTGGATTTAGGGTTCTATCTAGGGATGTAAATGGTCCGGGCCGACCCGGGCCTTACGTCACCCACGGCCCGGTCCGTGAGTAGACGGATCAAGGTATTGGGATCTGGGCCCGGCCCAGGGGCCGGACTGTCAGGACCGGATCCAGGCCTGCCATGCAAATCTCGAGTCCAAGCCCGGCCCAGGCCCATTTGATTTCAGGAAGGCCCTTCAGCGGCCCAGCTCTATTCGGACACCAAAAACACGTCAATGCACCGCAGAACGTAAACTTCAAAGAATATTGAGCATTTGATACTGATACAGAACAGTAGACTATGGCCGAATGAAAACCCAGTGTTTGGTGTTATCATCACTCACCAATGTTGGTACATCGACAAGGTCGACTACCACCACTACCAGCGTCGTCCATCGGAGGTGTGGTAATGACGCGGAGTCTTGGGGGTAGATAAGCCAGGAAATCTTCTGGGATTCCTGGGGGCACTCTGCTTTATATCCAGTACCTCCAAAGATCAAAAACTCCAAATTTAAGGGATAGAAAATCTCCTAGAATGTTCTCTCCAACCCTACATATCAGGAATTAACAAATACACCATACCCTAAATGAGCGGGTCGGGCCTTAAATTCTCGGCCCTGGCCCGGCCCGTGTGTAATCCGCTGGGACCGCGGTCCGTCCACGTAGCAAGCGGGCCTTAGAAGTCTGGCCCTGGCCCAGCCTACGGGCCTGATAGTCAGGCCCAAGCCCATCCCGTACGCCTGCGGGCCGGGCCGGCAGTCCGGCCCATTGACAACCTAGTTCTATCAGTAGATTTAGGGTTTTATCAGTGAATTTAGAGCTGGACTGGAAGAGTTTGTATCCATTTTGGACTTTGCACTCTTCCGAATAGTGGAATCCCATTGGCTGTTCAGGTAAGCCATACATTTTATGCATATAATAGAGGTTACAAGATTAAGTTGCATTAGTACTGGATAATGGCTACTACGGGACGCACGCCTCTTTGCATCTTCCGCTGATCCTCCCACGCTGAAACTTCGTCAGCAGATGAGTATTTATCGCTGGAAGTGCGCTCAATTATTTGTATTGAGTTTTAACAGGTTATGAGACCAAGTTGCGTCAAGTAATCTCGTGGAGTTTTATTGGTGATTGGAGTGTACTCTCGTGGATATTTTTTCGTTGTTACGTTTCGTGGAGCTAGTGGAAAGTCGCATATGGAATGGCTAGTTATTGACGAACGTGACGGAAGTTTTTATATTAAGTTTATGATGTTTGACTCTGATAGAGATGATGTGTCCTCTGTGGAGGAATTTCGGGCGCTGGTGCGCGACTTGAGGGAAGCCGCGAGAACTCTGAATAACCCAGATGCAGCGCAGGCTAGACCAGCGTCCCCGAAAATATTCCCCGAGCCTAAGAGGGAGGCACCGGTGCGTATACCGCAGTCCGAGTTTCGGGAGAGTCTCCGGAATTACCGTCCGTTCGGTCAGCAGATACACGACCTGGTCGAGGACGAAGGGGTAGAATCTGGTGCACAACCACACCCACAAGTATATGAAGCACCCCGCAGGTCGCCGGCTGCGGCGCAAGGTGCAGGCAGTGCCGGAGTGCCCGCCGCGCAGGGAAATGTACCGGTGCAACACACCTGGTACAAAATACCTAAGCTAAGTATAGACAAGTTTTCAGGGCGCGAGCTGTATCCCGGTCTGGGTGCAGGCTACCGCCAATGGGCCTACTTGTTTATGGAGGCGATTGAGATTGCAGAAATGACTTCTGGCTTCCAATGGAGCGAAAGTTTAAAAGTCAACAAATTTGGCGAACATTTGGAAGGCACCGCCGCGGAGTACTATCGTACTAATGTTGCATGGTGGTGGCGCTAATCTACGTGATGGATCAGATGTTGCTGGGATTCAGAACGAATACATCCCATCATCAAGCTGTCACCAGATTTGCTATGGAAAAGGATGCGCGGCGCAGCTGGACGGAGCATTACTTATACCTAGTAGCTCTGGCTCGCGAAAGTGGGTCGAGTGAAAAGTTAATTGTGGAAAACACTGTCAAGTATGCCACACCGCGGATGAAAGTGATGCTGATGGCGAGGTATGATCCTAGAAGGGAGGACTACATCAGTCATTCTCAAGAATATATCGCCTGGGCGCAAGAACTGGAGGACGACGCCGAGAAGGCTAAGCCAGCCCTTAAGTTGCAGGCGCATGCCGCAACATCTGGTAAGGGTCGGCGCGTGTGCTACGCGTGCGGTGGCGAGGGGCATGTACAAAGGTATTGCCCCGAGAATCATAGAAAGAATGGAAGTGATCGCAGCCAAGGGCCGATCCGTAGAAGCAGTGAAAAGTCTCCAAAGCGTTTCGTGCTTTTGACCATGGATACCACTATAGGTGCATATGTAAATGCATGTGGTAATGAAAGGGGCTTTGAAAATGTTTGGATCATTGACAGTGGTGTAAGTAGACACTTGGTGTCGAACGCAAATATGTTAGAAGATGCAAAGGACTGTGGTCCTGATGATACTTTCGCCTTGCCGGATGGTGGCATCTTACAGGCGACGAAAGTCGGACGGCTTACGTTGCGGACGTGCGACAAAAGTGAAACGGTCGTTATCTTGACCGAAGTATACTTCGCACCGCAACTTTCCAGAAACTTAATTTCACTTGGCCGACTGCGTGAAAAGGGTTGCGCTATAGTCGATGATGGCCACAAGCTGCGGGAGATGATTAAAAGCGAAAAGCTTTACGATGTGACGATGCATGGATCCGTTTGCATTGCCAAGTTGAAAGCTGAAAGGGCGAATAATTTTTCGAAGGATTTCGGCGACATGGTTGCCAATAGTGTGTCAGAAGACGTCGGTCCAGATGTCCACACTGGCAGCCTGCACCACTTCCATATGCGCCTGGGTCACCTGGCCTATGATACCATCGAAAGGTTGGACAGGGACCCCAGATCTGGTATTGCTATGACGGACACGAATAGGCCAAATTGCCTTACGTGTGCCGAGGGGAAGGCAACCAGGAAGGTGCAATTGAGGTGGATTCAGGCAGCAACGCCCAGATAGACCGCATCGGAGGAGTGATCTGCAGTGACCTCAAAGGTCCTACCACTCCCCGTGACAGGCGAGGCAATCGGTATTTGGTCGTCTTTGTGGACCATCACTCCAATTATGTAAGGGTGTTTGAGGTGCGTACCAACGCCATGGCGGCAAGGATGTTCGGGCATTTCATCGCCTGGTTCGAAAACAAGTTTTCGTGCAGAGTGCACGTATTGCGCACGGATGGCGGAGGAGAGTATCGGAACGTCTATCTGTTCTGCAAACAGACCGGTATCCGCCGCCAAGTGACTGAACCAGGAAATCCTGCCTCAAATGGCAAGGGGGAGCGAATGAACCGGACCATTTTCAACATGGTACGGTGCATGATATTTGGGTCTGGTGTACCCCTAACATATTTGTCGGAGGCGGCTGAGTATGCTGCGTACATACTCAACCGTACTCCGAGAAGATCGAATATCGGGCGAATTTCGCCGCTGGAAGTGCTGAACGGCAAGCGACCGACAGTAAATGATATTTTGGTTTTCGGGTCCCCGTGCATGGTTTGGAGGGACCCAAAGAAGAAAACGTTGGCGAATCAAGCCGAGCGGGCCCTTATCCTAGGGAAGAGTGACGAAACAAAAGGTTTCAAGGTGTTATTGCTGAAAGACAGGGTGGTCGTGGTGACGAGGAACGTCACCGCGATTGAAACGCTCAGCCCTGAGACCAGCGAAAAAGTGACCAAGGTGTTAAAAGGTGAACGCAACCAAGAACTGAAGGAAATGGCCGAATCGCGTTCGAGAGACACTGGTTTAAATACTCCATGTTCAGGGAGCGAAATTGACGGAACACCGGAGGCTGTAACCAAGTCAAGTAATGTCTAAAAAGCCGTGCAAGGCACTAGGAAGACGCGAAGGAAGTCGAAGAAGACGGCTAATAGGCAAGAATACGAAGCTTCGAGGGACAAAAGGGCCGTTTCAAGTAATGAAACTCCGAAAAAAATTGTCGAAAATGACGAAAATGCGGAAAGCGCTTTATGTGTATACGCGTTTTGCGAGCCTGGTTTCGAGCCTGGTTTCGAGCCGCCAAGTGGTTTGATGATGCAACCAGACCCTAAGAATTATCGTGAGGCGCAGGGCGGCCCGCAGTCGAAGATGTGGAAACAGGCAGAAATGGAGGAGCTCAAGGCCCTACAAGATCTCGAAACGTGGGACGTCGTTCGCCGCCCTGAGGGCAAGGTACCTCTCCCGACCAAGTGGGTGTACATGACGAAAGTCAGTGCAAACGGGTTGGTTGAGAGGTACAAGGCGAGTCTGGTCGCCAGAGGCGACGAGCAAGATTTTGGCGCCGACTATTTTTCACGTTTTCAACCGTTATGGAGTTGAAAAACGTCAAGTTAATTCTTGTGTTGGCACAAGTGTGGGGGGTAGCGGCACGACATGGCGATGTGCCAAGTGCCTACCCCAAGGCCAAATCTGAAGACTACGTGTAAATTTACTTACCGGTGCCGCAAGGCATGGATATCACGATGGATACATTGCGTTATTTCGGTGTGAGATCACCAAAGGATCTCGCGCTAAAATTAAAGCGCAATATGTATGGTTTGAAGCAGACTAGGCACTTGTGGCACCAATGCCTGTGTAAAACGCTAATGAAGTTTGGATTTACGCAGTGTGTCACGGATACATGTATTTTCGTCAAGCACGAAGGAGCCGAAACGGTTGTAGTCGGAGCATATGTTGACGACCTCCTGGTTACTGGAACCAGTGAGAAGATCGTGCAGAAATTATTTGCAAACATGCAAGTTTTGGAATTGAAAGATTTGGGCAATGTTACCAAGTTTCTGGGCATCCGGATTCAAGGCGATCTGAGGAGTCGTTACGTGCTAGACCAAGAAAGCACAATCAAGGAAATACTGAAGTCGAACAAGCTGGAAAAAATGAATCCAGCTCGCACTCCGGTGCTGACACCGGATGACGATAAGGAGTATCAAGAACTTATGTTGGTGGAGCCGAAGGAGAATTTACCAAGTATGAAGCAATTCAATCGCTCCTGGGCAGTCTGCTATGGGTCGACCGGTGCAAGAGACCTGAAATTTTGTTCGCCGAGCACCGAGCCACACGTAAGACCCATGCACCCACGCTGGGCGATTACAAGGTTGCCAAGAAAATCCTCAAGTACCTTAAGGGAACGAGCGATCTTAAGTTGGTTTTAAAACATGATGACCATCTTCCTATGCCGCTCCGGATTATGGTCTACATCGATGCGGAATTCGCCGCCGACAAGGTGGACCGGAAAAGTGTTTCGGCGATGGTAATGTTTGTGAATGGAGTTCTCGTAAGCTGGGCTTGCAAGAAGCAGACGGCGGTTGCATTGTCAACCCCGGAAGCGGAATTTGTTGCGGCAGCCATGGCCGGAAAGGAGGCATTAGGCCTGCGAGAGCTGGTCGCTGAAATTGACATGCATGCCAAGACGACGCTCATGTTTAAAATGGATAATCAAGCTTAATTACGACAATTGAAAGATGAGGCGAGTGCGGCGAACTCGAAGCACGTGGACATCAAGCTAAAATTTCTGAAGGACTATGCCAAGAAGGGCATTGTTTTGGCAAGCCACGTACCGAGCGAAGAGATGTTAGCAGAACTACTGACCAATGACTTGGGAGCGCAGCGGATTCAAGTGTTTCGTGCAGCGCTAGGCCTGCAGGGATGGTGTCACAGCCTCCGGTCTTCCAGGAGGATTGTTGGAAGAGTGTGTATCCATTTTGGACTTTGCACTCCCCCGAATAGTGGAATATCATTGGCTGTTCAGATAAGCCATACATTTTATGCATATAATAGCGGTTACAAGATTAAGTTGCATTAGTGCTGGATAGCTACCTAGGTAACCATACATAATATACTTTACTTTCCTTTTTGCATTTATATAGTGAGCACACGCACTGGACTCTCTCTGATTACTACGCGACGCACGCCTCTTTGCATCTTCCGCTGATCCTCCCACGCTGGAAGTTCGTCAGCAGGTGAGTATCGAACGCTGGAAGTGCACTCAACTATTTTTATTCAGTTTTAACACAAACCATCGCAGTCTCGGTCATCATTGTCCATTATACTCAATTCGCGTCAAGTTTCCCGATTTAATCCTGTGGAAGCGCCTGTGCGTCTCCCATCGCTTCCTCGAGCAGCGACCGGAACTACATGGTCGTTTCGGTTTTGACTGGTACGCAGCGTAGTATAATTCGATAATGGGAAGCCCTAAACACACACCCTATTTTCCCTAAACTCACACCCTTATGTGATTGGTTAAATGCATTTCTCGACAGCTCGACGTTGCGAAATGACTTAAGCCGCACATCCTTAGATGATTGGTAGAGAAGTAAGCAATTGTTAACTATTATGCTGGTTTTCACGCGGAACGCGAAACCTCATACTACGACTCCACCAACATCAACAATCAACAGCGATGGCTTCAGCTTCTTCCTCTGCTACCACCCCCGCATCGTCTTCTGCTTCCCCCCCTGCTTCTTGGGTTTGTGTATCGCCACTGCCAACGGATGCATATGAGACATTTGAAGCAGACAAGCAGACAGCTAAACATTACGCAATGAGGGAAGGCTTCGCGGTCGTAATTAAACGCTCCAAGGCAGGAGGAACGCCACCGAAAGTACGCCGAGCATGGTTAGATTGTGCTCAAGGTGGAGAGCACAAACCAATTCATGGAATGTCCCGGGTGCCGCTTAGAGAAAGGGGCACCAAGAAAGTCGGATGACCGTATGAAATTATACTCTCACGTGATCATTCGGACGGACGATGGTTTCTATCAACTGTTGAAGAATCGCATGTTGGACATGCCTGTCGCAGTCAGCCACAACAACTGTCTGCTATTCCAGCTGTACGAAGGGTGACGCACACAGCTGAGACATTCAGCAGAGCCGTTGCAATGCGTCGGCAAGGTGCGACCCCCCGATTCATTCTTAATGCTCTCGCGGAAGAAGCAACAGATATGCTGCTGTTGAAGAAACGGGACGTAGAGAATATGTTGCAGAAAGCGAAACGTTTTAAGCTACATAGTTTGACACAGATGGAAGCCTTGATGGAGCATCTGAAGCAGAAGCCAGTGGTTTCCACAACAAAACTGGACGATAACAACCAGGTATCCCACTTATTCTTTTAACACACAATGTCGATTACGTTCACAGGAAGATACAGCGATTTAATCATCAGTGATGCGACGTACAAGACCAATGCATACAAAATGTCTTTGATGCACGTTCTTGTTGTCACAGCAACGAATCAATCTTTCTCATCATCATTTACGTTTCTTCCAAGCGAAACGGCAGAAGATTATATTTGGGCAATCAACCAATTAGATCGCACGGTTATTCAGCCACCCGCTGTTTGCATCATCAACTGTGAGTATGCGCTGATCACTGCAATTAGGACCATTTGCCATCAACAAAATACCCCTATGTCGCTGGCACATATCAAAGAACATCATCACCAATTGCAAGAAGAATTTCGCATCGAAAGAGAATTGGGATCACTTCATTGCTGAGTGGGTCAATATCTTGGATGCACCAACAGAAGATCAGTTCTTTGAACGGTGGAAAAACCTAAAAGAGACCATTGACCAGGACACTATACGATACATTGAGGCGAACAAAGTCCCATTTCGAGAGCACTTCGCATCATTCAGCATCAACAGGAACATGCATTTTGGCCACAAAGTTACATATCGTGTGGAAGGAGCACACTGGGCGCATGTGAAAGGAGGAACTCTTCGTTTAAGTGGGTCGCTGCTGGACATCTACGAACGCATTAATGTCTCTGTCGTCAATAGGCATCACGATGTGATGCATCAGATGGAAAAAAGAGAAGTCGGAAGCCCTGACATCGCTGCCAACGCAGATTTTTTCTGGTGTGTTTCGACTAATCTCTCATCATGCGCTGAAATTGGTCAAATAAAAAGGAGTATACTCGGGCAATTCATGATGATCTCGTCAACTGCACGAAAATTCAGCGTCGCGTGTATGGTATCCTTGTGCGCATGAGATTCAGGTGTGTTTAGAACAGGAGAAGACTCTTTCTGTTGAAGCATTCCATCGGCGGTGGCATCTGGATGATATTGACGTGCCATTGGATCCTGACATTCATGGAATTTTGGAGCCTGCCCACATCCAGCGTGGCCGTGGTAGAGAATCTGGAAGAAGACGACATGTCAGATCAACGCAACGAAATCCGTGTGAATTCGAACAGGTGCAACAAGAACTATCGCAAGCGTCTAGGGCGTCGCAAAGATCTTCATCAGCGCAAAGCATACCACAGAAATGTACACATTGTGGAATAGTAGTCCACAATCGACGAACTTGTACAACAACACCGGTGCAATCAGCGGCGGAGGCAGCGGCATTGGCAGGGGCTAGGGTAGAATCGCTATCATCACTGCCAGGCTGTATGATGGAAGACTCCATTACCCAACTTCCATCTCACTGATGTATTTCAGTGTCGACAGCCTGATATTCTTCATCATCATATTCATCAGGAGGGATAGGTAATAATTGATTGTTGGTCATCAACTTCAATAAGAATGTTGCATTTCTTGACCATTTCCTCGTCATTTGTTGCTGTGCAGCAAGTTTCTTTGTGCGTTAATCAGGCCCATACATGATGCTGGTTGCAAAACAATTATCCTTGGTGTGACGGCTGCATCTCAGGTCCCTCTTCCAAGCTTGTGTCGAGTAGTTTTGAGCGCAATCTATCGGTTTGTCGGTAAAACTCACCATGTGCGCATGTGGGCCTATTGTGTTTAATGATAGGGCTGCATATGTCGGTAGTTTAGTTCACAGATTCTTTAAGGTGAGCGCGCTTCCACATTCACATTCATATCGACAATATCAACGTAAGATGGGCAGCTTGTACAAGTATAGATGGTTCCTGCACGGCTCCTCATCGATTAGGTCACTGGAACTTCTGAAGGACCTTCCTTGAAACACATCTTTAGCAAGGAAAATGGTTTTTTGCTGGAACCAAGCAGACATGCGGCGGTAAGAGCAGGGTCTTCGCTTCCCATTTGGCCAATACCTCATCCGCATGGAGCTTGCATTTTGTGTGTTCCGGGAGCAGTAGTTTGCATAGAAAGGGTCTCACTACCACATTCAAGGAGACCCCGCCCTCCCTCTACAAATGGTAGCGGTTGCCTATGACAATAAACAAGATTTTCACCCCAGCATCCGTGCACCGTAGTTCCCTTTACATCCGGACACACAAGATTCCGTAGCTGTCTTCGAAAAGAGCTTGTCGTTTTCGCCCAAGTGTGGTTACATAGATAGTGGAGACTCAGAATTTGTGGTGCTTAATGCCATATTTTGCAAGAGTTGTCAGTGCTGCTTTTATCTCCTTTTTCTTCTGCAAACCCCAGCGCGTCTTCTATCTCTTTTGGCTTTTTTGGAACTGTCTTCTCATGCTATTGTGGGAGCTTCTTGGTGCATACTGAGTGACCCCTTTCTCCTTTGACTTGGACTGAAGCACCACCATTGCAAGCTCATCCGAACTTCATGTTGCTTCTGCAGCAAAGGCAGTGGTGACTTTCCATAAGAGTTCTCTGCCTTCCTCTTCTTAGGGCAGAATCTCTGTAATATGGTGTGAGCTGTTTCATCAGCATTATATCATCGTAACCGATTGCTTGCTTCTGTACCAATCAGATCAAGGGTGTGAGTTTAGGGAAAATAGTGTGTGTGTTCTAGGGCTTCCCTTCGATAATATATAGAGTATGAAAAACACACTACTTAGTACAGTTCGACTTCGCTTAGGTTCGGGATCGCGTATTTAATCGATAATCGATTCATACTTAGATCAAGATAATTCGCTTAGGTAACGGGATCGCATACTTATTCGAATTTATACATAGATCAAGATATATTCGCTTAGGTACGGGATTACGACGACATGAATTCTGTTAATTTTAGATGTAATTTCAGCCACAGTGATTCTGCCTTCTTGAATAATGCTTTCTCTGAAACGGCCGATAACTCTTTCTGTTGAAATTACGTGTAGTCATTTTGGTCTTAGCGTCTTTTAATGGTAATGAAACCCCATTGGCTGAAATGTTTATATGCATTTTCAGTTTACAACTCAAGGTTAACTTTGTAGTATTGTTATATTTGAGTTAAGTTATTTACATATTATACTTTCCATTTTACTATAAACCGACTGAGCTGAAAATTCCAGTTCGTGGCAACCGTCGCACACCAGTCTCTTCCTACGCGAGATCCTACCTGGTCAAAACTATCAGACCAGGTAGTATAAGATCTCAGCTAAAAGCACAAGTGTTTTACAACACCTTCATATTTCTGTACTCCTTCGGTAAAATTCTGAGCTTCAAACCATACCAACTAATTCAGCAACTGTGAAATTTTTGTTGCTCTAAAAGCCTTCGTCAGTAAGTCAGCCACCACGTCTTGTCTTCATTGGCTACGTGAACTGGTTTCATTTACTCTTTTTAAAGTAATCTTTAGATGCATTAACTTAAATTTCACATCTACTGTTTGCGCTAGATGCGCTGCTCTTGCTTACAAGTTGTCTTAAAGCTGTTTGGTGATCAATTTGCGGTATCACTTTTCCACCGACTGTAACAGCCACTAGGTCTGCCTTGCGGTCGGTAAAGTCACTGCTCCCAGCTTACAACTCTATCCCGCCACAATTTCTGTAGGAAATTGACACGAGTTGGGAGAAGGGCCAGTTTTCTATAGTTACTATACCGGCCTTTAGTGCCTGATAGTCTGGGAGTAAGTTTCTGTAAAGAAGCGCGCCCTACGTGATCAGCGTAGGGGCGCACGGAAGAAAGTAAGTGTTCTCTGAGTTTTAGAGTAAATTATACTAATTATAAAAGTGACATAAGAACCTAACCTAAAATTCCTAATAAAAGCAAATATACAGTTAAAATTTCAAAGCAGCTAAGAATGCATAAGTGGCCACTGTGATTGCGCTTCACTTGAATTTTGTATATTCTCATGCCGGACAATACACATCAACTTAAAACTTCAGTAATTTCATTTACGTACACCACGGCGGCGCTAACGCTCTCTCCATCATATTTATTCCCAGCAAAATATGCGCTAGAATAGGTAATTATGTAGATTTTTTCATCGTGTTGCAGTGTTAGCTTACGGTTACAGTGACGATTAGTCGTCCATGTAGACCCCGACCAGTGTCGTACATCGTCCTGTCGCCTTACTCCAAGTGTCGCTCCCGCTACACTAGAAAACGTTTCCGAAAATATTCGTGCCATATACGTCCGGCTTGCTTCAGTCGTAAAGTTTGCGCTTCAATTGCAGCAACAGCTCTTTATCATATCGTTCAACGAAAGATTTCTACTTTTGTTTGGGAATATATATCTCCTCGGGTGGAAGATTGTTGAAAAACTAAATAAAAGTCTTTAGACACTTCACGCGATCTATAATCACCTGCTGACAAAGTTTGAGCAAGGGAGGATCAGCGGGAGAGGCAAGCTAGCAATCGCCGTCCGACGGCCGTAGAGAGTTCAGTATGTGTGTGCTTATGCATATGCAAAAATGAAAGTAAATTATATTATGTATGGTTACTTAAGTAGCTATCCAGTAATAAATGCAACTTAAGCCTGTAACCGTCGATATATGCATAAATGTACGCAATCCCGAACAGCCAATGGGATTCCACCATTCTGGAAGAGTGCAAAGTCCAAAGTGGATACACACTCTTCCAACACTCCTCCTGGAAGACCGGAGGCTGTACCACCATCACTGCAGCCCTAGAGCTGCACGCAACACTTGAATCCTTTGCGCTCCTAAGTACTTGGTCAGTATATCAGCTAGCATTTCTTCACTTGGCACGTGACCTGCAGAAACGATCCTCTTCTGTGTGTAGTCCTTCAAAAACTACAACTTGATGTCCACGTGCTTGGAACTTGCTGCGCTCGCTTCATTTTCCAGTTGTTTTATGGCCGCTTGATTATCCATCTTGAACATAAGCGGGGTCTTCGCATGTATGCCGATCTCGGTAACCAGCTCCCGCAATCCTAGCGCCAATTTTCCAGCCATATCCGCAGCAACGAACTCCGCCTCCGCGGTCGACAACGCAACTGCTGACTGCTTCTTGCAGGCCCAATTTACAAGCACTCCGTTGATAAACACCACCATTGCCGAAACGCTTTTTCGATCTGCCTTGTCGGCAGCGAAATTTCCATCGCTGTATACCATGATGCGCAGTGGAATAGGCAAGTCTTCATCATGCTTCAGGGAAATCTTGAGATCACTCGTTCCCGTAAGGTACTTGAGGACCCTTTTTGAAACTTTGTAGTCGCCCAGCGTGGGTGCATGGGTCTTACGTGTGGCGCGGTGCACGGCGAACGAAATATCAGGACGCGTGCACCGGGCGACCCATAACAGGCTTCCCACGAGCGACTGGAATTGCTTGATGCTCAGCATATTTTCCTTGGGTTTCACCAACAGAAGCTCCGGAAACTCCTTGTTTTCATCGAGCGCCAGCACCGGAGTTCGGGCAGGTTCATCTTTTCCAACTTGTGCACGCTTAAAATTTCCTTGATCGTGCCCTCCTGGTCTAGGACGTAACCGCTCTTCAGATCTCCTTGAATCCGAATGCCGAGAAACTTGGTAAAGCATTCCAAGTTCTTCAATTAAAGTACTTGCATGTCTGCAAAAAATTCCTCCACAATTTTCTCACTGGTTCCAGTGACCAGGAGGTCGTCGACATTCGCGCCGACCACAACCGTTTCATGTTTTGCATGCTTGACACAAATGCAGGTGTCTGTAACACACTGCACAAAATCGAACTGCATCAACGTCTCACATAGACACTGGTGCCACAGGCGTCCTGCCTGTTTCAAACCATATAGGTTTCGCTTCAATTTGAGCGCGAGCTCCTTCGGTGATTTCACACCAAAATCACGTAGTTTTTTCACCGTGATTTTCATGCCTTGGGGCACCTGTACATATATTCCCACGTCATTTTCTGACTTTGCATTGGTGTAGGCACTTGGCGCATCGCCATGGATTGCCGCTACCCCCATACTTGTGCCAACACCAGGAGCAACTTTACGTTGTTCAACTCCATAACGGTCGAAAACGTGAAAAAATAATCAGCACCAAAAACTTGTTTATCACCTCTGGTGACCAACTTCGACTTGTACCTCTCAGCCGACCCGTTTGCACTGACTTTCGTCTTGTACACCCACTTGGTCGGAAGAGGTACCTTGTCCTCGGGGCAGCGCACGATGTCCCATGTGCCTAGGTCCTGGAGAGCCTTGAGCTCCTCCATTTCCGCTTGCTTCCACATCATGGTTTGTGAACCACCATGCGACTACCGATAATTCTTCGGATCCGACTGCATTGTCAATCCACTCGTTGGTTAACATCTGGATCGCAGAGCGCGTAGACGCATAGGGCTCTTCCAGCATTTCCACCGTTTTCAGTAATTGTTTTCAAAAAATCATCACTTGTAGCTGCCCTTTTAGCCCTCGGCGCTTCATACTCCTGCCCTTTGGAAGTCTTCTTTGACTTCCTGCGTGTCTTCCGTGTTCCCTGTTCAGCGTTTTCGGCGCGTTTCAACGTGGCTGCAGGCTCCGGTATTCCGCCACTTTCACGACCTGAATTCGACGTATTTGAATCGGTCATTCTCGAGCGCGATTCAGCCAAATCTTCCAGCTCTTGATTGGATTCACCTTCCAATACCTAGGTGACCTTATCGCTCGTTTCAGGGCTGAGCGTTTCGATCGCGGTGACATGCCTCGTCACCACGACCACCCTGTCCTTTGACAACAGCACTTTGAAGCCCTTTGTCTCATCACTCTTGCCCAGGATGAGAGCGTTCAGCGTGCTTTGTCAATGTTTTCTTCTTCGGGTCCCTCCAAACCATGCACGGGGACCCGAAACCCACAATGGCATTGACTGCCGGCCGCTTGCCGGTCAGCACTTCCAGCGGCGAAATTCGCCCGATATTCGATCTTCTCGGAGTACGGTTGAGTATGTATGCAGCATACTCAGCCGCCTCCGAGCAATACGTTAAGGGTACACCAGACCAGAATATCATGCACCGGACCATGTTGAAAATGGTCCGGTTCATGCGCTCCGCTTTGCCGTTCGAAGCAAGGTTTCCAGGCTCGGTAACTTGGCGGCGGATACCGGTCTGTTTACAAAACAGATCGACGTTTCGATACTCTCCGCCGTCATCCGTGCGTAGCACATGCACTCTGCATAAAAATTCATTTTCAAACCAGGCAATAAAATGTCCGAACATTTGCGCAACCTTGTACTTCGTGCGCGCTGCAAACAATCGCACATAATTCGAAAAATGGTTAACAAAAACGACCAAGTAACGATTGCCGCGCCTGTCACGGGGAGTGGTTGAACCCTTGAGGCTACTGCAAATCACTCCTCGGATTCAGTCAATCGGGGCGTTTCCTCCTGAATCCGCCTTCGGCTGCGCCTTTCTGGTTGCCTTGCTCTCTGTACACGTGAGGCAATTTGGCCAATTTGTGTCAGATAGTGCAATCCCAGATATGGGGTCCCTGGCCAACCTTTCGATAGTATCATAGGCCAGGTGACCCAGGCGCACATGGAAATTGTGCAGGATGCCAGTGTGCACGTCCGAACCGACGTCTTCCAGCACACTGTTTGCAACCATGTCTACGAAATCCTTAAAAAAAATCATTTGCCTTTTCGGCCTTCAGTCTGGCGATGAACACCGATCCATGGGTCATCACATCGAAAAGTTTCTGAGTTTTCAACACGACTCGCAGCTTGTGACCATCATCGACAATGGCGCAGCTCTTTTCACGCAGCCGACCAAACGAAATCAGGTTTTTGGCTAGTTGCGGTGCAAAGTATACTTCGGTCAAGACAACGACCGTATCGCTTTTGTCGCACGTCCGCAACGTAAGCCGACCGTTTGTCGTGAAGGAACTTAAATTTTCGAGGTTTCCACTCAAAAACAACACAAGGAAGCGATACAATACACTTCTCTTGCTTAAACTTCCCAGGTTCTTAGTACTTACGTCCGAACCTTAATACAAAGTCACTGAAAATGGACACTTTCCTGGTAACACTCAGGCTGCCCCTCAACTTAGATAACCGCAGAGGATCTTTATTACGCTGTAACACGCGTTCACTTAATGGTGTCCTCGGAGTGTACTTAGTTTTTGTACAGGATTGGAAAAGGTTTCTTTTGGTTGGTGTGGTGACTGCTCGTAAAGGGGGAAATTTGATTATATTAAAAGTATTAAGAAATCCTATATCTACCTTCAGTATCTGTTCACCTTGTTACTTCTTGGTTACTTCAGCACTGGCTTCGATATTATCCAGATCTGCGTACTTATCCAGGCCTGCGTACTTATCCAGGCTTGTCGTGGACCATGATGTCATGGACCATTAAATATCACGTGATTGGTCAAAACCATCCAATCGTATGCGACCGATGCATACTTATCCAGGCTTGTCGTGGACCATGATGGCGTGGACCATGATGTCGTGGACCATTAAATATCACGTGATTGGCCAAAACCATCCAATCGTATGCGACCGATGCATACTTGTCGTATACATTCAACCGTAAATTCCTGTAACGGGGTTACATTCGTGTGACACTGATTGTTGGTGTACATGAGTACACCACGGTTGAGGCCAGTATTGGCCGCGTTGAAAGGTTTTGAACCATTGGTTATTTTAAAAAATCTGGGCAGGAGCCCTTGGGGGTGGCGTGTCAGCCATCCACGTGTCGGTACATAGGTGGTGTACACTACATTTTAGCTACGTACGAATTTGGTATTTTCTACTTGGTCTTACATATAGTTTACATTAGTTTAAATTAATTTAGACTAATTACATATTAAATATATATTCAGTTTACATTTCACTCTATCTTACAGACGCACGACCTCGACCGGTCGTGCGTGTAGTGAGTGCCGTAGCGTAAAGGGAGCCCTCCCTTTAGCTACACCCTTAGTAAGGGGGCCTTGCCGTTAAGGCATTAGAAAATGCTATAGTAAACCAACCCGGTAATCTTGGCCCCGAGTAGGAGAGCTCTCTCCTACTAAGCCCCTTAATAAGGGCGTATCGGCTAAGTAGCGGCGAACGCTGCTTTAAGGAAATTCTTCCTCTGTGCGCTAGCCGCACCGTGCGTATACGCACCGGCTACATCTGGTAGCACATGTAGTCAATACAAGACCTGTTTTGGTAGACGACAACATCCTCTGCAAAGGATGAATCAGGACGATTGGGATAGTTTGACCCTCGTCCAGCAGGAAGCCTTTAAAAGGCTGTTACCCTTAACGGGGAAAGAAGGCATGAAGCTCCTAGTGTAGCAGGGCCTTGAGACCGTAAAGGCAAGGGTAAATGCCCTCATCGCTCGTGAGGCGAGTTGTAGTGGAGGTCATTCCACGGGGGTGCGCCCTCCATTATCGTTTAAGATAAAGGAGTTCACCGGATAGAAGGGTGACAACCTTTATGTGTGATTGCGAGAGGTCGAAAAGGCCTTCGCCACAGCGAATATGACCGCTGATCACTTGCAAGTGGGACTTGCATTGACCCATCTTACGGTCAAATCCCGTACATGGGCGTTTACGTGTCCGGACTCGGTCACGAGTGTGTTCCCAACCTGGGAAGTCCTTAAGGAAAAGCTTATGGACATGTTAGCCACGCCTGATATGGTTTTCCAGAATCAGCTGGCGTTTTTGAGTTGCCGTCAGGGCACTAGGGACTTGGAAACATATGTCCAAGAACTGAAGACCTTGTTGGTAGGGATGTACGCGAAAGAGTATTCGGATGATGTGTCCATCCCCGTCTTCATGGGAGTCCTGAAAGAAGGGTCAGCACGTTTGGAACTATTCCGATGCCTACCCCAATCCCTGGAGGAGGCGTTTAAGATGGCGTTTAACGCCGAGAGGAGCTTCCGTTCCTCTAAGGTGGGTCCCGAACCCATGGATCTGAGTCAGGTCGAAGCGGAGGAGAAACCTCCCGCTAAGAGTCACTCTGACTCTTTTTTGAAGAGCTTCGAGGCAGAGCTCTTAGCTATTATTCAGCGGCATGGGCCGCTGAGATGCTTCCTGTGTGGAAGCACGGATCATCATCGGAACAGATGTCCGAAAAATCCCCAGCGAGATACTCGCTTTAAGGGGCCAAGGGAGGGGAAAAAGTCCTTCCCCAAGCCGTCGGGAAACGACGGCTCCGAGTAGGTGCGGGGCGCCCTACTGGGGGATCCCTCAGTGCTGTTAAGCCCCAGGGTAGGGGACGACACCACAAATCCCCGAGGGAAAAGGTGCTTTCTAGAACCGAGTTGGTGTACCAGCCAGGTTTGCTGGTAGTCCTTGCGGACGTGAAAGGCTTTAATAAGCCTTGGAGAGTCTTGATAGACTCTGGAGCGTCTGACAATTATGCCAGACGGGCTTCTGTAGAGAAGAGGCGGCTGTATGCCGAGGCCCTAGAGGCCTCGGCACGTTCTCGTGACGTTGTCACATTCCGTCTTGCGACGGGCGCACATGTTTCTGTACCCAAGGTCTCGATTGACCTTAAGCTGAAGTTTGCAGACTTCGACAGATTAGAACGTTGCCTAGTCCTGGATTTGGACTCGAGATATCACCTCATTATGGGCATGAAGTGGCTGGAACAACACAAGCCATGGATAGACTGGAATTCTAAGTCCATTGGCTCAACGCACCCGCGGTCGTGTGAAGCATTGGCGAGTCATGAACCCACCTTTTCTCGATCGCAAAAGCGATTCTGGCGTGAGATGCCAGAGATTGGGATGTCTGAAACGATCATTCCCAATGGCGTTAAGGAAGAGTTCCTTAACGAGGGGGTTCGGCGGTTAATCCCCGCGCCGATGTAGGCGAGACTGGTGAGTCGCCAGTGATAGAGGTGGAATCCTCTGAGGGTAAGCGCGAGGCGCTTAGAGAATAGACCCAAAGTCCGTCTCTTCTACAGGTCGGAATTGATTCCGACCACGCCGTTTCCGGCTAACAATTTGCGACTCCAGTGGTAGGGGTAGAGAACCCTGTGGTTAAGCGTGAGGCGCTTCCAAGCGAAGAGACCCGAAGTTTGTCTCTTTCGCACGTCGGAAATGATTCCGACCACGCCGTTATAGGTGAGACCGGCGAGTCACCGGTGGTAGAGGTAGATACCTCTGTGGATAGGCGCGTGGCGCTTCTAGTAGATGGGGAAATTGACTCCCCCCATCTGGGTCTCGGGATGAGTCCCGAGGCCAGTAGTCAGCAGTCCTACAGGATGTTGAATAGTGTGACAGGTGTTGTCACAGAAGGCGTAAGCCTGGAACGGTTGCCTGGGGTAGGCGAACTGTTGTCGTTGGATTAGATGTCCTTCAACGATTTTGAGACTGCGTTGAAAGCAGATGAAATCGACGAGGTCGTCGTGTTGCGTCCGGAAGAGGAGTTGAACTCCTCATCCACGATGGACGAGTCAGTTTTGGTGAAAACCAAACAGGCATTAAATGCCCGAAGCGGCCTCAAGATCCTCGCGGATCCTGAGGACCCTTACCATTCCTTATTAAAGGAATTCGGAGATGTCATTAGTGACAACACGCCGATGGGGTTACCACCGGATCGGGGAGTCCGACATGAAATTGGATTGGTTCCCGGAACCAAATAATGCGTCACTAGGCAGTGGCCTCTCCCCAAGGGACAATGCGACGTCATCGACGCATTCTTCAAGGGGAAAGAAGAGGCAGGTATGGTACGGGAGAGTAAGTCCCCCAACTCATCTCCCACCTTTTGTGTTCGTAAACCGCACGGAAAGTGGCGCATTGTGCATGCGTATAACAAGCTGAATGCAGCTACTGTACCCATGCAGACTCCTCGGAAGGATGTCCTCCAGAACAATATGGCGGGCTGTACGGTGTAAAGTGCCTTAGATCTGGTGGACGGGTATTATCAGGTGCTCATGCGAGCGTCCGATATTCCGCTGACAGCGGTTAGCACGCCTAGTGGCATGCTGTGGTAGTGGCTTGTTATGCCACGAGGAATTTCAAATGCACCAGCGACTTTCAATCGCTTGGTGAATCAACTCTTCCGCCCTCATAGAAAGTACGCTCAGACGTACTTCGACGATATATTCGTCCATAGTCGTGCGGAAGGCGACTCGTCTGATGTTCAGACGCATCTGATACACCTTCGAGCAGTGCTCGAATGTATGCGAGAGCATAAGTTATATGCGAACGCATACAAATGTATTTTTGGTGCTGAGGAAATTCCTTTCCTCGGGTGCTTCATCGGTAAGGATGGAGTGCGGGCGGATCCCGAGAAGGTGAAAGCCATTGTGGAGTGACCTTCGCCTGTAAATCTTAGAGATTTACGGAAGTGGATTGGGTTAGCCAACTATCTCCACAAGTACAGCGAGAACTACGCTGAAATGGCGAAGCCATTGACCGACCTTCTTAAGAAGGATGTTGACTGGTGTTGGAAAACCGAACACCAAAACGCTTTTGAAGCGGTTAAGGGGAGCTTGTTAAAATCTCCTGTTCTTGCTCTCCCAGACTCTGGGAAACCATTTAGTGTCGTCTGCGACGCCTCCGAATTCGCAATCGGATGTGCTTTGTTACAAGCAGACGATGCAGGAAGGGAACGCGTAATTGCGTTTGAGTCGAGGCAGCTTAAAGCTGCAGAACGGAATTATCCCGTTCATGACAAGGAGCTACTTGCAATGAAGTATGCTCTTGTCAAATTTAGGGTTCACCTACTCGGCTCAAATCCGTTCGTGGTTTATACTGACCACGCGTCCTTACGGACAGCGACAAAGTCGCCTCATCTCTCGCAACGGATGGCCCGTTGGCTCTCATTCTTTGCGGAGTACAATTTTGAGGTTAAGTACAAACCTGGCAAGCTGAACGTGCTTGAAAACGCGTTGTCGCGTCGTCCTGATTACGATCTCGCTCATGCGACATTCGTCACCACGTCTGTGGTGGATCTCATACGCCAGGCGTATGAGAAAGACCCACAATGTACGGCGCTTATCCGCGCGTTAGGTGAAAAGGGTCTTGGCTCGTCTGATCCAACCCTGTCAAGTCGAGCTAGAGCTCGTTTACACCGTTACAGGTACTGTGACGGTCTGCTATTTTATAGCACGAGCGCGGAGGACACTCCGCGGGTGGTAGTTCCTCATAATGAGGAACTGAAGTATAGAGTCCTCTTTGAGGCAAATGACGCCCCTACCGGGGGTCATTTAGGTCGGGATAAGACCTACAGCGCTTTAAGCGCTTTGTATTGGTGGCCCAATATGTATAAGTGGGTCGGTGCGTATATACGCACCTGTGAGATGTGTCAGAGGGTTAAACCCTCTGCAAGTTCAGCTACGCTTTTGGCGAGCTTATCGGTTCCAACGGAGTGTTGGAAATCCATTAGCATGGATTTTATCTTCGGTTTTCCGGAGGATAAGGCCGGGAACACCGGCATATTGGTCTTTGTAGACCGATTAAGCAAGATGGCTCACCTGGCGGAGGTGCTAGAGTCCATAGATGGACAAGGAACAGCAAAAGTGTTCCTAGACCGTGTCTTTCGACAACATGGTCTACCCGATTCCGTTGTGTCGGATCGGGATTCCGTTTTACGGGACAATTCTGGGGAGCGTTGTTTAAGGTGCTAGGCACCAAGCTCCTCATGTCCACAGCGGATCATCCGCAGACGGACGGTCAGACGGAACGCGTTAATCGCGTTGTGGAGGATATTCTCCGGAGTTTATGTCCGGATTCTCCAAAGAGTTGGAGTGATATGCTTCCTATGGCCGAATTTGCTATAAACAATTCGATTCGTGCATCTACGGGGTTTACCCCGTTTTAGGTGAACGGATTAGTGAATCCGAGGGCTCCGTTAACGCCACGTGTGTGTGGTCCAGGGATTGAGGGGGGAGGATTCCCCGATGTCAGCCCTGTATCTGTGCGAAAGCACATCGATAAGTTTTTATCGACGCGCCTCAGTGTCTTACGACACGTCTGCGATGCCATGGCGGAAAGCCAAGACAAGCAGAAGGAGCAAGCTGACCGAAAGGGACGGCGTAACAAAAAGGTATACAGAGTAGGAGAAAGTGTTTTAT
>CM047582.1:12194891-12215698 GCA_026184515.1 Peronosclerospora sorghi | reverse complement strand
GGGACGGCGTAACAAAAAGGTATACAGAGTAGGAGAAAGTGTTTTATCAAACGCTAAAAATCTTCCTACACATGCAGTTTCAAATGTGTTGCGCAATAAACTGCGCCCCATGTTTGTGGGCCGCTTTAAGGTGTTAGCCCGAAAGGGCTTGTCGTACACCTTAGACATCCCGAAGGCGATGAGTACGCATCGAACCTTTTATGTCGGTATGCTTAAGCCATACCAGGACCCGGAGGCGGGGCCCCTCCTGGAGGAGGGTGAAAGGCGGATAGCAGTAAGGCACCGCAGGGCGAAGGAAGGCCGAAAGGGCTAAAATGCGACCACGAAGCTCCGCAACAAGAGACTCGAGAGAGGCAAGCCGCCTCTCGAAGCGATCAGTGGCATCCCGCTCATCGCGGATCCCCTCGTGGAGATCATGGATGCGAAGGCTTTGTCGATCACAGCGCGCGCGAATCTCACGTCGCAATTGTGCGACCTCCTCCTCCAATGCTCGATGTGGAGAGTACTCCACACTTTCATGTGGAGCGGCTGATGGCGCGGCGCCATCATCGGGGTCAAACCCAGTATCTGGTGAAGTGGAAAGGTTATCCACACTCACAGAGTTCGTGGGAGTTCGAGACTCCCCTACGGCAGGATTGCCGCGACGTCGTTGACGCTTTTGAGCGGGAGAATCCCGCTGTAGGTCAACGACCAGAGGGGCATGAGAGTCTTCTTCACTCCCAATAAGTGGGAGTTGACCGGAGGCAGATGTGGCGACCACACTGTCTCCGCACACCATGGTGGAGACAGGGGCGCTGGCGTAGCGCGTGCGATACGAGCACGTAGTTGCTCCATTGACTTAGCTTTGGCAAATTTAAGGCGCAACACCCTCTCCACCCAAATGTCTCGACGGGAATAGCTGTCATGCAGCTCATCAAGGATGGGGAGAAGCTTCTCCCCTTCCTCCCAAGCGCGGAACTTCTTCTCTGCATCATCGGCACTTTCTCCCGGAGAAAGAACGAAAGGAACCTCGCGGAGGTTCTCAACAGGGGCACCTTCTGCCTGCCTGTTTAAGCGCTCTCGGTACGAGACGCTAGTGAACTGCTTTTGTGTAAGCAGCTGTTGCCGGAGTTTATCACGGCGTTCGCGTTGGTACGGCTGTTCAGCCGCGGGGCCAGGGGTATAGGACGCTAGACTGGTCCTTACCAAACGCCTGGCCCACCTTGGAAGGTCACGAGGACCATAGAAATTATAAGCCTCCCTTGACGGGCGTTTGGGGGCGCGTAACGCAGCCCTTAGTGCCTGTGCGGCAAGTTGGGAGTCTTGAGCTGCGTCCAGCTCATTAGTGATGATCGCCTTTGGCGATTCGGATGTATCATCCGATACGGGCAGGGGTGCCGCACTGGTTAGTGCATTTTCCTCACGTGTGGTGAAGGGATTAGGCTGCCGACAACGCCGTTCGGTGCTGTCGGAGCGGCTCACCATTGGGGAGGTATCCCCAAAGGCATCCACTTCCTAGTTTTTGGAGTAGTCTACCTCTTCTAGAGGAGACGCCATAGCACCACTGGAGGTGTACATATGGATGGCCAGGGGAACTGGCGTTGGAGTTCTCCAACAAAAATTTTGATTATTGCGTAAGCAATAGTCTTGATCGGGGAGGATGTAACGGGGTTACATTCGGGTAACACTGAGTGTTGGTGTACATGAGTACACCACGGTTGAGGTCAGTATTGGCCGGTTTGACAGGTTTTGAACCTTTGGTTTTTTTTAACCAATCAGGGCATGGGCCCTTGGTGTGGTGGTGTGTCAGCCATCCACGTGTCAGTACACAGGTGTGTACACTACATTTTAGCTAGGTACGAATTAGGAATATTCTGCTTAGTGTTACATATAGTTTATATTAGTTTAAATAATTACATATTAAATATATTCAGTTTACATTTCACTCTTTCTTACAGACGCACGACCTCGACCAGTCGTGCGTGTAGTGAGTGCCGTAGCGTAAGGGGAGCCCTCCCCTTAGCTACACCCTTTGTAAGGGAGCCTTGCCGTTAAGGCACTATCAAAGGCTACAGTAAACTAACCCGGGAATTTTGGCCTAGAGTAGGGGAGCTCTCTCCTACTAAGCCCTTAATAAGGGCGTATCGGCTAAGTAGCGGCGAACGCCGCTTTAAGGAAAGTCTTCCTCTGTGCGCTAGCCGCACCGTGCGTATACGCACCGGCTACACTCACCCTATGTTTTCGCTACCCTAACCCTAGAAATACATGTGGGGAAATATTTTTTTTGCAGAAGCGAATGCCTGCGAGGTGGAAAAAGCCCTACACCCGAAGGTTGCTATCCCCATGTTTTATTATCACATACGATTCCTAGGGGGGGCAAGTTTTGTAGACGGACAGACGGTTTTTATGCCATGTCCTGTCGGTACGACGGGTACCTACACACACATATATATATATATAAATTCAGTCACAGTGATAAGATATGGATATCTTATTAGGGATGTGAGATTAATTTCGAGTTTCGAGTTTCAGTTTTAGATTTTAATTTTCTCATTTTCTATTAATGAACTTTTCCTTGCTTACATCTTTTGGCTAAAGCTACGAGCTCTTTGGTCGAGCGCCTCAATCTTATCAATTAAAGCGCGAAACGACTTGCTTGATTTATCGCCTTTCTAAACAACCTTCTTCGGGATTACCATTCATTGCGTACGCCCCCAAACCGTGTCAATTTTGCACATTTTCAAACCAATCGGAGACGGGGTCGAATCCGGAACTTTCTTCACCGCGTCGGTCGAGCATAAGTAAATGTCCACTATTTCACCACCTCGAGAAGGTTAGATTGGCTGAAATGATGTTATTGGTCGAAATTCCGCACGAAGGATATGAATGGTGGGAATGCTGCTCGAGACAACTGGCGCCAGAATATCGCGATTTTATTGACAGCTTTCTGCCACCACAAGAAGAGAGTCTGCGTTGACGACGAAACCAAATGGATCGGGAGCGGCGTTCACGACAACGTACTGTTGAGACGCAAGAACAACCCCAATAACTCCGCAAGTTGAGAGTCCGCGTTCACATCGAAACCGACTAGCTCGAGAGCGGCGTGATCGACAACGTGTTCCTGAGACGTAAGAATAATCCCCAATGCCACAGCAAGCAGCTAGTCCGCGTTCACGGTGAAACCTACTGGCACGGGAGTAGCATACTCGACAGCATGTTCTTGAGAAACAAAAATGACAAGAAGAATGAATCCGACTGGATAGGGAGCGGTGTGCTAGACCGAGACACAAGAAAAACATGAACGATGATGCCACGCTCAGGCAGCAGCATGACGTTATCAGCGTTACCGGCAGCTTCTGGAGGACCGCTTAATTTCCACTGAACCGGAGTTACCCCTTGAATGTCAGGATATCCCCGCAAATTCTACCTCGCTGCGCCTTGTGCTCGACCGGACTAAAGTCTGCTGCCACAACTGCGGGGTGCTCCATTGAATTGAGGAGATCGTGAAGGGTCCTGGATCAACCAATGCACCCACTTTTCACCATGTGCTGCGACCAAGGCAATGTGGCAAACGTCCCTCCATTGGCACAGCAACCAGAGAAGTTACGGAGTCTGCAACGGGATCAAACGCCTATTGACCCGGCGTTCCGTACCAAGATCAGGGCGTATAACAGCGCGCTTCCGTTCACGTCCCTGGGTGCAAAATTGGATGAACGGTATACGTAGGGACATTTTGACTCAAAGGTTCCTGTACCACCGGATGGGATCGCTGTTGCCGAGCCGTGGAAGTTCTCGCAGTTGTATATCCCCGATAACAGCGTGGCCGCGCGAATGTGTTTCCGCATCTCGATTGGCGGATCATGGGGGAACTCCAAGCCACGCTCAAAGAGGAGGGTAAAAACGCAATCGCGACGGGGGTATTGAACCGGCTCGACGTGAATGGATGGCTGCCGCATCGCCTAACACTGTAGGTTGTCTCTCCAATCATGCTCCTGAGGAATCTTTGCAACCGCGCGCGGATCATTGTCCGCCGGTGTGATTAAGGCTGAAGTCTTGACGGGTGATCATGTATGTTACCTTTGCTTTATCCGGAGCATTTCATTAACAACTGAGCAATCCGGCCAGCCATACACGGTCCCTCGGAAGTGGCTTCCTGTGCGCTTGGCCTATGCGATGACGATAAACAAGTCACAGGTACAGATGCTGCACAAGGTTGGCATATGTCTCACAAGGGACGTGTTCTCGCATGGCCAGTTTTACGTCGCATTCTCATGGTCAACAGCACCGGAGAACATCTACGTCCTTTAGAAAGATGGGCCTACGGGTAGTGCGCAACGTTATTTATGACGAAGCACTACGATGAATGAAGTTGCAAAACCTCGCAATGATGGGATAAGTCAATGTCCAAGATTGCACACGCGAACGTTGACAATAAAAAACACTTTTCTTTTTTGTTTCAAGTAAATGTAGATATACATTTTTTTGAATGAAATTTCAATGAAACAGTTCGTCAAAACGACGGATACCATCCCCTAGTAATTAAATTAAAGAGTTCGGACAAGGTGAGAATTTTAACGGAAAATGTGTGAATTATAAAATTTCCTACTTAATTATCATATTTAATTTGCAGCAGGATTAATTCTTGGTTTTTATGGTAGAATACGTATTATTACACTTTTTCTTCTTTTTATTGGTCCGTACGTGGGGGGGTGCGCCTAACAAGGGATGTGTGTGCCTATCAATACCCTTAATAATAGGTTCGCCCTACCAGCGAACCCCTCCGCCCTACGGGAACACCCTCGCGTGACCTTTGACCAATAGAAATTCGAGAAACTGGTAAAAAAAATCTTGTCATTTTGTACACTTGCGCGATTAAATCTCAGGTACGAAAGGACCTTCTCGAACCTAGTAAAGTTGGGTCACCCGACGCCGCACGCTCTGAAGGTAAATATTTACTGTTTTTATTCTTTGCGAAGTATATTGATAACTGAGATTGATGTTGAGGTCAAATTGTCGATACCGACCGGAAATGTGTAATTATTGAAGCCCATGGGAGACGTGAAGAACGGGACATCTTCAGCTCGCTCCATTGCAAGATTGCGCTTGCGCTGCAGATTTCGCAGCACCACGCTTCGCTTGCCAACTGCACCTTGATACTGAGCTGATGTAAGTATCGTACCTTCTTCTGCTATCGTGGTACATGGTCTTAATTCCACTGTTCCAGGCCTTGCAAACACTGGAGAACGGCAAGGAGCTGGATAAGCTCGTGACGACCAACACGATCCCAATGCATTTCAAAGCAAACGAACATTCCTCCAATATTGTCACATTGTCTGTCGCGCCTTTTATTGGTGAAGTCTTTTCTTACATTCATACCAAGAGCTCCATGGGGATAACCTATTCGCACATGATGCTTTTCCTAACGGCATATGATTGAGTCATCCACGCGTGGGTGCTATGGTGACGCTAATAGAATTCCTATTTTGGTCTTAACCAAGTGACATCCCTAATTGGCTAAAATATAATTCATTCAATCACACTAAAAAAACTGTTTCAATCATGTGCCGTTAGGAAAAACATCATGTGCGAATAGGTTATCCCATGCTTGCTCGGTTCAGTAGATTAACGAATATCGTCAGTTACCCTTAGTCTGCATCGGCAATCAGCGAACGGTAGTCAAGACCGACCTGAACCAAGCAAATGATGTGGAAATACGTGTAGCCATTTCGGCTTTAACGTATTTCCATGATGATGAAACCCCATTGGCTGAAATGGGTGGGTATATTTGCGGTTTTCTCTAGGTATACATTTTAAGTTGTATTAACTTTTTAGGTAACTTCACATAATACACTTTCCGTTTTACAATTATACTAAGAGTACAAGCACTGAACAACGGCCTCTGCGGCTACCACGCAACGCACACCTCTACGCACCTCCCGCTGATCCTCTCGCGCTGAAACTTCGTCAGCAAGTGAGTCTAGATCGCGTGAATTGCACGCAACTATTTTTGTTGCGATTTAAAAGGTTATGAGCCCAAGTTGCGTCAAGTAGTCTCGTGGAGTTTTCTTGGTGGTTGAAGTGTACTTTCGTTGATATTTTTTCGTTGTTACGTTTCGTGGAGCTAGTGGAAAGTCGCCTATCGAAGGGCTAGTGATTGACGAACGTGACTGAAGTGTTTGTATTAAGTTTATGATGTTTGGCTCTGATGGAGATGACGTGCCCTCCGTGGAGGAATTTCGGATGCTGGTGCGCGTCTTGAGGGAAGCTGTAGCCGGTGCGTATACGCACGGTGCGGCTAGCGCACAGAGGAAGACTTTTCTTTAAGCGGCGTTCGCCGCTACTTATCCGATACGCCCTTATAAAGGGCTTAGTAGGAGAGAGCTCTCCTACTCGGGGCCAAGATTCCCGGTTTGGTTTACTATTATCTTTCGCTAATGCCTTAACGCAAGGATCCCTTACTAAGGGTGTAGATAAAGGGAGGGCTCCCTTTACGCTACTGCACTCACTACTCGCGCGACCGGTCGAGGTCGTACGTCTGTAGTCGGTTGAGTGAAATGTAAAATGAATGTATATTTAATATACATTTAGCCTAAATTAATTTAAACTAATGTAAACTATATGTTATACTAAGTAGAACTTACCAAATTCGTACCTAGCTAAAATGTAGTGCGCACCACCTGTGTACCAACACGTGGCTAGCTGCCACGCCACTCCCAAGGGCTCCTGACCTGATTGGTTAAAATAACCAATGGTTCAAAACCTTTCGAACCGGTCAATACTGACCCCAACCGTAGCGTACTTGCGTACACCACCTCCTAAATGTGACTCGAATGTAACCCTGTTACATCCTCCCCCATCACGACTATTGCTTACGCAATAAACAAAATTTTGTTGGAGAACTCCAACTTCCAGTACCTCTGGCTACGGAGGCGTCGCAGACGACACTAAATGGTTTCCCAGAATCTGGGAGAGCAAGAACTGGAGATTTTATCAATCTCCCCTTAACCTCTTCAAAAGCGTTCTGGTGTTCAGTTTCCCAACACCAATCAACATCCTTCCTAAGAAGGTCGGTTGATGGCTTCGCCATTTCAGCGTAGTTCTCGCTGCACTTGTGGAGATAGTTGGCTAACCCAAGCCACTTCCGTAAATATCTAAGATTTACAGGCGAAGGCCACTCCACAATGGTTTTCACCTTCTCGGGATCCGCCCGCACTCCATCCTTACCGATGAAGCACCCGAGGAAAGGAATTTTCTCAGCACCAAAAATACATTTGTATGCGTTCGCATATAACTTATGCTCTCGCATACATTCGAGCACCGCTCGAAGGTGTATCAGATGCGTCTGAACATTAGACGAGTCGACCTCGCACGAATATGAACGAATATATCGTCGAAGTACGTCTGAGCGTACTTTCTATGAGGGCGGAAGAGTTGATTCACCAAGCGATTAAAAGTTGCTGGCGCATTCGAAAGCCCCTGTGGCATAACAATCCACTCCCACAGCATGCCTCTAGGCGTGCTGACCGCTGTAAGCGGAATATCGGACGCTCGCATGAGCACCTGATAATACCCGTCCACCAGATCTAAGGCACTTTACACCGTACAGCCCGCCATATTGTTCTGGAGGACATCCTTCCGAGGAATCGGAGTCTGCATGGGTACAGTAGCTGTATTCATCTTGTTGTAAGCATGCACAAGGCGACACTTTCCGTTCGGTTTACGAACACAAAAAGTGGGAGATGGATGGGGAGACTTGCTCTACCGTACCATCCCTGCCTCTTCTTTCCCCTTGAAGAATGCGTCGATGACGTCGCATTGCTCCTTGGGGAGAGGCCACTGCCTAGTGATGCAGTGGTTCCAGGAACCAAATCAATTTTATGTCGGACTCCCCGATCCGGTGGTAAGCCCATAGGTGGGTTGTCACTAATGACATCTCCGAATTCCTTCAATATGGAATGGTAAGGGTCCTCAGGATCCGCGAGGATCTTGAGACCGCTTCGGGCATTCAATGCCTGTTTGGTTTGCACCAAAACTGACTCTTCCATCGTGGGTGCGGAGTTCAACTCCTCTTCCGGACGTAACACGCCAACCTCGTCGATTTCATCTGCTTTCAAAGCAGTTTCAAACTCGTTGAAGGACATCTCCTCCAACGACAACAGTTCGACTACCCCAGGCAACCGTTCCAGGCTTACGCCTTCTGTGACAACACCTGTCACACTATTCAGCATACGATAGGACTGCTGAATACTGGCCTCGGGACTCATACCGAGACCCAGATGGGGGGAGTCAATGCCCCATCTATTGGAAGCGCCTCGCGCCTATCCACAGAGGTCTCTAACTCTACCACCGGTGCCTCTCCGGTCTCACCTACAACGGCGTAGTCGGAATCATTTCCGACGTGCAAAAGAGACGAACTACGGGTCTCTTCGCTTGGAAGCGCCTCGCGCTAAACCACAGGGGTATCTACCCCTACCACTGGAGTCGCCTCAGAGGAATCCACCTCTGCCACTGGAAACTTACCAGTCTCACCGTTAACGGCGTGGGGATTAATCACCGAATCCCCCTCGCTAATGAACTCTTCCTTAACCTCATTGGGACTGATCATTTCAGAAATCCCCACCTCTGGCGTCTCACGCCAGAATCGCTTTTGCGATTGAGCAAAGGTGGGTTCATGACTCGCCAATGCTTCACCCGATCGCGGGTGCGTTGATCCAATGGACATAGACTTCCAGTCTATCCAAGGCTCGTGGCGTTCCAGCCACTTCATGCCCAGAATGAGGTCATACCTCGAGTCCAGATCCAGGACTAGGCAACGTTCTAATCTGTCGAAGTCTGCAAACTTCAGCTTAAGGTCAATCGAGACCTTGGGTACAGAAACCTGTACGCCCGTCGCAAGACGGACCGTGACAACGTCACGAGAACGTGCCTCTAAGTCCTCGGCATACAGCCGACTCTTCTCCACAGAAGCTCGTCTGACATAATTGTCAGACACTCCAGAGTCTATCAAGACTCTCCAAGGCTTATCAAAGCCTTTAAAGTCCGCAAGGACTACCAGCAAACCTGTCTGGTACACCAACTCGGTGCTAGAAAGCACCGCTTCTCTAGGGGCTTTGTGCTGTCGTCCCCTACCCTGGGGCTTAACAGCACTGAGGGGTCTCCCAGTATGGCGCCCCGCACCTACTGGGAGCCGTCGTTTCCCGACGGCTTGGACAAGGGCTTCTTCCCAACCCTTGGCCCCTTGTAGCGAGTGTCTCGCTGAGGATTTTTCGGACATTTGTTCCGCAGATGATCCATGCTTCCACACAGTAAGCATCTCAGCGGCCCATGCCGCTGCAGCATTGCGAGGAGCTCCACTTCGAATCCCTGCGGGAAGGAGTCAGAGTGACTCTTAGCGGGAGGCTTCTCCTCCGCTTCGACCTGACTCAGGTCCATGGGTTCGGGGCCCACCTTAGAGAACGGAAGTTCCTCTCGGCGTCAAACGCCATCTTAAACGCCTCCCCCAGGGATTGGGGTCGGCTTCGGAACAGTTCCGAACGTGCTGGCCCTTCTTTCAGGCCTCCCATGAAGACGGGGATGGACACATCGTACGAATACGCTTTCACGTACATCCCTGCCAACAAGGTCTTCAGTTCTTGGACATATGTTTCCAAGTCCCTAGTGCCCTGACGGCAACTCAAAAACGCCAGCTGATTCTGGAAAACCAGATCAGGCGTGGCTAACATGTCCATAGGCTTCTGCTTAAGGACTTCCCAGGTTGGGAACACGCTCGTGACCGAATCCGGACACGTAAACGCCCATGTACGGGCTTTGCCTGTAAGATATGTCAGTGCAAGTCCCACTTGCAAGTGATCAGCGATCACATTCGCTGTGGCGAAGGCCGTTTCGACCTCTCCCAGACACACGTAAAGGTTCTCACCCTTCTCCCCGGTGAATTCCTTTATTTTAAATGATAATGGGGGACGCACCCCCGTGGAACGACTTCCACCTAAACATACCTCATGGGCGATGAGGGAATTGACCCTTGCCTTTACGGCCTCAATGCCCTGCTCCACTAGTAGCTGCATACCCTCGTCACCCAGTAAGGATAACAGCCTGTTAAAGGCTTCCTTCTAGAAGAGGGTCAACCTATCTCAATTGTCCTGATTCATCCCTTGCAGAGGATGCCTTAGTCTACCAACACAGGTGTTAGATTGAATACAAGTGCTACCAGATGTAGCCCGTGCGTATACGCACGGTGCAGCTAGCGCACAGAGGAAGACTTTCCTTAAAGCGGCGTTTGCCGCTACTTAGCCGATACGCCCTTATTAAGGGGCTTAGTAGGAGAGAGCTCTCCTACTCGGGGCCAAGATTCCCGGGTTAGTTTACTGTAGCCTTTGCTAGTGCCTTAACGGCAAGGCTCCCTCACAAAGGGTGTAGCTAAGGGGAGGGCTCCCCTTACGCTACCGCACTCACTACACGCGCGACTGGTCGAGGTCGTGCGTCTGTAGTCGGTTGAGTGAAATGTAAACTGAATGTATATTTAATATATAATTAGCCTAAATTAATTTAAACTAATGTAAACTATGTGTAATACTAAGTAGAACTTACCAAATTCGTACCTAGCTAAAATGTAGCGTACTCCACCTGTGTACCAACACGTGGCTAGCTGCCACGCCACGCCCAAGGGCTACTGCCCTGATTGGTTAAAATAACCAATGGTTCAAAACCTTTCGAACCGGTCAATACTGACCCCAACCGTAGTGTACTTGCGTACACCACCTCCTAAATGTGACTCGAATGTAACCCTGTTAGAGAAGCCGCAAGCACTTTGAATAACCCGGATGCAATGCAGGCTAGACCAGCATCCCCGAAACGATCCCCTGATCCTAAGAGGGAGGCGCCGGTGCGCATTCCGCAGTCCGAGGTTCGGGAGAGTCTCCGGAATTACTGTCCTTCGTCCAGCAGATGTCGATACACGACCTGGCCGAGGACGAATGGGTAGAAGATGGTGCACAACCACGCGCGCAAGTATATGAAGCACCCCGCAGGTCGCCGGCTGCGGCGCAAGGTGCAGGTGGTGCCGGAGCACCCGCCACGCAGGGAAATGTACCGGTGCAACACACCGGGTACAAAATACCTAAGCTAAGTATAGACAAGTTTTCAGGGCGTGAGCTGTATCCCGGTCTGGGTGCAGGCTACCGCCAATGGGCCTACCTGATTATGGAGGCGATCGAGATGGCTGAAATGGCTTCTGGTTTCCGATGGAGCGAACGTTTGAAGGTCAACAAATTTGGTGAACATTTGGAAGGCACCGCCGCGGAGTACTATCGTACTAATGTTGCATGGTGGTGGCGGGTGTCACCAACACTAATCTACGTGATGGACCAGATGTTGCTGGGATTCAGAACGAATACATCCCATCATCAAGCTGGAACCAGGTTCGCTATGGAAAAGGATGCGCGGCGCAGCTGGACGGAGCATTACTTATACCCAGTAGCTCTGGCTCGCGAAAGTGGGTCGAGTGAAAAGTTAATTGTGGAAAAAATTGTCAAGTATGCTGCGTCGCGACTCAAGGTGATGTTAATGGCGAGGTACGATCCTAGTAGAGAGGACTACCTAGGCCACGACCAAGAACTGATCGTCTGGGCGCAAGAGTTAGAGGACGATGCATTGAAGAGCAGACCCCCCGCAAGGCTACATGCTAATTCTGTGCTACCGAGCGAAAATAGGCGTGGGTGTTATGCATGCGGGAATGAAGGTCATATAAAGAGAGATTGCCCGGAGAGGCGTCGCAGAAGTGCAAATAATTCTAGCGAAAAAATGGCCAATAAAAACGACGAAGGATGGTCGAAAAGGGTAGCGCTAACAACCCTCGACACACAATCGAATATAGCGACCAGTGGGCGCTTTAATGGAGTACCCAAGGAAAACATGTGGATTGTGGACAGTGGAGCCAGTCGACACCTAGTGTCGAATGATAATTTGCTGGAGGACGCTAGGGAGTGCGGTCCAGGTGATACATTTGTTCTACCCGATGGCAGTACGCTGAGGGCTACTAGGGTTGGGAAAGTAACTTTACAGACGGACACACAGTTCCCGACGTTCATACAGTTGACAGAAGTATATTTCGCGCCAAAGTTGGCAAAGAACCTAATTTCACTAGGACGTTTGCGTGAAAAGGGTTGCGCCATTACTGATAATGGTCACAAATAAATGTGACAATGAATGGAAGAAAATTGTTTCGAATCTAGACTTGTGGTGCCGTGCTTGTGGCAAACTTGACGAGTAGCAAGAAGGGTAAGGCGTACTAGGAAGGCTAAATGGAATCGGTTAAGGAAAAGAAGCGCATCCACAACAAAAAAGAAGGGTGGAAAGAAGAATTCAAAGAAGCTGCATTTAATTTAAAGAAAAATCGATGCATTAAGACAAGAGTCTGCAGAGAAAACCACTCGTAGCCTTAAGGAGATGGCGGAGACTCCGGAGTTTGCTCGTTAGAAGCTGACGGAGGCAGAAGCACGTGCAGTTTGTGCCGACGAAAGACATGATGCTGCTCTTAAGGCTCTAGGTGAGATGATGTATTAGGACTGATCCGGTTACAGGCTTACACTGTGTTGTGCGAGGAAGCGCGCAATACGGGAGGGGTAGGATTAGTTGATGACTACTAATCCTATATCAAAATCAAATAGAATTTTCGCTTAAGCTTGAGAACGCAAAATTAAGAGTGTTTATTAAATGGGTGGTTAGCGGCTACAGTATAGTAATTACCTAACTAATATAATAATATCAAGTATTAAACTAACTGTACTATTAGTTAACCTGCATGATTCGGTATTTATACCGAATCGACTTTTCCTTCGTAGATTATAATAACTTATAATCTATTATTTGAATTACAGATAACGCGTCTGAAATTCAACTGTGATATTCTAACTTGAATATCAATTATGTAATGGCACCACATTACATCACCCCCCCCCCACTTAAGGCGGTTGGCCAATAATAATTCTTATTTTGGCCAATCATAGGTGGCACTTGTTGGTCGGAATTTCTCATTCACCAACTGATTGACCATCGACTCGATGGTCAAAGCACGCGGCGGCGCTCTAAAGAGCGCTGCTGAATACATCGAAGGAGCTTCTTCCTTCGCCTCAGCACTAGGTGCTGAGGTGTTGAGTGACAACAGTGACGCTGCATTAGCAGCGTCAACTACGCAAAGGTCGGAAGACGTACCGTATTCGTCCACAGATGCTGCTAAGGCGGCATCTGGCAAGAAACAGGGAGATGTTGCTAATGCAACATCTTGCACGATGACAACCCCCGAATGATGTGTTGCCCGGAAGGGTTCTTCCATGTTCGGAGACAGTTCTGACTCCGAAAAAAGTGATTGGGGCACAGCTGTCCCCGCGAAAGGATATAGCGAGTCGAAACTCGCTAGGTGCTCATCGCCTAAAAGCGATGATAATTCTTGTGTCGCTGTCAGCTATGACAGCGACAATGATCATCACAAATGGTTGCGGGAACGCAGAACCCCACCTGGACCAAGTACGTCTCCACGTCGGTGTGGTTTAACCCCGGCACGTGGTCTTGAAGCAGGCAGTATTCTACCTGCTAACAGAGCTCGAACAGAAGCGGCGGATGCCGCTTCTAAAGCGTATCATCGTACGGAACCACATGTTCCGTACAAAGTGGGGTTTTGGACCCCTGGCTGGGCTATCGCCCCCAACAGTGGCGGTCACCGTAAACGGGACTGACAGTATATGTTATTCGATATCAACGTGCTGGATGACTGCGAAGACATCCAGTCACGTCGATTCGATCGAAGTACGGACGATAGACGTCTGTACTTTATTGACCTCTTTTTCCAGGTTCGATATTATTCGAGCCGGAAAGGGTCAAGGAGGAACAGGGACGATAAAGACGCCCTGAATCAGAGTTGGAACGCTTTTGTTGACAACTACAACAAAAGCCCAGATGATTACGTGAATAAAGTTCACGTAATGCGCGAGCGCTTTTTAAAGCACTCGCGAACAGGCACAATGGAATACATCCATTTTGCTTGCATCAAAAAGGGTTGAACTGTGGTGTCCCTTCTCACCTCGTTTGCCCGCGGTGTCCGCAGGGCGCTCCTCGTCTGTCAGAGGGGGAGTTGCGGGGGTACGGTGGTTTTTCCGTACCCGCCGAAATTCAGGGCTTAATCGATGCCCTAAATGCATCAACACCTAGTGTTGATGCTACTTCGCATTATGAGTTTGAGACTCCTTCTAAAACTCAGTTGAAAGGTCTGGGGCGTCGGCCCTCAGAACCTCAATCGTCTGCCAAGAGTCGAACTCTTGGGGGTAACCCAGCCAGCGTACTAAGTACTCGGTACGCTGCCCCTTCTTCGAAGGAACCGAGCGCTTCGAGATTAAGCGCTCGAGAATGTATCGCTTATTCCCCTGATTATCGATCAGGGGCAGCGGAGGTTGATAATTCCCTCGCCGTTGTTGTTGCGGAGCATGGTTCTTTGCTCCGAAAACTATAGGAGGGTTGTTCCTCCTTGAGCAGCGATATGTCTCACTCTGTGAAGACATATCGGTCTCTTCGCGAAAATGTCCGCGACATCCTCGGGGCGCACACTGCCCTTCAGCAGAAGAATGATCTTCTGTACATCGAGCTTTCCCGCTGTAAGGAAGAACTCGATCGGCACAAGGCTGATCTTGATCAGTCGAAGGCGGAGGTAATGACTCTCCGCTCTGCTCATCAACGGCTGGAAGCCGATTACAAGTCTCTCTTGGGAGACTTGGAGAAGCACGGTATCTTCCGTGGTTCTGTTTCTCGTCGTAAGATGAAGACGAATGATACGGTTTGAGCCGCCCAACATAGAATGTTGGGTGGAGCCGCATTGCTGTGGGAATGACTAAAGTATAGGCATTCCCCCGAATCGCTTGGACCTTGAAAGGTCCAATGTACTTAGGAAGCAACTTCCCTAAACGGAAGTTGCTTATTGCATGTATAGGCAAATTAGTAGTACTTAGTAATACCAATTCGCCTTTCAGAAAGGAGTTTTTGCTCTTCCTTCCTTGTTTGTCTGCATTTTTCTTCTGCTTATCAAAAGCAGAGACAAGTGCATCTTTTATATAGCGTATTACATCTTGGCGCTGTAATACGAATTCATCTACTGCTTTATCAGCAGTAGGTGAGTTGTCCTCATTTGCTGCAGCCATTGCTGCAGACACATATTCATCATATGCAGCTTCAGTTCCATTTGAAGCTGCTTCCGCTTCTACTGTACTTTCAGTAGAAGGGCCATCGTTTTGTTCACAAGTTGCAGTTACAAGTTGCGCGTTGACTCGCTCAAAATTTGAGCGGGTCCCTCCCCCACTTATATTTGGCGTACCGCCAAGTAAAGCTGGGGTTCGTGGATGCCTTAAGGCATTCACGTAGAACGGTGTATGCTTAGTTGAAGCATGCACCGAATTGTTAATCGCGAATTCAATGAGTGGCAGATAGTCACTCCACTGTTCAAAGGCATGTGCGTATGATCGCAACATGTCTCCGAGAATGCGGTTAACCCGTTCCGTCTGCCCGTCCGTTTCCGGATGGTCCGCAGTTGACATCTTCAACTGGGTTCCCAACAATGAGAACGTTTCTTGACATAAACGTCCTGTAAATCTCGGATCTCGATCCGAGACAATGTCTTCCGGTATTCCGTGTAACGGAATACCGTATCAACGAATATCCCCGCTGTTTGAGCGGCGGTTACGTTCGCTGATACTGCAGTAAGATGTACCATATTACTGAAACGGTCTACAAAGACCACTATTCCGGTCTTCCGACTATTGTCGGGTGGAAGACCGAATACGAAGTCCATTGAAATGGACTTCCAACACTCTGTCGAAACCGGCAGATATTGCAGCGGAGCCTGTGCAGACTGCGCAAGCTTAATGCTCTGGCAAATCTCGCAAGCGCGTACGTATTTCCGTACCCACTTGTACTGGTTTCGCCAGTAAAAGTCACGTGCGAGAGAAGCGTAAGTCTTCTCTCGACCTTGATGCCCCGAAATCGGTGCATCATGACAATCAAACATAATTTGATGTTTAAGATCTTCGTCGTTTGGAACGACGATGCGACTTTCATCTTTTTGTCTGTGCTGTAAAGCAGCAGACCATCGTGCAGTCGATATCGATGCACGCAAGCGCGGAGGAACTCTGGGAGTTCGTCGCGCTTCTCACTTGATTGATTACTTAAGTAATCAATCAACAGACGTGTCTCCTCGTCTGTTTTGTACGCCTCGCGTACTTGTCGTATAATTGACGACGACAAAGCAGTGCAACGGATCGCGTTTGCACTGGCCCCTTCGGTTACGGACGGTTTCGTCTCGTAATCGGGTCTTCGTGATAGCGCATCCGCTATCACGTTCAACTTTCCGGGTTTGTATTAAACCGTAAAGTTGTACTCAGCAAAGAATGAAAGCCATCGAGCCATTCTTTGAGAAATGTGTTGTGAATTCACGGCCGTGCGTAGCGACGCATGGTCCTTGTAAACCACAAACGGTCTATCTCCCAAGAGATATATCCGAAACTTGGCCAGTGCATACTTCATGGCAAGGAGTTCCTTGTCATGCACTGAAGAGTTGCGCTCGGCTGGGCGCAACTGACGCGATTGATAGCAGATTATGCGATCACGATCATCGTGATCACTCTGCATCAAAGCACAGCCGATAGCGAAATCGCTCGCGTCGCAAACGACGTGGAACGGATGCTCATTATCGGCTATAGCCAAGACAGGCGCTTCAGTCAAGCTTTGCTTGACTGCATCAAAAGCATCTTGGCATTGGGTATCCCAATGCCATTCGACATCTTTCTTAAGCAATTGAGAAAGAGGTCGTATTAACCCAGCAGAGTTGAGCGAATACTTGTGCAAATATGTTGCCAACCCAAGGAACTTTCGAAGTTTTAACGTTGTTTGGCGTAGGCCATTCAACGATCACCCTGATATTTTCTGGATCAGGACGCACCCCGTGCTTGCCCACAAAACATCCAAGAACGGGTATCTCAGGTGCACCAAAGGTGCACTTCTTTAGATTTGCATAGAGCTTATGCTTACGCATAAGCTCTAACACTCGACGTAGTTGTTCCCTATGTACATCTACATCGCTTTTATTGTGTTCACTCTTACTATGGATGAACACGTCATCGAAATAACTCGGTGCGAATTATCGCACCGGGCGTAATAGATGCGTTACGCATCTGTTAAACGTAGCAGGGGCATTAACAAGCCACTCCAAAAGCATGCCGATTGGGTTGCTTACCGCCGTGAGAGGATATCCTTCTCACGCATTAGGATTTGATAAAATCCATCTCTTAGATCGAGAGCGCTAAAGATGGTGCTCCCGCATATGCCATCAATGATGACATCTTTTCTCGGTATCGGCGTCTGCGCCGGTACCGTCGCTGCGTTCAGCTTGTTGTAAGCGTGAACGATTCTCCACCCACCTGTGGACTTTTTCACACAAAAGATGGGGGTAGAGTGCGGTGAGATAGACTCCCGCACTTGGCCTGATTTACGACGAGCTTCGAAAAACTCGTCTATCACATTTACTTGATCACGCGGCAACGGCCATTGCCGCGTGACGCGATACTTCGTGCCTGGCACGAGGTCAACTTCATGACGAGTTCCCTTATCCTTAGGGAGCTCGCTAGGTACTTCTTCTGAGAATACGTCAGAGTATTCCCGAAGCACCTCATAAAATGGGGAGTTCGCTTTAAGCGACTCCCAGCTCTGCGCTTCAAAGCGCTGAACTTTGGTTTGATCATAGGGAACCTCGTTCCCAATGTTTTCCACTTGTAATGTGGATATTCGTTCACGAATATCCACTACATCATCTGTTGCAACGATGATACAGATCTGTTCGATCTGATCATCGTGAAAGTTCTTCATAAACTTCTTCCAGCTTAGCGCTGGAAGAGCCATCACATCATAACCTTCTTTCGGAGGGTGTTCCATCAACGGAGACTGGGTAGCTAATCCGGTCTCCGTTTGCGTCAGGACGTTGATCGTCTCGACGGAACTGTCCATGCAATCAGACGCACTCGTCTGATTGACTGCTACACGGTGATTACGATTCACCGTGTGCGAATACTCATCATCATGGTGGCCACTGCCTACCATGGAATTTTCTTGGCGATCAGATTTGCTCGTCTGATCGGCCGCCTGTTCTGCGACACGGTGGTCTTTATCACCCGTGTGCATGGCTAACGCAACGTGGTGGGCACTGGCCACCACGGAGTTGTGTTCTCGATTGCACTCGATCGTGAGTTCACTCTCATCAACACGGAATTCTTTCGTCGTGTTGGAACCTTCGGTCGCACAGTGGGTGTTTCCCACTGTGGATACTATTTCATTCTCACGGTGGGTGTTTCCCACCGTGGATATCACTTCATTCTCACGGTGGTATTTATCACCCGTGGATATCTCTCCAACACGCAACGACTCTTCCGTTGCGTGTGGTAGTCCCTCGGGACTCTCACCAGCGGAGGTACCTTCCGCTGATCGTGTCGGAACAGACCTGGTGGTGCCATCGCTATCCACCAGACTGTCCGACGCTGCGGTTGTATCTTCTGATACAGCCGGGTTACACACAGGGTGATCAGATCCTGTGGGTCTGCCGCAGTCGATCGATAGGTTAACCCAGTCGATCGAAGGTTTAAACTTGGACATCCATTGGATTCCAAGTATCACATCGAACTTGTCATCTAAATCGAGGGCGATGAATTCATCCTCGAATGACAGTTCATTAAACTCGAAGCGTGTTTTAATCACACGCTTTGGAATAGTCACGGTTGCACCTATTGCTAACCGGACTGACAACATACTTCGTGGGGTCTCTACCTCCACGAAGCTCAACAGCGTTAGACTCTGAGTTCTAACGAAATTGTTTGACGCTCCTGTGTCAAACAAAGCTCGCATGGGGGCATCGCTCCCGTGTGGATTAACCTCCAGGGTGATAAGAGGCTTATCATCACCCTGAACCTTTTGACAGGACATAGTCCCGTCTGGGGCTATTACCCTCACATGCCCTATGTCGGCATGTGGGATAACATTCCCAGTAGGGCGCCCTGCCCCTACTGGCGATTCTCGTTTTTTGCACCAACAGGGTGATGTACCTGTTGGTGTCGCCGTGCAGCGGACGGTTCCGTCCGCTGACTGCGTGGCACCGGACGCGGTGCCATACACTCATGGGCAAAATGCCCCATTTTCGCGCATCGATTGAAGCGAATGTTCTTCTTAAATTTCGGTTGCTTCGAGTTAGAAGCAACCGCAACCGATAGGTCCATCGGCTCTGGACCTCCACCGCCCATGCTCTGGTGCGGGTGGCTGTTTCTTGAGACGAAGTGTGAACTTCGTCTGCCCGACTGCTGATTGTTGACATGCTGTTGCGGCATGTCAAAAGCGAAGGTCTGTTGAGCCCTTCGGCTGTATTCAGCATGCGATGACGCTGATCGCATGCTGAACTCCTCACGGATGCTCATATCAATGGCATCCCTTAAAGTCTCTGGCGGGTGCCGGTAGAGACTTTGTTTGACGGGACCATCATTGAGTCCCTTCATGAAGCCAGTGACCTGCATAGCAGGGGGCACCGGCTCATACACAATATTTGACAGCAAATATTGTGTGCGTCTTCTGAGCGTAAGCTTGAAGGTAAAGCTTACCTTGGCGGAGTTCCATAAACTCCTGCCGACTACTTAGCTCCATTTCTGGAGCTTCAAAGTTGAGCTTTATCTCAGCTTTTAACTCCTTATAAGTAAGGAACGCAGAGTCATCAGAGGCTCTGCGACTCATCGCCCATGCCCTGGCTCTGCCGCCCAGACATGTTGTGGCGAAGTATGCCTGTTGACGTTCGTCAACAATATTTTGCGCAGAGATGGCATCTTCCACCTCTGCAAACCATCTACGAAGGGGCTCGCCCCCTTCGCCGGTAAAGGGAGGTACTCGCGCCTTTACCACTTCAACTCTATGCGTTGCAGGTGCCGTCCGTGCTGCCTCTTGCGTGGTCCGTGATGGTGTTTCGAGGTGGTTTCGCCTAAAGCGATGCACCACCTCCATCGCTTCCTCCGGGGACTTATCCAGGAGGAAAGTAAGGATGTCGGTCCCCATGGACCGAACCATTTCTACCCTCGCGTCTTTATTACGCGACGTGAAGTGAGGGAAGTGTTCCGTCACCACTTCCAGCGTTCTCTCTCGCTCGGCAGGCGTCATGTCTTGCGACATGATGCCGAGCGGCTCTTAATCTTCGCTCCGCTAGTTAACTAGCGGAACGGAACTGTGGTCGTTAGGACGGACCACAAATTGCTACCAGGTGTAACAGGACTGATCCTGTTACAGGCTTACACTGTGTTGTGCGAGGAAGCGCGCAATACGGTAGAGGTGGGATTAGTTGATGACAACTAATCCTATATTAAAAACAAATATATATACTTGCTTAGGCTTGAGAACGCAAAATTAAGAGTTTTTATTAAATGGGTGGTTAGCGGCTAACAGTATAGTAATTACCTAACTAATATAATAATATCAAGCATTAAACTAACTGTACTATTAGTTAACCTGCATGATTCGGTATTTATACCGAATCGACTTTTCCTTCGTAGATTATAATAACTTATAATCTATTATTTGAATTTCAGACAACGCGTCCGAAATTCAACTTTGATATTCTAACTTGAATATCAATTATGTAATGGCACCCCATTACTGAAATAGTAATGCCAAACGAAAAGAAAAAAATTCTAAATATTTGGAAAAAAATCGAAAAAGAAATTTAATAATTTGTAGAGGTAGAAATGTCAATTTAAACGAAATAGTAATGCCAA
>CM047582.1:12119411-12185427 GCA_026184515.1 Peronosclerospora sorghi | reverse complement strand
AGCGGCTAACAGTATAGTAATTACCTAACTAATATAATAATATCAAGTATTCAACTAACTGTACTATTAGTTAACCTGCATGATTCGGTATTTATACCGAATCGACTTTTCCTTCGTAGATTATAATAACTTATAATCTATTATTTGAATTTCAGACAACGCGTCTGAAATTCAACTGTGATATTCTAATTTGAATATCAATTATGTAATGGCACCCCATTACAGATGAAGTCACAGTCTGAGGCTCAGAGCACCAAGGGGGAGAAGCTCCAAGAGCGGATTCAGTCACTCTAGAGTGAGCTACAAGAGCTGCAAATCCAGCGCGAGAGCGGCGCAGAGACAGCAGAGAAAAGGAAGGACCGTCATGGGGCCGAGCTCGCTACGAAGGACGAGATTATCTCGACACTTAAGTCCAGGCTGGAAGAGCAGAAAAATGCCCTGGAAGAAAAAACAGCGTTGCTGGATAAGGGGGCATTAAGTGATGCAGTTAATTTAGGTCATGAATGTGTGGACCTAAACAAAATGGATGTTCGTGGATTTCTTTTGCTGACCGAAGCATTCTTCCGGCAGAAAAGACACGAGGACGCCGTGGCATGGTATAAAACGGGGCTAGAGATAAATCCTGATAACGAAGAGCTTCCGAAGGGGCTGAAAAAGGCTCGAGTGGCTGTGATGAATGAGATTTTAAGTCAAGGTGACGATTCTGACGAAGAAGTTTTGATAAATGGCGAATGTATTGATCACAAGTGCGTGAAATCTGCCGATATAAAGCAGTCAGAGGGAGCTAAGGACAGCTCGCTACTGTCAGTACAGAGCGCTAAACATATGCATACTCACGTGGATAATAATGCGATCTCGGTCAATAAAAGTGAAAACAGCGCTACACAGGATCTTGTGTTTCAAGCCAAGATGGAACGTGTTCTGGGATTTCTCGATGTGATGAAGCTGGCAAGACTCGCGGCTGTGTATTCCTGATCATAGCTGTTAAATACCGGTATGTTAAAACCAATGCTGGTGATGTGTATCTATCGGTCGCGTCTGAAGGAACGTGTTGCACGATTTACACAAGATTGGATGAATGGATAAACGGATAAGCTGGGTGCTCTGGCATGGAGTCCGCAAGTGGCAATCGTGATTCTTTTGTTTATGAAAATATTCGGCCAAGTACAATTTATGCTTTTCTTGCAGCAAGATGTGCGTTTGTTTTGCGCCGTGTTTTATGGTGACAGCAATGTTGTGGTCAATTTTTTGTGTACGCTTGATGGAAAACACGCAAAGTTGTGGGGTGAAGGGAGACGACTTAAGATTGCTGCCTACGTGACGGTTTTAATATACTGGGTCGTTTGGCGTGGTGAATGGGCCGACACATTACGACTGCTTGGACCTGTATTTATTGATTCAGGAGGAGTTATATTGGGCTCGGTTACGTCACTTGAACTGCAGGAAGTTTGTCGACGAATATTTAAGAGACTGTTCAACGAAATAGGAAATGGCATACAAACTGATGGTGACTTGGATGTGTGTTTTTTCTTTGGAAAGGTCTATCAAGTGTGCAATGACTTCACGGAAACCGTGACCTATTTGATTTGCAGCCTGTTTGTGCATTACGCACACGTTCGTATCAAGATCAAGTCGATGACGTTATTTGCCGATATCGATGTGGCTACGCAGAAGATTCATTGCATATGTTGTGGTGCAACTGTAGACGCAGCTGCCGTGGTATATCTGATACTGTCGAAGACGGTGCAGCAGCGCTACCTAATCTGTTGTCGCTACCGTGACTTATTCAAACACATCTTAACGGTGTGTGTAATGAACACGAGTGAATACGGTGTTCTGCTGCAGATACTCTCGAGTCCTCTGGAGCAAGTGGATGCGGAGATGTTGCGCGAGGCGACAGCGGAAGTAGAGAGAAAAAGGGATAGTACTTTCTCGGTTGTGATGGTTGGTTCGAATGCAGAGTTCGCATTGCAGATGGATACATATGAAGAAACGTACGGCGAGGATTTAGTACAAGTGCTTTTCTTGTTTGATGGAGAAAAGGAGGAGTCTCGTGTGGATGCTGTTATAACGTGTGGCTAAGGTTTTCAACTACTGCTGGGCAATCTGTGTGGGTCCCACGGTGCACGCGTCCTGACATTTCGCTCGCTGTGCACCGTGCTACACACAAGACCCACGCACCCGCCATTGGTGACTACAAGGTGGACTACTGTATGAGGTATATGTGTCAACGGCAGCACTAAGGAGTTGATTGCGTATTGGATTCAATTGGATTGACGAAGATGTATTGGATTCAATTGGATTGACGAAGATGTATTGGATTCAATTGGATTGACGAAGGTGTATTGGATTGAATTGGATTGACGAAGATGCATTGGATTGACGACGATGCAGCCTCCGGTGTTTCAGGAGGAGTGTTGGAAATAGTGTAGCCATTTCGGCTTTAACGTATTTCCATGATGATGAAACCTCATTGGCTGAAATGGGTGGGTATATTTGCGGTTACCTCTAGGTATACATTTTAAGTTGTATTAACTTTTTAGGTAACTTTACATAATACACTTTCCGTTTTACATTTATACTAAGAGTACAAGCACTGAACTCTCTGCGGCTACCACGCAACGCACACCTCTACGCACCTCCCGCTGATCCTCCCGCGCTGAAAATTCGTCAGCAGGTGAGTCTAGATTGCGTGAAGTGCACGCAACTATTTTCGTTTGTGATTTAACAAATGAATGATTACATGACACCACATCTGGCATCACGTAAATAAATAGGTTGCTCCTTCACCAGACGTAACAGAGAAATTCAATTATTGTTGCAACGACACCTTGCCACGCGTGCTGAATGACAGCTTACTTACCGACAACACGTGGTGCTTTTCAGCGCGGGTGGGCCACATATTTCAGCGTTACAAAAAGCAATCCGTAAGATGTTGAATCATCGCCAAAACGTCTACAATGCACCCTGCAGTATGGCCGGATATTTACTAATACACGTGGCTTGGGATTTTTATGATGGGCCCGGGTTTGTAACCTTAAAAATGGGAAGATGAAACCGATAACACTCGCGCATGTTTCGATATAAAATGAACGACTCGGCGTCAGAGATCTTCAGCCAGCTAGCAACACTAAGTTGCATTGCTTCGAATCACGTTTACTAGGTACGATAAGGTCCTTTCGTACCTGAGATTTAATCGCGCAAGTGTACAATGAACAATGTTTTTTTGATAACAAGATTTTTTTTACCAGTTTCTCGAATTTCTATTGGTCGAAGGTCACGTGAGGGTATGCCGGTAGGGCGGAGGGGTGTGCTGGTAGGGCGACCCTAATAATATCTGATATTTTGCGAACATGTATGTACACTAGTACCAAAAATGGATGGCAGTCAGAGGTGGAACATGCCTTCTTCTGCGTTTCTGCACGTGGACGCTACTAGCCCGTTGATCCGTCGCCGATGTGTCGTGGAATACGACGGCACTGATTTTTGCGGCATGCAAGCGCAGGACCAACCTTGTGCAATCCGGACCGTGCAAGAAGTCATCGAAGACGCACTATGCCGCACCACGGGTGAGAAAGTGTTACCAAGACTGCGATTTGCGTCGCGCACTGACGCTGGCGTGCATGCACGGGGACAGGTGGCCGTTTTTGCCAGTCGATGCGACGTATCGGATCGCGTCTTTCGAGATGCTCTAAATACGCGCTTACCGGATGATGTTTTGTGCCGCAGCATGATCACTTTGACTGAAGCTCAGGCTAAGTTCGACCCTTGCACTGACGCTACGCTCAAGCAGTATGAGTACCAGTTGGTCTGCGGTGGTCTGCGACCAGTGGTGCATCGTCGCAATGTGTGGTACATACGCAAGATGCTGGATGTGACCAAGATGCAGACGGCAATAAGTCACCTAATGAAGAAGCCTTTGACAAAAGACTTTTCTTCTTTTACACCGCAAAAATCGATAGATGGTGAAAATGGTAACGTTTGTACTGTCTCCACGATTGTGCTCCATGTCGAGGAGGAAGACGGAAGAGAAAACGCACAACATAAAGAGGACGTGACCACGAGAATAAGACTGGTTTTTGAGGGGAGCCGATTTAGATATAAGATGGTAAGGATTCTAGTGGGTACGATAGTAGACGTCGGGTTGGGCAGACTAAAAGCCAACGCTATTCCGGCAATTTTGGCAGCCAAGAATCGATCACAAGCAGGTCAGGGAGCACCGCCACTAGGACTTACGCTTATGTGGATCAAGTACGATTGAAGTCGCTTCCTGAGCGCATTTCGGGGAATATACCACAATTTAAAATTCATATCACTTTTCGTCGGCGTTCTTGTCGTGAGAAGCTTTTATCGTCCGGTAAAAAACCCTCCGGTGTCTTCTTATCTGCTCCGTCTTTAGTCCTTGGTCATTTGATTTCTCCCCCCGTTCTGCGAAACGCTATGAATCATAACCACATCAGATAATTGAGTTTACTACATTATTTCACCAGCATCGGCTTTAGACCTACCTCCTGCGCTTGCAAGAGCGAGCTTCTGGTAGCACTCATCAGAATCTTAAACGCTAGCAGACCGATTTCCTAAAAGTTGTGGCGCTCAACTTCCTTGATAGAAAAGCCGAACACCTTGTTTAAATGATGGTCTCCGGGTGACGCTAAAAACCAATTTTTTAAACATCATTTCCTGCATCTAATGCGATACCTTTCCTTTTGCAGTTGTCGGTCACTGGAGAAGAGGCAGCTTGATAAAAAAAAGCTCGCTCGCTCGGGCAGATATAAACGAGTCTTCATAGACATGCGCTTCAACATGGCACATTCCAACGCGGTTGCCTCGGCAAATAAGAAAAGCGCTCTATTTCGCCAAAAGCATTGGAAATCACAAGCTCTTCCCCATATGAAATGTCTAGTAGAACTCAGTTCACTATCCCGATGTAGCCTAGCCCGAGTCGTAAGCGATGGTACCAAGATAATATATGTAGGAAATTGGGTTGGAGGCATGGCCAATTGTTCGGTTGTCCGGTCCGGTGACTGTACTGACAGTTAGCACCTGACAATCTGGGAGATTGTTTCTTGAAGAAGCACGCTCTACGGGATCAGCGTAGACGCGTATTAAATAGTCTATTTTTTAGGGGACGGGCTAAACGGCAGCAAGTGAAAGACTAACCAGCAGCAAGTGAGGCAGCGACTAGGAAAAAACAAAACAGTACCAAAAAGGATATATTTTTACCCTTTCTGGAACTTTTATGCGCGGTCGGCGGCTGGCGTTTGCCAGGTGAGTTGTCAATATTTCAGATGGGGTTGATAACAGATGTTAGCTGGATTGACTTGAGCAGAGTTGCATATATCTTACCTTTGATCGTTAAAGTCTTAAGCGCACTCTACTCCTAGTCTATGTAGGAAGAAGCGCAAACTCGGCGCGACGAGAGCTGGTTCATCTCCCGTGCCCGAAAACGACACGACGAGTGCGCTGCCGTTCGAGCTCTCGGATGCCGAGCTCGCGGCGGTCAAGCGACGAATTCCGAAACTGTGGTGGAGTTCAGTTCAAAATCGAACACCGAAGTGTCCGGAACTGAACCACCATCGTGCCCAGCCGACCAACTAACGGAGCGGGTACTCCGTGGACCTTCGCCGGGGTGCCGATCGGGTGACCGATCGGCATTGCAGGACACCGAGTCCGATTCGTCTCGTGTCTCACCTTTTGTACCCATTGGTATGGGTGGCTACACACTCGGTGGACCGTTGCTTGGTGGAGACTTTAGAGAAGATCGATATGGATGTACCAATTCTGGGGTACTGATCCAAAATTCCAACGAAAGGTAATCCACAATAGCCGATCGGCAAACGAAGCGGAAATATTCACTCCGAATGCAATTAAATCTGGCCCTTGACCGCCCGTGGCAGTGAGTAATCCAGACTATGGTAAATCCTGGCACTTGATTGCAGAGCAATGAGTAATCCAGCCAATAATAAATCCTGGCACTTGACCGCAGATCGTGATGAGTAATCCAGCCAATTCCTGGGTCTTCATCGCAGCAGATCGCGATAAGTAACCCAGCCAAAATAACACGCCTCCCTTGAGCGTGGCCGAAATTGAGTGGTGAGTGAACGTAACAAGTGCTCCCTGTCGTGGGGTTCCGGTGGAGCTATGTTCTGGCCGGGCTTAATAAGCGTGAGGGGACCCAGTTAACCCTCTGCTCCCAATGACTCAGATCGGAACTTACACAACCCGATATAATACGAACACTATATTTAATATCCAATAAAAATCCAATATGTAAACTATATTTAAACGGTGTGCCTTACCTTAAATCCGCGTACAAAACACTACACGCACACGATTGGCCCAAAATACTCCGTCCTTTCAGCCAACCCGATCGATCTGCCCTGAAAACTGGTACACTGAGTCAAACTGGTCAATAATTTACACTTTCACTTCACCACAAAATTGCCCAAGCTGCTCTTTAAAAAGGTCAACTTGAAAAGGTTCCTTCATAAAACACTTCATGATAAAGTCAAGTAGGGCCTATGAAAAATATTCAGATAGAGTGGGGTGTTAGTTTGCATGAGTCAATGCTCGATCAACTTGCCTAATTGCACAATATAATCATAACCGGTGATATGCGCTGCGGAAGCGGTGGGTGATCTTCTTGCACAATGCGAAAGAGTTCGGCCATAGGCTCCAAGACGAAACAAGGCGGCTTAGTCGTCAATAGCTCAATGATTGTGCAGCCCACGCTCCAGATGTCCGAGGCGGATGACCAACCCGACATTTCAATCACCTCAGGGACCACTATAAGACGGTAAACAAAAGGTAGAACCCATCATCAAATGCACAGTGGTCACACACCGCCCATACGCCTGAGTTGACTCACTCCAATACGGTGATCCCACAACGGAATTGGCTTTCTGCGTCTCGTTCACGACCCCCACCGTGCCATTGTCATTGGTTTCCTGATAGGTAATGGTTTTGAGGTCTACCACAGAAAAGGCATCCATTAACCATATCATCCATCCTATATTCGTTCCAGCCTTCACCCACATTAGTCGGATTCAAACGACCACGAAGAAGGCGTGTCAGCTTTGACCATAGCCCCCACGTTTGAAGTTATCTACACGGGAGATGAGCAACTCCAATGCATACTTATGGAAGTTTTAACCAACATTCACGTCCGGGTCATCATGTTGAACACGTGTGAGAAAGTAGCTCAGCATTACACGCTCGTTAATCTCGACACGCAAGCGCTCATTGTTAATGCCTAATGCACCGTTTTCCTTCTTAACACCAAACCGATTGTTTTTTTAACTGCTTCAGCATACGACTGCGGAAAGCCATTGTTGCCATCGAGCGGCCGAATAGATGTGAAATGTGATAATGAGTGACATACACCATTTGTGCCTTTTCCAGCTCCCTCAGCGCTAAGACCGGTCTCCGTGATGGAAGAAAGCGCAACTACTTCTTGCTTGCCTGTGTTTGGGTTGCAAAAGCTCTTGAGACTTAAGCTCATGACTGTAAGAGGAGCAGGGGCGATAGCTCCAGCGGTAGAGCTAACATTCCTTGGATTGAAGGTCTCGAACTCCATCTTGCACAAGGTGACGCTGTGGTGGAGTAATGTTCGAAATCGAATACATTTGTATCGACAACCTGACCACCACCATCGTGCCCAGCCTTCCAACTTACGGGGGGAGGTACCCCGCGGACCTCCACTCGAAATCTGGTCCGATCGTCCGCTGCTAGCAGACGACCGGTCATCATCCAAATACACTTGGTCCGATTCACTTAAGTTCATCTCACCTGGTGTACCCGATGGAATGGGCTAGTTACACACTCGGTGGATAGGGATCGCAGATCGATCTGATTCGGTCTTGAATATGAGACCGTGCTGGCTAGGTGTACCTAGGGCGGAACTCTTCACCCCAGGTACGTACAGACCAGAAACACTTCCAAAAGATAAATTCCAATAGGTCGATCGTCCAAACGATCTATACCTGACTAATACGAATTAATAGAGGGTAGACCAATCAACCGGTCTAGCCCCTGACCAATATGAGAGAAGACCACAACCGGTCTAAACTCCAACCAATGTTACAATGATCCAATATGTCCACGTAAAGACCCAATATGCCCGTGAAACTCCACAAACTATATCTCCACGTAAAGACCAATCCAGTGAATAGCACGTTCCAAACGTACGTGACTTAAACTTGAGGAAGTTGACCAATGCGTGCTCCCGTCGAGGGACTTCCGGCTGGCCAAATGCGCGTGTGGCGCGTCCAGACCGGGTATAATGAGCTAGAGGGGATTACTCGACCCTCTGCTCCCAAACACTCCGCGGCGGGCGGAGGCGACTATGCACATAGCAAAGGTTTAAACGACCTCCTGTTGAGGTGCTAGCCCGAAGGCAAAACCAAAAGATTCCAAACGACTTCTTCTCTTTTAGGCAAATCCACAACTCTAACCAATACTACCACCCTACGGTCCCAATATGTACCCACATGAAAATATGTAAAATACCCAATGTCAGGTGACCCACCAAAACTTGCGTTCTTGACACTCCTTTAATCTGATAGGCTAAAAATCCCCCCTTGTTTAGACCAATCGGAAACTCGACCAACTGCCTTGACCAAAAGTGAACAAATTTGTGGTACATTTCACCACAGCCGCCCCTGAGTCCGACCGTGTCGCACAACGATAAAGGTCTGACTCACCCATCACTCGACTAACTGGACCTTGGTCACTCACACTTCTTCCCCATGGATCAAACATCTTCGACACCTGCGTCAGGTAATGCCTTTACTGCACTTGATCTTCTTATGCTTCCCTTTGACGCTTATTCTTGATGTTCTTGCAGAAACTCTATGCGCCGAGTCGCCCCACCTTGCTTCGCCTGTCCGGTCGGCTCGGTCTGACAGCCCACGTAACTCTCGTGCACTTCAAACATCGGAAGGGCGTCAGACTGAAGCCGACACGCGGATGCAGGATATTCTTGCAGAAAACATGAGTCTCAGGACCCAGGTGGCCTACCAGGCAACACGAGGTGCGCATCTTTGGTATGTACTTGTCTTGGCCCTCGTTTGTCTTCTGCTCGCATCCCTCTCAGCGTCGTCAAGGCAATAGGTGCCTTGCTTGATGCCGATAGGCAGTCCGACGATCATGTTGACCAGCTTCGACCAATTTTAGAGGAGCTGGTAAGCGCGCGTCATGAACTGTCCCGTCTGGAGGCTCATCAGTCCCATCTCCGGGATCAACTTGCACTTGTTCGCCGGCAGCAGCTGTACGGACAGTTTGACGCGACCTCACTGCGCATGCAAGGCGACGACTTCGCGCGACGCATTGCCGAGCTTCAGATTTCAATTCAAGACCAGACCGGGAAGGTCCGGTCTTATCAAGACAAGTCAGACGCTTGGACGCTAGAGTCGGGTCGTCGTCAGGTGGCACTAGAACAGTGCCGCCAGCGCTTGATGAACTTGCTGCATCCGTGTTCGGCTGCTTCCTCCATCATAGATTGGTCTGCGTCGGCAACCTTAGTCGCCTCGGAGCAAGACCAAGACCGATTGCAGCAGGACCAAGACCGACATCGTTCATTGGCTGATATTCAGCAACCCGAAATTGCACAAAAATCGAAGAAGCGCGCGGACGCGCCGGGTAGCTCGAGGGCTCGGGGCACTGCGCGCGGACCCAGACTCGGGGGGAAGCGTGCAGTGCCTCATAAGAGAGCCAAGACACAGGCGCTTCTTATGGACTCGGACTCGGACACGGACGAAATCTACAGCCCCTCGGAAAGTCGAGCGCCCTCGCGCCGTACTGCAAATCGCACCAAGCACACAGGGGGCTCGTCCGAGGAGGACTCCAGCGAAGGGTCCTGCGATTCCTAGTTTATAGTCGCCATCCAGTCCAAGTCACGAACGAATTTACGTGAAAGTTTCATCCAAGTGGCGTCGACATTGGGGTCAGTACAGAAGACCGGTCTGCCAGGTGACAGCACGCCAGCATATGGGTCAGAGAAATCGGCGCCTTCGTTCCTGCCTGGCACGTCTGTACTGCACCGCCACGCCCGGCTAAAAGATATGGCAATTAGATATCGCCCACTTCCGCCGCGGACCTCGGACGTCACCTTGCCCTGATCGTCTGGGCAGATCGGTAGCTTGCACCGGTCCGCCCTGACCAAGCAGATCCTGGTCTGGTCCGCATCAATACCGATATAGGCGCCATTCTAAGAGTCACGCGGGCGCGTCAAGTGTCTCAAGGGCGCGGGGCGTAGCGCGCGACTCCGAACACGAGGAGAAGCAAGCGCCGCCCCACAAGAAAGACAAAACGCATGCGCTCCTCATGAGCTAAAAATCGGATGCAAGTGATGCGTTTAACATCGCCAAATCCCATGCGCCCTCACGCCCCCGCGGGCGCATTCAGGTGGTACGATTTCCCAGCAAAGTTCGGGCGGAAATTCTCGCCATTCATTGGCTGAAATTCCGCCCCCCAAAATTCACGCACGCAATGAGAAGAGCAAGGGCGCATCAGGAGGAGCGAGGGCGCGGGCCCTTGCGCGCGACCTAGAGCACGAGAAGAAGCCAGAAATGGTGTAATCACTAGCCAAGATACGGGCGCAACTCCCAAGTGCGGTGAAGGATGCAGTTACGGAGAGGAAGGACTCCAAAAATCGCGCGCCCTCGACCCGTTTCTCCGCCCAACCGGGCTCGGGTGGATCATCGTGACGCTCATTGGCTAAAAATCCGCCCCACTGAATTTACAAACATAATCGGAAGCGCGAAGACGCGTAGAGTGGCGCGAGGGCGCGGGCTCTAGCGTGCGACCTGGAGCGCCAAAAGAATCTCAAAGCGGTGCAAACGCAAGCTAAGACGCGGGCGCAACTTCCAAAAACGGCGGGGGATCCAGTTGTGAGGAGGAAGGATTCGAAAAATCGCTCGCCCTCGACCCGCCACACCGTTCGGTCCAAGTCGGTATTGGTCTCGCCTGGGGCGGCTTCGGAGGGTGGATCGGTGGGTACAGATGATCTGCTTCCCGCTTTATCTCAATCCCGATCCACCCAGCATCGTCGATCCGCTGTCGCAGTTGAAGAGCCGACGTCAGAAGAAGACCAAGTGGCGCACTCGGAGGGTGACATCGATAAAGGGTCGTCGAAACTGGCTGTCGACGTGCCCAAACCAACTTTTCTGCCCGGGACTTCTGTTCGATATCATCATACTTTGTCGTGGGCATTGAAGGTTGACGTGACTCTTCTTCCTTCTGGTCTGGCCACTGCCGACCCTCGAAGGATCCGATCTGGTCTGGCCACTGCCGACTCTCAAAGGACCCGATCTGGTCTGGCCACTGCCGACTCTCAAAGGACCCGATCTGGTCTGGCCACCGCCAAGACGTCGCGTTGAGAAGACCAGGTTGTTAGTCGATGACGGCATATGGTACCCCGGTCTGGATTGCGCTTAGCCGGTCGCGGACCTCAAGGATGCTTTGGTCAAGCTTGACCAGAAGGAACCCTGGCGCAGCCAATTTCAAGACCAAGTTGCAGGCCATTCGTCGCTGACCATCGGCCACCTGTGGGGTGATAGTGAATGAAGTCCCAGGTAGTCGACCAGATAGCTCGTAATACATGTCATCATTTCTTTTTCACATATCTGATCATCGAATCACTTGAAATAATTTCACCACTTTTTCAGAGTTGCACCAAACACGTTATCATAAACCGTTCCACCCCCATCACGAAAAATAGTCATCACATTCGTCATTCCGCTACTCCAATTAGTCACAGTTCATCACAATTTCACATCAACTCCGGACCTTCTACATCTTCACACCGGTCTAGACCGACCGATGCTACTGCGTGTCTTGGTCTTGGTCTTCATGAGTCTGCATCACTTCGAAACGATTCCGACTGACTCGTTCTCGTTCGAACTCTCGTAGAAGAGCCCCACAATTCAAGTCGAGCTCGTCGACCCAAGTTGATGCATCATGGTCCTTCCATCGGACCAGGTACTCTCGGTGAGTCCGACCGAACCTGGTCTTCTTGGTCGACCGAACATCTAAGACCTTCTCCACTTCAAACCCGTCTTCCTCTAATGGTCGTTCCCTTCATCGAAATCAAATCTTTTTTCTTCGTCTACCAGACAGGGAGTTTTGGGTCGATCAAGAAATTCTCGGACCAGCTTCAACTTGGACACATGCACGATCGGGAAGACCTTGTAATCTGTACCAGTTGTTACTAGACGGGCAGCGTGCTCACCGATCAGCTCGGCAACACGGAAAGGGCCGTGACACATGTGAGCCAGCTTCTTCGCATAGCCCTCTTTCACTCGGTCTAGGTATAGCCATACCCTCGCCCCTGGTTCTATACCGTGGGGTCGGACCTGGTCATTGGTCCGGTCCGCCCGGTCTTGTGTGGCCTGACGCAGCTTTTCGTTGACGACTTATTTTGCATGCTGGTAGTGTTTCTGGACCTGCATGCGCCAGCGTCGAGCATCGCGATCGAGGGTCCGGGTGTAACCGATAGGTATCGCAGCTTCCAGTGTCGACCGAGGGTCCCATCCATATGTCAGATAAAAAGGTGTTTCTCCTCGGACCCGATCGGTCGACGAGCTGAGTGCAAACACCAGCCTTTCTTCATACTCGTCCCAAACTCGCTGGTATGGGTCAACAACGTACATCTTGATCGCCCTCGTTATGGTCTGAACCATGCGTTCCGCCGATTCCGGTCTGCCTGGTCAGGCTTCGACCTGGTCCTTGGGGCAGGTCCCGCAAAGCAGACGTGGCGATACTGGTCTTCATCCGATGACTCCTGGATAGATTGACTGCCACTTTCTCCTTCCGGTCCCGTGCTGTTTTCAGTCACGATCGCCTTGACTGCCCGGGTCGGTCTGGTCCAGGGTCTCTTGACCGGATCGGTCTGGGTCTGGGTCTTGGATCGGTAGCGACCTGATCCACCAGCGTTCTTCGATCTCATGCTACGCGACTGCTGTAGCGTCCGCAGAGTCTGTTCAACTTTACCCGCATCCTTAAGACGCAGCAGAGTAAGCTGGTCCGCCAGTTCTTGATCGTCCAGGGTACTAATGTAGTGACCCACATGTTCCAAGGCGGCACCATTCGGCGGGTTGTTCTCCTTAATTGTTATGCCGGCGCGAAGTGCATCCACGTTCAACCGATGCAAATACTCGATCGGTGTCTCGTCGCCCCGCTTCTGCATATGGTGATACTTGCGGGCACACGAAAATCCCGAGTTGCAGTATTGCCCTTCAAACTCTGCACATAGCAAGTCCCAGTTAGACCGGAAATCCCGACTCAACTGTTGGATCCAGTTGGCAGCCGGTCCTTTTAACAGATACCGGAAGATCAATCTTTTTTCACTTTTCGGGTCTGGCCCCGGAAGAACGCAGACTTGACCCGACCGAACCAAGACCGGGCCTGGTCTTCGTCAGCATCCTTGCCGGTGAAGTCCTTGAGGTCGGTCGTCCTGGCCATACGGATGCGCGGAATCGCGGCAGATCCAAAGTCGTAAGCAGTCGTGGAGGATAGGTTCGCGCCTTGCCAGCGCCTGTACCGTCTGACCCACAGTGGTCGTCAAGACCGCCGAGCGACTCCATGTCACAATCTCTTGTCTTATTTGGTCTACGCGGTCTGGCCTGTTGCGGCTTGCGCTTCCCTTTGCAGACTTGCTTATCACTTCGAGTAGGCTTATCCATAGATGTTACCGATTCCATATCCACATCCCGGCAAACATTGACACTTTGACGGGTAGACCGGTCTTGGACATGTGGGCACATAGGTGGTCTAAACCGTTCTTCCATGAAACGTTCCATCATCGTCTCAAACATGGCTTGGACGTTAGCTGGAGTCAAGGGCAACGTGTGGATACCCTCCTTTTGCGGAACTGAGGCCTGTGGGGGCTGCTGGAGCCCCGACTGGCAAGCAGCCCTTTGCTGCCGCATGTCCATTTTTTGTTCAGGCTGGGCATGGTCCACCACCATGGTCATCCGCTCGACACCGGTCTCCAACTCTGATGATCTGTTAGAGGCCGGTGGAGACTGATAAACCGATTCGTCATCAGAACCAATGTCTACAAGCGCTGTGGAGGATTCAGAGACCTTCACTGCTGCGGTGGGAGTTGGGCGGCGAACCTCCCCCACCAGTGGGACCAAATGGTCGTGGAAGGTCGACATCGACAATTTCAGCCTCCAAGTCTCAAATTCAAATAGTTTTTGGACATCGGCGGGGTTCTGCATTTTAATGCCAACCTCCGCCAACATCGCCACCAAGTTCTTCACCAACAGTAATGGGCGATCACTCTGGATCGGCTCGGTAGTGGGACCGAGAAGACGGTCGGGGATCTGGAGGTTCAACACCCGAAAGACCACGTCATAGCGAACGAACTTGTTCATCTCAAAAACATAATACATCTTGTTCAGGTTTTTTTCGCTGATGCCTCCATCTCCGACCTGCGACTTCTCTTCGAGGTCGTCTTCGTCGGCCGGAATTCCCAACCCTTTCTTGGGAATCTTGGGGACCTTGGGGAGGTTGGTCTGATCGTTCTGATCAGCCTCCAAGTATTTTTCGTCTTTCAATTTTTCATCAACTTTTTTATGCACATACATAGGATCAGGACATTTGTCCTGATCCTTTCCGGAACTATAGCAAGACTTGCTATAGTCCCGATCGGCTCCGGTGGGAGCCTTTTGGGGAGGAAAAAAATTATTAATCCCGATCTGGTCCTCCACCAGGCCAGACCGGACATCGCCATCTTTATCAAGAACGAAGACGTAAGGTGATAGCCTTTCCTTACGCTTTCTCCAGCACGATTCCACATTCAAATCTTCAAATTCAATCTTTGATGACACCTCGCGGTGATATCCACGATCACCAAGTGATCCGGGCACGCGCACCATTGTGGTGGAGTCATGTTCGAAATCGAATACATTTGTATCGACAACCTGACCACCACCATCGTGCCTAGCCTTCCAACTTACGGGGGGAGGTACCCCGCGGACCTCCACTCGAAATCTGGTCCGATCGTCCACTGCTGACAGACGACCGGTCATCATCCAAAGACACTTGGTCCGATTCACTTAAGTTCATCTCACCTGGTGTACCCGATGGAATGGGCTAGTTACACACTCGGTGGATCGGGATCGCAGATCGATCTGATTCGGTCTTGAATATGAGACCGTGCTGGCTAGGTGTACCTAGGGCGGAACTCTTCACCCCAGGTACGTACAGACCAGAAACACTTCCAAAAGATAAATTCCAATAGGTCGATCGTCCAAACGATCTATACCTGACCAATACGAATTAATAGAGGGTAGACCAATCAACCGGTCTAGCCCCTGACCAATATGAGAGAAGACCACAACCGGTCTAAACTCCAACCAATGTTACAATGATCCAATATGTCCACGTAAAGACCCAATATGCCCGTGAAACTCCACAAACGATATCTCCACGTAAAGACCAATCCAGTGAATAGCACGTTCCAAACGTACGTGACTTAAACTTGAGGAAGTTGACCAATGCGTGCTCCCGTCGAGGGACTTCCGGCTGGCCAAATGCGCGTGTGGCGCGTCCAGACCGGGTATAATGAGCTAGAGGGTATTACTCGACCCTCTGCTCCCAAACACTCCGCGGCGGGCGGAGGCGACTGATGCACATAGCAAAGGTTTAAACGACCTCCTGTTGAGGTGTTAGCCCGAAGGCAAAACCAAAAGATTCCAAACGACTTCTTCTCTTTTAGGCAAATCCACAACTCTAACCAATACTACCTCCCTACGTTCCCAATATGTACTCACATGAAAATATGTAAAATACCCAATGTCAGGTGACTCACCAAAACTTGCGTTCTTGACACTCCTTGAATCTGATAGGCTAAAAATCCCCCCTTGTTTAGACCAATCGGAAACTCGACCAACTGCCTTGACCAAAAGTGACCAAATTTGTGGTACACTTCACCACAACGCCTTCGGTACATTTGCGAACACCGTTTATTTCAACCCAGCTCGGTCCCAATAGCAACCTTCCACTTAGTCAAACGTTCTTCCACGTGAATCAGTCAAATAATAGCCCTAGGTCCACTTCAAACGTATCTTTCAACTTAGTCAAACATTATTCTACGTGAATCAGTCAAATAATCAATAATCTCCACAACAAATGCAGCGGCCGTCACAACCACAGTCTTGCGTGTTAATGCGATGTTAATTAGTCATGTAATTAGACACTGTATGTGCGAGGATGCTTAGCACCAAGACTCAACGGTCAGAGAAAACGTCTCGTCGCAAAGAAAGAAAATGAAAAAGTAATATATTTGACTATAGCTAAATTATAGTCTGACACAAATACACAAACATTGATTATACCTTTTTTGGTCTTGTACGAATATGCCCGACTTTAAATGCCTTGATCCGCGCATAAAATCCCCAAAAAGGTAAAAAAGTATATCCTTTTTGTTATTTTTTTGTTTTTTCCTAGTCGCTGCCTCACTTGCTGCTAGTTAGTCTTTCACTTGCAGCCATTTAGCCCATCCCATTTTTTAGTCTTTAATTATTTAATCTAAGTAAGAGGCTGTTTATAAAGGTCTTTGAGCGAGATTTCAACTATTGGTTGAATGACCACTTCAACGACCGGTTCGAAGACTACTTCAACTACAACCCCAGTTTGTAAAGATCATCGAAATATTAGGGTTGGGATACTGTCGGAGGAAATATTGGACCCAACACAGGATCACGCTGTTGATACTCGGAACCATCATGGAAGCGACCTTCCCCGCTCTCTCGCGCTCAAGATCGCCTACTCTCCCCCCCCTCGATTCCTCCCTCGCGCTCACAATCGCCTACTCTTCCTTTCCCCATTCCTCCCTCGGATCCTCCTCCCGCGGTTCGACAGCTCCCTCCCGCCGTTCAACAGCTTACGCCGCCCCTAACACCCAGCAAAGGGGAAAGAAAAAGGAAAGGTCAGACATCTCTGGTAAGCTATCTACTCAACTTCTTGCTCAATGCACCTGTAGTAATTTCTAAGCCGCCGCCTGCGCAATGCAGCTCTTTATTTATCTCTCTAACCGGCAAGGGCGCATTTCCAGGAAGGATACGGAAGTTGCGGGGCTTCTTGGGTGTTACCAAACAGCTCACTTGGAGCTCGAAGCAAAACAAGCATCAGGTAATATGTTCGTTGCGGTGCGCTTTTGCTATGAATTTGCCGCACTTACGTACATATATCCTATTTACGCTAGGCTTTTCTTTCATTGCGGTAAGCAAGAAATGAGAGCGCATAATAAAGCGCGAAATGGGGATTTGCGGCATGGGCCAGTGGATGGTCAAACAGGCCACGGATAAATACAACAACTTGCTGACCACATATCGGGAGGGAAGACGCAAGTTGGACGAGACTAGTGGTGGTGGCCTGGAATCGTACAGAAAAAAATATCCCTGGTGGGATGCTATGGCCGCTTTGCTAGCAGGAAATGGATCGGTGCAGCCCGAACATATTTTTTATGACGGTGTAGTAACGACGAGAGCGTCATCTACAACGCCCTGCATCAGCAGAAGAGGAGGCGATCAAGAGGCGACACCCTCCCGGCATCCCAACGAGGATATCCTTCAGGAATTAACAGATGAAAATGACGACTCAGACGGAAGTCGCAGTCAACCGCCGCCTCCTTCCAAGCGCCTCCGCGTCAACAAAGCTGCGAAAAAAGATATTAGCCAAGTCATCCTTGAAATAGAGAAACATCGCCAAAACTTTGAGCTTGATTTAGAGAGAATGTGCGCCAAGAGCGCATGGAGCACGAAGCCCGACAAGGAGCTGTTGAAGAGCGCCGCCGAAAGGAAGACCAGGATGACGGGGAAAGTCGCCAGCGTGACAAGTAAGAGTTTTGGCTACGTGCGGCAGCCTTGTTGGCACCCATGTTTCACACTAAAAAGATTAGTTTAAGATCTAAATGAGGAAGTTCGTTTCTTAATTCCTTTCGATGTTTTTTTAATGCTTAAATGTGTTCCTCTATATATTTCATGGGGAATTGCATTGCGGTGAGCCGCCATGGTTTCATTGGTACTATGATCGGCATTCGAAGAACTATCCTCGACAACTGGAGTTGACCACGAAGCGCGAAAAGCACTTTCAGGACTTTCGCTTGCAAGGTTGTTCAGGACCATTCAAGCAATGGCGATGTTTGCGGCGGTTCTGGACTTTCTAGATGATCGCCGAGCCATACGCGCCAGCGCATTTTCAACCGCCCAAATGCTTGCTCGACAACAATGCGCGTCGACGAGAAAGCAAAGTTGAAGCTCGTTTCTTTCGGCTGCGTGCGAGCGGAAGCTGGATGACACCATCATCCAATCTGAAAGGCCATATCCAGAGTCGCCAATATCAAGGTAGCCGGCAGGCATCAGTGATCCTTCATTTTACTTTCGCCAAAGCGAGGTGTTCCGCAGCATACGTCTATCGTTAATCCTCCCAGGCCTGCCAATGTGGATCTACTTTCACAAACTGTTAGTAGGAGAGAATTACGAAGAAACACTGCTCGACGTTAAAGCACTCACGCTGCGGAACAGACCAGCGGCATCGGCAACAGCTTGGCATGCTATGGAGGCAAAGCCTTTTCGGTTGATGTATGCATTATGCAATGCAATTCATCCCCTGCCGGTTTACGAATGGAAAAATGGGTGCCATCAATAGCACCAGCCACCGGTCCAATTTCACGGCGCGCGTAAAAACCGTCAGCTTCCCATCCAACGAGATCGGAAGCCTTTGGAAAGTGGACCAACTTAAGATAGAGGCGTTCAATTATGACACTGGCTACCTCGTTACAACACATATGTACTGTTGTCCGTCCTACGCCAAAAAGGCACGACACGACTCGAAGACTGCACCCAGCTGCCTAGCGATACAGGGCGATAGCGACGCGTTTTGACACTGGTAGAGGGTCTCCAAAGCCTGTTCAGAGAGTTGTGAGTTAGTAGAGACACGTCAGAGCAAAATAGGGCACTCCAGCAGCGCTGACCTTCCTAGTTCCGCTCCAGATCTGCGCTCAGCTGTTGGCAAATCCAGATAAACAGGTTACGACTAATGGGAAGTCCTCAACGAACTGATTAGCAGTGTATTGCGGGACGTCATGTTCCCAGAACTGTGAGTGGCGAAGGTGCGCAACGCGTAGCTTGAAAATAGAGGACTGGAAAACAGCAGGGGGAGAAAAATGGCGCGCATTGCAGCTGGTGCTCTGTGTGGTTTGTGTGTCATGTGCGTTCGGTGGGAAAAGAAGTTTTCGTGGGTTAGGGTAGTTGTAGTAGTTGAATCATTCATTGAGTTTCAAAGAACCTGTGGGAGGTACTTTGACTCAACGAGAGGTCGAATGAGTGCTTCAACGAGTGGTTCAATGGTTGGTTCAACAAATGTTTCTAAGACCTTTATAAACACCCTCTAAGACTATTTTAGGTAGCAATTTGTAATTCATAATCATTAGTAATTAGTTCCATCTGTGTCATGTACTCTACTTGAGTACATATATTTTTGAGGCACCGATAGCTAATGTGATGTGTGGCACTAGACAGATGGATATGTGCCATAACTTCAACCTTCATATTTCATATTAGGATGGCTAACAACTTTTCAATAAACATTCTATTGATCAAGTCCATGGTTTGGTCTTCTTCTACTACTACCGCAAGCTGTCCACGGGTCCTACTATCGCTGCAATCTGTCTATCGGTTGCTGAGATATCGACTGTATACATTTTTGCTATACACGTGCTAAATCGCTACACCTACGGTGCAAGTTTCCTACCTTCTGCGCAAGCATGGATAAGGATACAATTCAAGAAGGCGTGTTAAAAAGACCCGCACTTCGACTTCGACTCGAGTCTGACACATTTGGGTCATTACGACTTTTCAGTAAAAGCAAATTGGTTAATACTCAATTGAAATTGGTTACACCCAAATTCATGTATACATTTGTTAGAGCATGTTTAGGCTTAAGAATAATAAAGTCACATCGATGTTTACTTCTAGTACGCAAGTACACAATTTTCTCAAGTATGTTCTTTCTCTCGGACTGGAAACAGATTTATTGTGGAGTGTGGAAGTATTACGATCACGTTACTCTGTGGAGATTTAGTTAGTGAATAAATTTACGTGAAATAAAGTTTATTTTTCCGTTTTATTGTTCACGCGTTTGGACTACTTTGTCTTGCCTTGAATTCACGCCTACAGTACGCTTTGTGAAGCTGGAACTGATACTTAATGTAACCCATGTCTGACGCGATAAAATCCGAACAAGGCGCACGCGAGGCAAGTAAGCAGTTCTTGTTTTTAGTATAAAAAAATCTATATATTATATGAAGCGTATTATAGAATCTGAACCAAATAAATCCCTATAACGAAGGCAAAAATATAGCCAAACTCCTAAAGTAGCCACAATGCATATCCGGCCACTGTGGGCGCGTATCACTTGAAGTTTGTATACCTTATGTCTGAGCTCCACACAACACCTCGAAAGCTTCAACACACCCATCGCGCACACTGGGGCCTTATTTTAGACCTAAATCTTGCTCCTAAGCCGCAAAATCTTGGCTGCACACAATCGCTTGGTCAAAATATCTGCAACCATCCCATCGCTTGTAACATGCAGAGGATTTACTTCATTCTTTTTCACGTACTACTTCAAACCCTTAGGCTTGATATCAACACGTTTCGAAGAAGCACCACCAGCTTCATCCTGTAGCTGCCGGATAGCGGCCTGATTGTCCATACACAATTTGATCGGCCTCTCCACGCATAGTCCAATCTTCTCCAGCAGCTCTATCATTCCGAGAAATTCTTAAACACCAACTGTGACGGCCAATAATTCCGCCTCGGCAGGCGACAACGCAACAGCACCTTGTTTCTTGCGTGCCCATACTACCACCATGCCATTCAATTATGTCACACACCCGCTAATACTCTTCCTCTCTTCCTTATCGCCGACGAAATAAGCATCGATATATTCAATAAGTTGAAAATGTCCATCACTTTTATTTTCACTGTCCAGATGTAGCTTCAGCTCCGTCGAACCCTTTAAGTACAAGATGCATTTCTTCGCTAACTTGAAATCACTTTGTCTTGGTGCGTACATACGTCTGGTCACGCTATGAACTGCGAAAGAAATGTATATTGCGTTTTTAATTTTATTTGCTTTAATTAAAATTAAATTGTATACAATACACAGTAAATCTACTAGATAAATGTACTTTTGCTACTTTACGCATAGCAGAATTTGGTTTTTTAGTTGAAGGGAATTTTTATATTAATAAAAAGTTTCGACTGCACCTAGAGATCCATAGCAAGCTTCCCACCATTGATTGAAACATCTTCAAAGTAGGCGTCCTTGTTGCTGCACTTACCGGCAAAAGTCCATCGTATTCAGAATCATTACATAGATCATTTATCATAAAATACTCTGAGATAGACTTCTCCATGTTTATTTCTCCAATAACTCGTTAATAATTCCTTCTCGATCTAAAGTGTACCCACACTCTTGGTCTCCGCATATCGGAATATCCTGAAAATTTTCCACCGGTCATAGGTCCTTAATTCCAGAACCTTTATATGAGCGAAGAAATTATCTATCACCTTTTATGGTATTCCTCTCACAAGTAAATCGTCCACATATATCCCGACTAGAACGATGCAATCATTATTGTTCCTTGAGAAAATGCAAATATCAGTCATGCACTGCGTAAAATCCAGGTCCAGAAGTGTTCTTCGTAATAGCTCATACCACATGGTACCAGGTTGCTTCAAACCATGTAGAATCTTTTCAAACGCAAATCCAAATGTTTCGGTGAACTTACTCCAAAATCTTTCAACACTTCTTTAGGTATTCCATGCGTTGAGGTATCTTCAAATAAATTTCAAAATCCTTGTCCGTATGCGCCTTTAGATAAGCACTTGGTACATCACTATGCCTTGCTGGTACATTCCACACTTGTGCCATATCTAGATTTTTTTTGACATTACTGAGATTCATAACAGTTGAGAACGTAAACAAGAAATCTCTTCCATACACCTGTTTGTCTCCACATGCCACTAAACGTGCGTTGTATCGCTCAATTAAACCATCTGCTTTCAGCTTCGTTTTGTACACCCACTTCGTAAGTATTGCACGATTCCCATTACACTTGATCATTTTCCATGTATCAAGGTCCTTTAAAGCCTTCAGCTCGGCATCTTCCGCCGACATTCACATGTCGGCATATTCACGCTTTTAGCGCATCTTTGAAATTTTGCGGGTCCTTCCCATACTTTTCCTCCATCCCAATATCGCTGGAACTCAATACTGCGTAAACTGCCAGTGTATTCTCTTTGTCTGGTGTATTCATCAAATTTTCATCTTCACTGGCACATGTCCCTCCTTCTAGGCATGATTTCATCTTTCCATTTTTCTCCTTCAGGTTTATATTGTATTCGCTGAATCTTGGCGTCGTAAGCACATTTCTTTTCGTTTTTTGTGACTTGCGCTGATGTGTGCTTACCTTGATCGCTTGTATCATTGGAACGTTCGTACACACTTTCATCTTGCGATTCCATATCTTAATCCACAGACATATCCGAAAAATCTTCTCCTGCCAAAAAAAACAGAACGGATGAATAGAACTATTTCAAACATGGTTCGCTGAATGGTTTTTGGCTCCGGTGTACCTTTAACGTATTGGTCAGAAGCTGCTAAGTATACCGCTCACTACCAAATTGCGCGCCGACACGATCAAACGCGGGAAGAATATCCCCTAACGAGATGCTAACAAAACCTAAGCCGAAAGTGTAGCCGGTGCGTAAACGCACGGTGCGGCTAGCGCACAGAGGAAGACTTTCATTTAGCGGCGATACGCCGCTACTTAGCCGATACGCCCTTATATAAGGGCTTAGTGGGAGATTGCTCTCACTCGGGGCCAAGATTCCCTGATTTTACGGTTAGTAAACACTAACGCCTTATTCCAAGGTTCCCTTAGTAGGGAGTAGCTAGGGGAAGTGCTCCCCTGCTACGACACTCACTGCACGCGCGACCGTTCCGGGTCGTGCGCCTAGCAGGATTCAGTGTATTTGTAAACTGGTTTATTTATTATACAATTAGCCTAACTTAATAAACTAATATACACTGTATGCAATACTAGGTAGAATTTACTTAATACGTACCTAGCCGAAAATGTAGTGTACACCATCTGTGTACCAACACGTGGCAGGCTGCCCATCCTTCACCAAGGGCTCCCGCCCTGATTGGTTAAAACAACCAATAGGTCCGAACCTTTCGGACCGGTCAATACTTGACCTCAACCGTTGTGTATTTACGTACTCAACGTAACTAAATGTTACCCCGTTACATCCTCCCCCATCAAGACTATTTCCACGCAATAATCAATTATAGTTGGAGACCCCGCCTGCCAGAACTCTGGCCTAGAATGAGCACATTTAGCGGTGACGATGATTCTCCCCGAGAAGGGGATGACAGCCACTCCGACTCCGGTATCTCGGAGGAGGGGGCCCTTGGGGGTAGCTCCCCTAAGGATGACCGCTACGACAGCGCCCAACGGCGTTGTCGGCAGCCTAATCCTTTCCCCACACGTGGGAAAAATGCGCTAACTCGTGCTCCACCCTTACCAACTTCGGATGACATATCCGGGTCGCCAAAGGCGACCATCACCAATGAATTGGATGAGACTCAGGAATCTCAACTTGCCGCACAGGCATGATGGGCTGCATTACGCGCCCCTTAACGCCCTTCCCGGGTGGAATATCGCTTTGACGGTCCTCGTGACCTCCAAAAGTGGGCTAAGAACGAATTAAAGAGGGGTTTAGCCTTCCATACCCCTAGCCCTGCGGCTGTACAGCCGCGTCAAATCACACGCCGGAAACAACTCCGGGAAAAACTGCTCACGCAGAAGCAGTTCATTGCTGCCCTATACCGAGAGCGCCTAGAGGAACAGGCAAAGGGTGCTTTTGTTGAGAACCTCCGCGAGATTCCCTTCGTTCTCCTACAAGGAGAAGATGCCGAAGTGGCAGAGAAGAAGTTCCGCGCTTGGGCGGAAGGGGAGAAACGTCTCCCTGACTTTTTAAAGCTGTACAACAGCTATTCCGAACATGACGTTCGGATAGAGAGGGCACTGCGCTTGGCGTTTGCCAGATCCAAAACAATGGGGTAATTATCTGCCCCTTATTGCACGCGCTATGCTAGCGCCCGTGCCCTCGATGTGGGGCCGGAGAGCAATGCAAACTGTGCATCTGCCTCCGACGAACTCCCAACTACTGGTAGTGAAGGGGCTGTCCCGGCCCCTTTAATCGTTGACTTGCAGCGGAATTCTCCCTCTCGAAAGCGTCAACGACGTCTCGGCAATCCTGCCGTAGGGGAGTCTAGAACTCCCACGAGCTCCAGGAATGTGGATACCCTTTCCACTTCACAAGATACTGGGTTTCACCCCGATGATTGCGTCGCGTCATCAGACGCTCCAGATGGTAATGTGGAATCCCCTCAGAATCGAGAACTGGAGGAGGAGGTATCGAAATTGCGACGTGAGGTTCGCGAGCGCTGTGATCGGCACAGCCGTCACATCCTGGAAGTCGAGGATGGACTCCACGATAAGGTGAGTGCGATTGACCGCATTGAGAGGCGGCTTAACTCTCTCGAGTCTGCCCTTGACGGATTTTGACGTCTTGAGGGAAGATTTTAAGCTTCCGTTGCGGAGCTTCGCGGTCGCATTTTGACCTTACCGCAGATGTTTCTCCGCCCTGTCGTGTCTTACGGCTATGCGCCTTCCCAACCTCCTTTAAGAGGGGACCCGCCTCCGGGTTCTGGTATGGCTTAAACATACCCACATAGAAGGTTGGATGCGTACGCATCGCCTTCGGGATGTCTAAGTATAAGACAAGCCCTTTCGGGATAGTACCTTAAAAGACCCCACAAACCTGGGGCGCAGTTTATTCTTCAACACGTTGGAAACTGCATGTGTAGGAAGATTTTTAGCGTTTAATAAAACACTTTCTCCTACTTTGTACACTTTTTCGTTTCGCCGCCCCTTGCGGTCAGCTTGCCCCTTCTGCTTGTCTTGGCTTTCCGCCATGGCATCGCAGACGTGTCGTAAGACACTAAGGCGCGTCTATAAAAACTTATCGATGTGCTTTCGCACAGATACAGGGCTGACATCAGGGAATCCTCCCCCTCAAGCCCTGGCCACACACACACGTGGCGTCAACGGAACCCTCGGATTCACTAATCCGTTCACGTAAAACGGAGTAAACCCCGTAGATGCATGGGCCGAATTGTTTATAGCAAATTCGACCATCGGAAGCATCTCACCCCAACTCTGTGGAGAATCCGGACATAAAATCCGGAGAATATCCTCCACAACGCGATTAACGCGTTCCGTCTGACCGTCCGTCTGCGGGTGATCCGCAGTGGACATGAGGAGCTTGGTGCCTAGCACATTAAACAACGCTCCCCAGAACTGTCCCGTAAAACGGGGATCCCGATCCGACACAACGGAATCGGGTAGACCATGCTGTCGAAAGACACGGTCTAGGAACATTTTCACTGTTCCTTGTCCATCAATGGACTCTGGCACCGCCGCCAGGTGATCCGTCTTGCTCAAACGGTCTAGAAAGACCACAATGCCGGTGTTCCCGGCCTTATCCTTCGGAAAACCGAAGATAAAATCCATACTAATGGATTTCCAACACTCCGTTGGAACCAACAAGCTCGCTAAAGGCGCAGCTGAACTTGCAGAGGTTTAACCCTCTGACACGTCTCACAGGTGAGTATATACGCACCTACCCACTTATACATGTTGGGCCACCAATACAAAGCGCTACAAGCGCTGTAGGTCTTATCCCGACCTAAATGACCCCCGGTAGGGGCGTCATGTTCCTCAAAGAGGACTCTATACTTCAGTTCCTCATCATGAGGAACTACCACCCGCGGAGTGTTCTCCGCGCTCGTGCTATAATATAGCAAACCGTCACAGTACCTTTAACGGTGTAAACGAGCTTTAGCTCGACTTGACAGGGTTGGCTCAGACGAGCCAAGACCCTTTTCACCTAACGCGCTGATAAGCGCCGTACATTGTGGGTCTTTCTCATACGCCTGGCGTACGAGATCAACCACAGATGTGGTGAAGAATGTCGCGTGAGCGAGATCGTAATCGGGACGACGCGATAACGCGTCTGCAAGCACGTTCTGCTTGCCAGGTTTATACTGAACCTCAAGGTTGTACTCCGCAAAGAAGGAGAGCCAACGGGCCATCCGTTGCGAGAGATGAGGCGACTTTGTCGCTGTCCGTAAGGACGCGTGGTCAGTATAAACCACGAACGGCTTTGAGCCGAGTAGGTGAACCCTAAATTTGACAAGAGCATACTTCATTGCAAGTAGCTCCTTGCCATGAACGGGTTACTTCCGTTCCGAAGCTTTAAGCTGCCTCGACTCAAACGAAATTACGCGTTCCCTTCCTGCATCGTCTGCTTGTAACAAAGCACATCCGATTGCGAAATCAGAGGCGTCGCAGACAATACTAAATGGTTTCCCAGAATCTGGGAGAGCAAGAACGGGAGATTTTAACAAGCTCCCCTTTAACGCTTCAAAAGAGTTTTGGTGTTTGGTTTCCCAACACCAATCCACGTCCTTCTTAAGAAGGTCGGTTAATGGCTTCGCCGTTTCAGCGTAGTTCTCGCTGTACTTGTGGAGATAGCTGGATAATCCAAGCCACTTCCGTAAATCGCTAAGATTTACAGGCGAAGGCACTCCACAATGGCTTTCACCTTCGCGGGATCCGCCCGCACTCCATCCTTACCGATGAAGCATCCGAGGAAAAAAATTCCTCAGCACCAAAAATACATTTGGATGCGTTTGCATAGAGTTTATGCTCTCGCATACATTCGAGCACAGCTCGAAGGTGTATAAGGTGCGTCTGAACATCAGACGAGTCGCCTTCCGCGCGACTATGAACGAATATATCGTCAAAGTACGTCTGAGCGTACTTTCTATGAGTGCGGAAGAGTTGAGTCACCAAGCGATTGAAAGTCGCTGGTGAATTCGAAAGCCCTTGTGACATCACAAGCCACTCCCACAGCATGCCGCTAGGCGTGCTGACCGCTGTAAGCGGAATATCGGACGCTCGCATGAGCACCTGATAATACCCGTCCACCAGATCTAAGGCACTGTACACAGTACAGCTCGCCATATTGTTCTGGAGGACATCCTTCCGAGGAATCGGAGTCTGCATGGGTACAGTAGCTGTATTCAGCTTGTTGTACTCATGCACAATGCGCCACTTTCCGTTCGGTTTACGAACACAAAAAGTGGGAGAGGAGTGGGGAGACTTGCTCTCCCGCACCATCCCTGCCTCTTCTTTCCCCTTGAAGAATGCGTCGCATTGCTCCTTGGAGAGAGGCCACTGCCTAGTGACGCAGTATTGGGTTCCAGGAACCAAATCAATTTCATGTCGGACTCCCCGATCCGGTGGTAACACCATCGGCGGGTTGTCACTAATGACATCTCCAAATTCCTTTAATAAGGAATGGCAAGGGTCCTCAGGATCCGCGAGGATCTTGAGACCGCTTCGGGCATTCAATGCCTGTTTGGTTTGCACCCAAACTGACTCGTCCATCGTGGATGAGGAGTTCAACTCCTCTTCCGACGCAACACGACGACCTCATCGATTTCATCTACTTTCAAAGCAGTTTCAAACACGTTGAAGGACATCTCCTCCAACGACAACAGTTCGCCTACCCCAGCAACCGTTCCAGGCTAACGCATTCTGTGACAACACCTGTCACACTATTCAGCATCCTATGAGACTGCTGACTACTGGCCTCGGGACTCATCCCGACACCCAGATGGGGGGAGTCAATTGCCCCATCTATTGGAAGCGCCACGCGCCTATCCACAGAGGTCTCTACCTCTACCACCGGTGCCTCGCCGGTCTCACCTATAACGGCGTAGTCGGAATCATTTCCGACGTGCAAAAGAGACAAACCTCGGGTCTCTTCGCTTGGAAGCGCCGCGCGATTAACCACAGAGGTCTCTACCCCTACCACCTGAGTCGCAACTTGTTCGCCGGACACGGCGTGGTCGGAATCAATTCCGACCTGTATAAGAGACGAACTTCGGGTTTCTTCTCTAAGCGCCTCGCGCTTACTCTCAGAGGAATCCACATCTATACCTGGCGACTCACATTTCTCGCCTATATCGGCGCGGGGATTAACCGCCGAATCCCCCTCGTTAAGTAACTCTTCCTTAACGCCATTGGGAATGATCATTTCAGAAATCCCAATCTCTGGCATCTCACTCCAGAATCGCTTTTGCGATCGAGCAAGGTGGGTTCATGACTCGCCAATGCTTCACCCGACCGCGGGTGCGTTGAGCCAATGGACTTAGACTTCCATTCTATCCATGACTCGTGGCGTTCCAGCCACTTCATGCCCAGAATGAGGTCATACCTCGAGTCCAAATCCAGGACTAGGCAACGTTCTAAGCTGTCGAAGTCTGCAAACTTCAGCTTAAGGACAATCGAGACTTTGGGTACAGAAACCTGTACGCTAGACGGACCATGACAACGTCACGAGAACGTGCCTCTAAGGCCTCGGCATACAGCCGACTCTTCTCGACAGAAGCCCGTCTGACATAATTGTCAGACGCTCCAGAGTCTATTAAGACCCTCAAGGATTATTAAAGCCTTTAACGTCCGCAAGGACTACCAGCAAACCTGGCTGGTACACCAACTCGGTGCTAGAAAGCACCGCCTACCTCGGGGCTTTGTGCTGTCGTCCCCTACCCTGGAGCTTAACAGCACTGAGGGGTACCCCAGTAGGGCGCCCCACACCTACTGGGAGCTGTGGTGGAGTCAAGCTCGAAATCGAATACATTTGTATCGACAACCTGACCACCACCATCGTGCCCAGCCTTCCAACTTACGGGGGGGGGGGTACCCCGCGGACCTCCATTCGAAATCTGGTACGATCGTCCGCTGCAGACGACCGGTCATCATCCAAAGACACTTGGTCCGATTCACTTAAGTTCATCTCATCTTGTGTACCCGATGGAATGGGCTAGTTACACCGTCGGTGGATCGGGATCGCAGATTGATCTGATTCTGTCTTGAATATCGGAGACCGTGCTGGGTAGATGTACCTAGGGTGGAACTCTTCACCCCAGGTACGTACAGACCAGAAACACTTCCAAAAGATAAATTCCAATAGGTCTATCGTCCAAACGATCTAGACCTGACCAATACGAAATAATAGAGGGTAGACCAATCAACCGGTCTAGCCCCTGACCAATATGAGAGAAGACCAAAACCGGTCTTCTACTCCAACCAATGTTACAATGAGCCAATATGTCCACGTAAAGATCCAATATGCTCGTGAATTCCACAAACGATATCTCCACGTAAAGACCAATCCACTTGTTAGTACGTTCCAAACGTACGTGACTTAAACTCGAGGAAGTCGACCAATGCGTTCTCCCGTCGAGGGACTTCCGGCTGGCCAAATGAGCGTGTGGCGCGTCCAGAACGGGTATAATGAGCTAGAGGGGATTACTCGACCCTCTGCTCCCAAACACTCCGCGGCGGGCGGAGGCGACTGATGCACATAGCAAATGTTTAAACGACCTCCTATTGAGGTCCTAGCCCGAAGGCAAAACCAAAAGATTCCAAACGACTTCTTCTCTTTTAGGCAAATCCACAACTCTAACCAATACTACCTCCCTACGGTCCCAATATGTACCCACATGAAAATATGTAAAATACCCAATGTCAGGTGACCCACCAAAACTTGCGTTCTTGACACTCCTTTAATATGATAGGCTAAAAAGCCCCCCTTGTTTAGACCAATCGGAAACTCGACCAACTGCCTTGACCAAAAGTGACCAAATTTGTGGTACACTTCACCACAGCCGCCCCTGAGTCCGACCGTGTCGCACAACGATAACGGTCTGACTCACCCATCACTCGACCAACTGGACCTTGGTCACTCACACTTCTTCCCCATGGACCAAACATCTTCGACACCTGCGTCAGGTACTGCCTTTACTGCACTTGATCTTATTATTCTTCCCTTTGAAGCTTGTTCTCGTTGTTCTTGCAGAAACTCTATGCGCCGAGTCGCCCCACCTTGCTTCGCCTGTCCGGTCGGCTCGGTCTGATAGCCCACGTAACTCTCGTGCACCTCAAACATCGGAAGGGCGTCAGACTGAAGCCGACACGCAGATGCAGGATATGCTTGCAGAAAACATGCGTCTCAGGACCCAGGTGGACCACCAGGCAACACGAGGTGCGCATCTTTGGTCTTCGTCTTGTACTTGTCTTGGCCCTCGTTTGTCTTCAGCTCTCATCCCTCTCATCGTCGTCAAGGCAATAGGTGCCTTGCTTGATGCCGATAGGCAGTCCGACGATCATGTTGACCAGCTTCGACCAATTTTAGAGGAGCTGGTAAGCGAGCGTCATGAACTGTCCCGTCTGGAGGCTCATCAGTCCCATCTCCGGGATCAACTTGCACTTGTTCGCCGGCAGCAGCTGTACGGACAGTTTGACGCGACCTCACTGCGCATGCAAGGCGACGACTTCGCGCGACGCATTGCCGAGCTTCAGATTTCAATTCAAGACCAGACCGGGAAGGTCCGGTCTTATCAAGACAAGTCAGACGCTTGGACGCTAGAGTCGGGTCGTCGTCAGGTGGCACTAGACCAGTGCCGCCAGCGCTTGATGAACTTGCTGCATCCGTGTTCGGCTGCTTCCTCCAGCATAGATTGGTCTGCGTCGGAAACCTTAGTCGCCTCGGAGAAAGACCAAGACCGCTTGCAGCAGGACCAAGACCGACATCGTTCATTGGCTTATATTCAGCAGCCCGAAATTGCACAAAAATCGAAGAAGCGCGCGGACGCGCCGGGTAGCTCGAGGGCGCGGGGCACTGCGCGCGGACCCAGACTCGGGGGGAAGCTTGCAGTGCCTCATAAGCGAGCCAAGACACAGGCGCTTCTTATGGACTCGGACTCGGACACGGACAAAATCTACAGCCCCTCGGAAAGTCGAGCGCCCTCGCGCCGTACTGCAAATCGCACCAAGCACACAGGGGTCTCGTCCGAGGAGGACTCCAGCGAAGGGTTCTGCGATTCCGAGTTTTTGGTCGCCATCCAGTCCAAGTCGCAGGCGTGTCGGCGTAAAAGTTCCGTCCAAGAGGCATCGTCATCGGGGTCGGAGCAGAAGACCAGTCTGCCAGGTGACAGCACGCCAGCATATGAGTCAGCGAAATCTGCGCCTTCGTTCCTGCCTGGCACGTCTGGACTTCACCGCCACGCCCTGCTAAAATATATGGCAATTGGAGATCGCCCACTTCCGCCGCGGACCTCGGACGTCACCTTGCCCTGATCGTCTGGGCAGATCGGTAGCTTGCACCGGTCCGCCCTGACCAAGCAGATACTGGCCCGGTCCGCATCAATACCGAGATCTGCGCCATTCCAAGAGGCGCGCGGGCGCGTCGAGTGGCCCAAGGGCGCGGGGCGTAGCGCGCGACTCCGAACACGAGGAGAAGCAAGCGCCGCCCCACAAGAAAGCCAAGACGCAGGCGCTCCTCATGAGCCAAAAATCGGATGCAAGTGATGCTTTTAACATCGCCAAATCCCATGCGCCCTCACGCCCCCGCGGGCGCATTCAGGTGGTACGATTTCCCAGCAAAATTCGGGCGATAATTCTCGCCATTCATTGGCTGAAATTCCGCCCCCCAAAATTCACGCAAGCAATGAGAAGAGCAAGGGCGCATCAGGAGGCGCGAGGGCGCGGGCCCTTGCGCGCGTCCTAGAGCACGAGAAGAAACCGGAAATGGTGTAATCACTAGCCAAGATACGGGCGCAACTCCCAAGTGCGGTGAAGGATGCAGTTACGGAGAGGAAGGACTCCAAAAATCGCGCGCCCTCGACCCGCCACACCGTTCGGTCCAAGTCGGTATTGGTCTCGCCTGGGGCGGCTTCGGAGGGTGGATCGGTGGGTTCAGATGATATCCTTCCCGCTTTTTCTCAATCTCAATCCACCCAGCATCGTCGATCCGCTGTCGCAGTTGAATAGCGACGTCAGAAGAAGACCAAGTGGCGCAATCGGAGGGTGACATCGATAAAGGGTCGTCAAAACTGACTGTCGACGCGACCAAACCAAATTTTCTGCCGGGGACTTCTGTTCGATATCTTCATGCTTTGTCGTGGTCATTGAAGGATGACGTGACTCTTCCTCCTTCTGGTCTGGCCACTGCCGACCCTCGAAGGACCCGATCTGGTCTGACTACTGCCGACTCTCAAAGGACCCGATCTGGTCTGGCCACTGCCAAGGCGTCGAGTTGAGAAGACCAGGTTGTTAGCCGATGACGGCATATGGTACCCCGGTCTTGATTTCTCTTAGCCGGTAGCGGACCTCAAGGATGCTTTGGTCAAGCTTGACCAGAAAGAACCCTGGCGCAACCAATTTCAAGACCAAGTTGCAGGCCATCCGGCGCTGACCATCGGCCGCCTGTGGGGTGATAGCGAATGAAGTCCCATGTAGTCGACCAGATAGCTCGTAATACCTGTCATCACTTCTTTTTCACATATCTGATTATCAAATCACTTGAACTAATTTCACCACTTTATCAGAGTTGCACCAAACACGTTATCATAAACCGTTCCACCAACATCGCGAAAAATAATCATCACGTTCGTCACTCCACTACTCCAATTCGTCACAGTTCATCACATTTTCACAACAACTTCGGACCTTCCACATGTTTACACCGGTCGGACTGACCGATGATATTGCGTGTCTTGGTCTTGGTATTCATGAGTCTGCATCACTGCGAAGCGATTCCGACTGACTCGTTCTCGCTCGAATTCTCGTAGAAGTGCTCCACAATTCAGGTCGAGATCGTCGATCCAAGTTGGTTCGTCATGGTCCTTCCAGCGGACCAGGTACTCTCGGTGAGTCCGACCGAACCTGGTCTTCTTGGTCGAACGAACATCTAAGACATTCTCCACTTCAAACTCGTCTTCCTCTAATGGTCGTTCCCAACTGTCCTCCGGCAGTAACGCTTCATCGAAATCAACTCTTTTTTCTTCGTCTACCAGACAGGGAGTTTTGGGTCGATCAGGAAATTCTCGGACCAGCTTCAACTTGGACACAAGCACGATCAGGAAGACCTTGTAATCTGTACCAGTTGTTACTAGACGGTCTGCTTGCTCACCTATCAACTCGGCAACACGGAAAGGGCCGTGCCACATGTGATCCAGCTTCTTCGCATAGCCCTCTTTCACTCGGTCTAGGTATAGCCATACCCTCGCCCCTGGTTCTATACCGTGGGGTCGGACCTGGTCATTGGTCCGGTCTGCCCGGTCTTGTGTGGCCTGACGCAGATTTTCGTTGACGACTTCTTTTGCATGCTGGTAGTGTTTCTGGACCTGCATGCGTCAGCGTCGATCATCGCGATCGCTGGTCCGGGTGCAACCGATTGGGTACGCAGCTTCTAGTGTCGACCGAGGGTCCCATCCATATGTCAGATAAAAAGGCGTTTCTCCTCGGACCCGATCGGTCGACGAGTTGAGTGCAAACACCAGCCTTTCTGCATACTCGTCCCAAACTCGCTGGTATGGGTCAACAACGTACATCTTGATCGCCCTCGTTATGGTCTGAACCATGCGTTCCGCTGATTCCGGTCTACCTGGTCAGGCTTAGACATGGTCCTTGGGGAAGGTCCCGCAAAGCAGACGTGGCGATACTGGTATTCATCCGATGACTCTTGGCTGGATTGACTGCCACTTTCTCCTTCCGATCCCGTGCTGTGTTGAGTCACGATCGCCTTGACTGCCCGGGTCGGTCTGGTCCAGGGTCTCTTGACCGGATCGGTCTGGGTCTGGGTCTTGAATCGGTAGCGACCTGATCCACCAGCGCTCTTTGCTCTCATGCTACGAGACTGCTGTAGCGTCCGCAGAGTCTGTTCAACTTCACCCGCACCCTTGAGACGCAGCAGAGTAAGCTGGTCCGCCAGTTCTTGATCGTCAAGGGTACTAATGTAGTGACCCACATGTTCCATGGCGGCACCATTCGGCGGGTTGTTCTCCTTAATTGTTATGCCGGCGCGAAGTGCATCTACGTTCAACCGATGCAAATACTCGATCGGTGTCTCGTCGCCCCGCTTCTGCATATGGTGATACTTGCGGGCACACGAAAATCCCGAGTTGCAGTATTGCCCTTCAAACTCTGCACATAACAGGTCCCAGTCAGACCGGACATCCCGACTCAACTGTTGGATCCAGTTGGCAGCCGGTCCTTTTAACAGATCCCGGAAGATCAAACATTTTCCACTTTTCGGGGTCTGGTCCCGGAAGAACGCAGACTTGACCGGACTGAACCAAGACCGGGCCTGGTCTTCATCAGCATCCTTGCCGGTGAAGTCCTTGAGGTAGGTCGTCGCGGCCATACGGATGCGCGGAATCGCGGCAGATCCAAAGTCGTAAGCAGTTGTGGAGGCTAGGTTAGCCTTGCGCGCCTTTCCAGCGCCTGTACCGTCTGACCCACAGTGGTCGTCAAGACCGCCGAGCGACTCCATGTCACAATCTCTTGTCTTATTTGGTCTACGCGGTCTGGCCTGTTGCGGCTTGCGCTTCCCTTTGCAGACTTGCTTATCACTTCGAGTAGGCTTATCCATAGATGTTACCGATTCCATATCCACATCCCGGCAAACATTGACACTTTGACGGGTAGACCGGTCTTGGACATGTGGGCACATAGGTGGTCTAAACCGTTCTTCCATGAAACGTTCCATCATCGTCTCAAACATGGCTTGGACGTTAGCTGGAGTCAAGGGCAACGTGTGGATACCCTCCTTTTGCGGAACTGAGGCCTGTGGGGGCTGCTGGAGCCCCGACTGGCAAGCAGCCCTTTGCTGCCGCATGTCCATTTTTTGTTCAGGCTGGGCATGGTCCACCACCATGGTCATCCGCTCGACACCGGTCTCCAACTCTGATGATCTGTTAGAGGCCGGTGGAGACTGATAAACCGATTCGTCATCAGAACCAATGTCTACAAGCGCTGTGGAGGATTCAGAGACCTTCACTGCTGCGGTGGGAGTTGGGCGGCGAACCTCCCCCACCAGTGGGACCAAATGGTCGTGGAAGGTCGACATCGACAATTTCAGCCTCCAAGTCTCAAATTCAAATAGTTTTTGGACATCGGCGGGGTTCTGCATTTTAATGCCAACCTCCGCCAACATCGCCACCAAGTTCTTCACCAACAGTAATGGGCGATCACTCTGGATCGGCTCGGTAGTGGGACCGAGAAGACGGTCGGGGATCTGGAGGTTCAACACCCGAAAGACCACGTCATAGCGAACGAACTTGTTCAGCTCAAAAACATAATACATCTTGTTCAGGTTTTTTTCGCTGATGCCTCCATCTCCGACCTGCGACTTCTCTTCGAGGTCGTCTTCGTCGGCCGGAATTCCCAACCCTTTCTTGGGAATCTTGGGGACCTTGGGGAGGTTGGTCTGATCGTTCTTATCAGCCTCCAAGTATTTTTCGTCTTTCAATTTTTCATCAACTTTTTTATGCACATACATAGGATCAGGACAAATGTCCTGATCCTTTCCGGAACTATAGCAATACTTGCTATAGTCCCGATCGGCTCCGGTGGGAGCCTTTTGGGGAGGAAAAAAATTATTAATCCCGATCTGGTCCTCCACCAGGCCAGACCGGACATCGCCATCTTTATCAAGAACGAAGACGTAAGGTGATATCCTTTCCTTACGCCCTCTCCAGAACGATTCCAAATTCAAATCTTCAAATTCAGTCTTTGATGACACCTCGCGGTGATATCCACGATCACCAAGTGATCCGGGCACGCGCACCATTGTGGTGGAGTCATGTTTGAAATCGAATACATTTGTATCGACAACCTGACCACCACCATCGTGCCCAGCCTTCCAACTTACGGGGGAGGTACCCCGCGGACCTCCACTCGAAATCTGGTCCGATCGTCCACTGCTGGCAGACGACCGGTCATCATCCAAACACTCTTGGTCCGATTCACTTAAGTTCATATCACCTTGTGTACCCGATGGAATGGGCTAGTTACACACTCGGTGGATCGGGATCGCAGATCGATCTGATTCTGTCTTGAATATGAGACCGTGCTGGCTAGGTTTACCTAGGGCGGAACTCTTCACCCCAGGTACGTACAGACCAGAAACACTTCCAAGAGATAAATTCCAATAGGTCGATCGTCCAAACGATCTAGACCTGACCAATACGAAATAATAGAGGGTAGACCAATCAACCGGTCTAGCCCCTGACCAATATGAGAGAAGACCAAAACCGGTCTTCTACTCCAACCAATGTTACAATGAGCCAATATGTCCACGTAAAGATCCAATATGCTCGTGAATTCCACAAACGATATTGTTGAAGGTGATATTTTCGTGCATGATACTATGTTATTCTGCCGAATATCACAATCGTATCCTTGCTCAAGTGGTTGGTGCCGGGGGGTTAACAGACCAACCACTTGGCACGGGTTCGATTCCCACAATGGAAAGTTGAATATTGGTACTGGTGTTTAGGGTTCACCAGGGCTCCTCCCCCCGGAAGTTACGTCCCTTTCATCTTTTATATTTTTCTGTTAGGTTCTTACATTGAAGTTGAAGTTGCCATAACGTTTTTACTTAGTAATTACTATAGGCAAACTAACCAATCGCAGATAGGTAAAAATAAGTGACTAGAAGCAACGACAGATAATTCCCATAAATAAACATCACTTTTAGTTTTGCAGCCTCGACTACAAGTCCTTCTCATCATTTCCTAAACGTAAAAGGTTATGAGCCCAAGCACGGACAACACGCCCAAGGTGGAGCTCTTCGATGGGAAAAACTACTCGCTATGGGCGTTCAAGATGAGGATGTATCTTATGTCGAAAGGATTATGGGAGGCTGTGGAGGATGGTTCAAGCGTTACGACCGCCAAGGCTCAACAAGCGCATGCAGCAATAGTGCTCAGCTTGAGTGACTCACAGCTCATGCACGTCGTAAATTCAAACAACGCACGAGAGGCGTGGGGGTCGCTCGCCAAGTTCCATCACACTCAAAATATGGCGAACTGCCTATGGCTCAAGGAGAAGTTTGCGTCATTCAAGTACACCGCAACAAGTATCAGCTCACATGTGACGGAACTTGAGCGTCTTGTGATGGATATGAATGCAGCAAATTGCGCGCCGAGCGAAGAGGATGTGTGTGCAACGATGCTGCGCAGCTTGCCTGCATCATATGAAAGTTTGGTACAGGCATTCCGAATGAGCGTTACCCAATTCAGCTTCAGCGATTTAGTAAGCAGACTTATTGCTGAAGAAGTACGGAAGAAAGAGTCGACACGGATTGAAGGAGAAACGGCCTTGCATGTGGGTAAGCGTCGAGAAAAGCACGATGCTAGCAAGAAACCCGGAGGTCAGCGTAAGAAGGGAGCAGGAGTCCAGTGCTACAAGTGTGGGAAGCGCGGACACTACGCCCGCGACTGTTGGACAAAGACGAATAGCACCCGTGAACAGCGTGAAGACCACTCAAACGTGGCATTTAATGCTGCTGAAGGAAACACCGAAGAGTATTGGGTTATGGATAGCGGGGCCACGGCCCATATGTGCAAGAATCGAAACGCGTTCGTTGAGTATGCTAAGGCATCATCAACACGAATCGTGTCAAGTGCCAAGAATAGCGCTCAGTTGACAGTGCTTGGACAAGGTACTGTTATGATTCGAGTATGGAACGGCAAGTCATGGACAAACGCGCGACTTGAAAATGCTCTTCATGTGCAAGACCTAAACAAGAATCTATTTTCGCTGACGGTTGTCACGGCGCGTGGAATGAAGGTTGAGCTATCACGGAATGGGTGTACTGTGAGCAAGGGAGAGCAAGTCGTTGCAACAGGATCTCGACATGGCATGATTATGATGCTTAACGTCGAAACAAGTCATGAGTGCCACGCAGCTGAAAGCGAGGCTGTGTTGTGGCATCGTCGACTTGGACATGTGTTCTTCTCGACAATTAATAAGTTAATCAAGGATGGTCGCATAAGCGGTGAGTGCGTGGACACGAGTACTGTATGAGATGTCTGTGCCACGGCAAAACAATTGCGCAAAACATTCAAGACTGGAAACACGGAGTCCACAGAACGAGAGAGTCGTCGTGCAGACAAAACCATTTGCTCGGACGTGTTAGGGCCCATAACCCCAGCTTCGAAGTCCGGCTACCGCTACATTGTGACGTTTATCGCAATGAAAAGCCGTTACACAATGATTTATCCGTTGCGCGAGAAGAACGACGTGATGGATGCGTTTATGAAGTATTGTCACGACATCAAGTTGGAGTGCGGCATTGATGTTAAGGTGTTGCGCAGCGACAATGGTGGAGAGTACAAAAATGCAAGAATGGAACAGTTTTGCCGACGCAAGATGATAAACAAGAGTTCACAGTGCCTTACAATCCAGAGCAAAATGGCATGGCAGAGCGTATGAATCGCACTGTGGTTGAAATGACACGGTGCATGTTGAGCGAGGCCAAGATCAGCAAAATTTATTGGTGTGAGGCGATGATGACCGCAGTGGATATTCGCAATGTATTGCCATGCGCGTCAAACATCCATTCAAGTCCGTTCGAGCTCATGTTTAAAAAGAAGCCGCACATCGAGCACATGCGTGTCTTTGGTAGTCAATGATACGCTCACGTTCCTAAGGCAACTAGAGGAAAGCTTGATGACTCGGGATTGCGATGTCAATTTCTCGGCTACTCCAAGCAACACAAGGCATATCGGTTACTGAATGCGGCCACAGGAGCAATCGTTATTTCCCGCAGTGTGACGTTCGCAGAGAGCGCATTCGGAAATTCATACGAAAAGGAGAGTGCACCCGGCATATTGGATATTATTAGCGATGATGAAGACGATCAAGAAGTGCGCGATGAAAGTTTTCGAACACCACCAATGACACCCACATCTACAACCGAAATTGTACAAGAACGACCGACAGGTGCCATTACGACACAGCAGTCCAGCACACCCGGACGTGACGGAGAGCAAGAATCGAACGTCCGGCCGGTGCGCAAGAAGCAATCAATTTTACGTTATGATCAAGAGTACCCAAATTTACGACGCGGCGAGTTTAACGTCGACGACTTTGAGTCCGGATATAATTCACTGTGTTGTTTTAACGCCGAAGACGATGGCGAAAACGAACCAAGTTACATGCAAGTACTGCAAAGCAAGCACAGAGACGATTGGCAGCGCGCAATGGACAGAGAGATCAATTCATTGGCGCAACACAAAACTTGGACGCTTGAAGACTTGCCAAAAGATAAAAGGGCAATTGGATGCAAATGGGTCTACCGAATCAAGCGCAACCCAAGTGGCGAAATCGTCAAGTACAAGGCCAGACTTGTCGCCAAAGGTTTCACGCAGCGGCCCGGTGTCGACTACTTCGAAACATTTGCTCCAGTAGCTCGGAAAGAGTCGATCAATGTCGCATTCGCCCTCGCGGCAGAGCAAGATCTGCTTATTGAAAATGTTGACGTTGACACCGCATTTTTGTACGGAGAGATCAAAGAAGAAATATACATGGACCAGCCTGAAGGTTTCGAGGATGAAAATTACCCCGACAAAAAGTGCCGGTTGCGCAAGGCACTTTACGGTACGAAGCAGGCTGCCCGTGAATGGAACAATCGACTGAACGCACATCTTGAGAAGCAAGGCTTCACGCGAACAGCTGCGGATCTATGTGTTCACGTGCGGCGTTCACCATCAGAGTTAAGCCTCGTAATAATTCACGTTGATGACATGATGCTTTTTGGACGGACACAAGAGGACATTAACGCGATCAAGCGTGAGCTAATGAATGAATTTAGCATCAAGGAACTTGGTGAGCTCAAGTACTGTCTAGGCATCGAAGTGAAACGAGATCGAGGAAATAAGCAAATATGTATAAATCAGCGTGCGTACATAGTACGCCTGGCGGAGAAGTTCGGCGTTGAGAAGTGCAAGGACGTACACACACCAATGAACGAGAGTGAAAAATTAACCAAGCTTGATGACGAAGACAAGCTTGTGAGCAAGTGTCCATACCGTGAGCTTGTTGGTGCCTTGATGTACGTGGCGACATGTACGCGACCAGACATCGCTCACGCAGTTGGTGAAGTTGCAAAGTGTTGCGAGTGTCATGGTCAACAGCACTGGACCGCCGCCAAACGTGTGCTGAAGTATTTGAAGACGACCGCAAATTACAGCATCGTGTTTGATGGCATGAATCAGGGAGAGCTTGTGGGTTTGCAGACGCGTCGTGGGCAAGTGATCCGGACTCACGACGATCAACGACGGGTTATGTTTTCTTTTTAAACGGAAGTGTGGTCTCATGGAAGTCCAAGAGGCAATCAACAGTGGCGACATCAAGCACCGAGGCCGAGTACATGGCTCTGTACTCCGCGACGCAGGAAGCGATATGGCTACGTCTGCTTCTCAACGAACTTGGCTGCGCATCGGGAATGGCAACCACGATATACCAAGATAATCAAAGTTGTATTGCACTAGCCAAGAATCCAGTTTACCATTCGCGAACAAAACATATCGATATCAAGTTCCATTTTCTTCGAGAGAAGGTCGAAGCGGGCATCATCATGCTTGAATACAAGCCGACAGGCGAGATGATTGCTGACGGGCTAACCAAAACACTTGGGCGAGTGAAGCACACTAAGTTTTTGGATGGGCTCAGACTTCTGGACACGGATGGACCATGCACGTAACTATCAAGGGAGAGTGCTGAAGGTGATATTTTCGTGCATGATACTATGTTATTCTGCCGAATATCACAATCGTATCCTTGCTCAAGTGGTTGGTACCGGGGGGTTAACAGACCAACCACTTGGCACGGGTTCGATTCCCACAATGGAAAAGTTGAATATTGGTACTGGTGTTTAGGGTTCACCAGGGCTCCTCCCCCGGAAGTTACGTCCATTTCATCTTTTATATTTTTATGTTAGGTTCTTACATTGAAGTTGAAGTTGCCATAACGTTTTTACTTAGTAATTACTATAGGCAAACTAACCAATCGCAGATAGGTAAAAATAAGTGGCTAGGAGCAACGACAGATAATTCATATAAATAAACATCACTTTTAGTTTTGCAGCCTCGACTACAAGTCCTTCTCATCATTTCCTAAACGTAAAATGGTCTTTTACGGGTAGGTTTACCTAGGGTGGAACTCTTCACCCCAGGTACGTACAGACCAGAAACACTTCCAAAAGATAAATTCCAATAGGTCTATCGTCCAAACGATCTAGACCTGACCAATACGAAATAATAGAGGGTAGACCAATCAACCGGTCTAGCCCCTGACCAATATGAGAGAAGACCAAAACCGGTCTTCTACTCCAACCAATGTTACAATGAGCCAATATGTCCACGTAAAGATCCAATATGCTCGTGAATTCCACAAACGATATCTCCACGTAAAGACCAATCCACTTGTTAGTACGTTCCAAACGTACGTGACTTAAACTCGAGGAAGTCGACCAATGCGTTCTCCCGTCGAGGGACTTCCGGCTGGCCAAATGCGCGTGTGGCGCGTCCAGAACGGGTATAATGAGCTAGAGGGGATTACTCGACCCTCTGCTCCCAAACACTCCGCGGCGGGAGGAGGCGACTGATGCACATAGCAAATGCTTAAACGACCTCCTGTTGAGGTGTTAGCCCGAAGGCAAAATCAAAAGATTCCAAACGACTTCTTCTCTTTTAGGCAAATCCACAACTCTAACCAATACTACCTCCCTACGGTCCCAATATATACCCACATGAAAATATGTAAAATACCCAATGTTAGGTGACTCACCAAAACTTGCGTTCTTGACACTCCTTGAATCTGATAGGCTAAAAAGCCCCCCTTGTTTAGACCAATCGGAAACTCGACCAACTGCCTTGACCAAAAGTGACCAAATTTGTGGTACACTTCACCACAGAGCCGTCGTTTCCCGACGGCTTGGACAAGGGCTTTTTCCCCACCCTTGGTCCCTTGTAGCGAGTATCTCGCTGGGTATTTTTCGGACATCGGTTCCTCAGATGATCCGTGCTTCCACACAGGAAGCATCTCAGCGGCCCATGCCGCTGCAACATAGCTAAGAGATCTGCCTCGAAGCTCTGTGAAAAAGAGTCAGAGTGACTCTTAGCGGGAGGTTTCTCCTCCGCTTCGACCTGACTCAGGTCCATGGGTTCAGGACCCACCTTAAAGGAACGGAAGTTCCTCTCGGCGGTAAACGCCATCTTGAACGCCTCCTCCAGGGATTCTGGTAGGCATCGGAACAATTCCGAACGTGCTGGCCCTTCTCTCAGGCCTACCATGAAGACGGGGATGGACACATCGTCCGAATACGCCTTCGCGTGCATCCATGCCAACAGGGTCTTAAGCTCCTGGATATAAATCTCCAGGTCCTTAGTGCCTTGACGGCACCTCAGGAACGCCAGTTGGTTCTGGAAAACCAGATCAGGCGTTGCGTACATGTCCATGAGCTTCTACTTAAGGACCTTCCATGTTGGAAAACGTCCGTGACTGACTCCGAGCATGTAAACGCCCATGTACGGGCTTTGCCCGTAAGATGGGTCAATGCAAGTCCCACTTGCAAGTGATCAGCGGTCATGTTCGCTGTGGCGAAGGCCGTTTCGACCTCTCGCAACCAAACGTAAAGGTTGTCACCCTTCTCTCCGGTGAACTCCTTTATCTTAAACAATAATGGAGAGCGCACACCCCGTGGAATGACCTCCACTGCAACTCGCCTCTTGAGCGATGAGGGCATTTACCCTTGCCTTTACGGCCTCAAGGCCCTGCTCCACTAGGAGCTTCATGCCTTCTTCCCCCGTTAAGGGTAACAGCCTTTTAAAGGTTTCCTGATGGACGATTATCAAACTATCCCAATCGTCCTGATTCATCCTTTGCAGAGGATTCCTAGTCTACCAACACAGGTGTTGGATTGACTACAAGTGCTACCAGATGTAGCCGGTGCGTATACGCACGGTGCGGCTAGCGCACAGAGGAAGGCTCTTCCTTAAAGCGGTAGCTACCGCTACTTAGCCGATACGCCCTTGTAAAGGGCTTAGTAGGAGAGTTCTCCTACTCGGGGCCAAGATTCCCGAGTTAGTTTACGACTTAGCCTTAACGGCTGTATTCCCTTTACGGGGTGTAAGTAAAGGGAGGGCTCCCTCTTACCTACGACACTCACAGCACGCGCGACTGGTCGAGGTCGCGCGACTGCACTTAAGAGTGAATTGTAAACTGAATATATTTAATATGTAATTAGCCTAAATTAATTTAAACTAGTATAAACTATATGTAATACTAAGTAGAATATTCCAAATTCGTACCTACCTAAAATGTAGTGTACACACCTGTGTACCGAACCGTGGATGGCTGATACACCACCACACCAAGGTCCCCTGCCCTGATTGGTTCAACTAACCAAAGGTTCGAAACCTTTCAAACCGGTCAATACTAACCTCAACCGTAGTGTACTCATATACACCAACACTAAATGTAACTCGAATGTAACCCCGTTACAGCTTCGAAGCAGAGCACTTTGCAATGTTGCAGCGGCATGGGCCGCTGAGATGCTTCCTGTGTGGGAGCACGGATCATCTGCGGAACAGATGTCCGCGGAACCCCCAGCAAGACACTCGCTATAAGGGGCCAAAGGTTGGGAAAAATCCCTTGCCCAAGCCGTCGGGAAACGACGGCTCCCAGTAGGTGTGGGGTGCCCTATTGGGGGATCCCTCAGTGCTGTTAATCCCCAGGGTAGGGGACGACAGCACAAAGCCCCGAGGGAAACGGTGCTTTCTAGCACCGAGTTGGTGTACCAGCCAGGTTTGCTGGTCGTCCTTGCGGACGTTAAAGGCTTTAATAAGCCTTGAGGGTCTTAATAGACTCTGGAGCGTCTGACAATTATGTCAGACGGGCTTCCGTTGAGAAGAGTCGGCTGTATGCCGAGGCCCTAGAGGCACGTTCTCGTGACGTTGTCATGGTCCGTCTAGCGTACAGGTTTCTGTACCCAAAGTCTCGATTGTCCTTAAGCTGAAGTTTGCAGACTTCGACAGCTTAGAACGTTGCCTAGTCCTGGATTTGGACTCGAGGTATGACCTCATTCTGGGCATGAAGTGGCTGGAACGCCACGAGCCATGGATAGTCTGGAAGTCTAAGTCCATTGGCTCAACGCACCCGCGATCGGGTGAAGCATTGGCGAGTCATGAACCCACCTTTGCTCGATCGCAAAAGAGATTCTGGCGATAGATGCCATAGATTGGGATGTCTGAGATGATCAGTCCCAATGAGGTCAAGGAAGTGTTCCTTGACGAAGAGGATTCGGCGGTTAATCCCCACGCCGTTATAGGCGATACTGGTGAGTCGCCAGTGGTAGAGGTGGATTTATGTGAAATTAAGCGCGAGGCGCTTCCTAGAGAAGAGACACTAGGTTTGTCTCTTCTGTATGTCGGGGGCCCCGACCACGCCATGTTAGGCGAAAATGTTGCAACTCCAGTGGTAGGGGTAGAGACCCCTGTGGTTAAGCGCGAGGCTCTTTCAAGCGAAGAGACACGTAGTTCGTCTCTTCGCAAGTCGGAATTGATACCGACTACGCCGTTATAGGTGAGACCGGCGAGTCTCCGGTGGTAGAGGTAGAGACCTCTGTGGATAGATGCGATGCGCTTCCAATAGATGGGGCAATTAACTCCCCCCATCTGGGTCCCGGGAAGAGTACCGAGGCCAGTAGTCAGCAGTCCTATCAGAAGCTGAATATCGTGACAGGTGTTGTCACGGAAGGCGTAAGCCTGGAACGGTTGCCTGGGGTAGGCGAACTGTTGTCGTTGGAGGAGATGTCGTTCAGCGAGTTTGAGACTTCTGTAAAAGCAGGTGAACTCGACGAGATCGTCGTGTTGCGTCCGGAAGAGGAGTTGAATCCTCATCCACGATGGATGAGTCAGTTTTGGTGCAAACCAAACAGACATTGAATGCCAGCAGCGGCCTCAAGATCCTTGCGGATCCTGAGGACCCTTACCATTCCTTACTGAAGGAATTTGGAGATGTCATTAGTGACAACCCGCCGATGGGGTTACCACCGGATCGGGGAGTCCGACATAAAATTGATTTGGTTCCTGGAACCAAATACTGCGTCACTAGGCAGTGGCCTCTCCCCAAGGAGCAATGCGACGTCATCGACGCATTCTTCAAGGGGAAAGAAGAGGCAGGGACGGTACGGGAGAGCAAGTCTCCTCACTCATCTCCCACCTTTTGTGTTCGTAAACCGAACGGAAAGTGGCGCATTGTACATGCGTACAACAAGCTGAATGCAGCTACTGTGCCCATTCAGACTCCGATTCCTCGGAAGGATGTCCTCCAGAACAATATGGCGGGCTGTTCTGTGTACAGTGCCTTAGATCTGGTGGACGGGTATTATCAGGTGCTCATGCGAGCGTCCGATATTCCGCTGAAAGCGGTCAGCACGCCTAGTGGTATGCTGTGGGAGTGGCTTGTTATGCCACAAGGGCTTTCAAATGCACCAGCAACTTTTAATTGCTTGGTGACACAACTCTTCCGACCTCATAGGAAGTACTCTCAGACGTACTTCGACGATATATTCGTTCATAGTTGCGCTGAAGGCGACTCGTCTGATGTTCAGACTCACCTAATACATCTTCGTATTCGGGAGAATAAGTTATATGCAAACGCATCCAAATGTATTTTTGGTGCTGAGTAAATTCTTCTCCTCGGATGCTTCATCGGTAAAGATGGAGTGCGGGCGGATCCCGCGAAGGTGAAAGCCATTGTGGAGTGGCCTTCGCCTGTAAATCTTAGAGATTTACGGAATTGGCTTGGATTAGTTAATTATCTCCACAAATACAGCGAGAACTACGCTGAGATGGCGAAGCCATTAACTGGGCTTCTTAAGAAGGACGTAGATTGGTGTTGTAAACCAAACACCAAACCGCTTTCGAAGCTGTTAAGGGGAGATTATTTAAAGCCCCCGTTCTTGCTCTCCCAGATTCTGGGAAACCATTTAGTGTCGTCTGCGACGCCTCCGATTTCGCAATCGGATGTGATTTGTTATAAGCAGACGATGAAGTAAGGGAACGCGTAATTGCGTTTGAGTCGAGGCAGCTTAAAGCTGCGGAACGGAATTATCCCGTTCATTACAAGGAGCTACTTGCAATGAAGTATGCTCTAGTCAAATTTAGGGTTTACCTACTCGGCTCAAAGCCGTTCGTGGTTTATACTGACCACGCGTCCTTACGGACAGCGACAAAGTCGCCTCATCTCTCGCAACGGATGGCCCGTTGGCTCTCCTTCATTGCGGAATACAACTTTGAGGTTCAGTATAAACCTGGCAAGCAGAACGTGCTTGCAGACGCGTTATCGCGTCGTCCCGATTACGAGCTCGCTCACGCGACATTCGTCACCACATCTGTGGTGGATCTCATACGCCAGTCGTATGAGAAAGACCCACAATGTACGGCGCTTATCAGCGCGTTAGGTGAAAAGGGTCTTGGCTCCTCTGAGCCAACCCTGTCAAGTCGAGCTAAAGCTCGTTTGCACCGTTACAGGTACTGTGACGGTATGCTATATTATAGCACGAGCGCGGAGGACACTCCGCGGGTGGTAGTTCCTCATGATGAGGAACTGAAGTATAGAGTCATCTTTGAGCCACATGACGCCCCTACCGGGGGTCATTTAGGTCGGGATAAGACCTACAGCGCTTTAAGCACTTTGTATTGGCGGCCCAACATGTATAAGTGGGTCGGTGCGTATATTCGCACCTGTGAAACGTGTCAGCGGGTTAAACCCTCTGCAAGTTCAGCTGCGCCTTTGGCGAGCTTATCGGTTCCAACGGAGTATTGGAAATCCATTAGCATGGATTTTATCTTCATTTTTCCGAAGGATAAGGCCGGTAACACCGGCATATTGGTCTTTGTAGACCGTTTGAGCAAGATGGCTCACCTGGCGGCGGTGCCAGAGTCCATAGATGGACAAGGAACAGCGAAAGTGTTCCTAGACCGTGTCTTTCGACAGCATGGTCTACCCAATTCCCTTGTATCGGATCGGGATCCCCGTTTTACGGGACAGTTTTGGGGGGGAGTTGTTTAAGGTGCTGGGCACCAAGTTCCTCATGTCCAATGCGGATCATCCGCAGACGGACGGACAAACGGAACGCGTTAATCGCGTTGTAGAGGATACTATCCGGAGTTTATGCCCGGATTCTCCAAAGAGTTAGAGTGAGATGCTTCCTATGGCCGAATTTGCTATAAACAATTCGGTACATGCATCTACGGGGTTTGCCCCGTTTTACGTGAACGGATTAGTGAATCCGAGGGTTCCGTTGACGCCACGTGAGTGTGGACCAGGGCTTGATGGGGGAGGATTCCCTGATGTCAGCCCTGTATCTTTGCGAAAGCACATCGATAAGTTCTTATCGACGCGCCTTAGTGTCTTACGACACGTTTGCGATGCCATGGCGGAAAGCTAAGATAAGAAAAAGGAACAGGCCGACCGCAAGGGCCGGCGTACAAAAGGACGTATAAAATATAAAGTAGGAGAAAGTGTTTTATTAAATGCTAAAAACTTCCTACACATGCAGTTTCTAACGTGTTACGAAATAAACTGCGCCCCAGGTTTGTGGGGCCTTTCAAGGTGCTAGCCCGAAAGGGCCTGGCGTACACCTTGGATATTCCGAAGGCTATGCGTACGCATCCAACTTTCTACGTGGGTAAGCTTAAGCCATACCAGAAACCGGAGGCGGGTCCCCTCTTGGAGGAGTTTGGAAGACGCATAGCCGTAAGACACGGCAGGGCGGAGTGAAAACATCCCCGTCAGGGTCTAAATGCGACCACGAAGCTCCGCAATGGAATACTCGAGAGAGCCAATCCGTCTCTCGATGCGGTAAAACGCACCCGCTTCATCGTGGAGTCCATACTGGAATTCCTCGATACGGTGGCTGTGTCGATCACAGCTCGCGTGAACATCACGTCGCAATCTCGCGACCCCCTCCTCCAGCTCTCGATCCGGAGGGGATTCCACATTACCATGTGGAGCGTCTGATGGCGCGACGCTACCATCGGGGTGGAACCCTGTATCTGGTGAAGTGGAAGGGCTATCCACATTCACAGAGCTCGTGGGAGTCCGAGACGCCTCTGCTGCAGGATTGCCGAGACGTCGTTGACGCTTTCGAGAGGGATAATCCCGCTGCGAGTCGGCGACCAAAGGGGCGGGGGCAGCCCCTTCACTCCCAGAAGTTGGGGTTCGCCGGAGGCAGATGCAGAACTTGCACTGCGCTCCGGCACCACAGTGAGGGCATGGACGCTACCATAGCGCGTGTAATAAGGGGCACGTAATTGCCCCATCGCTTTGGCTCTGGAAAACGCCAAGCGCAATGCCCTCTCTATCCGAACGTCACGTTCGGAATAGCTGTTGTACAGCTTGTTAAAGTCATGGAGACGCTTCTCCCCTTTCTCCCAAGCGCGGAACTTCTGCTCTGCCTCTTCGGCATCTTATCCTTGTAGGAGCACGAAGGGAACCTCGCGGAGGGTCTCAACATGGGTACCCTCCGCCTGCTTCCTGATTCGCTCTCGGTATGAGGCGGCCGTAAACTGCTTCTGCGCGAGCAGTCTCTCCCGTATTCGTTTCCGGTATGCGAATTGACGCGGCCGTACAGCTGCAGAGCCAGGGATATAGAAGGCTAGACCCTTCCTTACCTCACTCTTAGCCCACTTTTGGAGTCACGAGGACCCGTAAAGCGATATTCGGCCCGTGAATGGCGTTTAGGAGCGCGTAATGCTGCCTCTCGTGACTGTACGGCAAGTTCAGCTTCCTGAGCCGCGTCCAGCTCATTGGTGATGGTCGCCTTCGGCGACCCGGATGTATCATCCGAAGTTGGTAGGGGTGGCGTACGAGTTAGAGCATTTTACCCACGTGTGGGGAACGGATTAGGCTGCCAAAATCGCCGTTCGGCGTTGTCGGAGCGGTCATCCTTAGGGGACATATCCCCTAGGACCTGTTCCTCCGAAATACCGGAGTCAGAATAATTGTCAGCCCCTTCTAGGGGAGAATCACCAGCACCACTATAGGTGCTCATTTGATGCCAGAGTTCTGGCAGCTGGGGTACCCAACTATAATTGATTATTGCGTATCAATAGTCTTGATGGGGGAGGATGTAACGAGGTTACATTTGGTTACGTTGGTGTACGTAAGTACACAACGGTTAAGGTCAAGTATTGACCAGTCCGAAAGGTTTGGACCTATTGGTTGTTTTAACCAATCAGGGCGGAAGCCCTTGATGAAGGCGTGGCAGCATTCCACGTGTTGGTACACAGGTGGTGTATACTACATTTTTGTAGCCGGTGCGTATACGCACGGTGCGGCTAGCGCACAGAGGAAGACTCTTCCTTAAAGCGGTATCTACCGCTTAGCCGATACGCCCTTAAACGTGAATATTTAAAATTAAAAGGTAAACTCAAGGGTGATGAGTTTGAAGTGTCTTGAATGTGCGTTAGCGCCATCGCAATAAAGCATGAAATAAAAAACAGAGATAGAGATAGGAGAGCTCTCCTACTCGGGGCCAAGATTCCCGGGTTGGTTTACTACTTAGCCTTAACGGCTGTGTTCCCTTTACGGGGTGTAAGTAAAGGGAGGGCTCCCTCTTACCTACGACACTCACTGCACGCGCGACCGGTCGAGGTCGCGCGTCTGCACTTTAGAGTGAAATGTAAACTGAATATATTTAATATGTAATTAGCCTAAATTAATTTAAACTAATGTAAACTATATGTAATACTAAGTAGAATATACCCAATTCGTACCTAGCTAAAATGCAATGTACACACCTGTATACCGACACGTGGATGGCTGAAACACCACTACCCAAGGGCTCATGCCCTGATTGGTTAAAATAACTAAAGGTTCGAAACCTTTCAAACCGGTCAATACTGATCTCAACCGTAGTGTAATCATGCACACCAACACTAAATGTAACTCAAATGTAACCTCATTACAATTTTGGCTAGGTACGAATTAAGTAGGTTCTACCTAGTATTGCATATAGTTTATATTAGTTTATTAAGTTAAGCTAATTTTATATTAAATAAATAAATCAGTTTACAAAATACACTGAATACTGCTAGGCGCACGACCCAGAGCGGTCGCGCGTGCAGTGAGCGTTGTAGCAAAAGGGAGCACCTCCCTTAGCTACCCCCTTACTAAGGGAAGCCTTGGAATAAGGCGTTAGTGCTTACTAACCGTAAACGCAGGGAATCTTGGCCCCGAGTGAGAGAGCAATATCACACTAAGCCCTTATATAAGGGTTAATCGGCTAAGTAGCGGCGTATCGCCGCTTAAGGAAAGTCTTCCTCTGTGCTCTAGCCTCACCGTGCGTGTACGCACCGGCTACAAGAAGCCTTTTATACGCAGTACACTGCTTTTCGATTTTTGCCTTGCAAATGAAGTCGGCGGCGAGCGTCGAGTTCCGTAGAGGAAAGTATCCATCCTGGATTGGTGGCTTGCCCTAGGCGACAAGTGTCCTACCCTGCAGCACCTTGCATTGCGCGTTTTTTCAATGGTTGCATCAACGGCATCATCCGAGAGAAACTTCTCAACGATGTGTTTCGTGCACTCGAAGCTTCGAAACAGCCTGTCAGACGAAGCTGTGAAGAAGCTGGTATACATCAAGATGAACAACAGGCAGTTCAACCAGCCGGATAACGACGACGCGATTAGCGACTCCGACGACTCCGACAATAATGTGCCTGTTGATAGGCTGTGACATTAGGGGTTAATATAAAAAACCACGTGGTTTTTAGTGGTTAATAGGTATTAAAACCACTTTTCCACCGGCCACGGACGGTGTTTTTAGCCAGCCCTTCCCTTGTACTGTGATTGCTCTGTCTCGAAAGCTATGCTGGATCCTAAGGACAAAACTTTTCAAAGGATGAAATCACAGTGGTTTAATGCTGTTTATATACAAGGAATTTGGGATTATAAATTTTGGGAATAAATTTTGTGATTAGAGTTTCGGACTAAATCTTTAATTAATTATAATAATACACTTTTTATCTTATCTTCACTGAACATCTCAGCCTCTGCGCTCTGAACTTACACTCAGGCGCCCTTCTTGCATGCGCACAAAAGACCAAAGCACTAACGGGCTTGAACTTGAACAAATTGTTCACACGCGCCCCCAACTCTTGTAAACTTCCCACAGGTTATAAGCCCAAGGGGACACGGTGGCATTGAGATTTTTTGACGAACTTTTGATTGATCTGGAGGTCACGCTCTAAGTTTTTGTTTGGATTTGTTCCCGTGGAAATTCAGATAGAAGTCCTCTTCTTATCGAGAGGTTATCGCTGTCAATTTTTTAATTTCATTGAGTGAATTTTTTCTCGTTCCGCTCACATGGAAAAAGAGAAGCGTGATCAGACACATGTCTTGAGGGCACTGCTTGACCAAATGAATTAAATGAACAGGGCTCGAGGTAATGGAAGAGGAACGCTCATAAGCGTCCAGTACGTCAACGAAGCCGAGAAAGAACATGCCCGTCGTGAGCGGAGACAGCCCGTTCATGGAAAGCCACAAGAATTTCGGTCCATTCGGTCGGCAGATGACCATGAATGACCTCGCAGGAGAAGACGGAATTGAGCGTCCAGGTGTATAACATGCGGGAGTCCCCCGTTCACACCTGGGTGGACCATCTGTCTATGGTAGTCTGGCGCGAAGATTCCAAAGTTAACAATTCAGAAGTTTACTGGTGTAAAGATTTACCGTGTACTTGGCTCTGGTTCCAACAGTGGGCTTATCTTTTCATAGAAGCCCTGGAAATTTCAGAATTGACGTCGGGTTTTACATGGACCGAACGTTTGAAGGCGAACAAACTTGGAGAATATTGGATGAAGTAACCGGCCAATATTTTAGAGCGAACATCGGTACTTGGTGGCAGTACTCTCCAAGTTTGAATTACATGCTGAAACAATTGTGGCGTGGGTTTAAGGTCATCATATCGCACCAACAAGCCGCATCACAGTTGGAAGCGGAAAAAGGACCCCAGGCGGACCTGGAATGAACATTTTTTATACTTGGTCACTCTGGCTTGTGAGAGCGGTTCAAGGGAGAGGTTGATAGTTAAAAAAAAACTCGTCAAATATGCTTCCCCAAGCCTGAAGCTTGCCATGATGGTGCGATATGATCCAAATAGGATGGATTTATATACAGCACGCGCAAGAAGAATGGCATAGGCGCAAGAAAACGAAGAAGATAATTTCAAGGGCAAACGTACGCCGAAGTCTCACCAAACGCAATGAATGAAGGAAGGCGCAAGCTCGTATGTTACGGCTGCAGTGACGAATGTCACAAGCGCTGGGATTGCCCGCAAAGGAGTAACAAGAAAGGACAAGGTATTGTACGGATAAGTACTAGCGGAAACGGAAAGCAGTACATTTTGATCGCCACGGAAGCAAACAAGAATTTTGCGGGAGCTGTCGACTCAAACAGGGTATTAAGCGGTTATCGGTGGATAGTCGAAAGTGGAGACAGTCGACATTTGGTGTCTGACGAAGGTTTTTTGGAAGAAATACAGTACTGGGGATCTGAAGAGATCTTAACGCTTCCAGACGGAGGTTCTATGGCGGTTACGTAGGTTGGAAAAGTATGTTTAAAGAGTTCTCGCGATCCTCTTTCGACTATCACGCTCAAGGAATTCTATTTTGCCCTAAGTTGGCAAGAAACCTTAATCTTTCTTGGATGCTTGAAGAAAAAGGATGCATTCTTGTCGAAAATGAAAAGGACATGGTTCTCACACTGGATGGAGAATTATTGTTCGATGTTGAAGTCTGTGGCTCCGTTTTGGAAGCGAATTTGGTGCTAAAGAATAGTAAAAGCTTATTTTATGAGTTTACGGACATCGTGGTGAATGTAACCACGGAAGCAGGTGATGTTGGTATACAGGAAAGAATTCTGTACCATTTCCACCTACGGCTAGGTCACCTGGTCTATGATACTATTGAAAGGGTGGCCAGGGATCCCAGTTCAGGCATCTAGATTTCGGACCACAAACGAAATGCCTGAGCTGCGCCGAAGGTAAGGAAGAAAAAAAGCCCCAGCCTAAGAAGGATTCCGGGATGAACGCACCAATTGACCGTATTTGTGGCGTTAAATGTAGCGATTTGAAGGGCCCGATCACGCTACGTGATCGGCGTGGCAACAGATGTTTGGTCGTCTTTGTGGACCATTTCTCGAATAACGTTCGTGTGTTCGCTGCCCGAACGAAAGATAGGGCAGCGAAGCGTTTTGACATTTTTTGGTATGGTTTGAAAATGAATTCCACTGTCCGATTCATGTGTTGAAGACGGACGGGGTGGAGAGTTTCGAACGGTCGACTTCTTCTGCAAGAAAACGGGGTGCGTCGGCAAGTCACTGAAGCCGGGTGCCCAGCGTCGAATTGAAAAGCAGAAAGGATGATTCGGACCATTTTCAATACGGTCCGATGCATGATTTTCGGCTCCGGAGTGCCGTTGACCTACTGATTTGAGACCGCAGAAAATGCAAGCATCATTCTGAATCGCAACCCCACAAGGGATAATCCAGGGAGAAAGGCACCAATCGAGATGCTAACAAAACGGGCGCCTCAAGTTTCTGATATCGTATTTTTTGGCTCGCCTTGCATGTTCTGGAGGGACCCGAAGCATATGTCCCTGAAGAAACATGCGGAAAAGGCTTTGACCATTGGGAAAATGATGAGGTGAAAGGATACAAGGTTTTTCTAATAAAAGACCGGGTAGTGACAACTACCAGGAATGGTTTCCAGATCGAGACTCTGGAACAGAAGGAAACTGAGCGGATCACCCAAGATTTGATTTCGATGAAGAGGACCTTACAAATGACGTGAACAAAGATGATATTGTGGAAGAAACGCCACGTGTCGAATCCCATGCCGAAAAGGATTCAGATGGCACGAAAGGGTAGTCAAGTTTTTCTCAGAGCCAAGATCGGGTTGAAAACCAAGGAAAACGCCTAAAGGCGCGGCCTATCATGCCTCCAAGCGAATGAAGAATCCAAAAGGGAAACTTACTTTCGAAGGAGGGCAAGGAGAGCATAAGCAAAGATAGGATACGGAAAATCTGGATGATAGAAATGCATTAGTCGCTTATGGAGTGTCAGAAGTTCGCAACAGAAGTGGAGCGTATGTCCCGACTCTGAACCCCATGTCACAGGCACATCAACGGCCGGACGCAGACAGGTGGGTAAATGCCGTGGCGGAGGAGCTCAAGTCATTCGAAGCGATGGGGACCTGGGAAGTTGTTCGAGAGCTGCAAAAGGATCCACTTCCTACGAAGTGGGTTTACATTACCAAGTTTAAGGCAGATGGATCCGTGGAAAGGAACAAGGTGCGTTTTGGTGGCTCGTGGTGACAGGCAAGTGTTTGGTGAAAAAATTTTCATGAAGTTCTATACGGTGATGGAAGTCAGTAACATGAAAGTGTTACTGGCGCTCTCGTAAGTTTAGGAGTTAAGGCCAAGCACGGGATGTCCCCAGTGCGTATCCGAAGGCTGACACAGAAGAAGGGTACGAGATTTTCCTGAGCGTACCTCAGGGAATGAAGATATCTGAAGAGAAGTTAAAGCTTTTGGAGTGAAACCGAGCAAGGACTTAGTGTTACGTATCAAGAAAAAATTACATGAATTAAAGCAGTCTGGACGTTTGTGGAACGAATTGCTACAAAAAACGTTGTTGGATTTGAAATTCATACAATGCATGACGGATGCGTGTATTGTCGTTAAAAAAGAAGGCGAGCCTGTAATAGTCATCGGTGTATATGTGGATGATTTATTAGTCACTGGAACATCGCAACAAGTGGTGAACGAATTGTTTCGTGACATGGAGGTATAAGATTTAAAAGACCTTGGTGTTGTTGAAAATTTTCTTGGAATGCTAGTTAAGGGTGAGACTTGGCAAGGATATACGATCGACCAAGAAAAGATGATTGATGAGGCATTAAGGAAGTATGGTTTGGGGCATGAAAATGTTGTACGAGCACCTACCACGTGTGGAAAGTCTTAAGAACACTCTAATGAATTGCTTCTTGAAAAATCAGATGGAAATTCACCGACTGTAAAGATGTTTTAGTCGATTGTTGGGAGTTTGTTGTGGGTGTCACGATGCTGCCGTCCGGACATATCATTCGCTCTCCATCAAGTGACGAGGCGCACGCACGCGCCGACATGTGGAGACTACAAGATGACGAAGAGAATATTACGCTATATAAAGGGTTCAAAAGACATGAAATTGCCCCTGAAACATGATACAGAATCACTACTACCGCTACATATTGTGGCGTATACCGATGCCGATTTTGGAGCAGACAAAAGTGACCGGAAGAGTATTAGCGCTGTGGTTACCTATGTAAATGGTATTGTCGTTTGATGGAGCTGCAGGAAGCAAAGCTCAGCTGCGTTATCCAATGCCGAAGCCGAGTTTGAAGCAGCTGTAGAAGTAGGAAAGGAAGTACTAGGACTGCAAGTACCGCTTGGAGAAATTGGTTTTAAAACAAGTACGCCTATGCTTTTACGTATCGACAATCAGACAGCAATTAAAAAAATTGGAGAGGGAAAGCATTGCGTCTAGCGCCAAGCAAGTGGATGTAAAATAGAAGTTTCTAAAGGATTACGTGCCGAAACGAAATGTAAAGCCTACTTATGTTGCAAGTGAAGATATGGCGGTCGAACTTCTAACGAAGGCATTGAGTGCACGAAGAATTGATGGATTACGCAAACAAATTGGTTTGATTTAAACTACAGTGTTTTCGGAAGGAGTGTTGAAAAAGCTATGCTGGATGCTAAGGATAAAACTTTTCAAAGGACGAAATCATAGTGGTTTAAATCTGTTATATACATGGAATTTGTGATTAAATATTTGGGACTAACTTTTGTGATTAGAGATTGGGACTAAATCTTTAATTATAGTAATATACTTTTATCTTATTATCTTCACTGGACATATCAGCCTCGGCGCTCTGAATTTACACTCAGGGCGCCCTTCCTGCACGCGCACAAAAAAGACCAAGTTTTGCCGGCTTGAACTTGAACAAATTGTTCACACGCGCCCCAAACTCGTGTCAACTTCCAACATGCTTCTTATATTCGGCAACTGCGGCAACCCTTTTTTCATAGCTCGTTCAGTTGATCCCGCGCCAGTCACACTTGTCTTCGGTGTACCATCTAATTTCTCAACTTTCCCGACCAGGAACTCATAGCACCTACCAGAGCAGATAAAATTAATCCGCTGCATCCAGCAGCTTGTTGTCGACATTCGTGTCATGCCGTAATAATAAATGATTCTATGCCGCTGGTGCCCAACTCATGGCAATGTAATTTAGATATCATTTAACGTCCTTCGATGACAGTGCCCTCCCATTTGAATAGCTTCGTAGTATGGCCTAAAACGTTTTATCCCTCTCTCACCCCCACACGATGTGTGTGACTCCTTCCCCGGTTGAAGGTCCAGTGGACACCGCCCTTCTTCCGAAAAACCGCTACAATATAAGCATTCAACTGTATGTTGCACTCTGTACATCACAGTCCTAGAATGCTGATCAAAAACGTTTCGCACTTGATCAGGCGTCACACTAGGTGTCCTGACTACAGACTATCGTAGGCGGCCGTTACTCATCTTCTTCGTATACACTTGCTAGTATACACTCTCTTTGTATACCCGTCGGACGATGGGGTCAAGATGGTGTGGCGTTGTCCACTTCAGAAAATTTCTTCCTGATGAAATGTTTTGTCGCTCAATTTTGCGTAGATAGTGAGAAACTTGAGTCGTAGATGTCGTTTAATGCCTTTTATATACTGAAATCGTATTTCGTTAAAATTTTAGCAACCGATATTCCCTTGACGATGAAAATAACATCCGAAGACAGCTCGCAGAGAGTAGAAGAAAATAATCAAGTCAGCGACTTAATCAATAGTTGAGAAGTGATTAGCTATCCTAACACGAAATATCTATACGAGTTGAAGTTATAGCGAACTTCCATCTGTTGTGTATCCTACACTACTTATCGTACCTAATAATAGGTACTAAGACTTCTAGGCAGACTATCTTATCTCTTATAAGTACGAAATTATCAATGCTATAAATTAAAATGCAATCATAGTGGTTTTGACAAAAAAAAAGTATAATGAATATTTTCAATACTTTTTAACATCAATACCAAGACACATCACTATCGGTGATCAGGCTGTCAAGATTGTATGACCAGTGATCATCACCTTTACTCGACAATCAACCACAATATCACCTTATTTACCCTTGCGTATGGGCAGTTGCACTCCCCTATTAGTATCTTTGACGTGTGAGGGCAGATAATACTTAGCTGAAACTAGGGTCTGCCTCTGGGCAGAAATTCTTTCCTGGGGAGCGGGCAGCGGTTATACTTAACTTAGTCTATGATATGGAAATATCAACCGTTCAGGTCGGCCAAAAGAAGGGCTACTCCAATCCACCGCAAAATATGTGAAGTCCTCTGCAAACGACTTGATCGCCCTAATAGCGGACAAAACTTTTCCTCCTAGTAAAACCGTGTTCCACGAGTTGAGAGAGTGTGTGAATCCAGGAGGAGCCCAATACTATGCTGCCAGTAGACGGACAGCCAGAGGAAATCTTTTTAACGCAGCAGATCCAATGGCGTGAAGATGCGTTCCGATTTGTGTACTTAAAAGTATATCGTAGACTGAATTATTTGTTTATAGTATCTAATGAACCTACTGTGCACTACACCAACTGAGGTGATCTACCTATAATCTATATAACCTACAACTCTATGACCGGATTGGTCAATATTACCTACTGTAGGGTTAGATTGTAGCCTGAGTATCCTTTATGCGCTTTAAACAGCTCTATCTTGTCCTTGTGCTTCATTCATTGTCCGAGATTGGTCAGGAAACCACTTGACCGCTGTCTCTAATTTTCCTTAGTCCGGGCTGCTGTTTATGTCTGCTCCGCTTCTCATGATACCTACAAGCACCCCCGATATCATTAGAAGTATCGCTGAACGAGCAAACATCTGCCCTTGCGTACTCAATCTGTAATGGGGTGCCATTACATAATTGATATTCAAGTTAGAATATCACAGTTTAATTTCAGACGCGTTGTCTGAAATTTAAATAAGAGATTATAAGTTATTATAATCTAAGAAGGAAAAGTCGATTCGGTATAAATACCGAATCTTGCAGGTTAACTAATAGTACAGTTAGTTAAAGACTTGATATTATTATATTAATTAGTTAGTTACTATACTATTAGCCTCTAAACCACCCATTAAATAAACACTCTTAATTTTGCGTTCTAAGCAACAAGTAAACATTAATATATTTACTTTTATTATAGGATTAGTTGTTATCAACCAATCCTACCCCTTCTTGTATTGCGCGCTTCCTCGCACAAATACAGTGTAAGCCAGTAACAGGATCAGTCCTGTTACACCTGATAGCACTTTGTGGTCCGTCTTAACGACCACAGTTCCGTTCTGCTAGTTAACTAGCGGAATGAAGATTAAGAGCCGCTCGGCATCATGTCGCGAGACATGACGACTGCCGAGCGAGAAAGAACGCTGGAATAGGTGAATATACACTTCCCTCACTTCTCGTCGCGTAGTAAAGACGCGACGGTGGAAATGATTCGGTCTATGGGGACCGACATCATTACCTTCCTCAAGAATAAGTCCCCGGAGGAAGTGGTACAGGTGGTGAATCGCTTTAGGCGAAACCACCTAGAAAAGCCAGAACGGCCCGCGCCAGAGGCAGCGCGGACCGCATCAGCACCTACAACGCATAGCGTTGAAGTGGTAAAGGCGCGAGTACCGCCCTTTACCGGCGAAGGGGGCGGGCCCCTTCGTAGATGGTTCGCAGAGGTGGAAGATGCCATCTCTGCGCAAAATATTGTTGACGAACGTCAGCAGGCGTACTTCGCCACAACATGTCTGAGCGGCAGAGCCAGGGCATGGTCGATGAGTCGCAGAGCCTCTGATGACTCTGCGTTCCTTACTTATAAGGAGTTAAAAGCTGAGATAAAGCTCAACTTTGAAGCTCCAGAAATGGAGCTAAGTAGTCGGCAGGAGTTTATGGAACTCCGGCAAGGTAAGCTTTACCTTCAAGCTTACGCTCAGAAGACGCACACAATATTTGCTGTCAAATATTGTGTATGAGCCGGTGCCCCCTGCTATGCAGGTCACTGGCTTCATGAAGGGACTCAATGATGGTCCCGTCAAACAAAGTCTCTACCGGCACCCGCCAGAGACTTTAAGGGATGCCATTGATATGAGCATCCGTGAGGAGTTCAGCATGCGATCAGCGTCATCGCATGCTGAATACAGCCGAAGGGCTCAACAGCCCTTCGCTTTTGACATGCCGCAACGGCATGTCAACAATCAGCATTCAGGCAGACGAATCTCACACTTCGTCTCAAGAAACATCCACCCGCGCCAGAGCATGGGCGGTGGAGGTCCATAGCCGATGGACCTATCGGTTGCGGTTGCTTCGAACACGAAGCAACCAAAATTTAAGAAGAATATTCGCTGCAATAGATGCGCTAAAATGGGGCATTTTGCCCATGAGTGTATGGCACCGCGTCCGGTGCCACGCAGTCAGCGGACGGAACCGTCCGCTGCACGGCGACACCAACAGGGACATCACCCTGTTGGTGCAAAAAACGTACATCGCCAGTAGGGGCGGGGCGCCCTACTAGGAATGTTATCCCACATGCCGACATAGGGCATGTGAGGGTAATAGCCCCAAACGGGACAATGTCCTGTCAAAAGATGCAGGGTGATGATAATCCTCTTATCACCCTGGAGGTTAAGCCGCACGGGATCGATGTCCCCATGCGATCTTTGTTTGACACAGGAGCGTCAAACAATTTCGTTAGAGCTCAGAGTCTAACGCTGTTGATCTTCGTGGAGGTAGAAACCCCACGAAGTATGTTGTCAGTCCGGTTAGCAACAGGTGCAACCGTGACTATCCCAAAGCTTGTGATTAAAACACGCTTCGAGTTGAATGAACTGTCATTCGAGGATGAATTCATCGTCCTCGATTTAGATGACAAGTTCGATGTGATACTTGCAATCCCATGGATGTCCAAGTTTAAACCTTCGATCAACTGGGTTAACCTATCGATCGACTGAGGCGGACGCACAGGATCTGATCACCCTGTGTGTAATCCGGCTGTATCAGAGGATACAACCGCAGCGTCATACAGTCTGGCGGATAGCGATGGCACCACCAGGTCTGTTCTGACACGATCAGTGGAAGGTACCTCCGCTGGTGAGAGTCCAGAGGAACTACCACACGCAACAGAAGAGTCGTTGCGTGTTGGAGAGAAACATTCCACGGGTGATAAAGACCACCGTGAGAATGAAGGGATATCCACGGTGGGAAACACCCACCGTGAGAATGAAATAGTATCCACAGTGGGAAACACCCACTGTGCGACCGAAGGTTCCAACACGACGAAAGAATTCCGTGTTGATGAGAGTGAACTCACGACCGAGTGCAATCGTGAGGACATTCCGTGGTGGCCAGTGCCCACCACGTTGCGTTAGCCATGCACACGGGTGATAAAGACCACCGTGTCGCAGAACAGGCGGCCGATCAGACGAGCACATCTGATCGCCAAGAAAATTCCATGGTAGGCAGTGGCCACCATGATGATGAGTATTCGCACACGGTGAATCGTAATCACCGTGTAGCAGTCAATCAGACGAGTGCGTCTGATTGCATGGACAGTTCCGTCGAGACGATCAACGTCTTGACGCAAACGGAGACCGGATTATCTACCCAGTCTCTGTCGATGGAACACCCTCCGAAAGAAGGTTCGAAGGTGATGGCTCTTCCAGCGCTAAGCTGGAAGAAGTTTATGAAGAACTTGCACGATGGTCAGATCGAACAGATCTGTATTATCGTTGCAACAGATGATGTAGTGGATATTCGTGAACGAATATGCACATTACAAGTGGAAAACATTGGGAAAGAGGTTCCCAATGATCAAACGAGAGTTCAGCGCTTAGAAGCGCAGATCTGGGAGTCGCTTAAAGCGAACTCCCCATTTTATGAGGTACATCGGGAATACGCTGACGTATTACGAGAAGAAATACCTAGCGAGCTCCCTAAGGATAAGGGAACTCGTCATGAAATTGACCTCGTGCCAGGCACGAAGTATTGTGTTACGCGGCAATGGCCGTTGCCGCGCGATCAGGTAAAAGCGATCGACGAGTTCTTCGAAGCTCGTCGTAAATCAGGTCAAGTGCGGGAGTCTACCTCACCGCACTCTACCCCCACCTTTTGTGTGAAGAAGTCCACAGGTGGGTGGAGAATCGTTCATGCTTACAACAAGCTGAACGCAGCGACGGTACCGGCACAGACACCGATACCGCGGAAGGATGTCATCATAGATGGCATGTGCGGGAGCACCATCTTTAGTGCTCTCGATCTAAGAGATGGATTTTATCAAATCCTAATGCGTGAGAAGGATATCCCTCTCACGGCGGTAAGCACCCCAAGCGGCATGCTGTGGGAGTGGCTTGTTATGCCACAGGGGCTTCGAAATTCCCCTGCTACGTTTAACAGATGCGTAACGCATCTATTACGCCCGGTGCGAGAATTCGCACCGAGTTATTTCGATGACGTGTTAATCCATAGTAATGGTGAACACGATAAAAGCGATGTAGATGTCCATAGGGAGCATCTACGTCGAGTGTTAGAGCTTATGCGTAAGCATAAGCTCTATGCTAATCTAAAGAAGTTCACCTTTGGTGCACCTGAGATACCCATTCTTGGATGCTTTGTGGGCAAGAACGGGGTGCGTCCTGATCCAAAAAAGATCAGGGTGATCGTTGAATGGCCTACGCCAAACAACGTTAAGGAACTTCGAAAGTTCCTTGGGTTGGCAACATATTTGCACAAGTATTCGTGCAACTATGCTGGGTTGATACGACCTCTTTCTCAATTGCTTAAGAAAGATGTCGAATGGCATTGGGATACCCAATGCCAAGATGCTTTTGATGCACTCAAGAAAAGCTTGACTGAAGCGCCTGTCTTGGCTATAGCCGATAACGAGCGTCCGTTCCACCTCGTTTGCGACGCGAGCGATTTCGCTATCGGCTGTGCTTTGATGCAGCGTGATCACGATGATCGTGATCGCGTAATCTGCTATCAATCGCGTCAGTTTCGCCCAGCCGAGCGCAACTATCCAGTGCGTGACAAGGAACTCCTTGCCATGAAGTATTCACTGGCCAAGTTTCGGATCTATCTCTTGGGAGATAGAGCGTTTGTGGTTTACACGGATCATGCGTCGCTACGCACGGCCGTGAATTCACCACATATTTCACAAAGAATGGCTCGATGGCTGTCATTCTTTGCTGAGTACAACTTTACGGTTGAATACAAACCCGGAAAGTTGAACGTGATAGCCGATGCGCTATCACGAAGGCCCGATTACGAGACGAAACCGTCCGTAACCGAAGGTGCCAGTGCAAACGCGATCCGTTGCACTGCTTTGTGGTCGTCAATTATACGACAAGTACGCGAAGCGTACAAAACAGACTAGGAGACACGTCTGTTGATTGATTACTTAAGTAATCAATCAAGTGAGAAGCGCGACGAACTCCCAGAGTTCCTCCGCGCTTGCGTGCATCGATATCGACTGCACGATGGTCTGCTGCTTTACAGCACAGACCAAAAAGATGAATGTCGCATCGTCGTTCCAAACGACGATGATCTCAAACATCAAATTATGTTTGAGTATCATGATACACCGATTTCGGGGCATCAAGGTCGAGAGAAGACATACGCTTCTCTCGCACGTGACTTTTACTGGCGAAACCAATACAAGTGGTTACGAAAATACGTACGCGCTTGCGAGATTTGCCAGAGCGTTAAGCCTGCGCAGTCTGCACAGGCTCCGCAGCAATCTCTGCCGGTTCCGACAGAGTGTTGGAAGTCCATTTCAATGTACTTCGTATTCGGTCTTCCACCCGACAATAGTCGGAAGACTGTAATAGTGGTGTTTGTAGACCGTTTCAGTAAGATGGTACATCTTACTGCAGTATCAGCGAACGTAACCGCCGCTCAAACAGCGGGGATATTCGTTGATACGGTATTCCGTTTGCACGGAATGCCGGAAGACATTGTCTCGGATAGAGATCCGACATTTACAGGACGTTTCTGGCAAGAAAAGTTCTCATTGTTGGGAACCCAGTTGAAGATGTCAACTGCGGACCATCCGGAAACGGATGGGCAGACGGAACGGGTTAACCGCGTTCTCGGAGACATGTTGCGATCATACGCACATGCCTTTGAACAGCGGAGTGACTACCTGCCACTCACTGAATTCGCGATTAACAATTCGGTGCATGCTTCAACTAAGCATACACCGTTCTACGTGAATGCCTTAAGGCATCCACAAACCCCAGCTTTACTTGGCGGTACGCCAAATCTAAGTGGGGGAGGGACCCGCTCAAATTTTGAGCGAGTGAATGCGCAAGTTGCAACTGCAACTTGTGAACAAAACGATGGCCCTTCTACTGAAACTACAGTAAAAGCGGAAGCAGCTTCAATTGAAACTGAAGCTGCATACGATGAATATGTGTCTGCAGCAATGGCTGCCGACAACGAGGACAATGCACCTACTGCTGATAAAGCAGTAGATGAATTCGTATTACAGCGCCAAGCTGTAATACGCTATGTAAAGGATGCACTTGCCTCTGCTTTTGATAAGCAGAAGCAAAATGCAGATAAACAAGGAAAGAAGAACAAAAACTCCTTTCTTAAAGGTGAATTAGTATTACTAAGTACTACTAATTTGCCTACACATGCAATAAGCAACTTCCCTACACGGAAGTTGCTTCTTAAGTACATTGGACCTTTCAAGGTCCAAGAGATTCGGGGGAATGCCTATACCTTAGACATTCCCACAGCAATGCGGCTTCACCCAACATTCTATGTTGGGAGGCTCAAGCCGTATCACTCGTCTTCGTCTTACGACGAGACGCAGCCACGGAAGATACCGTGCTTATCCAAGTCTCCCAAGAGAGACTTGTAATCGGCTTCCAGCCGTTGGTGATCAGAGCGGAGAGTCGTTACCTCCGCCTTCGACTGCTCAAGATCAGCCGTGCGCCGATCGAGCTCTCCCTTATAGCGGGAAAGATCAATGTACAGAAGATCATTCTTCTGCTGGAGGGCAGTGTGCGCCCCGAGGATGTCGCGGACATCCTCGCGAAGAGACCGATATGTCTTCACACAGTGAGACATATCGCTGCTCAAGGGGGAATAACCCTCCTCGAGCTTGCGGAGCGAAGAACCATGCTCCGCAACAACAACGGCGAGGGAATTCTCATCCTCCGCCGCCCCTGATTGATAATCAGGGGAATAAGCGATATATCCTCGAGCACTTGATCTCGAAGCGCTCGGTGCCTTTGAAGAAGGGGCAGCATACCGAGTACTTGGTACGCTGGATGGGATATCCCCAAGAGTTCGACTCTTGGGAACCGATTGAGGTTCTGAGGGCCGACGCCCCAGACCTTTTGACTGAGTTTGAGAAGAAGTCTCAAATTCATAATGCGAAGTAGCATCAACAGTAGGTGTTGATGCATTCAGGGTATCAATTAAACCCTGAACTTCGGCGGGTACGGAAAAGCCACCGTACCCCCGCAACTCCTCCTCTGACAGACGAGGAGTGCCCTGCGGACACCGCGGGCAAACGAGATGAGAAGGGACACCACACTTTAACCCTTCTTTGAGGCAAGCAAAATGGATGTATTCCATTTTTCCTGTTCGTGAGTGCTTTAAAAAGCTCTCGCGCATTACGTGAACTTTATTCACGTAATCATCTGGGCTTTTGTTGTAGTTGTCAACAAAAGTATTCCAACTCTGAGTCAGAGCGTCTTTATCGTCCCTGTTCTTCCTTGACCCTTTCCGGCTCGAATAATATCGAACCTGGAAAAAGAGGTCAATAAAGTGCAGACGTCTATCGTCTGTACTTCGATCGAATCGACGTGACTGGATGTCTTCGCAGTCATCCAGCACGTTGATATCGAACAACGCATACTGGCAGTCCCGTTTACGGTGACCGCCACTGTTGGGGGCAATAGCCCAGCCAGGGGTCCAAAACCCCACTTTGTACGGAACATGTGGTTCCGTACGATGATACGATTTAGAAGCGGCAGCCGCCGCTTCTGTTCGAGCCCTTTTAGCAGGCGGAGCACCGCCTGCTTCAACACCACGCGCCGGGGTTAAATCACCCCGACGTGGAGAAGTACTTGGTCCAGGTGGGGCTCTGCGTTCCCGCAACCACCTGTGATAATCATTGTCGCTGTCATAGCTGAGAGCGACACCAGAGTCGTCATCGCTGTTAGGCGATGAGCACCTAGCGAGTTTCGACTCGCTAGATCCTTTAGTGGGGAAAGCTGTATCCCAATCCTTTTGTTCGGAGTCAGAACTTCCGAACATGGCCCTCTTGGCAACATGCCATTCGGAAGTTGCCATCGTGCGAGATGTTGCATTAGCAACATCTCCCTGTTTCTTGCCAGATGCCGCCTTAGCAGCATCTGTGGTCGAAGACGGTACGTCTTCCGACCTTTGCGTAGTTGACGCTGCTAATGCAGCGTCACTGTTGTCACTCAACACCTCAGCACCTAGTGCTGAGGCGGAGGAAGAAGCACCTTCATTGTTTTCAGCAGTGCTCCTTAGAGCGCCGCCGCCGTGTGTCTTTACCATCGAGTCGATGGTCAATCAGTTGGTGAATGAGTAATTCTTATTTTGGCCAATCATGGGTGGCACCAACAAGTGCCACCCATGATTGGCCAAAATAAGAATTATTATTGGCCAACCACCTTAAGTGGGGGGTGATGTAATGGGGTGCCATTACATAACAGATATTTAAGTTAGAATATCACAGTTTAATTTCAGACGCGTTGTCTGAAATTTA
>CM047582.1:12030228-12114411 GCA_026184515.1 Peronosclerospora sorghi | reverse complement strand
AAACTCGACCGGTTTTGGTCTTATTTCGTATTGGTCAGGGGCTAGACGGAACGGTCGGTCTACCCTCTATTATTTCGTATTGGTCATGTCTTGATCGTTTGGACGATTGACCTATTGGAAGTTATCTCTTGGAAGTGTTTTTGGTCTGTTTGTGTCTGGGGTGAATAGTTCCACCCCAGAGATACCTACCCAGATCGGTCTTCTATATTCAAGACCGGTTCGATCCAATCTGCGATCCCGATCCACCGAGTGTGTAACTAGCCCATTCCATCGGGTACACAAGGTGAGATGGACACTAAACAATCGGACCAAGTGGGTTCTGATCACGACCGGTCGTCTGCTTTCAGCGGACGATCGGACCAGATCTCGAGTGGTGGTCCTCGGAGTACCCCCTCCGAAAGTTGGAAGGCTGGGCGCGATGGTGGTAGTCAGGTTATCGATGCTAATGTTTTCGATTTCGAACTTGACTCCACCACAATGGTGCGCGTGCCCGGATCACTTGGTGATCGTGGATATCACCGTGCTGATATTCCATCAAAAATTGGATTCGAAGATTTGAATGATTTGAATATGGAGTCGTTCTGGAGAGGACGTAAGGAAAGGCTATCGCCTTACGTTCTCGTTGTTGATAAAGATGGCGATGTCCGATCTGGCCTGGCGGAGGACCAGATCGGGATTAATAATTTTTTTCCTCCCCAAAAGGCTCCCACCGGAGCCGATCGGGACTATAGCAGATCTTGCTATAGTTCCGGAAAGGATCAGGACCTTGGTCCTGATCCTATGTGTATGAATGAAAAAATTGATGGAAAACTAAAAGATGAAAATTACTTGGAGGCTGACTGGAACGATCCGGACTACCTCCCTAAAGTCCCCAAGGTACCCAAGGTGCCCAGAAAAGGGCTGGGAATGCCACCTGACGAAGACGACTTCGAAGAAAAGTCGAAGGTCGGGGATGAGGCTATCACCGAACAAGACCTGGACAAGATGTATTATGTTTTTGAATTGAAGCGATTTCTTCGCCAAAACCAGGTCTTTCGGGTGTTGGACCTCCATATCCCCGACCGTCTTCTCGGTCCAACTACCGAGCCGATCCAGAGTGATCGACCATTACTGCTCGTCAAGAGTTTGGTGGCGATGTTGGCGGAGGTTGGCATTAAAATGCAGAACCCCGCCGGTGTCAATAAATTGTTTGAATTTGATGCTTGGAGACTGGAGGCGTCGATGTCGGACCTCCACGACCGTTTGGTGCCACTGGTGGGGGCGGTTCGCCGCCCAACTCCCACCACTGCAATGAAGGTCGCCGAAGCCTCCACAGAGCTTGTTGACATTGGTTCCGATGATGAATCGATCTACCAGTCTCCACCGGCTTCTAACAGCTCATCCGAGTTGGAGACCGGTGTCGAGCGGATGACCATGGGGGTGGACCATGCCCGTTCTGAACAAAAAAAGGGACATGCGGCAGCAAGGGGCTGTTTACCAGTCGGGGCTCCAGCAAGCCCCACAGGCCTCAGTTCCGCAAAAGGAGGGTATCAACACGTTGCCCATGACGCCAGCCAACGTCCAAGCCATGTTTGAGACGATGATGCAACGTTTAATGGAAGAACGGGTTAGACCACCTATGCGCCCACATGTCCAAGACCGGTCTACCTGTCAAGGTGTCAATGTTTGCAAAGATGTGGATATGGAATCGGTAACATCTATGGATAAGCCTATTAGAAGTGATAAACCAACCGGCAAGGGAAGGCGCAAGCCGCAACCGGAAAGACCGCGTAGACCAAGCAAGACAAGTGACTGTGATATGGAGTCGGTCGGCGGTCTTGACGACCATGGTGGGTCAGATGGTACAGGCGCAGGAAAGATGCGCAAGGCTAACCTAGCCTCCACTACTGCCTACGACTTTGGATCTGTTGCGATTCCGCGCATCCGTATGGCCGCGACGACCGACCTCAAGGACTTCACCGGCAAGGATGCTGATGAAGACCAGGCCCGGTCTTGGTTCAGTCCGGTCAAGTCTGCGTTCCTGCGAGACCAGACCCCAAAAAGCGAACGTTGTTTAATCTTCCGGGATCTGTTAAAAGGACCGGCTACGAGCTGGATTCAACAGTTGGGTCGGGGCGTCCGGTCTGACTGGGACCTGTTATGTGCGGAGTTTGAAGGTCAATATTGTAACTCCGGATTTTCAAGCGCCCGTAAGTACCACCATATGCAGAAGCGGGCCGACGAAACACCGATCGAGTATTTGCATCGGTTGAACGTGGATGCACTTCGCGCTGGCATAACAATCAAAGAGAATAACCCGCCGAACGGTGCCGCCTTAGAACATGTGGGTCACTATATTAGTACCCTTGACGATCAAGAACTGGCGGACCAGCTTACTCTACTGCGTCTTAAGGATGCGGGCGAAGTCGAACAGACCCAGCGGACGTTACAACAGTCGCATAGTATGAGAGCGAAGACCGCTGGTGGATCAGGTCGCTATCGTTCCAAGCCCCAGACCGATCCGGTCAAGAGACCTTGGGCCAGACCGAACCGAGCGGTCAAGGCAATTGTAGCTGATGACAGCACGGGGTCAGAAGGGGAAAGTGGAAGTCCATCCAGCCAGGAGTCATCGGATGAAAACGAGTATCGTTACGTCTATGTTGCGGGACCTGCCCCAAAGAACAAGTCGAAGTCCGACCAGGTGGACCGGAAGAGAAGGAACGGAAGCAAGTCCGATCCGGACCGACCTCGTCAGAAGTGCTCCCACTGTGGGTCGATCAAACATGATGGTCCAAACTGCTGGAAGAAGATGGTGTGCAAGAAGTGCGAGAGACGCGGCCACCCGACGGACCACTGCCTCTTCGTATGCAAGTCATGTGGAGAGATCCACGAGGCCGGCCACTGCAAGATTGAAGAATTTTTTAACATGATGCGCAAGTGGTACGTGCCGGACAAGCACGCGGGGATGCTGCCGCCGGACGCAGAAAAGATGTAAAGCTAGAACGCTCGCCAGGTTGGAATCTGGATCGAGCCGAGCGTTCTACGGTTCACATCTATTCATATGTAGGCAAGGAGGATAAGACCGACAATACACGTTCTATTCCAAATTGCGTCGACCGAGACCATCCGGTCTACAGTCTGAAGACCGATGAGTACTCCCGGACTAAGGTGGTTATGCAGTTGGACTTGCTGCCTGGAGAATCCCGCGGATAATGGAAGTATCACGCGCCTGATAAATGGTTCAAGAAGGCGAAAGCCTGTGGCAAGATTAATAACCAGAAGGCGACGATATTGTTCGACTCTGGAGCTGAAGTATCGATAATTGACTCCGCCTTTGCTCGTAAGGTCGGATGTCGTATAGACGATACCCAGAGACAAGAATGCGTCGGGATCGGCGAAAACTCTTATATGACCGAAGGAAGAACGCGTGTGAAAATTACTTTGTCGGGATCGCTGGTCTACTTTTTCAGCGCTTGGGTTGGCAAGTTGGCTGGTCAAGACGCTTTACTAGGAATGGATTTCATGGTCCCAGCTGGTATTCGCCTAGACCTGTCACATGGAGTGCTTACGCTCCCGGATGAGGTCCAGGTCCAGTTGGCTGGTCGAAGACCTCTGTATGGTTCGTATACCAATCTGGTTCGGTGGGACCAAGACCTCACTATCTCAGTTGGTCGGTCTGCCGATACCCCGGTTGAGAAAGGTTTTCGTTCGAGGAAGTTGTGGTTGACCAGGGGCGATCGGTGGGTCTCGACCTTCGTAAAGAGTGCTTGTCGACGTGATTTTGTCCGTGTTACCAATATCGGTGACAAGCCGCTGACACTGGACAATAACACTATTGTCGGCATGTGGTTAGCAGAAGGGAAGGTACCAAGGAAGATGGGGTTCGTCTCGATTTGATCGAGGCGGTATGTCGAGTGGCAAAACCTGGCGTACCAATCGACCACCGATCTTATCAGCGATGATGGGTCGGTGGAAGAGGATACCTCACCTTTAGTGGAAAGACCAAGTTATGTCACCCCAAAAAAGATGTTGGTCCGAAGAAAGGCGCCGCAGTCACCAGGAACGGTGGACCATCAAGTAGACGAGCCAAGGTTAGTCAACGTGGTGTCATCACAAGACCAGGCGACAGAGGAGCAAGAAACGGAAGAAGGGGAACATGAAATTGCTAGGTCGGACCATGATGCTATTCCTAATCAGACCGATATCAGTGAAGAACAACCCGTCGATCAAGACCAGGGGCGTTCAGCCGGTCCAGATGGTCTAGGTGATATCGCCCCAGAAGATGAACAAGTTTGTATGCATGAAGGTGGGGAACAGTACGTTCAGGAGCTGGAAAGCCAAATGTCAGTCCTCCCTGAAGTGTCTGCCGACTCGCCAGAAGTTACAATGGATGATTTACAAGTGGGTGATCAAGACCTTAACAGTCCAGACCAGATCAAGCAGTTGAAGAATATCATATGGAAGAAAAGACATCTGCTGATCGGAAAGGGTAACGCCTTACCGCCTGCAGCCCGTGGTGCGATTTGCGATATTGACGTTGGAGATGCCAAGCCGATTGCCCAGCGATGTCGACGCGTGGCGCCACAGTACCGTGAAAAGGTTTCTGATCTCATTAAAGGACTGTTGGGAACCAAGATTATTAGACCGTCGACCTCGCCATGGGCCTCGCCGATCGTAATTGTTATCAAGAAGAACGGCGTTGACATTAGACTGTGCATCGACTATCGGCTGGTAAATCGGTTAACTAAACTTATGGTGTACCCGATGCCGATGATTAATGATCTGTTGGAAGACCTCGACAAGACCTTGTGGTATTGTTCGCTAGATATGGCAAGTGGATTTTGGGTGGTCTCGATGACTGATCGAGCCCGTGATATTTCCGCATTTGTGACGCCGTTTGGTCTTTTCGAGTGGAACCGTATGCCGTTCGGTCTGAAGAACGCACCCCAGATCTATCAAAGGTTGATAGAAAACGCACTGTACGGACACTTCAAAATCAAGACCGATTGGGACCCTGCCGAAAGTTATGATGTGTTTACAGAGGGTGAATCCGATCGGGAAAGAAGACCGTCCGTTCTAGGGAGGCGGTCGTACATCTACGACATTCTGATACCTGCCTCGTAATCGAACGATCTGTGCGAAAAGGCTGAACGATTGTTGGAGACATGCGACCGCTGGAACCTATCTATCAGCGCCATAAAAAGTTTTTGGGGTATGTCCAAGGTCGCCTATTTAGGTCATATGGTCTCGAACAATGGTCTAGAGGCTAATCCTAAGGACCTGGATTCGTTAAGCAACCTCCCGTTTCCCAAGTCTCTGAAGGCAATGCAGTCCTTCCTATGAAGTTTAAACTACTACAGCCGCTTCATCGAAGATTTTGCTATCTACGCGGCTGTGTTGTATGAGCTCCGGAAAGTGGACTACCATATGTTGCGCGAAGAAGACCAGGCAACTTTACATGGGGGCGCCGACTCTGGTCTTGCTGCAGATTGTCCACAAGTGGAGGCCGAAGACCATATGAAACGTGCAAAGTTTGCTTTTGGTATGTTGAAGGCTAAGATGGTGACGGCACCGATTTTGAAGCATTTCGATCCCGAAAAGGTCCCGACCATTATTGTATATGCTAGTCAGTGGGCCATTTCGGCCACTCTAGTACAAGATCATGATAGTGTGTACCATCCGGTCACGTTCACGATCAGAACGCTGAAGCCAAATGAAATAAACTATGGAATTGTCGAGAAAGAGCTGGCGTTGCTAAGAATTCTAGATGTGTGTTACAACCTGCTGGTCGGCCGACCTATAAAGGTCCTGTCAAGGCGGTCTACTTTGGCCTGGCTATTATCAGCCAATGGGATGGACGGACGTCTAGGCAGATGGTCGGCGGTCTTGTCGCAGTGGACCCTCGAGGTCGTTAAGTGCACCAGGGGCGAGGAAGAGATATTGGGCACATTAGCTGCCAGTATCACCCCTCGGTCTGAAGTGGACGAGGCATTGATAGCGATTGCCCCGAGGAAGCAACCTCGGCAGTCAGTTTCGAGACCGCCACCGACCGTCGACCATGATGAAGAGCTCTTGGTCTTAAGTTTTGACGGATCAGCAAGCGTGAAGAAGAAGGTCGGCGCCTATAGTGCCATATTGTGGAAGTTGCCACAATGGTCTATAGTTGCAGCCTCTGCCGATTTCACGACGGATATTACTGTTAACGAGGCGGAGTACTGAGGTCTACTTCTATGTCTGGATCTGCTGTCGTCGCAAGAGAAGGGGCGAGTCATCATATGTGGTGACTCCAACCTAGTGATCAGGCAGATCACCGGAGAGATCGACTGCAAGGCTCCACGGCTGAGGTCGTTAAATGATCGGGTAATGAAGGCATTGAAAGACCATCCCAACCACGAGCTGTTGCACGTGAAACGGGACTGGAACAGAAGCGCCGAATACCTCGCGACCAAGGCCATGCGAGACCAGACCGGGGCTACGATCACCGAAGAGGCCGTTCTTGATGAATTGATGAATATAAACAGGCTACCCGAGGTGATCGGACCCAAGAACGCTCCGGACCAGGTGCATGTGATGGTCGAGACTAGACCGAAAGCTCGGAATTCCCACCAACCGTTCCCAAAGGAACGGTTGAGTGAATCTGTTGTGCAACGACTAAGGGAAAAACGGATCCTCAAGGCGCAGGACGAAGAAGAATGGATTGTGAATTTGAACACCTACCTGTGCGGTGAATTGTCTAAGTTGACGAATGGTCAAGAGAAAGAATGTGCCAAGATCTCAGACAGTTACGAAGTGGATGAGGATGGTTTACTATATTACTGCCGCGATGCCGACCAAGACAGTGCAGACCGGGACCGATTGGCGAAATTGGTGATACCTGAGTTGCTGCAGCCGGATGTCCTCCATCACTACCATGTGAGTCTAGAAGGGGGACATCAGGGCATAGGCAGAACGTATCACAAGATCAGGTCCCACTTTCACTGGAGAGGTCTTTTCCAAAGTGTACAGAAATATGTGGGTTGTTGTACGGATTGCGAGACCGGAAAGGGTAGACCGGTAATCAAGGGGTGATCGCCCGGAAATATCGAAGCTACCTACCCTTTCCAGGTCATAGCGATGGACCACATACCGTCGCTGCCTAAATCAACATATGGCAATACTGAGTTGTTGATCTGGGTAGACCTGTTCACCGGTCTAGTTATTGCGAAGGCAAGTGCGTCCCGGTCTGCCGAGCAGATCGCCAAAAGCTACGAAGAATGCGTGTTCCGAATGTTCGGCGCCAGCGAGGTTATCATACACGACCGAGAACCCGGTTTCATGGCCGAGGTGTTCCGGTCGTTTAACAATATTCTGGGCCAGAAACAGAGCGCGACGATGGCATATCGTCCGCAAGCGAATGGATCGGCAGAACGTATGGTACAAACTATTACAAGAGCAATCAAGATGTACGTTGCCGATCCAGACCAGCGCGATTGGGACGAATACGCAGAAAGGCTGGTGTTTGCACTCAACTCGTCGACCGATCGGGTCCGAGGAGAAACGCCTTTTTATCTTGCGTATGGATGGGACCCCCGGTCCACTCTTGAAGCCGCGATACCTATTGGCTGCACTCGGACCCGCGATCGTGATGCTCGAAGTTGGCGCATGCAGGTCCAGAAACATTACCAGCATGCAAGAGAAATTGTCAACGAAAAGTTACGTCAAGCTACACAAGACCGGGAAGACCGGAACAACGACCAGGTCCAACCCCACGGTATAGAACCAGGGGCGAGGGTATGGTTGTACCTAGACCGAGTGAAGGAGGGCTATGCGAAGAAGCTGGATCACATGTGGCACGGTCCTTTCCGTGTTGCCGAGCTGATTGGTGAACACGCTGCCCGTCTAGTAACAACTGGCACGGACTACAAGGTCTTCCCGATCGTACATGTGTCCAAGTTAAAACTGGTCCGAGAATTTCCTGATCGTCCCAAAATGCCCTGTCTAGTAGACGAGGCAGAACGGTTTGATTTTGATGAAGCATTACTGCCGGAGGACAGTTGGGAACGACCGCTGGAGAAGGACGAATTTGAAGTGGAAAATGTCTTAGATGTCCGATCGGTCAAGAAGACCAGGTTCGGCCGGACCCACCGGTAATATCTGGTCCGATGGAAGGACCATGATGAAACAATTTGGATCGATGAGTCCGACCTGAACTGTGGAGCACTACTACGAGAATTCGAACGGGATCGAGTCATTCGGAACCGTTTCGCAGTGATGCAGACCCATGAAGACCAAGACCAAGACATGCAGTAGCATCGGTCTTCCCGACCGGTGTGAAGAGGTGGAAGGTCTTATGTCTTGTGTATTGTGTATTGTGAATATGTGACGAATTGGAATAGTGGAGTGACGAACGTGGATTGTTTTTTCGCGATGTAAGTGGAACGGTTGGTGATAACGTGTCTAGTGCAACTCTGAGAAAGTGGTGGAATTAGCTCAAGTGATTTGATGACCGAACATGTGAAAAAGAACGATGATATATATTAAGTGTTATCTGGTCGACTACTTACGACCTCACTCGCCATCACCCCACAGACGGCCGACGGTCAACGACGGATGCTTTTCAACTTGGTCCTGGTACTGGTTACGCCAAGGTTCTTGTTGGTCTAGTTGGACCAAAGCATCCTTGAGGTCTAAGACCGGTGTAGTGCACCCAAGACCGGGCCAGGAGCTGCTTGGTCAGGGTAGACTGGCGTAAACAACCGATCTGCCCTGGCGACCACGGCAAAGTATCCTCACGCGTTCGTGGCGGAAGGTAAGAACTGTCGATTGCCACGTTTGCCAACAAAGCATCTTTGTGGAGCTTGGACGTCCCAGGCAAGACCGTAGGTGTTGACGTTGTCGACGCATGAGGTGGTGGAACGCCACCATGCGGACAGGTCTTCTTGGTCTGCTCCGAAGTCGATGCAACTTGAACAAAATTTTCATGTGGACTTGTTCGCGACTTGGTTGGGATGGGGACAGCAAACTCCGAATCACCGGAGTCTTCGCCGGAGTCATCCCAGGAAGAGACCTCTGAATACTTGGCACGGTCAGCATCGGCGGTTGAGGGCGCTTGATTTTTGGAGATGTTACTGTCTTCATCCTCGTCCAAGCTTGGGCTCACGAGGGGCGCCTGTATCATGGCTCGCCTATGAGGCACCGCACGCTTCCCTTCGAGTTCAGGGTCGCGCGCTGTGCCCCGCGCCCTCGAGGGACTCGGCGCGTACGCGCGCTTCTTCGATTTGTGTGCGATTTCGGGCTGATGAATATCAGCCAATGAACGGTGTCGGTCTTGGTCCTGCTGCAAACAGTCTTGGTCTTGCTCCGAGGCGACTAAGGTTGCCGACGCAGACCAATCTATGCTGGAGGAAGCAGCCGAACACGGATGCAGCAAGTTCATCAAGCGCTGGCGGCACTGGTCTAGCGCCACCCGACGACGACCCGATTCCTGCGCCCAAGCGTCCGACCGGTCCTGAAAAGACGGGACCTTCCCGGTCTGGTCTTGGACCAAAACTTGGGGCTCAGTAAGGTGTCGCTCAAGATCGTCGCCTTGCATGCGCAGCGAAGTCTTGTACAATTGATCGTCCAACTGGTGCCGGCAGATTCGGCTCCAGTCTGACACCCATCCCATGTCTGAGGTGCAGTAGAACGATGGAGGCTGCCAGACCGGACCGACCGGACGGGCGAAGTGACATGCGATGACGTGGTATGCGAGGTGCCTACAAGAACGGTCGTTCAGGAAATACAAGAAGGTCAAGTCCAGCAGTGCAAGTACCTGGAACGGATGAAGAAGATGGTTGCTCCATGTCGGAAAAGTCTGAATTACCAAGGTTCAACTGAATTTGATGGACGAGGTCAGACCGTTGTCGTTGTGCGACACGTTCTGACTCAGGGGCGGCTGTGGAGAAGCGTGCCAAAAATTTGGCACACTTCTGGTCAAGTTTTGTCAAGGCATTTGGTCTAATTTCGGATTGGTTTAAACAAGGGGGGCTTTTCAGCCTATCAGACTCAAGAAGTGTCAAGAACGCAAGTTTTGGTGAGTCACCCGACTTTGGGTATTTTACATATTTTTGTGGGGGTACATTAAGGGACTATAGGGTAGTAGTATTTTAGTTGTGGTTTTTCCGGATAGAGGGCTTTTGGTTGTGGTTTTACCTTTTAGGACAGAGGTTATACCTTTAAGTAAGGAAATCTTTTAGCTTTCGGAAAAGTGGCTGAAACCTGTTCTGGTATTGGCTCACACCACAGCTAGGGGTCGCCGTTCTTCCCTTTTCGTACACTAGTCGCCTCCGCCCGCCGCGGAGTGTTTGGGGGCAGAGGGTCGAATTATCCCCTCTCGCCCATTATACCCGGTCTGGACGCGCCGCACGCGCACTTTGGCCCACCGGAAGTCCGTCGACGGGAGTACGATTTGGCGATCTCAACACCTCAACTCAAGTACGTTTGGAACGTGCTATTCACTGGATTGGTCTTGGCGTGGAGATATCGTTTGTGGAGTTTCACGAGCATATTGGGTCTTTACGCGGACATATTGGCTTGTTTTAATATCGGTTGGAAACTCGACCGGTTTTGGTCTTATTTCGTATTGGTCAGGGGCTAGACCGGAACGGTCGGTCTACCCTCTATTATTTCGTATTGGTCATGTCTTGATCGTTTGGACGATCGACCTATTGGAAGTTATCTCTTGGAAGTGTTTTTGGTCTGTTTGTGTCTGGGGTGAAGAGTTCCGCCCCAGAGATACCTACCCAGATCGGTCTTCTATATTCAAGACCGGTTCGATCCAATCTGCGATCCCGATCCACCGAGTGTACTAGCCCATTCCATCGGGTACACATGGTGAGATGGACACTAAACAATCCGATCAAGTGGGTTATGATGACGACCGGTCGTCTGCTTGCAGCGGACGATCGGACCAGATCTCGAGTGGTGGTCCGCGGAGTACCCCCTCCGAAAGTTGGAAGGCTGGGCGCGATGGTGGTAGTCAGGTTATCGATGCTAATGTTTTCGATTTCGAACTTGACTCCACCACATCACCACAGGTCTTCTTCGGGTGCCCCCGCTCACTGGTCAGCATCTCACGCTGCCGTGTACTCCAGCATGTATCCGGCTCCCCCTTTTCAGGCACTACGTCCGTCTTGCCTAGTTGCACCGTAGTTTCCCATATTGCCTTCGTCCTCTTCCTTGACTGACCTCTTCAATCCGTCACCACATGTATCGCTCTTGCTCCTTGGTGCAGAACTCGTTCGCCACTTTCGCGGGCGTAAAGTGCCGCTGTGTGTCCGTCACGCGCTTGTCGTTCCGCTTCCCCTGTCGTTGGAGCCCGTACTTGAGCATGTTTGTTCGTCTCCAACTTCCGCAAAGGTGCACACGCCGAGCCGCTTGGGCTCATAACCTACAACGAAAATGAACACATGCATCGACTTCTTGATTCAACGCATGCCAGACGCGTTTCGGCCCCCCACCGGGGGCCTCGTCAGTGGCTTTATCAATCTCGAAGTGAGAACTCCCTACACCTGGCTCTACTAACACCTACTGTACTAACTATTCCTTCTAGAACATTCGATATGCCCTACCTCGGGCTACTACTCTGACGTCGATACCTTGAAGAGCTGCACACCGCTGGAGCACTTCCAACAGAGACGAGGTTGCCCGTGAGCTGGACCTCATAGCGTGGCCTGGACGCCGGCCCGACGGTCGTCGACGCCTCCTCGGGCGGCAGCGCTGTGGTCCGACGCCTAAACGCGCGGAGCAAGAGCAGCGACGTGTTGGTGAGGTTAAACGCGACACAATAATTTTTAATCAAGGTCACCACGTTGATAAAATTGAGGCTTATTTCTCTTCTTTGTTTTTATTTAATTGTTCCATTTCACATTGGTTGCAAGGCTTTTCACTTTGGATGCAACAGTTGTTAAATATATATTTTACTTCGCTACCTATTTCACTTTGAATGCAAAAGTTTTTAAATATATTTTTTACTTCGCTACCTATTTCACTTTGGATGCAAAACTTTTCATTTTGGACGGGCAAAGGTGGAGATATGTGGTTGCGCGGTCAGAATTTTCTTTTAACGAGCTTGATTTTGGAGATAAAAACTATTGGTACACGCTGTACTTGTACGCGGGTGATCAGCCACACGGCATGCTTCCCAATCGACTCGGCCATCCTGAACGTGCCGTGCCACCAATGTGCCAGCTTCCGCGCATAATCTTCCTTGACTTAGTCTAAGTATAGCCGCACACTTGATGCGGACTGATAACCGTTTTCTGTTCTGTTCTCGCCTTCACCGCCTCGCCCACGCACTCATTAACCTGTTTACTGGATAGTAAGTACTGATGTTGACTTGCATTTTTCTCCATGACGCATTATAATCTCTAATTTTCGTACAGCCGACCGGGACACAAACTCCAAGCTGGACCTCGGTCCCAACCATAAACCAGGTAAAATGGGATATCCCCTTTTACCAGCCCGACCGATGAGTTTATTGTGAAGCCAGAAAATTAGCAAATACGTCCCAATATCGCTGTCTGTCATCAATTACATACACCCTGATTGTCTGGGTCAGTGTCTCCAGCTTTTCTACTGGCTTGGGGTGGATAGACCATCGTTTTTCCTCTGACCCTAAATTTGGTTGAATTCTTGGAAGAAACCTGCCATAAATCCCCCTGGCTTCAGGTCATGTCGGATCACCGTATATTCGGAGCACATACTACTCGTAGCTTATCACAACGTGTCGGGAGATCCAGCTTCAGCTATCACAACCCGGTGAACAGATTTGTCCAGATCAAGGAAAGCTCAGTGTGTCCGCGCGACGACTTTGGCAGCGACTGGATATGATCCATTGCGATAAACTGGCCCGGTAGGTCATCTGCATATTTACGGACGTCTCCCCTTTGATCTCGGGAAGCACTTCCAGGTTTCGCAGTCCACGTGAAGCTGCCCATGTATCTCTGGACACACCGGTGTAGTCTGAATGTCTAGCCATCAGCTAGTTTAACTTGGCAATATTACTTCTTGACCAATTCATTTTTGTTAAAATCAACAGAAAAAGGTTGCGTGCACTTCGTATGATCAAGACTCACCTGCGTGCAAAGTTTCGACGCGGGAGGATCAGTAGAAGTGGTGTAACTGCGTGCGCGCGCAATGGAGGTAGAGATTCAGTGCGTGTGCTTGTGCTAAACAATATAAAATGGAAAGTAAAGATATATTATGTATGGTTACTTAAGTCACTATCCAGTCCTAATGCAACTTAATCTAGTAACTGCCGTTATATGCAATAAATGTATGGCTTACCTTAACAGCCAATGGGCTTCCACTATACGGAAGAGCGCAAACTCCAAAATGGGTACACACTCATCCAACACTCCTCCTGGAAGACCGGAGGCTGCACCATCGTCACTGTAGTCCTAGCGCTGCACGCAACACTTGAATCCTTGGCGCATTGAGGTCCTTGGTCAGTAGATCGGCCAGCATATCCACACTTGGCACGTGACTAGCTGAAATAATGCCCTTCCTCGTAAAGTCTTTCAAGAATTTAAGCTTGATGTCGACGTGCTTCGGGCTAGCAGCGCTCGACCCATCTTCTAATTGTTTCATGGCAGCTTGGTTGTCCATCTTGAACACTAACAGTGTCTTCGAATGCATGCCAATTTCCGCAAGTAGCTTCCGCAAGCCGAGCGCCTCCTTGCCAGCTACAGCAGCAGCAACAAATTCCGCTTCGGCGGTCGATAATGCCACCGCTGTCTGCTTCTTGCAGGCCCAACTCACAAGCATACCATTTACCAAGAGGCACCATCGCCGAAACACTCTTTCGATCCGCCTTATCGGCCGCAAAATCTGCATCACTGTATACCATTATGCGCAGCGGCATCGGCAGATCTTCGTCATGCTTCAAAACCAGTTTTAGATCACTCTTTCCCTTAAGGTACTTGAGGATCCTTTTAGCAATCTTGTAATCGCCTACGGTGGGTTCATGGGTCTTTCTGGTGGCGCGGTGCACAGCGAATGAAATGTCAGGACTTGTGCACTCGCGACCCACAGCAGGCTGCCCACCAGCAATTGGAAGTGCTTGATACTGGGCATGTTGCCCCGTGGTTGCAACGGCAATTGCTCTTGAAACTCTTTGCTTTCATCAAGTACCAGCACCGGAGTGCGTGCTGGGTTTATCTTTTCCAGTTTGTGTGAAACCAGGATTTCCTTAATCGTCGCCTCTTGATCCAAAGTATATCCATTTCTCGGATCCCCTGCAACTCGAATACCGAGAAACTTGGTAACACAACCCAAATCCTTTAACTCGAGGACTTGCATGTCGTCGAAAAATTCATCAACTATTTGATCGCTGGTACCGGTGACCAGGAGATCGTCAACGTACGCTCCGACTACAGCTGCTTCATTTCCCACATGCTTTACAAAAATGCATGTGTCCGTGACACACTGCACAAAATCAAACTTCATCAATGTCTCGCACATACACTGATGCCACAGGCGTCCAGCCTGCTTCAAACGATATAGGTTTCGCCTTAGCTTGAGCGCAAGCTCCTTTGGTGATTGCACACCATAATCACGCAATTTTTCGTCTGTAATTTCCATACCTTGCGTCACTTGCAGGTATATTTCCACATTGTCTTCAGATTTTGCTTTGGGGTAGGCACTTGGCACATGGCCGTGACGTGCCGCTACCCCCCATACTTGAGCCAGCACCAGGAGCAACTTTACGTTGTTCAACTCCATAACGGTTGAAAACGTGAATAATTAATCATCTCCAAAAACTTTCTTGTCGCCTCTGGCAGCTAACCTGGCCTTGTACCTCTCAACCGAACCATCTGCACAGACTTTCGTCTTGAACACCCACTTGGTCTGAAGAGGTACCTTGCCGGCGGGACGGCGCACGATGTCCCATTTGCCTAGTTCTTGGAGCGACTTGATCTCCTCCATTTCGGCGCGTTTCCACATCATCGAATGATGGCCACCATGCGCCTACCTGTAATTCCTTGGATCCGGCTGCATCGGTAGTGCACTTGCCGTACCAGCATTAGTTTCACAGACTGCATAAATGCATAGGGCGGTTCCACCATTTTCAACATTTTTGTCAACCGTTTCCGGAACGACGTCGCTTGCAACCGCCCTTCTAGACTTCGAGGCTTCATAGTCGCGTCCCTTGGGTGTCTTTTTTTTTCTTCCTGCGTGACTTTCTCGAACCCTGCCCAGTGGTTTCCGCGTGCTTGGGCGTCGCTTCAGACTCTGTTATTCCATCATTTGAATGTCCTGAAATCTGTATATTTGAATCGATGACCCTGGCACGAGATTCTGCTAATTATTCAAGCTCTTGGCTGCATTCACCTTCTAATACCTTGGTGATCTTGTTGCTAGCCTCGGCGCTCAGCGTTGCAATCGCTGTGACGTGCCTGGTCACCACGACCACCCTATCCTTAAGTAGTAGCACTTTATATCCCTTGGTTTCGTCACTCTTTCCAAGGATAAGTGGGCGTTCGGCGTGCTTCGACAACGCCTTCTTCTTCGGGTCCCTCCAAACCATGCACGGGGATCCGAAAACCACAATGTCATTTACCGCCGGTCGCTTGCCGGTGAGTACTTCAAGAGGAGAAATTCGACCGGTGTTTGACCTTGTCGGAGTGCGTTTGAGTATATATGCTGCATACTCAGCCGCCTCCGACCAGTACGTCAGTTGTACACCTGATCCGAATATCATGCACCGGACCATGTTGAAAATGGTCCGGTTCATGCGCTCCGCCTTGCCATTTGACGCAGGGGTGCCGGCTTCGGTAACCTGACGACGGATACCAGTCTGTTTGCAAAATAGGTCAACGTTCTGGTACTCGCCGCCACCGTCGGTACGCAGCACGTGCACCCTGCAGAAGAACTCGTTTTCGAACCATGCAATGAAATGTCCGAACATCCGTGCGGCCTTGTCCTTCGTGCGCGCTGCAAAAACGCGTACATAGTTCGAAAAATGGTCGACAAAAACGACCAAGTATCGATTTCCACGCCTATCGAGGGGGGTGATAGGACCCTTAAGGTCGCTGCATATCACACCCCCAATGCGATCAATCGGTGCCTTTGCACCAGAGTCCGCTTTTGGTTGCGCTTCCCTTGTGCCCTTGCCTTCAGCACAGGTCAGGCAGTTCGGTCTACTCGTGTCCGTGAGTACGATGCCTGACCTGGGGTCTTTCGCCCGCCTTTCGACAGTGTCGTAGACCAGGTGACCCAGGCGCACGTGAAAATGATGCAGGCTCCCTTTGTGCGCGTCTGAATCGACACCTTCCAGCACACTGTTCATCACCATACTTTCAAACCCTTTCGAAATACCATCTGTTTCTTTGCGCCTTCAACCTGGCTACAAAAACTGACCCTTGAGTCACCACATCGAACAACTTTTGCCCTTTTACCATAACTCGCAGCTTGTGGCCGTCGTCGACAATTTCGCAACCCTTTCCGCGTAATCGGCCAAGCGAGATCAGGTTTCTGGCTAGTTGCGGCGCATAGTATACTTCAGTTAAAACAATAACCGTTTCACTATTGTTGCACGTTCGCAACGTAAGCCGCCCAACCTTGGTTGCCTGAAGTGTGCCACCATCCGGCAAGGTAAAATTGTCGTCGAGACTGCAATCCCTGGCATCTTCCAACAGACTAGCGTTCGACACTAAATGTCTACTAGCCCCACTATCGATGATCCAGATGTCTTCATCTGCATTTCCAGTTCCACATGCATTCAAACTTCCATCCACGGTCGAAAGTACGAAACGCTTTGACGACCCTTCGTTTGCGCCACGGCTTTGCTTTTGGGTGCGTTCACCCCCGTTCTTACGGCGCTTTTCGGGGCAATACCTTTGTATGTGCCCCTCTCCACCACAGCTGTAGCACACGCGCCGCCCCTGACCAGATGTTGCTGCATGCACGTGCAACTTAGGGGCGGTCCTCGGCTTCATCGCATCATCCTCGAGCTCTTGAGCCCATGCGATCAACTCTTGAGCATGACTAAGATAATCCCCCGTCTGGGGTCATATCTAGCCATAAGCATTATCTTGAAGCGTGGTGCGGCATACTTCACAATATTTTCGACGATTAACTTTTCACTCGAACCGCTTTCGCGAGCCAGAGATACTAAGTACAAGTAGTGCTCCGTCCAGCTGCGCTATGGATCTTTCTCCATCGCGAACCTTGTGGCGGCTTGATGATGCGATATGGTCGTTTGAAAACCCAAATACATCTGGTCCATTACGTGGACCAACGTCGGTCGCACCCGCCACCACCATGCAACATTTGTCCGATAATATTCGGCGGCGTTGCCCTACAAATGCTCGCCAAACTTGTTTACCTTCAACTGCTCACTCCATTGAAAACCAGAACTCATCTAGGCGATCTCGAGGGCCTCCATGAACAGGTAGGCCCATTGCCGGTAGCCTGCACCCAAACCGGGATACAGCTCGCGTCCCGAAAATTTATCTATACACAACTTGGGTATTTTGTACCCGGTGTATTGCACCGGTACATTCGCCTGTGCGGCAGGCGCTGCAGCACCGCCTGCACCTTGCGCCGCAGCGGGCGCCCTACGAGGTACTTCGCGTGCACGGGGGCGTGGCTTTGCGCCAGCTTCAACCCCTTCGTCCTCGGCCAGGTCATCCATTGACATCTGCTGACCGAAGGGACGGTAGTTTCGGAGACTTTCACGAAACTCATCTTGTGGTATACGTATAGGTGCCTCCCTCTTACGCTCGGGGGACCTCTTCTGAAATGTGGGCCTTGTTCGCCCTGCATTATCGGCATCTGTATTCAGCGCAATCTCGCGCAAATCACGCACCATGCCCTGAAATCGCCCACAGAGGGCACATCGTCTCCATCAAAATCATCCATCGTAAACTTAATAAAAAAAACTCAGTCACTTCCGTCAATAGATTCCCCTTCGATGAGGGACTTTCCACAAGCTCCACGAAACGTAACAACACGAAAATATTCAAACAAGTACACTCCAATCACCAAGAAAACTCTACGATATTACTTGGCGCAACTTGGGCTCATAACCTGTTAAAATCAACAGCAAAAGGTTGCGTGCACTTCGTATGATCAAGACTCACCTGCGTGCGAAGTTTCGACGCGGGAGGATCAGTAGAAGTGGTGTAACTGCGTGCGCGCGCAATGGAGGTAGAGATTCAGTGCGTGTGCTTGTGCTAAACAATATAAAACGGAAAGTAAAGATATATTATGTATGGTTACTTAAGTCACTATCCAGTCCTAATGCTACTTATTCTAGTAACTTCCGTTATATGCAATAAATGTATGGCTTACCTTAACAGCCAATGGGCTTCCACTATACGGAAGAGCGCAAGCTCCAAAATGGGTACACACTCTTCCAACAATTTTGTCCTTGGACCACATACCTACCCACATCCACTTAAGCACTCCATACAGTAGTTGTAGTAACATTTCAAGTCGCCTGCGTGCTGCGCCATCGCCAAAGCTGTCAGTAAAATCGCGATATTCTGGCGCCAGTTGTCTCGAGAATCATTCCCACCATTCATATCCTTCGTGCGGAATTTCGACCAATTACATCATTTCAGCCAATCTAACCTTCTCGAGGTGTTGAAATAGTGGACATATACTTATGCTGGACCGACGCGGTGAAGAAAGTTCCGGATTCGACCCCGGCTCCGATTGGTTTGAAAATGTGCAAAATTTACACGGTTTGGGGGCGTACGCAATTAATGGTAATCCCGAAGAAGGTTGTTCTGAAGGCGATAAATCAAGCAAGTCGTTTCGCGCTTTAATTGATAAGATTGAGGCGCTCGACCAAAGAGCTCGTAGCTTTAACCAAAAGATGTAAGCAAGGAAAAGTTCATTAATATAAAATGAGAAAATTAAAATCTAAAACTGAAACTCGAAATTAATCTCGCATCCCTAATAAGATATCCATATCTTATCACTGTGACTGAATTTATATATATATATATATATGTGTAGGTACCCGTCGTACCGACAGGACATGGCATAAAAACCGTCTGTCCGTCTACAAAACTTGCCCCCCTAGGAATCGTATGTGGTAATAAAACATGGGGGATAGCAACCTTCGGGTGTAGGGCTTTTTTCTGCTCGCAGGCATTCTCTTCTGCAAAAAAAAACTTTCCCCCATGTATTTCTATGGTTAGGGTAGCGAAAACATAGGGTGAGAACCACTGAGCCCTATGTTTTCACTATTTTTTCGCCCCAGCTAACCGCACCCCACTACCCCCTCTCCACTGATAGAGCACCGCCCAATCAAAAGGCTGGAAAAGGACCATCGTACAGACGATATTCTTTTATATATATAGATAAAGTCGAATAGTTTTTTTTACTTAACTGTACAAGCGCTATTTGTAACCAATTAAAAGAAATCTATAGTACAGTTCGACTTCGCTTAGGTACGGGATCACGACGACATGGTATTATTTTATATATATATAGACTAGGGAAAGGTATCCGTCGTTCCGACGAATTGCATCCTCGTTGTCGATAAACCTCCCCTCCCCAGCGTCGTACTCAAATCCCCTCAGTGTTCCACCCGACCGTCAGGAAAAGGCGCACATAGTAAAGCGGGGTATACGCTGAGTGCAATGCTTAAATCGGCTCTAGGAATCCGTCGTAACACTTCAGAATAATGTCGCGATCGGAGATACTGCTGTCATAACCATCTTCCGCCATGATCGCGCCGAACTCGTTAGCAGTCGGGGTGTTATACCTACTTCGGTCGTTCGATTGCAGGCAAAGAAGACGGAGTTCCAGATCCACCACCTGAACCCCCTCCATTCGCTACCGCACCTGCTTGTACAACTGCACGTACGGGATGTTTTGTCGAGCATGGCTTGAAGGTCCCCCATGATGCGCCCATCTAGATACGGAAAGACATTCTTGTGAGTTAACCCGCTCTACCAACGCAACAAATTGAGAGGATAATCCCGTCACTATAACAGATCCTCAAAACGAGTCGCTACCCGAGCTTCACGTAATTGTGGCAGAGGGTGGCACAGATACGACTGGTCATTGAGGGCTGTTAAGCAAGCTAGAAGCAGCAATTGTACCCGCAGATTTGGGTGGACACTATACGATGTCCATTTGCCTACGTAGACGCAAGTCTGCTCTACTCTTGCACTGTTGTTGCTTATGTGCACTACCCAATGCTCTCGAGTGACAAGACCTCCAAGGTGAAGCAACGGACTGCTGGGTTCAATAGGGATGCGGCTATAGCAGCAAGCTCGTCAAGGTGGACTGATAAATACATTTACTATCGGCGATTCAGCTGCTGGGCAAATAATACACGGATGTGGTGCTAGTAAATTCTACGTGGACGCTCAGCCAGATTAAGCATATATAAAACAAGGTCCTATAATCATGTATCCGCCATGTGGTTTCATGCGTAAGTATAGGAGTTTAGTCTGGAAAAATGCGAGCTGATCGCTCTCTTAGTATCGCAGTTTCGACCATAAAAACATCTTTTTACACTCCAGGCTTTTCAGGTGCTGCAAGAAGTATGCAGAGAAGATGACGACAAAGTATCACGTGTTTCGTCAGGTGCTACTGGAAAGCTGTCGCAATAGCGAGAATAGAGCGCGTGTTGAGATATTGAAACAGCATGTCGAATCCTTGGGCATTGCTGACCGTGTGGATTTCGTGGTCAACGCGAGTATTGATAAGCTGAAACGCTATCTAGCAAAAACCTACAGATGTGTAAACACTATTTCAATGAGAATCTTGGCATCCGTAACGTGTAAATGATGGCTGATGGCGAGCTTTTAGTTACCAACAACTCGGGTGATCGAACAGCCGATATTTTGAAACCTGGGAGTGCGTATCTGGCGCGTACTGTGGACTAGTATGCAGACCATATGTTTCCGTTATTGGAGATGTCTCCTGCCTACGCGCTTGGAATGCGATCTAGCACGCAAATCTTCATTGAGATCTTCTGATGATGAGTTCGGGGAGATGTTTGTAGCAGCAATCAGTGGCGATCTCGCGTCTACACCTAGATTCAAAGGAACGCAGTATAGTTAGTATAATTAACTAAAAAGAAAGGTTCAGATAAAGGTGTGAATTTAAAAAATTCCAAATAATTATCATACTTGTTTTGCAGCAGGATTAATTCTTGGTTTTTATTGGTCCGTTGGGGGGTGCCTAGCAAGGGTGTGTGTGTGCCTAGCAATTCCTATTATTAATCGCTCCAAGATCGCAGAATTTTTCATAAAGACGGAATCACAGTGGCTAAAATTTACATTAGAAAGTTGAGAAAAATCCGTTTATAATTTAGTTCTTCTATTTTTCCGCGTTTTGGCTGCCCAGAGTAAATCCAAAGCAAAAGCATACAAACATTTCGTGGAATGGTTCGAAAAAAAAATTCCTGTCAGATCATCGTTCTAAGGACCGATCCGAGTGGAGAATTTCGGGTGGTTGATTTCTTCTGCAGGGAAACTAGCGTGCGGAGGCAGTAATGGAATGTGGATGCCCGACATCAAACAGAAAGCAGAAAAAATGAACCGGATCTTTTGCAACATGATCTGGCGCATATATTTTTGGTTTCGGTGTCCCGTTAGTAAACTGGGTAGAGGGTGTTAATTATGCTACCTAAATTATCAATTCTACACCCACAAATACATATCCAGGAATAAATTCCCCCACGTAGGTATTAAAAAACAAGAAAGCAAGGTCTTGTAACATTTTTGTGTTTGGATCCCCATGTATGGTCTATAGATACCAGAAACGTAACCTAAGAAAACATAACGACCACCCAGTATTTTTTTCCAATATGGAAAGTGGGACAAGGAAAGAATGATACCATTGCCGAGCTCTCCAAGGTAACGAGAAGGACTTCTTTAAATCTCTGAACGGACTGGTAAGATACACTAATATGCTAAGTCCAAGGTATGAAGAAGCTGACGAAACGAGAAAAATGTGTTGAAAGGCTTCTGACAAGACCCAGAAAACGTGTCGGAAAGAAATGAACCATGGTAGCTGTCCTGGTTGAAAGTGTGGTGAAGAAGAAGCACAAAAATAAGCTGGATAACGTCACGAGCAGGAAATTTTTCGAAGTCAAAGGGGATTGAAAAACCAAAAACGGTGGTAAAAAATCCTAGTGTGTTCACGGTATTCATGACATGAAAACCTCACCATGTTCGAGCCAGCGGAAAACTCACAGTCACCGGGACTCCGAAGCGTAAAGGTGTTTGAAGAATCAGAATTGCAAGCCATAGAAAAAATGGAAACTTGAAACGTCACAATGGAAACAGACAAAGCACTACTGCCCACGTAAAGGGTAAGCTAAACGAAGGCTGACAGGACGGTGAAACGATATAAGACAAGTCTTGTAGCTCGCTGAGATAAACAAGCTTTTTAGAAGATTTATTCGTTAATTTCTTAACCGTCATGGCATTAAATAGCATGAAATAATACTGGTGATGCCACAAATATGGGCAATGCCGTCCGCCATGGGGGCACGCCTAGCGCATAATGGAAGGCGGAGACCATAGGGATATCAGCATTGTTGGAAGAGTGTGTAGCCACTGTGGACTTTGCACTCTTCCAGAATGGTGGAATCCCATTGGCTGTTCGGGATTGCATATATTTATGCATATATTGACGGTTACAGGTTTAAGTTGCATTTATTACTGGATAGCTACTTATGTAACCATACATAATATACTTTCCTTTCCTTTTTGCATATACATAAGCACACATACTGAACTCTCTACGGCTGTCGGACGGCGATTGCTAGCTTGCCTCTCCCGCTGATCCTCCCTTGCTGAAACTTTGTCAGCAGGTGAGTATAGATCGCGTGAGTGTCTAAATACTTTTATTTAGTTTTTTAACAGGTTAGGAGCCCAAGGATTGCCAAGTAATATCGTGGATTTTTCTTGGTACTCTGAGTGTGTTTTTGTGGATTTCTTTCGTGGTTACGTTTCGTGAAGCTAGTGGAATGTCCCCTATTGAAAGGGCTAGTGGTGTGATGGAACTGACTGAAGTGATTTTGTTTGATTTATGATGAGTGACTCTGATGGAGATGATGTGCCCTCCGTGCATGAATTTCGAGCGTTGGTACGCAGTTCGAGGGAAGTCGCGAGCGCTCTAAATGCTAGAGACTAAGGGCAGGGCAGGCAAACACCTCCGAGTGTATCGTCCGGGTCCAGGAAGGGGTCCCCGGTGCGAGTGCCACACTCCGAATTTCGGGAGAGCCTACAAAATTACCGTCCTTTTGGTCAGCAGATGTCGCGGAACGACCTGACCGAGGACGAAGGGGTGGAAGCTGGCGCAAGTCCAAACCCACAAGTGAATCAAGCACCTCGCGAAGTGCCGGTTGGCATGCAAGGTGCGGGCGGGGCTGGAGTGCCCGCCGGGCAGGGTTATGTGCCGGTGCAACACACCGGGTGAAAAACACCTAAGTTGAGTATCGAAAAGTTTTCGGGGCGCAAGCTTTGGGTGCAGGCTACCGCCAATGGGCATACCTCTTCATGGAGGCCATTGAAATTGGCTAGATCACTTCCGGTTTTCAATGGAGTGAGCGCCGGAAGGTGAACAAATTTGGTGAGCATCTGGAGGGCACCGCCGCGGAGTATTTCCGCACGAATATTACTTCGTGGTGGCAGTTGCACTCGCAATTAATTTACGTCATGGAGAAGATGTGGTTGGGATTTAAAGTGAATATATCCAACCACCAAGCTGCTGCCTGGTTTGCAATGGAGAAAGATGCAAGGCGCAGCTGGACTGAACATTATCTATACTTAGTAGCTCTGGCTCGCGAAAGCGGGTCGAGTGAAAAGTTGATAATCGAAAACATTGTGAAATACGCTGCGCCACGAGTCAAGGTGATGCTGATGGCGAGGTACTATCCTAGCAGAGAGGACTACCTAGGCCATGCCCAAGAGCTTTTTGCCTGGGCGCAAGAGTTGGAAGACGACGCCGTGAAGAGCAAGCCAGATCTTAAGCTGCAGGCGCATGCCGCAACATCTGGAAGGGTACGACGCACATGATACACGTGTGGTGACGAGGGGCACACAGAAGTATTGCCCCGAGAAGCGTCGCATAAATGGTGGCTGTGGCACCCAAGGGTCGAGTCGTGATGGTAGTGACAAGTCGTCAAAGCGTTTCGTGCTTTCTACTATGGAAACCACCGTAGATGCATATGTTAATGCATGTGGTAATGGAAGTGGAAATGAAAACGTTTGGATAATTGATAGTGGTGCAAGTAGACACTTAGTGTCGAACGCAAACCTGTTGTAAAATGCTAAAGATTTTGGTCCCAATGACCCTTTTGCATTGCCGAAAGGTGGTACCTTGAAGGCTACCAAGGACGGTCGGCTTACGTTGCGGACGTGCGACAAAAGCGATACGGTCGTTGTCTTGACCGAAGTATACTTTGCACCGCAACTAGCCAAAAACCTGATTTCGCTTGGTCGGCTGCGTGAAAAGGGCTGCGACATTGTCGATGTTGGTCACAAGCTGCGAGTCATGTTGAAAACTCAGAAACTTTTCGATGTGACGACCCATGGATCGGTGCTCATCGCCAGACTGAAGGCCGAAAAGGCAAATGATTTTTTAAAGGATTTCGGGGACATGGTTGCAAACAGTGTGCAGGAAGACGTCGGTTCGGACGTTCACAATGGCAGCCTGCACAATTTCCATGTGCGCCTGGGTCACCTGGCCTATGATACTATCGAAAGGTTGGCCAGGGACCCCAGATCTGTCATTGCACTATCTGACACGAATTGGCCAAATTGCCTCACGTGTACAGAGAGCAAGGCAACCAGAAAGGCGCAGCCAAAGGCGGATTCAGGAGGAAACGTCCCGATTGACTGAATCGGAGGAGTGATTTGCAGTGACCTCAAGGGTCCAACCACTCCCCGTGACAGGCGCGGCAATCGCTACTTGGTCTTTTTTGTTAACCATTTTTCGAATTATGTGCGATTGTTTGCAGCGCGCACGAAGTACAAGGCTGCGCGAATGTTCGGACATTTTATTGCCTGGTTTGAAAATGAATTTTTATGCAGAGTGCATGTGCTACGCATGGATGACGGCGGATAGTATCGAAACGTCGATCTGTTTTGTAAACAGACCGGTATCCGCCGCAAAGTTACCGAGCCTGAAAATCTTGCCTCGAACGGCAAAGCGGAGCGCATGAACCGGACCATTTTCAACATGATCCGGTGCATGATATTCTGGTCTGGTGTACCCTTAACGTATTGCTCGGAGGCGGCTGAGTATGCTGCATACATACTCAACCGTACTCCGAGAAGATCGAATATCGGGCGAATTTCGCCGCTGGAAGTGCTGACCGGCAAGCGGCCGGCAGTAAATGACATTGTGGTTTTTGGGTCCCCGTGCATGGTTTGGAGGGACCCGAAGAAGAAAACATTGACAAAGCACGCTGAACGGTCTCATACTGGGCAAGGGTGATGAGACGAAGGGCTTCAAAGTGCTGTTGTTAAAGGACAGGGTGGTCGTAATGACGAGGCATGTCACCGCGATCGAAACGCCCATCCCTGAAACGAGCGATAAGGTCACCAAATTATTGGAAGGTGAATCCAATCAAGAGCTGGAAGATTTGGCTGAATCGCGCTCGAGAATGACCGATTCTAATACGTCGAATTCAGGTCGTGAAAGTGGCGGAATACCGGAGCCTGCAGCCACGTTGAAACGCGCCGAAAACACTGAACAGGGCACACGGAAGACACGCAGGAAGTCAAAGAAGACGGCCAAAGGGCAGGAGTATGAAGCGCCGAGGGCTAAAAGGGCAGCTACAAGTGATGATTTTTTCGAAAACAATTACTGAAAACGGTGGAAATGCTGGAAGCGCCCTATGCGTCTACGCGCTCTGCGATCCAGATGTTAACCAACGATTAGATTGACAATGCAGTCGGATCCGAAGAATTATTGGTAGTCGCATGGTGTTTCACAAACCATGATGTGGAAGCAAGCGGAAATGGAGGAGCTCAAGGCTCTCCAGGACCTAGGCACATGGGACATCGTGCGCTGCCCCGAGGACAAGGTACCTCTCCCGACCAAGTGGGTTTACAAGACGAAAGTCAGTGCAAACGGGTCGGCTGAGAGGTACAAGGCGAAGTTGGTCACCAGAGGCGATAAACAAGTTTTCGATGCTGATTATTTTTTCACGTTTTCGACCGTTATGGAGTTGAACAACGTAAAGTTGCTCCTGGTGTTGGCACAAGTATGGGGGTAGCGGCAATCCATGGCGATGTACCAAGTGCCTACACCAATGCAAAGTCAGAAATGACGTGGGGATATATGTACAGGTGCCCCAAGGCATGGAATCACGGTGGAAAAACTACGTGATTTTGGTGTAAAATCACCGAAGGAGCTCGCGCTCAAATTGAAGCGAAACCTATATGGTTTGAAACAGGCTGGACGCATGTGGCACCAGTGTCTATGTGAGACGTTGATGCAGTTCGATTTTGTGCAGTGCGTTACAGACACCTGCATTTCTGTCAACCATGCAAAAAATGAAACGGTTGTGGTCGGCGCGTATGTCGACGACCTCCTGGTCACTGGAACCAGTGAGAAAATTGTGGAGGAATTTTTTGCAGACATGCAAGTACTTTAATTGAAGAACTTGGAATGCGTTACCAAGTTTCTCGGCATACGGATTCAAGGAGATCTGAAGAGCGTCGTCCTAGACCAGGAGGGCACGATCAAGGAAATTTTAATCTTGCACAAGTTGGAAAAGATGAACCCTGCCCGAACTCCGGTGCTGGCGCTCGATGAAGACAAGGAGTTTCCGGAGCTTCTGTTGGTGAAACCCAAGGAAAATATGCCGAGCATCAAGCAATTCCAGTCGCTCGTGGGCAGCCTGTTATGGTTCGCCCGGTGCACGCGTCCTGACATTGCGTTCGCCGTGCACCGCGCCACACGTAAGACCCATGCACCCACGCTGGGCGACTACAAAGTTGCGAAAAGGGTCTCCAAGTACCTTAAGGGAACGAGTGATCTCATGATAGCCCTGAAGCATGATGAAGACTTTCCTATGCCACTGCGCATCATGGTGTACAGCGATGCAAATTTCGCTGCCGACAAGGCAGATAGAAAAAACGTTTCGGCAATGGTGGTGTTTATCAACGGAGTGCTTATAAATTGGGCCTGAAAGAAGCAGTCAGCAGTTGCGTTGTCGACCGCGGAGGCGGAGTTCGATGCTGCGGCTATGGATGGAAAAGAGGCGCTAGGATTGCGGGAGCTGGTTGCCGAAATCGGCATACATGCGAAGACCCCGCTTATGTTCAAGATGGATAATCAAGCGGCCATAAAACAACTGGAAAATGAAGCGAGCGCAGCAAGTTCCAAGCACGTGGACATTAAGTTGAAGTTTTTGAAGGACTAAACACAGAAGAGCATCGTTTCTGTAGGTCACGTGCCAAGTGAAGAAATGCTAGCTGATCTACTGACCAAGGACTTAGGAGCGCAAAGGATTCAAGTGTTGCGTGCAGCTCTAGGGCTGCAGTGATGGTGGTACAGCCTCCGGTCTTCCAGGAGGAGTGTTGGAAGAGTGTGTAGCCACTTTGGACTTCGCACTCTTCCAGAATGGTGGAATCCCATTGGCTGTTCGGGATTGCATACATTTATGCGTATATCGACGGTTACAGGTTTAAGTTGCATTTATTACTGGATAGCTACTTAAGTAACCATACATAATATACTTTACTTTACTTTTTGCATGTACATAAGCACACACATACTGAACTCTCTACGGCCGTCGGACGGCAATTGATAGCTTGCCTTTCCCGCTGATCCTACCTTGCTGAAACTTTGTCAGCAGGTGATTATAGATCGCGTGAAGTGTCTAAATACTTTTATTTAGTTTTTTAACAAGCTTCCACCCGAGGAGATAGATATTCCCAAACAAAAGTTGAAATCTTTCGTTGAACGATATGATAAAGAGCTGTTGCTGCAATTGAAGCGCAAACTTTACGACTGAAGCAAGCCGGACGTATATGGCCCGAATATTTTCGGAAACGTTTTCTAGTGTAGCGGGAGCGACACTTGGAGTAAGGCGACAGGACGATGTACGACACTGATCGGGGTCTACATGGACGACTACTCGTCACTGTAACCGTAAGCTAACACTGCAACACGATGAAAATATCTTCAAAATTACCTATTCTAGCGCATATTTTGCTGGGAATAAATAGGATGGAGAGAGCGTTAGCGCCGCCGTGGTGTACGTAAATGAAATTACTGAAGTTTTAAGTTGATGTGTATAGTCCGGCATGAGACTATACAAACTTCAAGTGAAGCGCAATCACAGTGGCCACTTATGTATTTTTAGCTGCTTTGGAATTTTAACTGTATATTTGCTTTTATTAGGAATTTTAGGTTAGGTTCTTATGTACACTTTTATAATTAGTATATTTTACTCTAAAACTCAGAGAACACTTACTTTCTTCCGTGCGCCCCTACGCTGATCACGTAGGGCGCGCTTCTTTACAGAAACTTACTCCAAGACTATCAGGCGCTAAAGGCCGATATAGTCACTATAGAAAACTGGCCCTTCTCCCAAATCGTGTCAATTTCCTACAGAAATTGTGGCGGGATAGAGTTGTAAGCTGGGAGCAGTGACTTTACCGACCGCAAGGCAGACCTAGTGGCTGTTACAGTCGGTGGAAAAGTGATACCGCAAATTGATCACCAAACAGCTTTAAGACAACTTGTAAGCAAGAGCAGCGCATCTAGCGCAAACAGTAGATGTGAAATTTAAGTTAATGCATCTAAAGATTACTTTAAAAAGAGTAAATGAAACCAGTTCACGTAGCGAATGAAAACAAGACGTGGTGGCTGACTTACTGACGAAGGCTTTTAGAGCAACAAAAATTTCACAGTTGCTGAATTAGTTGGTATGGTTTGAAGCTCAGAATTTTACCGAAGGAGTACAGAAATATGAAGGTGTTGTAAAACACTTGTGCTTTTTAGCTGAGATCTTATACTACCTGGTCTGATAGTTTTGACCAGGTAGGATCTCGCGTAGGAAGAGACTGGTGTGCGACGGTTGCCACGAACTGGAATTTTCAGCTCAGTCGGTTTATAGTAAAATGGAAAGTATAATATGTAAATAACTTAACTCAAATATAACAATAATACAAAGTTAACCTTGAGTTGTAAACTGAAAATGCATATAAACATTTCAGCCAATGGGGTTTCATTACCATGAAAAGACGCTAAGACCAAAAATGGCTACATGTAATTTTAACAGAAAGAGTTATCGGCCGTTTCAGAGAAAGCATTATTCAAGAAGGCAGAATCACTGTGGCTGAAATTATATCTAAAATTAACAGAATTCATGTCGTCGTAATCCCGTACCTAAGCGAATATATCTTGATCTATGTATGAATTTGAATAAGTATGCGATCCCGTTACCTAAGCGAATTATCTTGATCTGAGTATGAATCGATTATCGATTAAATACGCGATCACGAACCTAAGCAAGTCGAACTGTACTAAGTAGTGTGTTTTCATACTCTATATATTATCGAAGGGAATCCCTAAAACACACACACTATTTTCCCTAAACTCACACCCTTGATCTGATTGGTACAGAAGCAAGCAATCGGTTACGATGATATAATGCTGATGAAACAGCTCACACCATATTACAAAGATTCTGCCCTAAGAAGAGGAAGGCAGAGAACTCTTATGGAAAGTCACCACTGCCTTTTCTGCAGAAGCAACATGAAGTTCGGATGAGCTTGCAATGGTGGTGGTTCAGTCCAAGTCAAAGGAGAAAGGGGTCATTCAGTATGCACCAAGAAGCTTCCACAATAGCATGAGAAGACAGTTCCAAAAAAAACAAAAGCGACAGAAGACGCGCTGGGGTTTGCAGAAGCAAAAGGAGATAAAAGCAGCACTGAGAACTCTTGCAAAATATGGCATTAAGCACCACAATTTTTTTTTTCTGAGTCCACTGACTATGTAACCACACTTGGGCGACAACGACAAGCTCTTTCCGAAGACAGCTACGGAATCGTGTGTGTCCGGATGGAAAGGGAACTACGGTGCACGGATGCTGGGGTGAAAATCTTGTTTATTGTCAGAGGAAACAGCTACCATTTGTAGGGGGAGGGCGGGGCCTCCTTGAATGTGGTAGTGATCCCCTTTCTATGCAAACTACTGCTCCCGGAACACACAAAATGCAAGCTCCATGCGGATGAGGTATTGGCAAAATGGGAAGCGAAGACCCTGCTCTGACCGCCGCATGTATGCTTGGTTCCCGCAAAAAAACCATTTGCCTTGCTAAAGATGTGTTTCAAGGAAGGTCCTTCAGAAGTTCCAGTGACCTAATCGATGAGGAACCGTGCAGGAACCATCTATACTAGTACAAGCTGTCCATCTTACGTTGATATTGTCGATATGAATGTGAATGTGGAAGCGCGCTCACCTTAAAGAAGCTGTGAACTAAACTACCGACATGTGCAGCCCTATCATTAAACACAATAGGCCCACATGCGCACATGGTGAGTTTTACCAACAAACCGATAGATTGCGCTCAAAACTACTCGACACAAGCGAGATTTCCGAAGCTTGGAAGAGGGACCTGAGATGCAGCCGTCACACCAAGGATAATCGTTTGCAACCAGCATCATGTATGGGCCTGATTAACGCACAAAGAAACTTGCTGCACAGCAACAAATGACGAGGAAATGGTCAAGAAATGCAACATTCTTATTGAAGTTGATGACCAACAATCAATTATTACCTATCCCTCCTGATGAATATGATGATGAAGAAGATCAGGCTGTCGACACTGAAATACATCAGTGATATGGAAGTTGGGTAATGAAGTCTTCCATCATACAGCCTGGCAGTGATGATAGCGATTCTACCCTAGCCCCTTCCAATGCTGCTGCCTCCGCCGCTGATTGCACCGGTGTTGTTGTACAAGTTCGTCGATTGTGGACTACTATTCCACAATGTGTACATTTCCGTGGTATGCTTTGCGCTGATGAAGATCTTTGCGACGCCCTATACGCTTGCGATAGTTCTTGTTGCACCTGTTCGAATGCACACGGATTTCGTTGCGTTGATCGGACATGTCGTCTTCTTCCAGATTATCTACCACGGCCACGCTGGATGTGGGCAGGCTCCAAAATGCCATGAACATCAGGATCCAATGGCACGTCAATATCATCCCGATGCCACCGCCGATGGAATGCTTCAACAGAAAGAGGCCTTTTCTGTTCTAATCACACCTGAATCTCATGCGCACAAGGAATGCCATACACGCGACGCTGAATTTTCGTGCACTTGACGAGATCATCATGAATTGCCCGAGTATACTCCTTTTTATTTGGCCAATTTCAGCGCATGATGAGAGATTAGTCGAAACACACTAGAAAGTATCTGCGTTGGCAGCGATGTCAGGGATTCCTACTTCTCTTTTTCCATCTGATGCATCACATCGTGATGCCTATTGACGACAGAGACATTAATGCGTTCGTAGATGTCCAACAGCGACCCACTTGCACGAAGAATTTCTCCTTTCACATGCGCCCAGTGTGCTCCTTCCACACGATATGTAACTTTGTGGACAAAATGCATGTGCCTGTTGATGCTGAATGATGCGAAGTGCTCTCGCAATGGGACTTTGTTCGCCTCAATGTATCGGATAGTGTCCTGGTCAATGGTCTCTTTTAGCTTGTTCCACCGTTCAAAGAACTGCTCTTCTGTTGGTCCATCCAAGATATTGCCCCACTCAGCAATGAAGTGATCCCAATTCTCTTTCGATGCGAAATTATTCTTGAAATTGGTGATGATGTTCTTTGATATGTGCCAGCGACATAGGAGTATTTTGTTGATGGCCAAATGGTCCTAATTGCAGTGATCAGCGCATACTCACAGTCGATGATGCAAACAGCGGGTGGCTGAATAACCGTGCGATCTAATTGGTTGATTGTCCAAATATAATCTTCTGCCGTTTCGCTTGGAAGAAACGTAAATGATGATGAGAAAGATTGATTCGTTGCTGTGACAACAAGAACGTGCATCAAAGACATTTTGTATGCATTGGTCTTGTACGTCTCATCACTGATGATTAAATCGCTGTATCTTCCTGTGAACGTAATCGACATTCTGTGTTAAAAGAATAAGTGGATTACCTGGTTGTTATCGTCCAGTTTTGTTGTGGAAACCACTGGCTGATGCTTCAGATACTCCATCAAGGCTTCCATCTGTGTCAAACCATGTAGCTTAAAACGTTTCGCTTTCTGCAACATATTCTCTACGTCCCGTTTCTTCAACAGCAGCATATCAGTTGCCTCTTCCGCGAGAGCATTAAGAATGACTCGGGGGGTCGCACCTTGCCGACGCATTACAACGGCCCTGCTGACTGTCTCAGCTGTGTGCGTCACCCTTCGTACAGCTGGAATAGCAGACAGTTGCTTTGGCTGACTGCGACAGGCATGTCCAATATGCGATTCTTCAACAGTTGATAGAAACCATCGTCCGCCCGAGTGATCACGTGAGAGTATAATTTCATACGGGCATCCGACTTTCTCGGTGCCCCTTTCTCTAAGCGGCACCCGGGACATTCCATGAATTGGTTTATGCTCTCCACATTGAGCACAATATAACCATGCTCGGCGTACTTTCGGTGGCGTTCCTCCTGCTTTGGAGCGTTTAATTACGACCGCAAAGCCTTCCCTCATTGCGTACTGCTTAGCTGACTGCTTGGCTACTTCAAATGTCTCATATGCATCCGTTGGCAGTGGCGATACACAAACCCAAGAAGCAGGGGGAAGCAGAAGACGATGCGGGGGTGGTAGCAGGGGAAGAAGCTGAAGCCATCGATGTTGATTGTTGATGTTGGTGGAGTCGTAGTATGAGGTTTCGCGTTTCGCGTTCCGCGTGCAAACCAGCATAATAGTTACCAATTGCTTACTTCTCTACCAATCAGCTAAGAATGTGCGGTTTAAGTCATTTCGCAACGTCGAGCTGTCGAGAAATGCATTTAACCAATCACATAAGGGTGTGAGTTTAGGGAAAATAGGGTGTGTGTTTAGGGCTTCCCATTATCGAATTATACTACTCTGCGTAACAGTCAAAACCGAAACGACCATGTAGTTCCGGTCGCTGGTCGAGGCAGCTATGGGAGACGCACAGGCGCTTCCACAGGATTAAATCGGGAAACTTGACGCGAATTGAGTATGATGGACAATGATGACCGAGACTGCGATGGTTTGTGTTAAAACTGAATAAAAATAGTTGAGTGCACTTCCAGCAATCGATACGCACCTGCTGACGAAGTTTCAGCGTGGGAGGATCAGCGGAAGATGAAAAGAGGCGTGTGTCGCGTAGTAGCCACAGAGAGTCCAGTGCGTGTGCTCACTATATAAATGCAAAAAAGAAAGTAAATATATTATGTATGGTTACCTAGGTAGCTATCCAGCACTAATGCAACTTAATCTTGTAACCGCTATTATATGCATAAAATGTATGGCTTATCTGAACAGCCAATGCGATTCCACTATTAGGGAGAGTGCAAAGTCCAAAATGGATACACACTCTTCCAACAATCCTCCTGGAATACCGGAGGCTGTTACATCATCCCTGCAGGCCTAGCGCTGCACGCAACACTTGAATCCGCTGCGCTCCCAAGTCCTTGGTCAGTAGGTCTGCTAACATCTCTTCGCTCGGTACGTGGCTTGCCAAAACAATGCCCTTCTTGGTATAGTCCTTCAGAAATTTTAGGTTGATGTCCACGTGCTTCGAGCTCGCCGCACTCGCCTCATCTTCCAATTGGCGTATTTCAGCTTGATTATCCATTTTAAACATGAGCGTCGTCTTGGAATGCATGCCAATTTCAGCGACCAGCTCTCTCAGCCCTAATGCCTCCTTTCCGGCCATGGCTGCCGCAACAAATTCCGCTTTCGGGGTTGACAATGCAACCGCCGTTTGCTTCTTGCAAGCCCAGCTTACGAGAACTCCATTCACAAACATTACCATCGCCGAAACACTTTTCCGGCCCACCTTGTCGGCGGCGAAATCCGCATCGCTGTAGACCATAATCCGGAGCGGCATATGCAGATGATCATCATGTTTTAAAACCAACTTGAGATCGCTCGTTCACTTAAGGTACTTGAGGATACTCTTGGCAAACTTGTAATCGCCCAGCGTGGGTGCATGGCTCTTACGTGTGGCTCGGTGCTCGGCGAACAAAATGTCAGGACGCGTGCACCGGTCGACCCATAGCAGACTTCCCAGGAGCGATTGAAATTGCTTCATACTTGGTAAATTCTACTTCGGCTCCACCAACATAAGTTCTTGATACTCCTTATCGTCATCCGGTGTCAGCACCGGAGTGCGAGCTGGATTCATTTTTTCCAGCTTGTTCATCTTTAGTATTTCCTTGATTGTGCAATTGGAAGATGAGGCGAGTGCGGCGAGCTCGAAGCACGTGGACATCAACCTAAAATTTCTGAAGGACTATACCAAGAAGGGCATTGTTTTGGCAAGCCACGTACCGAGCGAAGAGATGTTAGCAGACCTACTGAACAAGGACTTGGGAGCGCAGCGGATTCAAGTGTGCGTGCAGCGCTAGGCCTGCAGGGATGGTGTCACAGCCTCCGGTCTTCCAGGAGGATTGTTGGAAGAGTGTGTATCCATTTTTCTTTCTTGGTCTAGCACATAACTACTCCACGGATCGCCTTGAATCCGGATTCCCAGAAACTTGGTAACATTGCCCGAAAAAATCTTTCAATTCCAAAACTTGCATGTTTGCAAAGAATTTCTGCACGATCCTCTCACTGGTTCCAGTAACCAGGAGGTCGTCAACATATGCTCCGACTACGACCGTTTCGGCTACTTCCTGCTTGACGAAAATACATGTATCCGTGACACACTGCGTAAATCCAAACTTCATTATCGTTTTACACAGGCATTGGTGCCACAAGCCCCCAGCCTGCTTCAAACCATACAGATTGCGCTTTAATTTCAGCGCGAGATCCTTTGGTGATCTTACACCGAAATCACGCAATTTATCCATCGTGATATCCATGCCTTGGGGCACCTGTAAGTAAATTTACACGTCGTCTTCAGATTTGGCCTTGGGGTAGGCACTTGGCACATCGCCATGGCGTGCCACTACCCCCCACACTTGTGCCAACACAATAATTAACTTGACGTTATTCAACTCGATAACGGTTGAAAAAGTGAAAAATAGTCGGCGCCAAAAGCTTGCTCGTCGCCTCTGGCGACCAGCCTCGCCTCGTACCTCTCAACCAACCCGTTTGCGCTGACTTTCGTCTTGTACACCCACTTGGTCGGGAGAGGTACCTTGCCCTCAGGGCGGCGAACGAAGTCCCTCGTTTCGCGATCTTGGAGGGCCTTGAGCTCCTCCATTTCTGCCTGTTTCCACATCTTCGACTGCGGGCCGCCGTGCGACCCACGATAATTCTTAGAGTCTGGTTGCATCATCAAACCACTTGTTGGATCCAAACCAGGCTCGCAAACCGCGTATACACATAAAGCGCTTTCCGCATTTTCGTCATTTTCGACAATTTTTTTCGGAGTTTCATTACTTGAAACAGCCCTTTTGGCCCTCGACGCTTCGTATTCTTGCCTATTAGCCGTCTTCTTCGACTTCCTTCGCGTCTTCCGAGTGCCTTGCACAGCTTTTTAGACGTGTCTTGACTTGGTTACAGCCTCCGGTGTTCCGTCAATTTCGCGCCCTGAACATGGCGTATTTAAACCAGTGTCTCTCGAGCGCGATTCGGCCATTTCCTTCAGTTCTTGGTTGCGTTCACCTTCTAACACCTTGGTCACTTTGTCGCTGGTCTCAGGGCTGAGCGTTTCGATCGCGGTTACGTTCCTCGTCACCACGACCACCCTGTCTTTCAGCAATAACACCTTGAAACATTTTGTTTCGTCACTCTTCCCTTGTAACAGGACTGATCCTGTTACAGGCTTACACTGTGTTGTGCGAGGAAGCGCGCAATAAAAAAGGGGTAGGATTAGTTGATGACAACTAATCCTATAATAAAAGTAAATATAAATATTTACTTATGGGTTAGAACGCAAAATTAAGAGTGTTTATTAAATGGGTGGCTAGCGGCTAATAGTATAGTAACTACCTAATTAATATAATAATATCAAGTATTCAACTAACTGTACTATTAGGTAACCTGCAAGATTCGGTATTTATACCGAATCGACTTTTCCTTCGTAGATTATAATAACTTATAATCTCTTATTTAAATTTCAGACAACGCGTCTGAAATTTAACTGTGATATTCTAACTTGAATACCAATTATGTAATGGCACCCCATTACATCACCCCCCACTTAAGGTGGTTGGCCAATAATAATTCTTATTTTGGCCAATCATAGGTGGCACTTGTTGGTCGGAATTTCTCATTTACCAACTGATTGACAATCGACTCGATGGTCAAAGCACGCGGCGGCGCTGTAAAGAGCGCTGCTGAAAACATCGAAGGAGCTTCTTCCTCCGCCTCAGCACTAGGTGCTGAGGTGTTGAGTGACAACAGTGACGCTGCATTAGCAGCGTCAACAACGCAAAGGTCGGAAGACGTACCGTCTTCGACCACAGATGCTGCTAAGGCGGCATCTGGCAAGAAACAGGGAGATGTTGCTAATGCAACATCTCGCACGATGGCAACTTCCGAATGGCATGCTGCCAAGAGGGCCATGTTCGGAAGTTCTGACTCCGAACAAAAGGATTGGGATATAGCTTTCCCCACTAAAGGATCTAGCGAGTCGAAACTCGCTAGGTGCTCATCGCCTAACAGCGATGACGACTCTGGTGTCACTGTCAGCTATGACAGCGACAATGATTATCACAGGTGGTTGCGGGAGCGCAGAGCCCCACCTGGACCAAGTACTTCTCCACGTCGGGGTGATTTAACCCCGGCGCGTGGTGTTGAAGCAGGCGGTGCTCCGCCTGCTAAAAGGGCTCGAACAGAAGCGGCGGCTGCCGCTTCTAAAGCGTATCATCGTACGGAACCACATGTTCCGTACAGAGTGGGGTTTTGGACCCCTGGCTGGGCTATTGCCCCCAACAGTGGCGGTCACCGTAAACGGGACTGCCAGTATGCGTTGTTCGATATCAACGTGCTGGATGACTGCGAAGACATCCAGTCACGTCGATTCGATCGAAGTACAGACGATAGACGTCTGTACTTTATTGACCTCTTTTTCCAGGTTCGATATTATTCGAGCCGGAAAGGGTCAAGGAAGAACAGGGACGATAAAGACGCTCTGACTCAGAGTTGGAATACTTTTGTTGACAACTACAACAAAAGCCCAGATGATTACGTGAATAAAGCTCACGTAATGCGCGAGCGCTTTTTAAAGCACTCACGAACAGGCAAAATGGAATACATCCATTTTGCTTGCCTCAAAGAAGGGTTAAAGTGTGGTGTCCCTTCTCACCTCGTTTGCCCGCGGTGTCCGCAGGGCGCTCCTCGTCTGTCAGAGGAGGAGTTGCGGGGGTACGGTGGTTTTTCCGTACCCGCCGAAATTCAGGGTTTAATTGATACCCTGAATGCATCAACACCTACTGTTGATGCTACTTCGCATTATGAGTTTGAGACTTCTTCTCAAACTCAGTCAAAAGGTCTGGGGCGTCGGCCCTCAGAACCTCAATCAGTTCGCATGATTCGAACTCTTGGGGATATCCCAGCCAGCGTACCAAGTACTCGGTATGCCGACCCTTCTTCAAAGGCACCAAGCGCTTCGAGATCAAGCGCTCGAGGATATATCGCTTATTCCCCTGATTATCAATCAGGGGCGGCGGAGGTTGAGAACTCCCTCGCCGTTGTTGTTGCGGAGCATGGTTCTTCGCTCCGCAAGCTCGAGGAGGGTTATTCCTCCTTGAGCAGCGATATGTCTCACTGTGTGAAGACATATCGGTCTCTTCGCGAGGATGTCCGCGACATCCTCGGAGCGCACACTGCCCTCCAGCAGAAGAATGATCTTCTGTACATTGATCTTTCTCGCTATAAGATAGAGATCGATCGGCGCACGGTTGATCTCGAGCAGTCGAAGGCGGGGGTAACGACTCTCCGCTCTGCTCACCAACGGCTGGAGGCAGATTACAAGTCTCTCTTGGGAGACTTGGATAAGCACTGCATCTCCCGTGGTTCTGCGTCTCGTCGTAAGACGAAGACGAGTGATACGGCTTGAGCCGCCCAACATAGAATGTTGGGTGAAGCCGCATTGCTGTGGGAATGTCTAAAGTATAGGCATTCCCCCGAATCGCTTGGACCTTGAAAGGTCCAATGTACTAAGGAAGCAACCTCCGTGTAGGGAAGTTGCTTATTGCATGTATAGGCAAATTAGTAGTACTTAGTAATACCAATTCGCCTTTCAGAAAGGAGTTTTTGTTATTCCTTCCTTGCTTGTCTGCATTTTGCTTCTGCTTATCAAAAGCAGAGGCAAGTGCATCTTTTATATAGCGTATTACAGCTTGGCGCTGTAATACGAATTGATCTACTGCTTTATCAGCAGTAGGTGCGTTGTCCTCATTGTCTGCAGCCATTGCTGCAGACACATATTCATCATATGCAGCTTCAGTTTCATTTGAAGCTGCTTCCGCTTCTACTGTACTTTCAGTAGAAGGGTCATTGTTTTGTTCACAAGTTGCAGTTGCAACTTGCGCATTGACTCGCTCAAAATTTGAGCGGGTCCCTCCCCCACTTAGATTTGGCGTACTGCCAAGTAAATCTGGGGTCCGTGGATGCCTTAAGGCATTCGCGTAGAACGGTGTATGCTTAGTTGAAGCATGCACCGAATTGTTAATCGCAAATTCAGTGAGTGGCAGGTATTCACCCCGCTGTTCAAAGGCATGTGCGTATGATCGCAACATGTCTCCGAGAACGCGGTTAACCCGTTCCGTCTGCCCATCCGTTTCCGGATGGTCCGCAGTTGACATCTTCAACTGGGTTCCCAACAATGAGAACGTTTCTTGCCAGAAACGTCCTGTAAATCTCGGATCTCGATCCGATACAATGTCTTCCGGCATTCCGTGTAAACGGAATACCGTATCAACGAATATCCGCGCTGTTTGAACGGCGGTTACGTTCGCTGATACTGCAGTAAGATGTACCATCTTACTGAAACGGTCTACAAAGACCACTATTCCGGTCTTCCGACTATTGTCGGGTGGAAGACCGAATACGAAGTGCATTGAAATGGACTTCCAACACTCTGTCGGAACCGGCAGAGATTGCAGCGGAGCCTGTGCAGACTGCGCAGGCTTAACACGCTGGAAAATCTCGCAAGCGCGTACGTATTTCCGTACCCACTTGTACTGGTTTCGCCAAAAAAGCACGTTCGAGAGAAGCGTATGTCTTCTCTCGACCTTGATGCCCCGAAATCGGGGCATCATGATACTCAAACATAATTTGATGTTTGAGATCATCGTCGTTTGGAACGACGATGCGACATTCATCTTTTTGGTCTGTGCTGTAAAGCAGCAGACCATAGTGCAGTCGATATCGATGCACGCAAGCGCGGAGGAACTCTGGGAGTTCTTCGCGCTTCTCACTTGATTGATTACTTAAGTAATCAATCAACAGACGTGTCTCCTCGTCTGTTTCGTACGCCTAGCGTACTTGTCGTATAATTGACGACGACAAAGCAGTGCAACGGATCGCGTTTGCACTGGCACCTTCGGTTACGGACGGTTTCGTCTCGTAATCGGGCCTTCGTGATAGCGCATCCGCTATCACGTTCAACTTTCCGGGTTTGTATTCAACCGTAAAGTTGTACTCAGCAAAGAATTACAGCCATCGAGACATTCTCTGAGAAATATATGGTGAATTCACGGCCGTGCGTAGCGACGCATGGTCCGTGTAAACCACAAACGGTCTATCTCCCAAGAGATAGATCCGAAACTTGCCCAGTGCATACTTCATGGCAAGGAGTTCCTTGTCACGCACTGGATAGTTGCGCTCGGCTGGGCGCAACTAACGCGATTGATATCAGATTACGCGATAACGATAATCGTGATCACGCTGCATCAAAGCACAGCCGATAGCGAAATCACTCGCGTCGCAAACGACGTGGAACGGACGCTCGTTATCGGTTATCCAATACAGGCGCTTCAGTCAAGCTTTGCTTGACTGTCAAAAGCATCTTGAAATTGGGTATCCCAATGCCATTCGACATCTTTCTTAAGTAATTGAGAAAGAGGTCGTATCAACCCAGCATAGTTGCACGAATACTTGTGCAAATATGTTGCCAACCCAAGGAATTTTCGAAGTTACTTAACGTTGATGGAGTAGGCCATTCAACGATCGCCCTGATCTTTTCTGGATCAGGACGCACCCCGTTCTTGCCCACAAAGCATCCAAGAATGGGTATCTCAGGTGCACCAAAGGTGAACTTCTTTAGATTAGCATAGAGCTTATGCTTACGCATAAGCTCTAACACTCGACGTAGATGCTCCCTATGGACATCTACATCGCTTTTATCGTGTTCACCCTTACTATGGATGAACACGTCATCGAAATAACTCGGTGCGAATTCTCGCACCGGGCGTAATAGATGCGTTACGCATCTGTTAAACGTAGCAGGGGCATTTCGAAGCCCCTGTGGCATAACAAGCCACTCCCACAGCATGCCGCTTGGGGTGCTTACCGCCGTGAGAGGGATATCCTTCTCACGCATTAGGATTTGATAAAATCCATCTCTTAGATCGAGAGCACTAAAGATGGTGCTCCCGCACATGCCATCTATGATGACATCCTTCCGCGGTATCGGTGTCTGTGCCGGTACCGTCGCTGCGTTCAGCTTGTTGTAAGCATGAACGATTCTCCACCCACCTGTGGACTTCTTCACACAAAAGGTGGGGGTAGAGTGCGGTGAGGTAGACTCCCGCACTTGGCCTGATTTACGACGAGCTTCGAAGAACTCGTCGATCGCTTTTACCTGATCACGCTGCAACGGCCATTGACGCTTGACACAATACTTCGTGCCTGGCACGAGGTCAATTTCATGACGAGTTCGCTCCTCCTTAGGGAGCTCGCTAGGTATTTCTTCTGGGAATACGTCAGCGTATTCCCGATGTACCTCATAAAATGGGGAGTTCGCTTTAAGCGACTCCCAGATCTGCGCTTCAAAGCGCTGAACTTTGGTTTGATCATTGGGAACCTCTTTCCCAATGTTTTCCACTTGTAATGTTGATATTCGTTCACGAATATCCACTACATAATCTGTTGCAACGATGATACAGATCTTTTCGATCTGATCATCGTGCAAGTTCTTCATAAACTTCTTCCAGCTTAGCGCTGGAAGCGTCATCACCTCTGAACCTTCTTTCGGAGGGTGTTCCATCAACAGAGACTGGGTAGATAATCCGGTCTCCGTCTGCGTCAAGACGTTGATCGTCTCGACAGAACTGTCCATGCAATCAGACGCACTCGTCTGATTGACTGCTACACGGTGATTACGATTCACCGTGTGCGAATACTCATCATCATGGTGGCCACTGCCTACCATGGAATTTTCTTGGCGATCAGATATGCTCGTCTGATCGGCCGCCTGTTCTGCGACACGGTGGTCTTTATCACCCGTGTGCATGGCTAACGCAACGTGGTGGGCACTGGCCACCACGGAGTTGTGCTCACGATTGCACTCGATCGTGAGTTCACTCTCATCAACACGGACTTCTTTCATCGTGTTGGAACCTTCGGTCGCAGAGTGGGTGTTTCCCACCGTGGATATCACTTCATTCTCACGGTGGTCTTTATCACCCGTGGAATGTTTCTCTCCAACACGCAATGACTCTTCTGTTGCGTGTGGTAGTCCCTCTGGAATCTCAACAGCGGAGGTACCTTCCGCTGATCGTGTCGGAACAGACCTGGTGGTGCCATCGCTATCCACCAGACTGTATGACGCTGCGGTTGTATCTTCTGATACAGCCGGATTACACACAGGGTGATCAGATCCTGTGCATCCGCCGCAGTCGATCGATAGGTTAACCCAGTAGATCGAAGGTTTAAACTTGGACATCCATGTGATTCCAAGTATCACATCGAACTTGTCATCTAAATCGAGGACGATGAATTCATCCTCGAATGACAGTTCATTCAATTCGAAGCGTGTTTTAATCACACGCTTTGGAATAGTCACGGTTGCACCTGTTGCTAACCGGACTGACAACATAATTCGTGGGGTTTCTACCTCCACGAAGCTCAACAGCGTTAGACTCTGAGTTCTAACGAAATTGTTTGACGCTCCTGTGTCAAACAAAGCTCGCATGGGGACATCTCTCCCGTGCGGCTTAACCTCCAGGGTGATAAGAGGCTTATCATCACCCTGCATCTTTTGACAGGACATTGTCCCGTCTGGGGCTATTACCCTCACATACCCTATGTCCGAATTTGAGATAACATTCCCAGTAAGGCGCCCCTCCCCTAATGGTGATTTACGTTTTTTGCACCAACAGGGTGATGTCCCTGTTGGTGTCGCCGTGCAGCGGACGGTTCCGTCCGCTGACTGCGTGGCACCGGACGCGGTGCCATACACTCATGGGCAAAATGCCCCATTTTCGCGCATCGATTGCAGCGAATATTCTTCTTAAATTTTGGTTGCTTCGAGTTCGAAGCAACTGCAACCGATAGGGCCATCGGCTATGGACCTCCACTGCCCATGCTCTGGCGCGGGTGGCCATTTCTTGAGACGAAGTGTGAACTTCGTCTGCCCGACTGCTGCTTGTTGACATGCTGTTGCGGCATGTCAAAAGTGAAGGGCTGTTGAGCCCTTCGGCTGTATTCAGCATGCGATGACGCTGATCGCATGCTGAACTCCTCACGGATGCTCATATCAATGGCATCCCTTAAAGTCTCTGGAGGGTGCCGGTAGAGACTCTGTTTGGCGGGACCATCATTGAGTCCCTTCATGAAGCCAGTGACCTGCATAGCAGGGGGCACCGGCTCATACACAATATTTGACAGCAAATATTGCGTCTTCTGATCGTAAGCTTGAAGGTAAAGCTTACCTTGACGGAGTTCCATAAACTCCTGCCGACTACTTAGCTCCATTTCTGGAGCTTCAAAGTTGAGCTTTATCTCAGCTTTTAACTCCTTATAAGTAAGGAACGCAGAGTCATCAGTGGCTCTGCGACTCATCGACCATGCCCTGGCTCTGCCGCTCAGACATGTTGTGGCGAAGTACGCCTGCTGACGTTCGTCAACAATATTTTGCGCAGAGATGGCATCTTCCACCTCTGCGAACCATCTACGAAGGGTCTCGACCCTTTCGCCGGTAAATGGCGGTACTCGCGCCTTTACCACTTCAACGCTATGCGTTGTAGGTGCTTATGCGGTACGCGCTGCCTCTGGCGCGGGCCGTTCTGGCTTTTCTAGATGGTTTCGCCTAAAGCGATTCACCACCTGTACCACTTCCTCCGGGGACTTATTCTTGAGGAAGGTAATGATGTCGGTCCCCATAGACCGAATAATTTCCACCGTCCCGTCTTTAGTACGCGACGAGAAGTGAGGGAAGTGTTCGGTCACCACTTCCAGCGTTCTCTCTCGCTCGGCAGGCGTCATGTCTCGCGACATGATGCCGAGCGGCTCTTAATCTTTGTTCCGCTAGTTAACTAGCAGAACGGAACTGTGGTCGTTAAGACGGACCCCAAAGTGCTACCAGGTGTAACAGGACTGATCCTGTTGCAGGCTTACACTGTATTTTGCGAGGAAGCGCGCAATACAATAAGGGCAGGATTAGTTGGTAACAACTAATCCTATAATAAAAGTAAATATATTAATATTCACTTATGTTCTAGAACGCAAAATTAAGAGTGTTTATTTAATGGGTGGTTTAGAGGCTAATAGTATAGTAACTAACTAATTAATATAATAATATCAAGTCTTTAACTAACAGTACTATTAGTTAACCTTCAAGATTTGGTATTTATACCGAATCGACTTTTCCTTATTAGAGTATAATAACTTATAATCTCTTATTTAAATTTCAGACAACGCGTCTGAAATTTAACTGTGATATTCTAACTTGAATATCAATTATGTAATGGCACCCCATTACATCCCTAGGATAAGGGCACGCTCGGCGTGCTTCGCCAACGTTTTCTTCTTTGGGTCCCGCCAAACCATGCACGGGTACCCGAAAACCACAATATCATTTACTGCCGGCCGCTTGCCGGTCAGCACTTCCAGCGGCGAAATTCGCCCGATATTCGATCTTTTCGGAGTACGGTTGAGTATGTACGCAGCATACTCAGCCGCCTCCGACCAATATGTTAGGGGTACACCGGACCCAAATATCATGCACCGTACCATGTCGAAAATGGTCCGGTTCATTCGCTCCGCCTTGCCATTTGAGGCAGGATTTCCTGGCTCAGTCACTTGGCGGCGGATACCGGTCTGTTTGCAGAACAGATAGACGTTCAGATACTCTCCGCCCCCATCCGTGCGCAATACGTGCACTCTGCACGAAAACTTGTTTTCGAACCAGGCGATTAAATGCCCGAACATCCTTGCCGCCATGTCCTTGGTACGCACCGCAAACACTCTTACATAATTGGAGTGATGGTCCACAAAGACGACCAAATACCGATTGCCTCGCCTGTCACGGGGAGTGATTGGACATTTGAGGTCACTGCAGATCACTCCCTCGATGCGGTCTATCGGGGCGTTGCTGCCTGAATCTACCTCGATTGCACCTTCCTGGTTGCCTTCCCCTTGGCACACGTAAGGCAATTTGGCCTATTCGTGTCCGTCATAGCAATACCAGATCTGGGGTCCCTGTCCAACCTTTCGATGGTATCATAGGCCAGGTGACCCAGGCGCATATGGAAGTGGTACAGGCTGCCAGTGTGAACATCTGGACCGACGTCTTCCGACACACTATTGGCAACCATGTCGCCGAAATCCTTGGAAAAAATATTCGCCCTTTCAGCTTTCAACTTGGCAATGAAAACGGATCCATGCATCGTCACATCGTAAAGCTTTTCGCCTTTAATCATATCCCGCAGCTTGTGGCCATCATCGACTATAGCGCAACCCTTTCACGCAGTCGGCCAAGTGAAATTAAGTTTCTGGCTAGTTGCGTTGCGAAGTATACTTCGGTCAAGATAACGACCGTTTCACTTTTGTCGCACGTCCGCAACGTAAGCCGTCCGACTTTCGTCGCCTGTTAGATGCCACCATCCGGCAAGGCGAAAGTATCATCAGGACCACAGTCCTTTGCATCTTCTACATATTTGCGTTCGACACCAATTGTCTACTTACACCACTGTCAATGATCCAAATATTTTCAAAGCCCCTTTCATTACCACATGTATTTACATATGCACCTATAGTGGTATCCATGGTCAAAAGCACGAAACTCTTTGGCGACTTTTCACTGCCGCTACGGCTGGGCCCTTGGCTGCGATCACTTCCATTCTTCCTATGCTTCTCGGGGCAATACCTTTGTATATGCCCCTCGCCACCGCACGCGTAGCACACGCGCCGACCCTTACGAGATGTTGCGGCATGCGCCTGCAACTTAAGGGCTGGCTTAGCCTTCCCGGAGTCGTCCTCCAGTTCCTGCGCCCAGGCGATCGATTCTTGAGAATGGATGAGGTAGTCCTCCCTTATAGGATCATACCTCGCCATCAGCACCACTTTCAGCTGCGGCGTGGCATACTTGACAATGTTTTCCACAATTAAATTTTCACTCGACCCACTTTCGCGAGCCAGAGCTACTAGGTATAAGTAATGCTCCGTCCGGCTGCGCCGCGCATCTTTTTCCATAGCAAATCTGGTGGCGGCTTGATGATGGTATGTATTCGTTCTGAATCCCAGCCACATCTGGTCCATCACGTAGATTAGTGTTGGGGACACCCGCCACCACCATGCAACATTAGTACGATAGTACTCCGCGGCGGTGCCTTCCAAATGTTCGACAAATTTGTTGACTTTTAAACGTTCGCTCCATTGGAAGCCAGAAGTCATTTCTGCAATATCAATTGCCTCCATAAACAGGTAGGCCCATTGGCGGTAGCCTGCACCCAGACCGGGATACAGCTCGCGCCCTGAAAACTTGTCTATACTTAGCTTAGGTATTTTGTACCAGGTGTGTTGCACCGGTACATTTCCCTGCGCGGCGGGCACTCCGGCACTGCCTGCACCTTGCGCCGCAGCCGGCGACCTGCGGGGTGCTTCATATACTTGTGGGCGTGGTTGTGCACCAGATTCTACCCCTTCGTCCTCGGCCAGGTCGTGTATCTGCTGACCGAACGGACGGTAATTCCGGAGACTCTCCCGAAACTAGGACTGCGGATTACGCACCGGTGCCTCCCTCTTAGGCTCGGGGAATCTTTTCGGGGACGCTGGTATAGCCTGCGCTGCATCTGGGTTATTCAGAGTTCTCGCGGCTTCCCTCAAGTCGCGCACCAGCGCCCGAAATTCCTCCACGGAGGGCAAATCATCTCTATCAGAGTCTAACATCATAAAGTTAATATAAACACTTCCGTCACGTTCTTCAATCACTAGCCATTCGATAGGCGACTTTCCACTAGCTCCACGAAACTTAACAACGAAAAAATATCCACGAGAGTACACTCCAATCACCAAGAAAACTCCACGAGATTACTTGACGCAACTTGGGCTCATAACCTGTTAAAACTCAATAAAAGTAGTTGAGCACACTTCCAGCGATCAATACTCATCTGCTGACGAAGTTTCAGCGTGGGAGGATCAGCGGAAGATGCAAAGAGGCGTGCGTCGCGTAGTAGCCATTATCCAGTACTAATGCAACTTAATCTTGTAACCTCTATTTTATGCATAAAATATATGGCTTACCTGAACAGCCAATGGGATTCCACTATTCGGAAGAGTGCAAAGTCCAAAATGGATACACACTCTTCCAGTCCAGCTCTTAATTCACTGATAAAACCCTAAATCTACTGATAGAACTAGGTTGTCAATGGGCCGGACTGGCCCGCGGGCCGGCCCGGCCCACAGGCGTACGGGCTGGGCTTGCCTAACTATCAGGCCCGTGGGCTGGGCCAGGGCCTGACTTCCAAGGCCCTCTTGCTACGTGGACGGACCGCGCTACCAGCGGATTACACACGGGCCGGGCCAGGGCCGAGAATTTAAGGCCCGACCCGCTCATTTAGGGTATGGTGTATTTGTTAATTCCTGATATGTAGGGTTGGAGAGAACATTCTAGGAGATTTTCTATCCCTTAAATTTGGAGTTTTTGATCTTTGGAGGTACTGGATATAAAGCAGAGTGCCCCCAGGCATCCCAGAAGATTTCCTGGCTTATCTACCCCCAAGACTACGCGTCATTACCACACCTCCGATCGACGACGCTGGTAGTGGCGGTAGTCGACCTTGTCGATGTACCAACATTGGTGAGTGATGATAACACCAAACACTGGGTTTTCATTCGGCCATAGTATACTGTTCTGTATCAGTATCAAATCAATATCTTTGAAGTTTACGTTCTGCTGTGCATTGACGTGTTTTTGGTGTCCGAATAGAGCTGGGCCACTGACGGGCCTTCCTGAAATCAAATGGGCCTGGGCCGGGCTTGGACTCGAGATTTGCATGGCAGGCCTGGATCCGGGCCTGACAGTCCGGCCCGTGGGCCTGTCCCGGATCTCAATACCTTGGCCCGTCTACTCACGGAGCGGGCCGTGGGTGACGTAAGGCCCGGCTCGGCCCGGACCATTTACATCCCTAGATAGAACCCTAAATCCACTGATAAAACCCTAAATCCACTGATCTCGTGATCATGATAACGTGATCATCCATTTGTGTATGCGATTGGATCAAATTCGAGTATTCAAGTCGGTGATTTCCATATCAGGAGACGAGCTGTGATGGATGTTCCGAGTGAAGATGTTGAGGTCACGGCCACGGAGAGACTTCTACCTCGTAAGCATTCACTCTTTACTCGCTTCCTCCTATGCTATATGCTACACGTCTGCATTTAACGTTAACTTGTATCGCGTTCTTATTTTTTAGAACGAGGCTCGAGCAAGGAGTGTCCTAAACATAAGAGCGTTGCCATCAGTCGTCAACGCTGCAAGTCACGAAAAATATGGTGCGCTATCATCGCGTTGACTTTGGGTATCCTCGGATTTATTGCTGCATTAGCCATTTTGCGTGCCGTGGAGGACTACATACACGTCCGTGAAGGCCCCGTGGATGAGGATGTGTTTTCCTCGCTGCCGGCGTAGATGGATTGCACCGAAATGTCCGGAAATGACGGGAGTCTGCCCCACTCTCCCAAAGCAAGATGTACTAAAGTTGTTTTGCCTGTTTCTTGTATACCTGTCTAACATGTACACTTCTTGTTGTGGTGGATAGATTGATATGCTCATGCCGAAAGGACTAGCAACAAAAAAGGCGGTTTTCGATAGATTTTACGCGAAGCATCGAGAGTTGTACAAGGACGACACAGAGGTTACTCATCGTCGTGCAACATTCATCACAATATTTGCTTTATCAACACAGAGAACGGCAAGGTAGGAACTTTTCAACACAAAACAGTTAGCTATTATTGACTGACCTGAATAATTGCAACCTGATATATGGGCTACCGTATCATCTGAAAGTAAACCAGTTTGCTGACCTGACTCTTGAAGAGCGACAGAAGCTTCATCGACCGTCGAGGATCAAGCGTGCGAGAAGAATAGTGCTGTGAGTGTTGGGAAAGAACCGGTTATGTATATAATTAATAAGATAAGAATAGACAAGTGCTTGAACACATCATCAGCACTTGCCAACATGGCTTCATCGTGCACATTAAAAAGTGCGTGTCCATCAGCCGTCTCAAAAAGAGAACCGGCATCGTAAGAATAAAGAGATGTCGCTTTGGACCTGGGCAGTCTTTACGACTAATGATTCCAAATCGGTTAAGAATGATCACGTGATCATGATCACATTATCAGTTGATTTTGGGTTTTATCAGTGGATTTAGGGTTTTATCAGTGAATTTAGGGCTCGTCCTCTTCCAACAGTATGAACACGTTTGTTTCTTTCTTACGACTTCTCAAGTGACTCACCCAAAGGTGTTGTACTACGAGAGTGACGATGAATTCCTACCCCAGTCCAGTGACGGAGAAGATGGAATGTTTGAAGAAGAAGATTCAGATATTAAGCGGCAGCTGTGGGGAAAGTCTCGCAAGCGCAGAAGACGAGGAAGTGGCAGACGACGACGACGTGAGTACAAACGGAGTGGTACGGCCGCGAAAGTGCCCCCCTCGATTTAGAAAATGTACTGGGTGAAGCGAATATGCTCTATGCGTCTCATCATTACGACGAGGCATTCATGTTGCTGAAAAATTTTATCAAGAAGCGCCGACAATTACCGATCCGTACCACACATTGGGGATGATTTATGACGACCGACAAGATCGAATAAAAGCGTGCAGTTCTTTTTAATGACATGCACGCTGAAGCCACAAGATGTAGAGCTTTGGAAGAGTGTGGGACGTAGTGTCAAAGATGAAAAGAACTTTGATTAAGCGCTATTTAGTTATGCGGAACTGTGTCGTGGAAGGCGACAATCGATGGGCAGCAGAAGTTTTTAAGAAACTGACCGTATTGATACCGACGGATATGGCCCTACGGATTCAAATCGCTGAAGCCTACCACTGCAACGAGCAAGAAGTTGAAGCTGTTGATGTATTTAAAATGTGTATTGAAAAGGATACGACACTCGATCCATCAAGAAATTTGCAATTGTCCAAGTATGAGCTTAATGCCGTGAATATGCTTGCAGATTTGTACATTACATTAAAGAAGTATCATGAACCCATAAATGTGATTCATCATCTCCACGCACGCTATGCAGTAGCTCAGGACCCTGATCAGATGGAGGGGGACCCCGGTAGGTTGCCTATTGATATTGCCGTAAAGTATGGTATCTGTCACATTTTTGAGCGAGACTTTGCCACGGCCGAAACCATGTTTACGCATTTATTCGCCCAAGATGTACGAGTGTTTGGTGATCTGTACCTTGATGTTGCCGACGTGTACATTGCGCTGGGGGATCAAGACCGCGAAGCTGCCACGATCCTTCAGCAGCTACTAGGACGAGAAGAGTTTCCTATTGAACAGATCTGGATCAAGTATGCCGCATGTCACGATCTCCTGGTAATCTATGACGTTGCGGTCGACTATTATGAGAAAGCGTTAGCTTTTCAACGCTCGCTAAATGAATTCGATTTTATAATTGGTTAAAAGACTGTATTGTTCTCTATGCAAGTGACGGCGAACGCGTGGCATCATCGGTGTCGCTGTTGATATCGTGGGTGTGGTTGGTGTGGCAATAAATGCGTCCGCGAGGGATTATCTGAGGGTAAGTATTGTGTTCTTTATTTACAATAACATTCTTAACAGTTTCGCCCGTGCAGCGTATGTGCAAAGTGCACTGGGAGTAGTACATGCGATTCGTCAACGCCGGCTGGGGACGCAGTCAACGTATCATTCCCTAGGTATCTGTGCCGGTAAAACTGGAAATTGGGAACTTGCGCTTGATGCTATGAGCATGATGCAGACAAGCGGATTTGAGCCGACAGCGACGACCTTTAATTCAGTCCTCACGGCATGTGCGAAGGGGAAGCAGTGGGAAAAAATGCGGAGGTCTATGATTCAATGCCCGAAGACCTCCGCGAATCATTGCGTGGTATATACCTGGGTGCGACTATTATGGTCCACGCCAAAGCTGAAAAAGAAGAGCACAAACTACGGGGACTAGATATCTTTTATAAATTTAAGTCGCGTCCGTCCAAAGAGGGACAGCTGATTTTTTGCATGAAACGCCGCGCGAATCGCTCTGCTCGAGACGAACCAACTGGAGAAAATTCATCCGCTTGCTAACGAGATGAAAAGTCAGGGAATGGAATGGGATGTAATGACCTATCCGTATGTCATTTTGTCGTACATACGCGGTGGTGCCGTTGAAACGGCGGTGCAAATGCTGCAAAAGGATGCAAAGCGAAAATGAAAAACAACCACGTGCTACCTCGAAGCGATTGCGTACTACGACGACAAGCGCAAGAATCCACGCGAAGCGATGCGCTTATGATGCAATTTAATAAGCGCTTGAGCCGCCGATACTGGCAAAATGCGTTGCGACTTTCGCTCGCGTTACCGAGCGAGCTCCGTACTGGAATTTCCGCAAGTGGATGAACATTCGCGCCAAAAAAATTGTACAAGACGTGCCATCATATCTCATGCTGCCACAAAATACTTATCAGCCGCGTGAGCTGCTGCAAGGAGAGGAAGAGTCATGCCAATAGCAAAAATCCAAGATTAAGCACCACTTGGACAAGTACGACGCGCGGAAAAACAAGCTTAAATGCAAGAAAACAGTCTTGGATGACGAAAAGTTTCTGTAAATAATGTTGCTCATGAAGTCGTCTTAGTGTCATTTTTGTCCTATTCAACGGTACAAACGTATCGGAAAATTTGCCCAATCAGACTCAAATGAACATTATCATACTCGGGTAGCCCTCTTCTTCCTCATCTACTTCTTACTCGCCCTCCACATTCAATTTAATAAATGGTTATAAAGAACGCTTTTACAGTTCAGCTAAAAACTATTCGACTTAATCATTGGTTAGAAATAGAGGTTTCACAGTAAGTAAAAAATATTCGACTTAATCATTGGTTAGAAATAGCGCTTTTACATCTTCTTCCTATATAGAAGTTGCCCGTCCGTCTCACGAACACTTGAACTGCCTGTACCCCGTCGGTACTACGGGTACCTACACTTGAAGTTTTCCGTCTGTCCGTCAGTGCGACGCTCCTGGCCAAAAGTAGTTATTTTTTACAGCATATATACTAATTGAAACACACTTTCTTAATGCTCAGTGCTTGAACAGCTGCGATGGTTGTTGAGTTCAAGTGTCCTTGAATGGGGAGGAAACGTCACAGGAACGAGCGACGTTCAGCTCGAACATGTGCACAGCAAGAAGCGTTCAATGCGCACGGAGGAAAAGGGATACAGCTTACGCAAAAAAGCATTGCGAGCAGCAACACTTGAAGTGCTGAATGTGCATTCCTGAAACAAAAGCATCCTCCCATTGAAGGCCGGCTGAACAAGATGTACCAGGAGTGCGTCGTGTATTCCACGTGATTGAGCATCGGCTTCGGCTAAAACTCGGTCAAATGGAAGATGGATACAGTGAGCTGCGTGTAGCAGGATCTTCGCCGTGCGCGCTCGTTTTCACAACTTGACGCAGTTGTGCGAAAGTTAAACTAGCACTGATAGCTCCACGGTAACTAATGTTGCGTCGTATGCTTGAAGACCAGACTTGGCGGGTCAAATCTTTCGTGAACATACAACAATGCCTTTTCTTGGACATCCATTGGCGAGGAAATATGGCACAAGCGGCATTTACAACTTGGGGGCTTGATCATCTCAACTGTAGCCTCCTACTTGGCAATGAGAATTCTCCCAAATTTGCACAGATCTATATACATAACCCGCAAATACAAGTCGATGGATACCTTGCGCTTGCAGACCAGCTTAATCTGACATCATGGAAAAATGCAGCAGATGCTTCAAGAGACGCTCGAGTAAACGAAGGTCTTGGTAAAGACAACATGCCGATCCTGCAGTACCTGTATTCTTACGTTTTATTTCATCGCGAGAAAAACATGCAGGAAGTTTTCATTGGTTTCACGAGCGTCAAATAATATTCCACGTGCAGCATCTTGCGTTCGCCAAGGTTAAAATCATCGGCGCGCGCTCGACTAGCTCTTTGACTGAAAGACCGTCATCACCTACATAAAGCACAATGTTTAGGTTAAAAACGTGTTCTTAAGTGCTGAACCAGCGGTAAAAGTACGCAGTAGAGCACACGTTCACCGCCTCCGCATGACTAACCAGAGGACAAGAGAGGAACGTAATATCTATATAATAACAGAATCTATGCCGCGATACCGTACCTAAGCGAATATCTTGATCTATGTATAGAATTCGATTAAGTACGCGATCCCGTATATAATCGAAGTCGAACTGTACTTCGATTTTATAATTGGTTACAAATAGCACTTTTAGAGTTAAGTAAAAAAAACTATTCGACTTAACCATTGGTTAGAAATAGCGCTTTTACATCTTCTTCCTATATAGAAGTTTTCCGTCCGTCTTCCGATCACGTGACCTGCACGTACCCCGTCGGTATTACGGGTACCTACACTTGAAGTTTTCCGTCTGTCCGTCCGTGCGACGCTCCTGGGCAAGACTAGCTACTGTTTTTAGCATATTAAATATTTGAAACACACTTTCTTACAGCCCACTGATTGATATGCTTCCGTGGTTGTTGATTTCAAGTGTCTTGAATGGGGAGGAACCGTCACAGGAAGAAGCGACGTTAATCTCGGACAGGTGAACAGCAAGAAGCGGCCAATACGCAGGGAGGAAAAGGGATACAGCCTACGCAATCAGCAATGCGAACAACAATACCTGAAGTGCTGAATGTGCAGTCCTAACACATGTGCACCCGCCGATTGAAGGCCAGGTGAACAGGATTTACCACGAGTCGTGTATTCGACGAGATTGAGCGTAGGCTTCGTCTAAAACTTGGCCAAATGGAAGCCGGAGGCAGTGCGATGAGCTGCACTGGATTGAAGGACGCGTCAAAGGATATTCGCTGTGCACGCTCACCTTTTCAACTTGCTGAAGTTATGTAACCAATGTTGCGAAGTCGGCTTGAATACCAGACATGGCGGGGCAAAAGATTTCGTCGAACATACAACAATACCTTTGCTTGCACATCCGTTGGTGCAGAATTATGGTACAAGCAGCATTTACAACTTGGGGGGCTTAATCATCTAAACGGTAGCCTCCTGCTTGACAATGAGAATTCGCCTAAATTTGGACAGATCTATATACATAACCCGCAAATTAAAGTCGATGGATATCTTGCGCTTGCAGACCAGCTTAATCTGACATCATGAAAAAATGCAGCAGATGCTTCAAGAGACGATCGAGTATATGAAGGGAACGGTAAAGACAGCATGCCGAGCCTGCAGCGCCAATATCCTTACGTTTGATTTCATTTCGAGAAAAAATGCGCGTGGCTTTCATTGGCAGTTGGAGTGCTATAGTGGCGGGATTATCCTCCCAAATCGTTTCGTTGGTACAACGGGTTAACTCACAGGAACGTCTTTCCGCATCTGAATCGGCGCATCATGGGGGAACTTCAAATCCATGCTCGAACACATCCCGTACGTGCAGGTGTACAATCAGGTGCGGCAGCGAATGGAGGGGGATAAGGTGGTGGATCTGAAACTACGTCTGATTTGCCTGCAATCGATAAACCGATGGAGTTACAACATCCCGACTGCCAACGAGGTCGCCACGACGATCATGGCGGAAGATGGTTACGACGGCAGTATCTCCGATTGCGACATTATTTGAAGTCACACGACGAATGCCTCCAGTGCGTTTCAGAATTGTACTCAGCGTATACCCCGATTTACTATGTGCTTTTTTTCTGACGGTCGGCATGGGTATGCCACTGAGTGAATTTGAGTACGATTCTGGGGAGGGAGAGTTCAATGACAACGAGGATGCTTTCCGTGGGAGAGGTGGAACAAAACGTTGTACGCGCAGTCGTTGACAGCAAAGATCTGCTGCTTTTTTGTTTCACAGTGAATGTTAATATAATGTAGTTTTTATGAAACAATTCGTCGGAACGACCGGTACCCTCCCCTGGGCGCATCATGGGAAACTTCAAGTCATGCTCAAACAGCACAACCCGTACGTACAGATGTACAAGCGGGTGCGGAAGCGAACGTCGGGGGATCGGGTGGTGGATCTGGAACTCCGTCTGCTTTGCCTACAATCGAACGACCAAAGGAGGTACAAGAAACCGGCGTCCATATGGTCTGCGCCAAATGGTGGGAGATGGTTATGATGGCAGTATCTCCAATCAATGCCTAATACGTAACGTCGTTTATAACGAATCACTACATTTAATCAGGTTGCCAAACTCGCAATGATGGCAGCAGCCAATGTCCGAGATTGCACACGCAGTAGTTGACAGCAAAAAGAGTTTCTTACCTTTGTTTCAAAGTAAATGTAGATATACAGTAGTTTCAATTGAATTTCAATAAAACAGTTCGTCGGAACGACGGGTACCATCCCTTACCATATAATATCAGAGTTCATGTCGTCGTCATCCCGTACCTAAGCGAATATCTCGATCTATGTATACAACATAATGATGGTCGCGATCCCGTACCTAATCGAATTCTAACTATACTATCAGTCGGATCCAATTGAATTGGACTTTTACCATTGGTTATTACAAATAATACAAATAGCACTTAAAGAAATGATCATGTAATAGTACGGCCTTAAAGCGCTTAAAAACAATATAGCCCACCCTTCCTCCTCCCCCATAGCCCCCCCCCAATGCCACCACAAGAAGAGAGTCTGCGTTGACGACGAAACCGAATGGATCGGGAGCGGCGTTCACGACAACGTACTGTTGAGACGCAAGAACAACCCCAATAACTCCGAAAGTTGAGAGTCCGCGTTCACATCGAAACCGACTAGCTCGGGAGCGGCGTGATCGGCAACGTGTTCCTGAGACGTAAGAATAATCCCCAATGCCACAGCAAGCAGCGAGTCCGCGTTCACGGCGAAACCGACTGGCACGGGAGTAGCATACTCGACAGCATGTTCTTGAGAAACAAAAAGGACAAGAAGAATCAATCCGACTGGATAGGGAGCGGTGTGCTAGACCGAGGCACAAGAAAAACATGAACGACGATGCCAAGCTCAGGCAGCAGCATGACGTGCTCAGCGTTACCAGCAGCTTCTGGAGGACCGCTTAATTGCTACTGAACCGGAGTTACCCCTTGAACGTCAGGATATCCCCGCAAATTCTACCTTGCTGCGCCTTGTGCTCGACCGGACTAAAGTCAGCTGCCACAACTGCGGGGTGCTCCATTGAATTGAGGAACGCGTGAAGGGTCCTGGATCAACCAATGCACCCACTTTTCACCATGTGCTGCGACCAAGGCAATGTGCCAACGTCCCTCCATTGGCACAGCAACCAGAGACGTTAAGGAGTCTGCAATGGAATCAAACGCCTATTGACCCGGCGTTCCGTACCAAGATCAGGGCGTATAACAGCGCGCTGCCGTTCACGTCTCTGGGTGCAAAATTGGATGAACGGTATATGTAGGGACATTTTGACTCAAAGGTTCCTGTACCACCGGATGGGATCGCTGTTGCCGAGCCGTGGAAGTTCTCGAAGTTGTATATCCTCTATAACAGCGTGGACGCGCGAATGTGTTTCCGCATCTCGATTGGCGCATCATGGGGGAACTCCAAGCCACGCTCAAGGAGGAGGGTAAAAACGCATTCGCGACGGGGGTCTTGAACCGGCTCGACGTGAATGGATGGCCGCCGCATCGCCTAACACTGTAGGTTGGCTCTCCAATCATGCTCCTGAGGAATCTTTGCAACCGCGCGCGGATCATTGTCCGCCGGTGTGATTAAGGATGAAGTCTTGACGGGTGATCATGTATGTTACCTTTGCTTTATCCGGCGCATTGCATTAACAGCTGAGCAATCCGGCAAGCCATACACGGTCCGTCGGAAGTGGATTCCTGTGTGCTTGGCCTATGCGATGACGATAAACAAGTCACAGGTACAGACGCTGCACAAGGTTGGCATATGTCTCACAAGGGACGTGTTCTCGCATGGCCAGTTGTACGTCGCATTTTCACGGTTGACAGCACAGGAGAATATCTACGTCCTTTAGAAAGATGGGCCTACGAGTAATGCGCAACGTTATTTATGACGAAGCACTACGATGAATTAGGTTGCAAAACCTCGCAATGATGGGAGAAGTCAATGTCCAAGATTGCACACGCGAACGTTGACAATAAAAAACACTTTTCTTTTTTGTTTCAAGTAAATGTAGATATACTTTTTTTGAATGAAATTTCAATGAAACAGTTCGTCGAAACGACGGATACCATCCTCTAGTAATTAAATTAAAGAGTTCGGACAAGGTGAGAATTTTAACGGAAAATATGTGAATTATAAAATTTCCTACTTAATTATCATATTTAATTTGCATCAGGATTAATTCTTGGTTTTTATTGGTAGAATACGTATTATTACACTTTTTCTTCTTTTTATTGGTCCGTACGTGGGGGGGGTGCGCCTAAAAAGGGATGTGTGTGCCTATCAATACCCTTAATAATCGGTTCGCCCTACCAGCGTACCCCTCCGCCCTACGGGAACACCCTTGCGTGACCTTCTACCAATAGAAATTCGAGAAACTGGTAAAAAAAATCTTGTCATTTTGTACACTTGCGCGATTAAATCTCAGGTACAAAAGGACCTTCTCGAACCTAGTAAAGTTGGGTCGCCCGACGCCACACGCTCTGAAGGTGAATATTTACTGTTTTTATTCTTTGCAAAGTATATTGATAACTGAGATTGATGTTGAGGTCAAATTGTCGATACCGACCGGAAATGTGTAATTATTGAAGCCCATGGGAGACGTGAGGAACGGGACAGCTTCATCTCGCCCCATTGCAAGCAAATACGCTTGCACTTGCACTGCAGATTTGGCAGCACCACGCTTCGCTTGCCAACTGCACCTTGATACTGATCTGATGTAAGTCTCGTACCTTCTTCTGCTATCGTGGTACATGGTCTTAATTCCACTGTTCCAGGCCTTGCAAACACTGGAGAACTGCAAGGAGCTGGATAAGCTCGTGACGACCAACACGATGCGAATGCATTTCAAAGCAAACGAACAGTCCTCCAATATTGTCACATTTTCTGTCGCGCCTTTTATTGGTGAAGTCATTTCTTACATTCATACCAAGAGCTCCATGGGGATAACCTATTCGCACATGATGCTTTTCCTAACGGCACATGATTGAGTCATCCACGCGTGGGTGCTATGGTGACGCTAATAAAATTCCTATTTTGGTCTTAACCAAGTGACATCCTAATTGACTAAAATATAATTCATCCAATCACACTAAAAAAACTGTTTCAATCATGTTCCGTTAGGAAAAACATCATGTGCGAATAGATTATCACATGCTTGCTCGGTTCAGTAGATTAACGAATATCGTCAGTTACCCTTAGTTTACATCGACAATCAGCGAACGGTAGTCAAGACCGACCTGAACCAAGCGAATGATGTTGGAAATACGTGTAGCCATTTCGGCTTTAACGTATTTCCATGATGATGAAACCCCATTGGCTGAAATGGGTGGGTATATTTGCGGTTACCTCTAGGTATACATTTTAAGTTGTATTAACTTTTTAGGAACTTCACATAATACACTTTACGTTTTACATTTATACTAAGAGTACAAGCACTGAACAACGGCCTCTGCCGCTACCACGCAACGCACACCTCTACGCACCTCCCGCAGATCCTCCCGCGCTGATACTTCGTCAGCAGGTGCGTCCCGACCGCGTGAAGTGCACGCAACTTTTTTTATTGAGTTTTAACAGGTTATGAGCCCAAGTTGCGTCCAGTAATCTCGTGGAGTTTTCTTGGTAATTGGAGTGTACTCTCGTTGATATTTTTTCGTTGTTACGTTTCGTGGAGCTAGTGGAAAGTCGCCTATCGAAGGGCTAGTGATTGACGAACGTGACGGAAGTGTTTGTATTAAGTTTATGATGTTTGGCTCTGATTGAGATGACATGCTCTCCGTGGAGGAATTTCGGGCACTGGTGCGCGTCTTGAGGGAAGCTGTAGCCGGTGCGTATACGCACGGTGCGTTTAGCGCACAGCGGAAGACTTTCCTTTAAGCGGCGCTCGCCGATACTTAGCCGATACGCCTTTATAAAGGGCTTAGTAGGAGAGAGCTCTCCTACTCGGGGCCAAGATTCCCGGTTTGGTTTACTATTATCTTTCGCTAACGCCTTAACGCAAGGCTCCCTTACTAAGGGTGTAGCTAAAGGGAGGGCTCCCTTTACGCTACTGCACTCACTACACGCGCGACCGGTCGAGGTCGTACGTCTGTAGTCGGTTGAGTGAAATGTAAACTGAATGTATATTTCATATATAATTAGCCTAAATTAATTTAAACTAATGTAAACTATATGTAATACTTAGTAGAATATACCCAATTCGTACCTAGCTATAATGTAATGTATACACCTGTGTACCGACACGTGGATGGCTGACACACCACCACCCAAGGGCTTATGCCCTCATTGGTTAAAATAACCAATGGTTCGAAACTTTTCAAACCGGTCAATACTGACCTCAACCGTAGTGTACTCATGTACACCAACACTCAATGTAACTCAAATGTAACCCCGTTACATCCTCCCCCATCAAGACTATTGCTTACGCAATAAACAAAATCTTGTTGGAGAACTCCAACGCCAGTTCCTCTGGTCCTCCATATGTACACCTTCAGTGGTGCTATGGCTTCTCCTCTAGAAGAGGTAGACTACTCCGAGAACTTGGAGGTGGATGCCCTTGGGGATACCTCCCCAACGGTTAACCGCTCCGACAGCACCGAACGGCGTTGTCGGCAGCCTAATCCGTTCCCCACACGTGGGGAAAATGCACTAACCAGTGCGCCACCTCTGCCCATATCGGATGATACATCCGAATCGCCAAAAGCGATCGTCACTAATGAGCTGGACGCAGCTCAAGACACCCAACTTGCCGCACAGGCACTAGGGGCTGCGTTACGCGCCCCCAAACGCCTGCCAAGGGCGGCATATAATTTTGACGGTTCTCGTGACCTCCCAAAGTGGGCTAGGCGTGTGGTAAGGAATGGTTTAGCATCCTATACCCCTGCCCCCGCGGCTGAACATCCGTATCAATGCGAACTCCGGGAGAAACTCCGGCAACAACTGCTTACGCAAAAGCAGTTCACTAGCGTCTCATACCGAGAGCGCCTAGACAGGCTGGAACAGGGTGCCCCTGTTGAGAACCTCCGCGAGGATCCTATCGTTCTTTCTCCGGGAGAAAGTGATGATGATGCAGAGAAGGAGTTCCGCGATTGGGCGGAAGGGGAGAAGCTCCTCCCCAGTTTCAATGACCTGCACAACAGCTATTCCCGTCGTGACGTTTGGGGGAGAGGTTGTTGCGCCTGGCATTCGCCAGAGCCAAAGCGATGGAGCTATTACGTTCCCCATATCGCACGCGCCACGCCAGCGCCCCTGTCTCCACCACGGTGCCAGAGGACAGTGTGAGCGCCACATCTGCCTCCGGCAAACTCCCAATTACAGGGAGTGAAGGGGCTTCTCGCACCCCTTTGGTCGTTGACCTGCAGCGGGATTCTCCCGCTCGAAAGCGTCGACGACGTCGCGGCAATCCTGCCGTAGGGGAGTCTGACTCCCACGAACTCTGTGAGTGTGGATAACCCTTCCACTTCACCAGATACTGGGTTTGACCCCGATGATGGCGTAGCGCCATCAGACGCTCCACATGATAGTGTGGAGTACCCTCCGCATCGAGCATTGGAGGAGGAGGTCGCACAATTGCGACGTGAGATTCGCGATCGCTGTGATCGACACAGCCATCGCATCCATGATGTTCACGAGGGACTCCGCGATGAGTGCGATGCCACTGAACGCTTCGATAGGCGGCTTGCCTCTCTCGAGACGACCGTTGCGTAGCTTCGTGGCCGCATTTTAGCCCTGTCGGACTTCCTCCGCCCTGCCGTGTCTTACGGCTCTTACGGCTATCCGCCTTTCCAACCCCCTCCAGGAGGGGGGCAGCCTCCGGGTCCTGGTATGGCTTAAGCATACCCACATAGAAGGTTGGATGCGTACGCATCACCTTCGGGATGTCCAAGGTATACGATACGCCCTTTCGGGCTAGTACCTTAAAGGGACCCACAAACCTGGGGCGCAGTTTATTCCGCAACACGTTGGAAACTGCATGTGTAGGAAGATTTTTAGCGTTTAATAAAACACTTTCTCCTACTTTTTACACCTTTTCGTTACGCCGCCCCTTGCCGTCAGCTTGCTCCTTCTGCTTGTCTTGGCTTTCCGCCATGGCATCGCAGACGTGTCGTAAGACACTAAGGCGCGTCGATAAGAACTTATCGATGTGCTTTCGCACCGATACAGGGCTGACATCGGGGAAGGAATCCTCCCCCCTCAAGCCCTGGGCCAACACACGTGGCGTCAATGGAACCATCAAATTCACTAATCCGTTCTCGTAAAACGGGGTAAACCCCGTAGATGCATGGACCGAATTGTTTATAGCAAATTCGACCATCCGAAGCATCTCGTCCAAATCTTTGGAGATACGGACATAAACTCCGGAGAATGTCCTCCACAACGCGATTAACGCGTTCCGTCTGACCGTCCGTCTGCGGATGATCCGCAGTGGACATGAGGAGCTTGGTGCCTATCACCTTAAACAACGCTCCCCAGAATTGTCCCGTAAAACGGGATCCCGATCCGACACAACGGAATCGGGTAGACCATGCTGTCAAAAGACACGGTCTAGGAACACTTTCGCTGTTCCTTGTCCATCTATGGACTCTGGCACCGCCGCCAGGTGAGCCATCTTGCTCAATCGGTCTACAAAGACCAATATGCCGATGTTCCCGGCCTTATCCTTCGGAAAAACCGAAGATAAAATCCATTCTAATGGATTTCCAACACCCCGTTGGAACGGACAAGCTCACCAAATGCGCAGCTGAACTTGCAGAGGGTTTAACCCTCTGACACGTCTCACAGGTGCGTATATACGCACCGACCCACTTGTACATGTTGGGCCACCAATACAAAGCGCTTAAAGCGCTGTAGGTCTTATCCCGACCTAAATGACCCCCGGTAGGGGCGTCATGTGCCTCAAAGAGGACTCTATACTTCAGTTCACCATCATGAGGAGCAACCACTCGCGGAGTGTCCTCCGCGCTCGTGCTATAATATAGCAAACCGTCACAGTACCTGTAACGGTGTAAACGAGCTTTAGCTCAACTTGACAGGGTTAGCTCAGACGAGCCAAGACCCTTTTCACCTAACGCGCTGATTAGCGCGATACACTGTGGATCTTTCTCATACGCCTGGTGTATGAGATCCACCACAGACGTGGTGACGAATGTCGCGTGAGCGAGCTCATAATCGGGACGACGCGACAACGCGTCTGCAAGCACGTTCTGCTTGCCAGGTTTATACTTAACCTCAAAGTTGTACTCCCCAAAGAAGGAGAGCCAACGGGCCATCCGTTGCGAGAGATGAGGCGACTTTGTCGCTGTCCGTAAGGACGCGTGATCAGTATAAACCACGAACGGCTTTGAGCCGAGTAGGTGAACCCTAAATTTGACAAGAGCATACTTCATTGCAAGTAGCTCCTTGTCATGAACGGGATAATTACGTTCCGCAACTTTTAGCTGCCTCGACTCAAACGCAATTACGCGTTCCCTTCCTGCATCGTCTGCTTGTAACAAAGCACATCCGATTGCGAAATCGGAGGCGTCGCAGACGACACTAAATGGTTTCCCAGAGTCTGGGAGAGCAAGAACGGGAGCTTTTAACAAGCTCCCCTTAACCGCTTCAAAAGCGTTTTGGTGTTCAGTTTTCCAATACCAATCAACATCCTTTTTAAGAAGGTCGGTCAATGGCTTCGACATTTCAGCGTAGTTCTCGCTGTACTTGTGGATATAGTTGGCTAATCCAAGCCACTTCCGTAAATCTCTAAGATTTACAGGTGAAGGCCACTCCACAATGGCTTTCACCTTCGCAGGATCCTCCCGCACTCCATCCTTACCGATGAAGCATCCGAGGAAAGGAATTTCCTCAGCACCAAAGATACACTTGGATGCGTTTGCATATAACTTATGCTCTCGCATACATTCGAGCACTGCTCGAAGTGTATCATATGCGTCTGAACATCAGACGAGTCGCCTTCCGCACGACTATGGACGAATATGTCGTCGAAGTACGTCTGAGCGTACTTCCTATGAGGGCGGAAGAGTTGAGTCACCAAGCGATTGAAAGTCGCTGGTGCATTTGAAAGCCCTTGCGGCATAACAAGACACTCCAACAGCATGCCACTAAGCGTGCTGACCGCTGTAAGCGGAATATCGGACGCTCGCATGAGCACCTGATAATACCCGTCCACCAGATCTAAGGCACTGTATACCGTACAGCCCGCCATATTGTTCTGGAGGAATACAGCTACTGTACCCATTCACAAGGCACCACTTTCCGTTCGGTTTACGAACACAAAAAGTGGGAGAAGAATGGGGAGATTTGCTCTCCCATACCATCCCTGCCTCTTCTTTCCCCTTGAAGAATGCGTCGATGACGTCGCATTGCTCCTTGGGGAGAGGTCACTGCCTAGTGACGCAGTATTTGGTTCCAGGAACCAAATCAATTTTATGTCGGACTCCCCGATCTGGTGGTAACCCCATAGGCGGGTTGTCACTAATGACATCTCCAAATTCCTTTAGTTAGCAATGGTAAGGGTCCTCAGGATCGGCGAGGATCTTGAGACCGCTTCGGGCATCCAATGCCTGTTTGGTTTGCACCAAAACTGACTCGTCCATCGTGGATGAGGAGTTCAACTCCTCTTCCGGACGTAATACGACAACCTCGTCGATTTCATCTGCTTTCAAAACAGTTTCAAACTCGTTGAAGGACATCTCCTCCAACGACAACAGTTCGCCTACCCCAGGTCCGTTCAAGGCTTACTCCTTCTGTGACAATACCTGTCACACTATTCAGCATCCTATAGGACTGCTGACTACTGGCCTCGGGACTCATCCCGAGACCCAGATGGGGGGAGTCAGTTGCCTCATCTATTGGAAGCGCCACGCGCCTATCCACAGTGTTCTCTACCTCTACCACCGGTGACTCGCCGGTCTCACCTATAACGGCGTAGTCGGAATCATTTCCGACGTGCGAAAGAGACAAACTTCGGGTCTCTTCGCTTGGAAGCGCCTCGCGCTTAACCACAGGGGTCTCTACTCTTACTACTGGAGTCGCAACTTGTTCGCCGGACACGGCGTGATCGGAATCAATTCCGACCTGAAGAAGAGACGAACTTCGGGTCTCTTCTGTAAGCGCCTCGCGCTTACCCTCAGAGGAATACACCTTTATCACTGGCGACTCACCAGTCTCGCCTATATCGGCGCGGGGATTAGCCGCCGAATCCCCCTCGTTAAGGAACTCTTCCTTAACCTCATTGGGACTGATCATTTCAGACATCCCAATCTCTGGCATCTCACGCCAGAATCGCTTTTGCGATCGAGCAAAGGTGGGTTCATGACTCGCCAATGCTTCACCCGACCGCGGGTGCGTTGAGCCAATGGACTTAGACTTCCAGTATATCCAAGGCTCGTGGCGTTCCAGCCACTTCATGCCCAGAATGAGGTCATACCTCGAGTCCAAATCCAGGCCTAGGAAACGTTCTAAGCTGTCGAAGTCTGAAAGCTTCAGCTTAAGGTCAATCGAGACCTTGGGTACAGAAACCTGTACGCCCGTCGCGAGACGGACCGTGACAACGTCACGAGAACGTGCCTCTAGGGCCTCGGCATACAGCCGACTCTTCTCAACAGAATCCCGTCTGACCTAATTGTCAGAGGATCCTGAGTCTATCAAGAATCTCCAAGGCTTATCAAAGCCTTTCACGTCCGCAAGGACTACCAGCAACCCTAACCGGTACACCAACTCGGTGCTAGAAAGCACCGTTTCCCTCGGGGCTTTGTGCTGTCGTCCCCTACCCTGGGGCTTAACAGCACTGAAGGATCCCCCAGTAGGGCGCCCCGCACCTACTGGGAGCCGTCGTTTCCCGACGGCTTGGGCAAGGGCTTCTTCCCAACCCTTGGCCCCTTGTAGCGAGTGTCTCGCTGAGGTTTTTTTGGACATTTGTTCCGCAGATGATCCGTGCTTCCACACAGGAAGCATCTCAGCGGCCCATGCCGCTGCAGAATTGCGAGGAGCTCCTCTTCGAAGCCCTGCGGGAAGGTGTAAGAGTGACTCTTAGCGGGAGGCTTCTCCTCCGCTTCGACCTGACTCAGATCCATGGGTTCGGGACCTACCTTAGAGGAACGAAATTCCTCTCAGCGTTAAACGCCATCTTGAACGCCTCCCCCAGGGATTGGGGTCTGCATCGGATTAGTTCCGAACGTGCTGGCCCTTCTTTCAGGCCTCCCATAAAGACGGGGATGGACACATCGTCCGAATACTCTTTCGCGTGCATCCCTGCCAACAGGGTCTTCAGTCCTTGGACATATGTCTCCAAGTCCCTAGTGCCCTGACGGCACCTCAAAAACACGAGCTGATTCTGGGAAACCAGATCAGGCGTTGCGTACATGTCCATAAGCTTCTGCTTAAGGACTTCCCAGGTTGGGAACACGCTCGTGACCGAATCCGGACACGTAAACGTCCATGTACGGGCTTTGCCCGTAAGATGGCTCAGTGCAAGTCCCACTTGCAAGTGATCAGCTATCACATTCTCTGTGGCGAAGGCCGTTTCGACCTCTCGCAGCCACACGTAAAGGTTGTCACCCTTCTCCCCGGTGAACTCCTTTATTTTAAATGATAATGGGGGACGCACCCACGTGGAACGACTTCCACCTAAACTCGCCTCATGGGCGATAACGGCATTGACCCTTGCCTTTACGGGCTCAAGGCCCTGCTCCACTAGGGGCTGCATAACCTCTTCACCCAGTAAGGATAACAGCCTGTTAAAGGCTTCCTGCTGGACGAGGGCAACCTATCCCAATCGTCCTGATTCATCCCTTTCAGAGGATGTCTTAGTCTACCAACACAGGTGTTGGATTGACTACAAGTGCTACCAGATGTAGCCGGTGCGTATACGCACGGTGAGGCTAGCGCACAGAGGAAGACTTTCCTTTAAGCGGTGTTCGCCGCTACTTAGCCGATACGCCCTTATAAAGGGCTTAGTAGGAGAGAGCTCTCCTACTCGGGGCCAAGATTCCCGGTTTGGTTTACTATTATCTTTCGCTAATGCCTTAACGCAAGGATCCCTTACTAAGGGTGTAGCTAAAGGGAGGGCTCCCTTTACTCTACTGCACTCACTACACGCGCGACCGGTCGAGGTCGTACGTCTGTAGTCGGTTGAGCGAAATGTAAACTGAATGTATATTTAATATATAATTAGCATAAATTAATTTAAACTAATGTAAACTATATGTAATACTAAGTAGAACTTACTAAATTTGTACCTAGCTAAAATGTAGCGTACTCCACCTGTGTACCAACACGTGGCTGGATGCCACGCCACGCCCAAGGGCTCCTTCCCTGATTGGTTAAAATAACCAATGCTTCAAAACCTTTCGAACCGGTCAATACTGACCCCAACCGTAGTGTACTTGCGTACACCACCTCCTAAATGTGACTCGAATGTAACCCTGTTAGAGAAGCCGCAAGCACTTTGAATAACCCGGATGCAATGCAGGCTAGACCAGCATCCCCGAAACGATCCCCTGATCCTAAGAGGGAGGCGCCGGTGCGCATTCCGCAGTCCGAGGTTCGGGAGAGTCTCCGGAATTACTGTCCTTCGTCCAGCAGATGTCGATACACGACCTGGCCGAGGACGAATGGGTAGAAGATGGTGCACAACCACGCGCGCAAGTATATGAAGCACCCCGCAGGTCGCCGGCTGCGGCGCAAGGTGCAGGTGGTGCCGGAGCACCCGCCACGCAGGGAAATGTACCGGTGCAACACACCGGGTACAAAATACCTAAGCTAAGTATAGACAAGTTTTCAGGGCGCGAGCTGTATCCCGGTCTGGGTGCAGGCTACCGCCAATAGGCCTACTTGTTTATGGAGGCGATCGATATGGCTGAAATGGCTTCTGGTTTCCGATGGAGAGAACGTTTGAAGGTCAACAAATTTGGTGAATATTTGGAAGGCACCGCCGCGGAGTACTATCGTACTAATGTTGCATGGTGGTGGTGGGTGTCACCAACACTAATCTACGTGATGGACCAAATGTGGCTGGGATTCAGAACGAATACATCCCATCATCAAGACGCCACCAGATTTGCTATGGAAAAGGATGCGCGGCGCAGCTGGACCGAGAATTACTTATACCTAGTAGCTCTGGCTCGCGAAAGCGGGTCGAGTGAAAAGTTAATTGTGGAAAAAATTGTCAAGTATGCTGCTCCACGACTCAAGGTGATGTTAATGGCGAGGTACGGTCCTAGTCGATAGGACTACCTAGGCCACGCCCAAGAACTGATCGCCTGGGCGCAAGAGTTAGAGGACGATGCATTGAAGAGCATACCCCCCGCAAGGCTACATGCTAATTATGTGCTACCGAGCGAAAATAGGCGTGGGTGTTATGCATGCGGGAATGAAGGTCATATAAAGAGAGATTGCCCGGAGAGGCGTCGCAGAAGTGCGAATAATTCTAGCGAAAAAATGGCCAAGAAAAATGACGAAGGATGGTCGAAAAGGGTAGCGCTAACAATCCTCGACACACAACCGAATATAGCGACCAATGGGCGCTTTAATGGAGTACCCAAGGAAAACATGTGGATTGTGGACAGTGGAGCCAGTAGACACCTAGTGTCGAATGCTAATTTGCTGGAGGACGCTAGGGAGTGCGGTGCAGGTGATACATTTGTTCTACCCGATGGCAGTACGCTGAGGGCTACCAGGGTCGGGAAAGTAACTTTACAGACGGACACACAGTTCCCGACGTTCATACAGTTGACAGAAGTATATTTCGCGCCAAAGTTGGCAAAGAACCCAATTTCACTAGGACGTTTGCGTGAAAAGGGTTGCGCCATTACTGATAATGGTCACAAATAAATGTGACAATGAATGGAAGAAAATTGTTTCGAATCGAGACTTGTGGTGCCGTGCTTGTGGCAAACTTGACGAGTAGCAAAAAGGGTAAGGCGGACTCGGAAGGCGAAATGGAATCAGTTAAGGAAAAGAAGCGCAGCCACGACAAAAAGAAGGGTGGAAAGAAGAATTCAAAGAAGATGCATTTAATTCAAACAAAAATCGATGCATTAAGACAAGCGTCTGCAGGGAAAACCACTCGTAGCCTTAAGGAGATGACGGAGACTCTGGAGTTTGCTCGTGAGAACCTGACGGAGGCAGAAGAGCGTGCAGTTTGTGCCGACGAAGAACATGATGCTGCTCTTAAGGCTCTAGGTGAGAAGATGTAACAGGACTGATCCTGTTACAGGCTTACACTGTGTTGTTCGAGGAAGCGCGCAATACGGGAGGTGTAGGATTAGTTGATGACAACTAATCCTATATTAAAAGCAAATAGAATATTCGCTTAAGCTTGAGAACGCAAAATTAAGAGTGTTTATTAAATGGGTGGTTAGCGGCTAACAGTATAGTAATTACCTAACTAATAAAATAATATCAAGTATTAAACTAACTGTACTATTAGTTAACCTGCATGATTCGGTATTTATACCGAATCGACTTTTCCTTCGTATATTATAATAACTTATAATCTATTATTTGAATTTTAGACAACGCGTCAGAAATTCAACTGTGATATTCTAACTTGAATATATATTATGTAATGGCACCCTATTACATCACACCCCACTTAAGGTGGTTGGCCAATAATAATTCTTATTTTGGCCAATCATAGGTGGCACTTGATGGTCGGAATTTCTCATTCACCAACTGATTGACCATCGACTCGATGGTCAAGACACACGGCGGCGGCGCTCTAAAGAGCGCTGCTGAAAACAATGAAGGAGCTTCATCCTCCGCCTCAGCACTAGGTGCTGAGGTGTTGAGTGACAACAGTGACGCTGCATTAGCAGCGTCAACTACGCAAAGGTCGGAAAACGTACCGTCTTCGACCACAGATGCTGCTAAGGCGGCATCTGACAAGAAACAGGGAGATGTTGCTCATGCAACATCTCGCACGATGACAACCCCCGAATGGTGTGTTGCCAGGAAGGGTTCTTCCATGTTCGGAGACAGTTCTGACTCCTAACAAAGTGATTAGGGCACAGCTGTCCCCGCGAAAGGATCTAGCGAGTCGAAACTCGCTAGGTGCTTGTGGTGGAGTCAAGTTCGAAATCGAATACATTTGTATCGACAACCTGACCACCACCATCGTGCCCAGCCTTCCAACTTACGGGGTGGGTACCCCGCGGACCTCCATTCGAAATCTGGTCCGATCGTCCGCTGCTGGCAGACGACCGGTCATCATCCAGAGACACTTGGTCCGATTCACTTAAGACCATCTCACCTTGTGTACCCATTGGACTGGGCTAGTTGCACACTCGGTGGATCGGGATTGCAGATCGATTTGATTCGGTCTTGAATATGAGACCGTGCTGGCTAAGTGTACCTAGGGCGGAACTCTTCACCCCAGGTACGTACAGACCAGAAACACTTCCGAAAGATATATTCCAATAGGTCGATCGTCCAAACGATCTAGACCTGACCAATACGAAATAATAGAGGGTAGAGCAATCAACCGGTCTAGCCCCTGACCAATATGAGAGAAGACCAAAACCGGTCTAAACTCCAACCAATGTTAAAATAATCCAATATGTTCACGTGAAGACCCAATATGCCCGTGAACTCCACAAACGATATCTCCACGTAAAGACCAATCCAGTCAATAGCACGTTCCAAACGTACTTGACTTAAAGTGTCGAGATCGCCAAATCGTACTCCCGTCGAGGGACTTCCGGTGGCCAAAGTGCGCGTGCGGCGCGTCCAGACCAGGTATAATAGGCAAGAGGGGATAATTCAACCCTCTGCTCCCAAACACTCCGCGGCGGACGGAGGCGACTAGTTTACGTGCAAAGAAAAAACGGCGACCCCTTGCTGTGGTATAGACCCAGACCAAAGGACTTCTACTTAGAAAAACCTGCAACCAAAAGACTTCTACTTTTTTAGGCAAATCCACAACTAACCAATAATACTACCTCCCTATGGTCCCTAATGTACCCACACAAAATTATGTAAAAAACCCAAAGTCAGGTGACTCACCCAAGACCAGCGTTCTTGATACTTCTTGAATTTGATAGGCTAAAAAGCCCCTCTTGTTTAGACCAATCCGAAATTCGACCAACTGCCTTGACCAAAAGTGACCAAATTTGCGGTACACTTCACCACAGCCACCCCTGAGTCCGACCGTGTCGCACAACGATAACGGTCTGACCTCACCCATCACTTGACCAACTGGACCTTGGTCACTCACATTTCTTCACCATGGACCAAACATCTTCGACACCTGCGTCAGGTACTGCCTTTACTGCACTTGATCTTCCTATGCTTCCTTTTGACGCTTGTTCTTGTCGTTCTTGCAGAAACTCTATTCTCCGAGTCGCCCCACCTTGCTTCGCCTGTCCGGTCGGTTAGTTCTGACAGCCCACGTAACTCTCATGCACTTCAAACATCGGAAGGGTGTCAGACTGAAGCCGACACGCGGATGCAGGATATGCTCGCAGAAAACATGCGTCTCAGGACCCAGGTGGCCCACCAGGCAACACGAGGTGCGCATTTTTGGTATTTATCTTGTACTCTTCTTGACCCTCGTTTGTCTTCAGCTCTCATCCCTCCCAGCGTAGTCCAAGCAATATGTGCCTTGGTTGATGCCGATAGGAAGTCCGGCGATGATGTTGACCAGCTCCGACACATTTTGGATGAGCTGATAAGCGCGCGCCGTGAGCTGTCCCGTCTGGAGGCTCATCAGTCCCATCTCCTGGATCAACTTGCACTTGTTCTTCGGCAGCATCTGGACGGACAGTTTGACGCGACTTCACTGTGCATGCAAGGCGACGACCTCGCGCGACGCATTGCCGAGTTGCAAATTGCGATTCAAGACCAGACCGGGAAGGTCCGGTCCTGTCAAGACAGGTCCGACGCTTGGACGCAAGAGTCGGGTCGTCGTCAGGTGGCACTAGACCAGTGCCGCCAGCGCTTGATGTACTTGCTACCTCCGTGTTCTACTGCTTCCTCCAGCGTAGATTGGTCCGTATCGGCAGCCTTAGTCGCCTCGGGGTAAGACCAAGACCGCTTGAAGCAGGACCAAGACCGACGTCGCTCATTGGCTGATATTCAGCATCCCGAAATTACATCAAAATCAAAGAAGCGCGCGGACGCGCCGGGTAGCTCGAGGGCGCGGGGCACTGCGCGCGGACCCGGAATCGGGGGGAAGCGTGCAGTCTCCCATAAGCAAGCCGAGACACAGGCGCTTCTCATGGACTCGGACTCGGACGTGGACGACGTCTACAGCCCCTCGGAAAGTCGAGCGCCCTCGCGCCGTACTGCAAGTAGCATCCAGCACATGGGGTCTCGTCTGAGGAGGACTCCAGCGAAGTGTCCGGCGATTCCGAGTTCATGATCCCCATCCAGTCCTAGTCACGAACGAATTTTCGTGACAGTTTCGTCCAAGTGGCGTCGACAGTGGGGTCAGAGCAGAAGACCGGTCTGCCAAGTGACGCTGCACCAGTATCAACATCCGCGACGCCGGCGCCTTCCGTTCTCCCCGGGACATCCGGACTTCACAAGTACGCCCTATTAAAGAACATGGCGTTTCACACCAGCTACCTTCCGCCGCGGACGTTTGAAGTCACTTGGCCGTGGTCGTCGGGACAAATCGGCTGTTTACGCCGGTCTACCCTGACCAAGCAGCTTCTGGCCCGGTCTTTCTCTCGTCCGGACTCCTGGCTTTTTCCACCGGCCAAGAAAACCCCTGCCGCGTCTGCATGGAGGGCGGACCTGATTACGTCGGCGCAGATCTCTCGCCTGTACGGCGATGAACCATGGAAAATCTTCGAACACTCCAAGATAGGACTTGTGTTCCACTTGACTCCATGGATCGGCACTTTGCTAGGCCGGGTGAAGAATTTCAACAGGATCCACGGCCAAGCAATTTGGGAAGCGTCCCACTACTTGGTGCTTCCTCCCGACCGGGTGCGGCAAGATCCGGGCATGGCGACGTTCCAGAGCAAGCGCAAGCGACGTCGAATTCGAGCGGGCGAAGCTTGGCAATCCCTGTTCCAGTACATTTTGGACGGGATGCGAGCTCGCGAGTGTGACGTCGACGTGTTCTTGTACTCGGTGTTCCTCCACATTCCAAGGCGTCGCGTTGAGAAGACCATACTGCTGGCCGACGACGGCACATGGTACCCCGGTCTTGATTGCGCTGAGCCGGTCGCGGACCTTAAGGATGCTTTGGTCCAACTTGACCAGAAGGACCCCTGGCGTAACCAGTTTCAGGATCAAGTGGAACATCATCCGTCAATGGTCATCGGCCGTCTGTGGGGCGATAGCAAGGGAAGTCGTAGGTAGTCGACCAGATAACTCGTAATACATGTCATCATTGTTGCACCGAACACGTTATCGTAAACATTTCCACTCCCATCACGAAAAATAGTCATCACATTCATCATTCAGCTATTCCAATCCGTCACAGTTCATCACAATCTCACATCAACTCCAGACCTTCCACATCTTCACACCGGTCTAGACCGACCGATGCTACTGCGTGTCTTGGTCTTGGTCTTCATGGGTCTGCATCACTGCGAAGCGATTACGACTGACTCTTTCTCGTTCGAACTCTCGTAGAAGAGCCCCACAATTCAAGTCGAGCTTGTCGACCCCAGATGATTAATCATGGTCCTTCCATCGGACCAGGTACTCTAGGTGAGTCCGACCGAACCGGGTCTTCTTGGTCGACCGAACATACAATACCTTCTCCACTTCAAACTCGTCTTCCTCTAATGGTCGTTCTCAACTGTACTCCGGCAGTAACGCTTCATCAAAATCAAATCTTTTTTCTTCGTCTACCAGACAGGGAGTTTTGGGTCGATCAGGAAATTCTCGGACCAGCTTCAACTTGGACACATGCACAATCGGGAAGACCTTGTGATCTGTAGCAGTTGTTACTAGACGGGCAGCGTGCTCACCAATCAGCTCGGCAACACGGAAAGGGCAGTGCCACATATGAGCCAGCTTCTTCGCATAGCCCTATTTCACTCGGTCTAGGTATAGCCATACCCTCGCCCCTGTTTCTATACCGTGGGGTCGGACCTGGTCATTGGTCCGGTCTGCCCGGTCTTGTGTGGCCTGACGCAGCTTTTCGTTGGCGACTTCTTTTGCATGCTGGTAGTGTTTCTGGACCTGCATGCGCCAGCGTCGATCATCGCGATCGCGGGTCCGGGTGAAACCGATAGGTATCGTAGCTTCCAGTGTCGACCGAGGGTCCCATCCATATGTCAGATAAAAAGGCGTTTCTCCTCGGACCCGATCGGTCGACGAGTTGAGTGCAAACACCAGCCTTTCTGCATACTCGTCCCAATCTCGCTGGTCTGGATCAGCAACGTACATCTTGATCGCCCTCGTTATGTTCTGCACCATACGTTCCGCCGATCCATTAACTTGCGGACGATATGCCATCGTCGCACTCTGTTTCTGGCCCAGCATGGTATTGCGCGGCCGGAAAACCTCGGCCATAAAACCGGGTTCCCGATCGTGCCTGATGACCTCGCTGGCGCCGAATCTTCGGAACACACATTCTTCGTAGCTCTGGGCGATCTGCTCCGCAGACCTAGATGCACTTGCCTTCGTAATAACTAGACCGGTGAACAGGTCTACCCAGATCAGCAGCTCAGTGTTGCCGCGCGTCGATATAGGCAGTGACGGTATGTGGTCCATCGCTATGACCTGGAAAGGGTAGGTAGCTTCGATATTTCCGGGCGATCGCCCCTTGATTATCGGTCTACCCTTTCTGGTTTGGAAACACTTCGTGTTACGTAGCGCTCGCGTTGCCAACGTTTTTTATTACGGTCCTTCACCTTCTTGGGGGTCGGAGCAGTAGTCGTTCCCCCCCTATTTGTCGATCATCTACCATACTCTTTTGAAGTGTACGGTTTTGGTCGGAGGTCTCGCAATCCGTGCAACAGCCCACATATTTCTTCACACTGCGAAAAAGACCTCTACAGTGGAAGTGGGACCTGATCTTGTGATAGTTCCTGCCTATGCCCTGATGTCCCCCTTCTAGACCCACGTGATAGTGATGAAGGACATCCGGCTGCAGCAACTCGGGGATCACTAATTTTGCCAGTCGGTCCCGGTCTACACTGTCTTGGTCGGCATCGCGGCAATAATACAATAATCCATTATCATCCCTTCGTAGCTATCCGCGATCTTGATGCACTCTTTCGCTTGATCGTTCGTCAACTTGGATAGTTCACCACGCAGGTAGGTCTTCATGTTCATAATCCATTCTTCTTCGTCCTGTGCCTTGAGGATCCGTTCCATCCTTAACTGTTGCACTGCATATTCGTTCAAACTTTCCTTCGGGAACGGTCGGCGAGACTTCTGAGCTTTCGATCTAGTCGAGACCATCCTATGCACCTGGACTGGGGCGTTCTTGAGTCCGATCACTTCTGGGAGCCTGTTTATATTCATCAATTCATCCAGAACGGCTTCTCGGTGATCGTACCCCGGTCTGGTCTTGCATGGCCTTGGTCGCGAGGTAGTCGGCGCTTCTGTTCCAGTCCCGTTTCAGTGCAATAGCTCGTGGTTGGGGTGGTCTTTCAATTCCTTCATTACCCGATCATTAACGACCTCAGCCGTGGAGCCTTCCAGTCGATCTCTCCGGTGATCTGCCTGATCACTAGGTTGGAGTCACCACAGATGATGACTCGCCCCTTCTCTTGCGACGACAGCAGATCCAGACATAGAAGTAGACCTCAGTACTCCGCCTCGTTAACAGTAATATCCGTCGTGAAATCGGCAGCGGCTGCAACTATAGACCATTGTGGCAACTTCCACAATATGGAATTATAGGCGCCGACCTTCTTCTTCACGCTTGCTGATCCGTCAAAACTTAAGACCAAGAGCTCTTCATCATGGTCGACGGTCGATGGCGGTCTCGAAACTGACTGCCGAGGTTTCTTCCTCGGGGCAATCGCTATCAATGCCTCGTCCACTTCAGACCGAGGGGTGATACTGGCAGCTAATGTGCCCAATATCTCTTCCTCGCCCCTGGTGCACTTAACGACCTCGAGTGTCCACTGCGACAAGACCACCGACCATCTGCCTAGACGTCCGTCCCTCCCATTGGCTGATAATAGCCAGGCCAAAGTAGACCGTCTTGAAAGGACTTTATAGGTCGGCCGACCAGCAGGTTGTAACACACATCCAGAATTCGTAGCAACGCCAGCACTTCTTTCTCGACAATTCCATAGTTCACTTCGTTTGGTTTTAGCGTCCGGCTCGTAAACGTGACTGGATGATACACACCATCGTGCTCTTGCACTAAAGTGGCCGAGATAGCCCACTTACTGGCATATACGATAATGGTCGGTACTTTTTCGGGAGCGAAATGCTTGAGAATCGGTGCCGACTCCATCTTAACCTTCAACATACCAAAGGCAAACTGTGCACGCTTCATATGATCTTAGGCCTCCACTTGCGGACAAACTGCAGCAAGACCAGAGTCGGCGCCCTCCTGTAAAGTTGCCCGGTCTTCTTCGCGCAACATATGATAGTCAACATCCCGGAGCTCGTACAGCACAGCCGCGTAGATAGCAAAGTCTTCAATTAATCGGCTATAATAATTCAAGCTTCCCAGGAAGGACTGCATTGCCTTCAGCGATCTGGGGAACGGGAGGTTACTCAGCGAATCCAGGTCCTTGGGATTAGCCTCTAGACCATTGTTCGAGACCATATGGCCTAAATATGCGACCTTGGACATACCCCAAAAACTTTCACGGCACTGATAGACAGGTTCCAGCGGTCGCATGTCTCCAACAATCGTTCAACCTTCTCGCACATATCGTTCCATGACGAGGCAGGTATCAGAATGTCGTCGATGTACGACCGCCTCCCTAGAACGGACGGTCCTCTTTCCCGATCGGGTTCACCCTCTCTAAACACATCACAATTTTCAACAGGGTCCCGATCGGTCTTGATCTTGAAGTGTCCGTACAATGCGTTGTCTATCAGCCTTTGATAGATCTGGGGTGCGTTCTTCAGACCGAACGGCATACGATTCCACTCGAAAAGACCAAACGGTGTCACAAATTCGGAAATCTCACGGGCTCGATCAGTCATCAAGACCACCCAAAATCCACTTGCCATATCTAGCGAACAATACCACAAGGTCTTGTCGAGGTCTTCCAACAGATCATTAATCAGCGGCATCGGGTAAACCGTGAGTTTAGTCAACCGATTTACCAGCCGATAGTCGATGCACAGTCTAATGTCAACGCCGTTCTTCTTGATAACAATTACGATCGGCGAGGCCCATGGCGAGGTCGACGGTCTAATAATCTTGGTTCCCAACAGTCCTTTAATGAGATCAGGAACCTTTTCACGGTACTGTGGCGCCACGCGTCGACATCGCTGGGCAATCGGCTTGGCATCTCCCACGTCAATATCGCAAATCGCACCACGGGCTGCAGGTGGTAAGGCGTTGCCCTTTCCGATCAGAAGATGTCTTTTCTTCCATATGATATTCTTCAACTGCTCGATCTGGTCTGGACTGTTAAGGTCTTGATCATCCACTTGTAAATCATCCATTGTAACTTCGGGCGAGTCGGCAGACACTTCAGGGAGGACTGCCATTTGGCTTTCCAGCTCCTGAATGTACTGTTCCCCGCCTTCATATATACAGACTTGTTCATCTTCTGGGGCGATATCACCTAGACCATCTGGACCGGCTGAACGCCCCTGGTATTGGTCTACGGGCTGTCCTTCACTGATATCGGTCTGATTAGGAATACCGTCGTGGTCCGACCTAGCAATTTCATGTTCCCCTTCTTCCGTTTCTTGCTCCGCTGTCGACTGGTCTTGTGCTGACACCACGTTGACTAACCTTGGCTCGTCTACTTAATGGTCCACCGTTCCTGGTGACTACGGCGCCTTACTTCGGACCAACATCTTTTTTGGGGTGACATAACTTGGTCTTTCCACTAAAGGTGAGGTATCCTCTTCCACCGACCCATCATCGCTGATAAGATCGGTGGTCGATTGGTACGCCAGGTTTTGCCACTCGACATACCGCCTCGATCCAATCGAGACGAACCCCATCTTCCTTGGTACCTTCCCTTCTGCTAACCACATGCCGACAATAGTGTTATTGTCCAGTGTCAGCGGCTTGTCACCGATATTGGTAACACGGACAAAATCACGTCTACAAGCACTCTTTACGAAGGTCGAGACCCACCGATCGCCCCTGGTCAACCATAACTTCCTCGAACGGAAACCTTTCTCGACCGGGGTATCGGCAGACCGACCGAATGGGATAGTGAGGTCTTGATCCCACCGGACCAGATCGGTATACGAACCATACAGAGTTCTTCGACCAGCCAACTGGACCTGGACCTCATCCGGGAGCGTAAACACTCCATGTGACAGGTCTAGGCGAATACCTGCTGGGACCATGAAATCCATTCCTAGTAAAGCGTCTTGACCAGCCAAGTTGCCAATCCAAGCGCTGAAAAAGTAGACCAGCGATCCCGACAAAGTAATTTTCACACGCGTTCTTCCTTCGGTCATATAAGAGTTTTCGCCGATCCCGACGCATTCTTGTCTCTGGGTATCGTCTATACGACATCCGACCTTACGAGCAAAGGCGGAGTCGATTATCGAGAATCCAGCTCCAGAGTCGAACAACATCGCCGCTTTCTGGTTATTAATCTTGCCACAGGCTTTCGCCTGCTTGAACCATTTATCAGGCGCGTGATACTTCCAGTATTTGCGGGATTCTCCATGCAGCAAGTCCAACTGCATAACCACCTTAGTCCGGGAGTACTCATCGGTCTTCAGACTGTAGCCGGATGGTCTCGGTCGACGCAATTTGGAATAGAACGTGTATTGTCGGTCTTATCCTCCTTGACGACATATGCATAGATGTGAACCGTAGAACGCTCGGATCGATCCAGATTCCAACCTGGCGAGCGTTCTAGTTTAACATATTTTCTGCGTCCGGCGGCAGCATCCCCGCGTGCTTTTCCGGCACGTACCACTTGCGTATCATGTTAAAAAATTCTTCAATCTTGCAGTGGCCGGCCTCGTGGATCTCTCCACATGACTTGCATACGAAGAGGCAGTGGTCCATCGGGTGGCCGCGTCTCTCGCACTTCTTGCACACCATCTTCTTCCAGCAGTTTGGACCATCATGTTTGCTCGACCCACAGTGGGAGCACTTCTGACGAGGTCGGTCCGGATCGGACTTGCTTTCGTTCCTTTCCTTCCGGTCTACCTGGTCGGGCTTCGACCTGGACTTCGGGGCAGGTCCCGCAACATAGACGTAAAGATAGTGGTCTTCATCCGACGACACCTGGCTGGATTGACTTCCACTTTACCCTTCCGATCCCGTGCTGTCTTCGGCTACGATCGCCTTGACATCTCGGGTCGGTCTGGTCCAGGGCCTCTTGACCGGATCGGTCTGGGTCTGGGTCTGGATCGGTAGCGACTGGATCCACCAGCACTCTTCGCCCTCATGCTACGCGACTGCTGTAGCGTCCGTAGAGTCTGTTCAATTTCACCCGCATCCCTAAGACGCAGCAGAGTAAGCTGGTCCGCCAGTTCTTGATCGTCCAGGGTACTAATGTAGTGACCCACATGTTCCAGAGCAGCACCGTTCGGCGGGTTATTCTCTTTAATTGTTATGCCGGCACGAAGTGCAGCCACGTTCAACCGATGCAAATATTCGATCGGTGTCTCGTCGCGCCGCTTCTGCATATGGTGATACTTGCGGGCACTCGAAAATCCGGAGATACAATATTGCCCTTCAAACTCTGCACATAGCTGGTCCCAGTCAGACCGGACATCCCGACCTAACTGTTGAATCCAGTTGGCATCCGGTCCTTTCAACAAATCCCGGAGAATCATACACCTTTCAATTTTCGGGGTCTGGTCTCGCAGGAACCCAGACTTGACCCGACCGACCAAGACCGGGCATGGTCTTCATCAGTATCCTTGCCGATGAAGTCCTTGAGGTCGGTCGTCGCGGCCATACGGATGCGCGGAATCGCAGCAGATCCAAAGTCGTAAGCAATAGTGGAGGCTAGGTTAGCCTTGCGTGGCTTGCCAGCGCCCGTACCGTCTGACCCACAGTGGTCGTCAAGACCGCCGATCGACTCCATGTCACAGTCACTTGTCTTACTTGGTCTACGCGGTCTGGCCGGTTGCGGCTTGCGCTTCCCTTTGCCGACTTGCTTACCACTTCGAGTGGGCTTGTCCACAGATGTTACCGATTCCATATCCACATCTCGGCAAACATTGGCACTTTGCTGGGTAGACCGGTATTGGGCATGTGGCCGCAGAGGTGGTCTAACCCGGTCTTCCATGAAACGCTCCATCATCGTCTCAAACATGGTTTGGACGTTAGCTGGAGTCATGGGCAACGTGTTGATACCCTCCTTTTGCGGAACTGAGACCTGTGGGGGTCGCTGGAGCCCCGACTGGCAAGCAGCCCTTTGCTGCCGCATGTTCCTTTTTTGTTCTGGCTGGGCATGGTCCACCCCCACTGTAACAGGACTGATCCTGTTACAGGCTTACACTGTATTTTGCGAGGAAGCGCGAAATACAATTAGGGCAGGATTAGTTGGTAACAACTAATCCTATAATAAAAGTAAATATATTAATATTCACTTATGTTCTAGAACGCAAAATTAAGAGTGTTTATTTAATGGGCGGTTTAGATTCTAATAGTATAGTAACTAACTAATTAATATAATAATATCATGTCTTTAACTAACTGTACTATTAGTTAACCTGCAAGATTCGGTATTTATACCGAATTGACTTTTCCTTCTTAGATTATAATAACTTATAATCTCTTATTTAAATTTCAGACAACGCGTCTGAAATTAAACTGTGATATTCTAACTTGAATATATATTATGTAATGGCACCCCATTACATCACACCCCACTCAAGGTGGTTGGCCAATAATAATTCTTATTTTGGCCAATCATGGGTGGCACTTGTTGGTCAGAATTTCTCATTCACCAACTGATTGACCATCGACTCGATGGTTAAGACACACGGCGGCGGCGCTCTAAAGAGCGCTGCTGAAAACAATGAAGGAGCTTCTTCCTCCGCCTCAGCACTAGGTGCTGAGGTGTTGAGTGACAACGGTGACGATGCATTAGCAGCGTCAACTACGCAAAGGTCGGAAGACGTACCGTCTTGTCCACAGATGCTGCTAAGGCGGCATCTGACAAGAAACAGGGAGATGTTGCTAATGCAACATCTCGCACGATGGCAACTTCCGAATGGCGTGTTGCCAAGAGGGCCATGTTTGGGAGTTCTGACTCCGAACAAAGTGATGGGGATACAGATGTCCCCACTAAAGGATCTAGCGAGTCGAAACTCGCTAGGTGCTCATCGCCTAACAGCGATGACGACTCTGGTGTCACTGTCAGCTATGACAGCGACAATGATTATCACAGGTGGTTGCGGGAGCGCAGAGCCCCACCTGGACCAAGTACTTCTCCACGTCGGGGTGATTTAACCCCGGCGCGTGGTGTTGAAGCAGGCGGTGCTCCGCCTGCTAAAAGGGCTCGAACAGAAGCGGCGGCTGCCGCTTCTAAAGCGTATCATCGTACGGAACCACATGTTCCGTACAAAGTGGGGTTTTGGACCCCTGGCTGGGCTATCGCCCCCAACAGTGGCTGTCACCGTAAACGGGACTGACAGTATATGTTATTCGATATCAACGTGCTGGATGACTGCGAAGACATCCAGTCACGTCGATTTGATCGAAGTACGGACGATAGACGTCTGTACTTTATTGACCTCTTTTTCCAGGTTCGATATTATTCGAGCCGGAAAGGGTCAAGGAAGAACAGGGACGATAAAGACGCCCTGACTCAGAGTTGGAATGCTTTTGTTGACAACTACAACAAAAGCCCATTACGTGAATAAAGTTCACGTAATGCGCGAGCGCTTTTTATAGCACTCACGAACAGGCAAAATGGAATACATACATTTTGCTTGCATCAAAGAAGGGTTAAAGTGTGGTGCCCCTTCTCACCTCGTTTGCCCGCGGTGTCCGCAGGGCGCTCCTTGTCTGTCAGAGGAGGAGTTGCGGGGGTACGGTGGCTTTTCCGTACCCGCCAAAATTCAGGGTTTAATTGATACCCTGAATGCATCAACACCTACTGTTGATGCTACTTCGCATTATGAGTTTGAGACTTCTTCTCAAACTCATTCAAAAGGTCTGGGGCGTCGGCCCTCAGAACCTCAATCGGTTCCCAAGAGTCGAACACTTGGGGATATCCCAGCCAGCGTACTAAGTACTCGGTACGCTGCCCCTTCTTCAAAGGCACCGAGCGCTTCGAGATCAAGCGCTCGAGGATATATCGCTTATTCCCCTGATTATCAATCAGGGGTGGCGGAGGATGAGAATTCCCTCGCCGTTGCTGTTGCGGAGCACGGTTCTTCGCTCCGCAAGCTCGAGGAGGGTTATTCCTCCTTGAGCAGCGATATGTCTCACTGTGTGAAGACATATCGGTCTCTTCGTGAGGATGTCCGCGACATCCTCGGAGCGCACACTGCCCTCCAGCAGAAGAATGATCTTCTGTACATTGATCTTTCTCGCTATAAGAGAGCTCGATCGGCGCACGGCTGATCTCGAGCAGTCGAAGGCGGAGGTAACGACTCTCCGCTCTGCCCACCAACGGCTGGAGGCCGATTACAAGTCTCTCTTGGGAGACTTGGAGAAGCACGGCATCTTCCGTGGTTCTGCGTCTCGTCGTAAGACGAAGACGAGTGATAAGGCTTGAGCCGCCCAACATAGAATGTTGGGTGAAGCCGCATTGCTGTGGGAATGTCTAAGGTATAGGCATTCCCCCGAATATCTTGGACCTGGAAGGGTCCAATGTACTTAGGAAGCAAATTCCGTGTAGGGAAGTTGATTATTGCATGTATAGGCAAATTAGTAGTACTTAGTAATACCAATTCGCCTTTCAGAAATGAGTTTTTTTTTATTCCTTCCTTGGTTGTCTGCATTTTGCTTCTGCTTATCAAAGGCAGAGGCAAGTGCATCCTTTACATAGCGTATTACAGCTTGGCGCTGTAATACGAATTCATCTACTGCTTTAGCAGCAGTAGGTGCATTGTCATCGTTGTCTGAAGCCATTGCTGCAGACACATATTCATCGTATGCAGCTTCAGTTTTAATTGAAGTTGCTTCCGCTTCTACTGTATTTTCAGTAGAAGGGCCATCGTTTTGTTCACAAGTTGCAGTCGCAACTTGCGCATTGACTCGCTCAAAATTTGAGCGGGTCCCTCCCCCACTTAGATTTGGCGTACTGCCAAGTAAAGCTGGGGTTCGTGGATGCCTTAAGGAATTCACGTAGAACGGTGTATGCATAGTTGAAGCATGCACCGAATTGTTAATCGCAAATTCAGTGAGTGACAGGTAGTCACTCCACTGTTAAAAGCGCTGTTAAAGGCATGTGCGTATGATCGCAACATGTCTCCGAGAACGCGGTTAACCCGTTCCGTCTGCCCATCCGTTCCCGGATGGTCCGCAGTTGACATCTTCAACTGGGTTCCCAACAATGAGAACGTTTCTTTCCAGAAACGTCCTGTAAATCTCGGATCTCGATCCGATACAATGTCTTCCGGCATTCCGTGAAAACGGAATACCGTATCAACGAATATCCGCGCTGTTTGAGCGGCGGTTACATTCGCTGATACTGCAGTAAGATGTACCATCTTACTGAAACGGTCTACAAAGACCACTATTCCAGTCTTCCGACTATTGTCGGGTGGAAGACAGAATACGAAGTCCATTGAAATGGACTTCCAACACTCTGTCGGAACCGTCAGAGATTGAAGCGGAGCCTGTGCAGACTGCGCAGGCTTAACGCGCTGGCAAATCTCGCAAGCGCGTACGTATTTGCGTACCCACTTGTACTGGTTTCGCCAGTAAAAGTCACGTGCGAGAAAAGCGTATGTCTTCTCTCGACCTTGATGCCACGAAATTGTTGCATCATGATACTCAAACATAATTTGATGTTTGAGATCATCGTCGTTTGCACCGACAATGCGACTTCATCTTTTTGGTCTGTGCTGTAGAGCAACATACCATCGTGCAGTCCATATCGATGCACGCAAGCGTGGAGGAACTCTGGGAGTTCGTCGCGTTTCTCACTTGATTGATTACGTAAGTAATCAATCAACAGACGTGTCTCCTCGTCTGTTTTGTACGCCTCGCGTACTTGTCGTATAATTGACGACGACAAAGCAGTGCAACGAATCGCGTTGCACTGGCACCTTCGGTTACGGACGGTTTCGTCTCGTAATCGGGCCTTCGTGATAGCGCATCCGCTATCACGTTCAACTTTCCGGGTTTGTATTCAACCGTAAAGTTGTACTCAGCAAAGAATGACAGCCTTCGAGCCATTCTTTGAGAAATGTTTGGTGAATTCACGGCCGTGCGTAGTGACGCATGGTCCGTGTAAACCACAAACGGTCTATCTCCCAATAGATAGATCCGAAACTTAGCCAGTGCATACTTCATGGCAAGGAGTTCCTTGTCATGCACTGGATAGTTGCGCTCGGCTGGGCGCAACTGACGCGATTGATAGCAGATTACGCGATCGCAATCATCCTGATCACGCTGCATCAAAGCACAGCCGATATCGAAATCACTCGCGTCGCAAACGACGTGGAACGGACGCTCGTTATCCGCTATGGCCATGACAGGCGCTTCAGTTAAGCTTTGCTTGAATTCATCAAAAGCATCTTGACATTGGGTATCCCAATGCCATTCGACATCTTTCTTAAGTAATTGAGAAAGAGGTCGTATCAACCCAGCATAGTTGCACGAATACTTGTGCAAATATGTTGCCAACCCAAGGAACTTTCGAAGTTCCTTAACGTTGTTTGGCGTAGGCCATTCAACGACCACCCTGATCTTTTCTGGATCAGGACGCACCTCGTTCTTGCCCACAAAGCATCCAAGAACGGGTATCTCAGGTGCACCAAAGGTGCAATTCTTTAGTTTTGCATAGAGCTTATGCTTACGCATAAGCTCTAACACTCGACGTAGATGTTCCCTATGGACATCTACATCGCTTTTATCGTGTTCACCCTTACTATGGATGAACACGTCATCGAAATAACTCGGTGCGAATTCTCGCACCGGGCGTAATAGATGCGTTACGCATCTGTTAAACGTAGCAGGGGCATTTCGAAGCCCCTGCGGCATAACAAGCCACTCCCAAAGCATGCCGCTTGGGGTGCTTACTGCCGTGAGAGGGATATCCTTCTCACGCATTAGGATTTGATAAAATCCATCTCTTAGATC
>CM047582.1:11998479-12030128 GCA_026184515.1 Peronosclerospora sorghi | reverse complement strand
ATAAAATCTTATCGATGTGCTTTCGCACAGATACAGGGCTGACATCGGGGAATCCTCCCCCCTCAAACCCTGGGCCACACACACGTGGCGTCAACTGAACCCTCGGATTTACCAACCCGTTCACGTAAAACGGGGTAAACCCCGTACATGCATGTACCGAATTGTTGATATCAAATTCAACCATCGGAAGCATCTCACTCCAACTCTCTGGAGAATCCGGACATCAACTCCGAAGAATGTCCTCCACAACGCGATTAACGCGTTCCGTCTGACCGTACGTCTGACCGTCCGTCTGCGGATGATCCGCAGTGGACATGGGGAGCTTAGTGCCTAGCACCTTAAGCAACGCTCCCCAGAATTGTCCCGTAAAACGGGGATCCCGATCCGACACAACGGAATCGGGTAGACCATGCTGTCGAAAGACACGGTCTAGGAACACTTTCGCTGTTCCTTGTCCATCTATGGACTCTGGCACCGCCGCCAGGTGAGCCATCTTGCTCAAACGGTCTACAAAGACCAATATGCCGGTGTTCCCGGCCTTATACTTCGGAAAAACCGAAGATAAAATCCATGCTAATAGATTTCCAACACTCCGTTGGAACCGATAATCTCGCCAAAGGCGCAGCTGAACTTTCAGAGGGTTTAACCCTCTGACACGTCTCACAGGTGCGTATATACGCACCGACCCACTTATACAAATTGGGCCACCAATACAAAGCGCTTAAAGCGCTGTAGGTCTTATCCCGACCTAAATGACCCCCGGTAGGGGCGTCATGTGCCTCAAAGAGGACTCTATACTTCAGTTCCTCATCATGAGGAATTACCACCCGCGGAGTGTCCTCCGCGCTCGTGCTATAAAATAGCAGACCGTCACAGTACATGTAACGGTGTAAACGAGCTTTAGCTCGACTTGACAGGGTTGGCTCAGACGATCCAAGACCCTTTTCACCTAACGCGCTGATTAGAGCCGTACACTGTGGGTCTTTCTCATAATCCTGGCGTATGAGATCCACCACAGATGTGGTGACGAATGTCACGTGAGCGAGCTCGTAATCGGGACGACGCGACAACGCGTCTGCAAGCACATTTTGATTGCCAGGTTTGTAATTAACCTCAAAACTGTACTCCGCAAAGAAGGAGAGCCAACGGGCCATCCGTTGGGAGAGATGAGGCGACTTTGTCGCTGTCCGTAAGGACGCGTGGTCAGTATAAACCACAAAAGGCTTTGAGCCGAGTAGGTGAACCCAAAGTTTGACAAGGGCATACTTCATAGCAAGTAGCTCCTTATCATGAACGGGATAATTCCGTTCTGAAGCTTTAAGCTGCCTCGACTCAAACGCAATCACGCGTTCCCGTCCCGCTTCGTCTGCTTGTAACAGAGCACATCCGATTGCGAAATCGTAGGCTTCGCAGACGACGCTAAATGGCTTCCCAGAGTCTGGGAGAGCAAGAACGGGGGCTTTTAACAAGCTTCCCTTAACCGCTTCAAAAGTGTTTTGGTGTTTGGGTTCCCAACACCAATTAACATCCTTCTTAAGAAGGTCGGTTAATGGCTTCGCCATTTCAGCGTGATTCTCGCTGTACTTGTTGAGATATTGGCTAATCCAAGCCACTTCCGTAAATCTCTAACATTTACAGGCGAAGGCCACTCCACAATGGCTTTCACCTTCGCGGTATCCGCCCGCACTCTATCCTTACCGATGAATCATCCGAGGAAAGGAATTTCCTCAGCACCAAATATACGTTTGGATGCGTTCGCATATAACTTATGCTCTCTCATACATTCGAGCACAGCTCGAAGGTGTATCAGGTGCGTCTGAACATCAGACGAGTCGCCTTCCGAACGACTATGAACGAATATATCGTCGAAGTACGTCTGAGCGTACTTTCTATGAGGGAGGAAGAGTTAAGTCACCAAGCGATTAAAAGTCGCTGGTGCATTCGAAAGCCCTTGTGGCATAACAAGCCACTCCCACAGCATGCCTCTAGGCGTTCTGACCGCTGTAAGCGGAATATCGGACGCTCGCATGAGCACCTGACAATACCCGTCCACCAGATCTAAGGCACTGTACACAGTACAGCCCGCCATATCGTTCTGGAGGACATCCTTCCGAGGAATCGGAGTCTGCATTGGTACAGTAGCTGCATTCAGCTTGTTATACGCATGCACAATGCGCCACTTTCCGTTCAATTTACGAACACAAAAAGTGGGAGATGAGTGGGGAGACTTGCTCTCCCGTACCATCCCTGTCTCTTCTTTCCCCTTGAGGAATGCGTCGATGACGTCGCATTGTTACTTGGGGAGACGCCACTGCCTAGTGACGCAGTATTTTGTTCCAGGAAACAAATCAATTTCATGTCGGACTCCCCGATCCGGTGGTAACCCCATCGGCGGGTTGTCACTAATGACATCTCCAAATTCCTTTAACAAGGAATGGTAAGGGTCCTCAGGATCCGCGAGGATCTTGAGGCTGCTTCGGGCATTTAATGCCTGTTTGGTTTTCACCAAAACTGACTCGTACATCGTGGATAAGGAGTTCAACTCCTCTTCCGGACGTAATACGACAACCTCGTTGATTTCATCTGCTTTCAAAGCAGCTTCAAATTCGTTGAAGGACATCTCCTCCAACGACAACAGTTCGCCTACCCCAGGCAACCATTCCAGGCTTACGCCTTCTGTGACAATACCTGTCACACTATTCAGAATCCGATAGGACTGCTGACTACTGGCCTCGGGACTCATCCCGAGACCCAGATGGGGGAGTCAATTTCCCCATCTATTGGAAGCGCCACGCGCCTATCCACAGAGGTCTCTCTACTCTACCACCGGTGACTCGCCGGTCTCACCTATAACGGCGTAATCGGAATCATTTCCGACTTGCGAAAGAGACGAACTTCGGGTCTCTTTGCTTGGAAGCGCCTCGCGCTTAACCACAAGGGTATCTACCCTTACCACTGGAGTCGCAACTCGTTCGCCGGACACGGCGTGGTTGGAATCAATTCCTACCTGTAGAAGAGACGAACTTCGGGTCTCTTCTCTAAGCGCCTCGCGCTTACCCTCAGAGGATTCCACCTCTATCACTGGCGACTCACCAGTCTCGCCTATATCGGCGCGGGGATTAACCGCCGAATCCCCCTCGTTAAGGAACCCTTCCTTAACGCCATTGGGAATGATCATTTCAGACATCCCAATCTCTGGCATCTCACGCCAGAATCGCTTTTGCAATCTAGCAAAGGTGGGTTCATGACTCGCCAATGCTTCACCCGATTGCGGGTGCGTTGGGCCAATGGACTTAGACTTACAGTCTATCCATGTCTCGTGGCGTTCCAGCCCTTTCATGCCCAGAATTAGTCCAAATCCAGGACTAGGCAACGTTCTAAGCTGTAGAAGGCTACAAACTTCAGCTTAGGGTCAGTCGAGACGTTGGGTACAGAAACCTGTACGTCCGTCGCTAGACGGACCGTGACAACTTCACGAGCCTTTAGGGCCTCGGCATACAGCCGACTCTTCTCAACAGAAGTCCGTCTGACATAATTGTCAGACGCTCCAGAGTCTATCAAGGCTCTCCAAGGCTCTCCAAGGCTTATCAAAGCCTTTCACGCCCGCAAGGACTACCAGAAACCCTGGCTGGTACACAAACTCGGTGCTAGAAGGCACCGTTTCCCTCCGGGCTTTGTGCTGTCGTCCCCTACCCTGGGGCTGGGACCACTGAGGGGTCCCCCAGTAGGGCGCCCCGCACCTACTGGGAGCCGTCGTTCCCCGACGGCTTGGGCGAGGGCCTTTTTTCCGCCCTCGGCCCCTTCCAGCGACTATCTCGCTGGGGATTTTGTGGACATCTGTTCCGCAGATGATCCGTGCTTCCACATAGGAAGCATCTCAGCGGCCCATGCCGCTGCAACATATCTAAGAGCTCCGCCTCGAAGCTCTGCGAAAAAGAGTCAGAGTGACTCTTAGCAGAAGGTTTCCCCTCCACTTCGACCTTAGAGGAACTAAAGTTCCTCCGGTGTTAAACGCCATCTTAAACGCCTCCCCCAGGGATTGGGATCGGCGTCGGAACAGTTCCGAACGTGCTGGACTTTCTCTCAGGCCTCCCATGAACACGGTAATGGACACATCGTCCCCGTACGCTTTCGCGTACATACCTGCCAACAGGGTCTTAAGTTCTTGGATATACGTTTCCAAGTCGCTAGTGCCCTGACAGCACCTTAGGAACGCCAGCTGATTCTGGAAAACCAGATTAGGCGTTGCATACATGTCCATAAGCTTTCTCTTAAGGACTCCCCAGTTCGGGAACACGGTCGTGACCGAATCCTGACACGTAAACGCCCATGTACGGGTTTTGACCGTAAGATGGGTCAGTGCAAGTCCCACTTGCAGGTGATCCTCGATCACATTCGCGGTGGCGAATGCGGTTTCAACCTCTCGAAGCCACACATAAAGGTTTTCACCTTTCTAGCCGGTGAATTCCTTTATCTTAAAGGGCATCGGGGGGCGCACCCCCGTAGACGCGGGATAACTCCCGCGAATACTCGTCTCATGGGCGATAAGGGCATTCACCCTTTCACGCACGGCATCGAGGCTCTGCTCCACTAGATGGCGCATGCCATCCTCACCCAATATGGGTAACAGACTTTTAAAGGCTTCCTGTTGGACGGGGGTTAGCTTACCCCAATCGTCCTGATCCATCCCTTGCAGAGGATTTTGATCATCAACACAGGTGTTGGATTGACTACAAGTGCTACCAGATGTAGCCGGTGCGTAAACTCATGGTGCAGCTAGCGCACAGAGGAAGAATTTCCTTTAAGCGGCGTTCGCCGCTACTTAGCTGATACGCCGTTGCATAGGGCTTAGCAAGAGATCACTCTCTTTCTCGGGGCCAAGATTCCCGGAGTGGTTTACAGTTAGCTTTCGCTAACGCCTTGTAACAAGGCTTCCCTTATAAAGGGAGGTAGAGTAAGGGAGAACTACCTTATGCTACAATACTCACTGCGCGCGCGACCACGCCCGGTCGCGCGCCTGGCAGTCTTAAGTATTTTTGTAAATTGATGTATATTTAATATATGTAATTAGCCTAAATTACTTAAACTAATGTAAACTATATGTAATACTAAGTAGAGCTTATTCAAGTCGTACCTAGCTGAAACGTAGTGTACACCACCTGTGTACTAACACGTGGCTGGCTGCCACGCCTCCACCAAGGGCTCCTGCCCGGATTGGTTGAAATAACCAATTTACCCAAACCTTTCGGACCGGTCAATACTGACCCCAACCGTAGTGTACTCACGTACACCACATACTAAATGTAACCAGAATGTAACCCTGTTACACCGCATAGGCAAGTTGTACACCTTGAACGGGGCAGATTTTGCGCAGGGGTCCAAGTATCTTGGCGATATACTGAGCTAGGAGCCTACTCAGAGTGGTATCATTCGGTTTTTGCCCAAGCGCAACATGGCTACTCAATCTATGGCGAAGCGTCGGCACTTTGGTACCTTCTTCCTTGCTCTTATATACAATTTTCCAGCACTCGCCTACCGGTCAGTTGAGTCAGGAGCGCTGATAGCTTACTCGACAAAGGTCCACCAGCATCATGAATGGATCCTCGTCCATGACTGTACATTGATGTCGCATTTCGACACGGGTATGGCGGGCAAAGTGGCTACGGTCTCATCGATGTCTGCTTGCGATGCCTCCGCTTGTCTGGACAGTGGAACTACTGTCCACTTTGGCGCGCATCCAATGCTCACGCGCGTAGTACACCTATGAGCTGGCTGTCGGCGATGGAGGCCGCAACGAAGAAAATTGAAACAGTTAATCGCTCGCAGACGCGGTGAGGAAGGCAAACGAATTCGCGAAGAACGAATGGCAAATCCGGACTTCCAAGTGATTGCAGCAGGGACATATCTGATGGAATGGAGAGACATCCGAAGGATACGAGCTTCCTTCCCGACGAACGCGCAGACGCTTTATCGTCTGAAGAGTAACAGCTTCCCGCTCTGGAATTGGGCTAGACGGGATCTATCTTGCCCCGACCCAGCGTGTCCGACTTCCACTCCGGTCATGGCTGATCATGTATTCTGGGATTGCCCAAGTGCTCGGCGCCATTAGGATTATCTACTTGAACGGTGGCGACAGCTTGGCGACTTGAAGGAAGCAGATCTTCACGTCTGGGTGTTTGGCATGGACCTTTCCGCTACTCCTAGTTATGCGTGGGATGCCATCAAACAGTCTCCCGCAACACGTGAGCTCTGGCGTTTTCTCGTTTCCACGACACTACATTCCATCTAGGTTGAGCGTCTCCGCCGCTTGGAAGACGCATCTCTGACACAGGAAGTACACAACGCACGAGCCAGGACACAATTTCGACGAACGGTTTCACGGTTCCGAAGACCAACTTACCAGCCGGACATGGGTGACGACGGACTCGAGTACTGTCGGCGCTTGCTGATACCGTCATCTTCTTTGATGATCCACCTCCCTTGCGAGCGCTGCCGATCAACAATCCCTCTGGCTTGTTCTACTTGCTTTTCTTCGATGGGGGATCACGAGGAAATGTGGAGCAGGATCCGGCATTGTTGAACTTCACATGCAGACGCATGCAGCTTGCGTCCTGTGGGTATCGATCATGTCTTACGGTTGTTCAAAGACCACGAACAACGTAGCTGAATATTGGGGGCTCGTGCACGGGCTTAGATAAGTGAAGACCAGTGGCTATTCACCTCTGCATGTCGTGGGGGAAAGAGCGCTCGTGCTTTCGCAACTCCGAACGCATCACCCACCACGCAAGCCTCACCTGGCGCTCCTATTTCGAGAGGCAATAGTACTTGCTGACTATATCGGTGTCGCCAGCTGGGGAAATCACTATCGCGCATACAACAAAATGGCGGATCGAATGGCAAATATTGCTATGGACACCGAAGCCTCAACTCAAGTGCACGCTGACGGGGAGGCAGGTACGGTGAAGGAGGCTGAAGCATTCCTTGACAATGATGTCAATCATTGGCTAAAGACCTCTCAAGCAGAACTCCACGAACCCCAGGGACCCGCGCTGACGCCACGAAACCTGGTCATAACGAAGCGAGACTTTGCGCGACGGCGCGCGGCTGTCCGAAGATAAGTCATTTGAAATATTTAAAGTTATAGTCGCCACGGTAACTTTGTTGCCTGTCGACAGGATATAATAAGTCGTACGCGTACTTAAATATACCTCACCTTCTCACTCACTCACTTAACTAGAAGCCAGACGTCCATTCCACCCACCCTTTTGGAACTGGCAACCGAATAGAGGTAATGCTCATTTAAGTTCATTTCTTGGGTGTTTTTCATCGTAATAGTTTTACGAACTGTGATAAATACACGTTATAGGAGCAGGGTAGCGCCCCAAGTGAGCACATTAGTAGAGCAGATTATGTTATGAGCGAATATGATGGCATCGGAAGTTGCAGAGACGTTTGAAAAGATCTCGATGGCTTCACGTACAATTGGATTCACTTGGCTTCGGACAATCTGTGATCAAGTCATTTAAGAGCAAGCATATTGAACTCTCATGGGGAATGAGTTATACGCTGGGGCTAGGCACCAAAATAAGAACACGGTGACTCGAATACTAGGCACCCAGGTCTACGATGTGGAGCTCACAAATGTGCGACATAATGTAGCCAAACTCACCATCCGCAGTAGCGTATAATTAAATACTATACATTGTATACCGTCTTTCGAAGAGACAAACTATCATGACGCTACACGACGGCCGAGTAAACTGGCCACTCTTTTTTGGCTGTATTCTCGTGGGGTTGGGACCTCTCGCCGCTCTTTTCTTCCTCGTGGTAGCTAAACGTGCCCAGTTGGTGATCCTTGCACTCAGTGGTGCTTTCGTTTGGCTCGTGGCTATCCTCATAACCGCCACTATATGGCACATCATTCCGCCCTTGAAGACATCATTATCGGCTACCATTCCCATGGGTGTCGTGGTTCTTGAAGCCTTCCGGTTCCTTTTCTTCTATCTCTACACACGTACAGAGCTAGCAGTTAAGCGCGTGACGACATCTTCACACCAATTGCCGCTCAACGACGTGACGTCGTCACTCGCGGGTGGTGTCGGTTTCTCCGTCATGCACGCGCTGCTCATGTTCGGAAGTCTCGTAGGCTCCTCGACGAGTTCACGTGGCGCTGCGTTTTCAACGTCCTGCGAGAGTATTCCACTTGTCTTTTCGGCTGCGCTTTCCACATTGGCGCTTACAGTGATGGATGTAGCCCTTATGGCCGTCGCATTTGGTGGGTATCGCCAAAAGTCCCCCCTCGCTATTGGTGCTGTGTTCGTCATTCACATGGGTGTCGCCTTATCGGTACATTAATACATGAGTGCAACTGGGAAAATTGCTTGCTTGCACTTAACTTGTTATTGCCATTACGGTAGGCCCTGGCGAATCTGGACACAAACGGATGCTACATTTCCATTCCCGTACACTATGCGGGCGCTGCACTAGCTTGTGTAGGGGCTGCGACTAGTATGAGGCGTTTCAAGAGAGATGCTGACGGTGCGAAATAAAGCGTCGAGGTCCAACCACGATTCCATGGAAAGCGAACAGATTCTTTTTCTTTGCCTTAGCGATTGTCGGATAATGCGCATTTGAACTAATCTCTGCTGCTACCGAGTCTTCAGCCCCCGCTTCTTTTGTACGAAGCAAGTATAGAAGTGACTTCCTCACAAGCTCAGGCCTTCAACAGTCGCTGGTCATGAGGCACATATTGACGACAAGCGTCCTTGATAGCTTCCTCATTCACAGTAAACACTTGAGTCGCCTTGTGCCACCTGTAAAATTGCTCGATGCCCTGCTCGTACAACATCTCGTAACCTTGAACACACACTACCCCACCAGCCGCATGGGCGTGTGCTAGCATTGGCGTGATAGGGGGCATATAGGCAGCGTCTAACACCACTGCTTTGCTGCCATCGGGACGCGGAGCCACGAGGTGATCAGGGAGTTGGAAACTCGCCTGGGCAGGAATTGTACCTACGACCACATCTACCTGAGCGAGACGCTCGACACGAAGCTCTGACAAGGCCTCAGCGTCGAATCGTTCAGCGACGACTTGGGCCTTTTCCACCGTGCGGTTATATATGAAAAGCTTCCCAACGCCCAATTGACGCATCGCGTACGAAGCGGCCATTGAGGTGCCTCCTGCGCCAACAATTAGTGCAATGAGCTCATGGGCAGGCTTTTGCACGCTGAGTGCGAGCAGCCGCTTGCGGATAGGACGTAGGATGCCCAACCAGTCCGTGTTGTCACCCTTCCAATATGCCAAGCCGTTGCGGTCTCCACGCACAATCGTGTTCACAGCTCCAATAGCCTGTGCCGCCGGCGAAAGCTCGTCCAGATGCTCCATAATATCCACCTTGAGAGGAATCGTGACCGAGCCACCACCAAACTTCGTGTCGGGCGCTCGCATACGCTTTACAATCTCCAAAACGTCTGTTGTCTCGTGCAGCCTGTATGTAAAGAGCGACGCTAACGACGCCGACTCAAACCCCGCATTATGCATCGCTGGAGACGGTGATTTTTGAATCGGGGATCCAAACAAAAAGAACTCACGCGCTGATACCAACGAAGCACGAAAGGAAGATGCATTGCTGTGAGATACAAAATGCGTTGAGACCATTCTATGAGCTAGATGATACCTGAGAGAAGTCCAAGCTGTTTACGCAAAACCATAATCTCCTCAACAGAGAGCTGTCCAGGCGCAGCGGCCGCAGGAAGTAGTGCGTGTGTTACTGGCGTAAGCGTACGGTTTAAAACACGTGCCAGCTTGCCTGCATCAGTAGTGCACAATGAAATGATTGGCATTTGGTGCTGCCAAGCTTTTGCAAAGTCCTTTGCCACACGGTCGACCATAAGCGCATCTTGTGGAGAATAGGCTTTGACCACTACCTTCACGATCTGGACCCGTCCATGCGAGTAACACTCGCGAAAAAAGGCCTTAATTTCTGCTTCAGAAGTAGGATTTTGCACGGCGTGGAAGGACGAGATAATAGCGCATCGATGGCGGCGAGCAATTAATTGCTCACGGGCCTTGCGCGACCAACACGCTTCCATGTCCACAAACTCACAGCCTAAACGAACACCCAGGTGAAGCAGCTCAAACAATGTCTGCTCGTGCTCTTGTCCATCGGAAAAGGCACCACCCTGGCCTTTCGAGCGCACAGTGAAGATGATAGGTAGTGTCGAAAGCGAACGGAGGAGAGCCACTTGAGCAGCCACAAACTTTTTGTCTTGAGGGTATTTTAATAGATCCACCCGTAACTCAAGCGCATCGACTCCTTTAGAAATCTCGTTAATAATCAAACGAGCATCGTTCACGTCCGGGAACGTAAGTGACAGAAAAAACGTGTCCGCGTCGCAGGATGAGCGATAGTCGTAACTTGTGGGCAGACCTGGGATGATCACGGAAAGGAATTTCACAAAGTCGCGGCAGATACGCGGGAAATCCGTATCACCAGCGTTCACAATAAATTCAAATGAAGCGCTGCGCTGGTAAAGAGGCTCCCGCCGAGCCCATACATTTGCGTGGCTGTCTCCCAGCGATGGACGATGCGACTCTTGAGCAGAATCCAGATACGATAAAACATCTTGAATATCGCGGTGCACGTGAACCACGTAGGGGTATATTTCGAGGGCGTTCACGATCTCCGGAGTCTCCACAACACCACCACCACAAGAAATAATGGTAGCGGGAGGTGGGTTCGCAATCAAACGCAGTAAGAGATCTTTTTGTTTCTCGCGGAAAGCATCCCATGTGTGGTTGTGGCGAGCAACGAAGTCGGCAATACTCTCACCAAGTTCTTCTTCCAACAGCTTATCTGTATCTAAGAGATTCAGCTTCAGTGCAGCAGATGCAGCCTTTGCAAGTGAACTTTTACCAGCACCACGCATGCCAATCAAAAATACACCTGGGATTGGAGACTTCACGTCACTTTTGTCCAGCGTATGGTCAACGACAGCTTCGATTTGAAGGCCAAGATGCATCTGCATATGGTCCCAAAACTCTGGGTATGTTTTGTCAGTACATTCCTTGTCGGTAATGACAATATTGTCTACCACAGAGCCGAGAACAGCAAAGCTCATGGCAATGCGGTGGTCGTTGTGACATTCCACAAAAGTCTTTTTCAAGCGGTCAGTCTTGCCTTTTGTGCCCTTGACCCAAATGCCGTCAGGTAGTTCACCGCATTCCACTCCAATTTTGCGCAACTCTTTCACCATCACTTCGATGCGATTGCACTCTTTTACACGCTGGTTAGCAATTCCAGTGATCCTACTCGTGCCATCCGCTACTGCAGCGAGGGCGACAGCAGTCATGAAGGCGTCTGTCATAGTCTCCATGTTGATTTCCACAGCCTTAAGAGGCAGATTATCCTGCGGTCCAGTCACCGTCGTGGAAGTAGCGTCTTGGGTCGTAGCGCATCCCATCGATCGCAACAGAGTGTGGAAGGCTGCATCTCCCTGCAAACTAGTATTCCCTAGAGCTTCTACAGTAACGCTTCCACCTGTGAAGGCAGCTAATGCCAATGGATACGTCGCAGACGAAGCGTCAACCTCCACAGACACTTCCTTGGGGTTTTCATAAACGCCACAAGGCACACGATAGCGGTTAGAACCAAGCGTTTCCACCGCGATACCAAACTGTTTCATGAGCTGTGTGGTCATCAGAATGTATGGAAGTGAAGTTGGCTCGTCCTCCTCGAGCTCCAAAACCAGCGCTTCCCTGGCGTACGGTGCACTGATAAGCACTGAAGATACGTACTGACTGCTGATCTTAGCAGCTAAACGCACGGTGCCACCGCGCAGGCCAGTGTTACGAATGGCCAATGGTGGGCAGCCTTCGTTTTCAAGGTAGGAAATGTCACAACCATTCTCACGGAGAGCATTTACTAGCGGAGCAATCGGACGTTCTTTCATGCGATAATTACCCGTGACAATGACCGTGCCGTTATTCTTGATCGGTACCAGGGTCATAGTGCTCGTAAGGAAGCGTGCAGCCGTGCCAGCATTGCTCAAATAGAGCTCTTCCTCGTCGGAAACAGTGGCAAACTTTCCTGCGGTACCTTCCACAAGGAGCACGGCACCATTATCTTCCCATTGGAACTTAGCGCCAACTTTCTGTAGTGCATTCAACATGACTTGGGTATCATCTGAGTGCAGTAGACCCGAGATGCGGCACGAACCTTTGCCAAGAGCGGCCATGAGCAACAAACGGTTCGAGATCGACTTGGATCCAGGAACTCGGATCGTACCGGAAGCTTTTGCACCCGGTACCACGCGAATTCGCTTCTCCAGTACTAATTCAATCTGGTGGTCTTTTACGGCACGAGCAAATGGGTTGGAGAGCACTTTGCCGATTTTTTCCAACAGCACAATCTTCTTGACACCTTGGCTGTTCTTTTTGTCGATTTCCATCTTGACAATGACATCACGTGTTGCCACGTGATTTGGCACACGCACTGGGAGCCCGTAAGCAGCAAAACAGCGACGAAGTCTGGCTACAGTGGCTGATGAGCATACACCCATAGCACGAGCAATCTCAGCTTCCTTAATGCAACCCATCGAAACGCATTCACCGTGCAAGTACTCGGGCTGCAGCAGAGCCTCAATCCCATGGCCAATACTGTGGCCAAAGTTGAGAATAGCACGCAGTCCCACCTCTTTTGTATCTTCCGTAACGACCGTGGCCTTTACTTGTACAGTGAGCGCAACAACGCGCTGCACGACGTCCATGTCAGCAAGCGCGAGGATGGTTTCGGCTGAATTCTCCAGCAACTCAAAGAGTTCAGCGTTGAAAATGGCACCCGATTTGATCACTTCGGCCATTCCATTCACGAGCTCACGCTGTGGCAGCGTGTGGAGCACATTGAGGTCAATGTAGACACGTTCTGGCATGTGAAAAGCTCCTAGAAGATTTTTTCCAGCCTCGACATCAATTCCTGTTTTGCCACCAATGCTCGAATCTACACAAGCCAATAGAGAAGTCGGAATCTGCACGAAGGGTACGCCACGCATATACGTGGCCGCCACATACCCAGCTAAATCACCCACGACGCCACCGCCTACAGCTATAATGCACGTGTCACGATGGCAGCGATGAGGGAAAAAGACCTCGTCTTCAATCTTGGCTTTTATTTCGCGACACTTGGACGCTTCACCGGATGGAATTTGATGGAGCAAGACACGACGGGAGACATCGCCCGTTAGCAATGCGGTTAGTTGTGCACGCAATGGCGCTGCATAGAGCGGCCCGACGTTGGTATCCGAGAGAATCACGAATGTGGATGTAGTTGGTAGACGTTCGAGTACATCTTTGGCGACGTATTGTGAATCCAGGAGCGAAGAACCGAGCACGATATCGTATGAACCGCACGGAACGATCTGCATTGCGGGCATGATTGGCCGGTGGGTTGGAAAGTGAGATGACACGTTTTTGTGTCGAAGGCAGTACCCCGGGGGTAGTAGTAATTACGAAAAACTCTAGATATAGCCCACACCTGGACTGTCTTGTCTGGATAAGTAGTAACCAACGATGCGTGGTGAACAATAGGGGGTTTCAAAGTTAGATTCAGAAGATTTTGCAGATGAATTTGCAGAAAAATCCGGCCAATCAGAGCGATCTGCAAAATTTACAGAAAGTAGAATTTCCTGAATGCCTCGGGCTTGCATAAGAATTTGCAGAAAGTAAAACGCAACAACACTTTCACGAAAAACGTAATCCAGGACCGAGAGCCTAATAAGTGACTTCGCTTAGCGGTCCAAAGTGCGCAGTAAACTAACGCATGCAGAAATCTTTGGCATGGTTTCGGGTCGTTAGTTGCGAAAAGTGAGTCTGGGTGGAGTGTGATTGTGTCAATGGTGAGTGACGAGAACGCGCTATCTGATTGGTTGTTTACTTCCGATCGGCAGGAGTGGGGACTGGGGGCTTCAAAGTTAGCCACTTGCAGAATGCTTCCAGTTGGACAATTGGATTTTCTGCAAAATCATCTGCAAATTTTCTGAATCTAACTTTGAGACCCCCTAATGTACGCAACTAAAGGAGGGAAATTCAACGAGAAACATGATTTTTTATATTCAAAGTGATCTATTTTTCTATTTTTGTGGCTAGTCTTACACTTATTGTTTTGATCAGGTAGGATACGGACGTAACGGTAGATATGTGTCTAGGGTTTCTTCAGGAAATACTCAGATTTTTATACCTGCATTAGTTCCCCCTCCATTCGAATGCCACCGCAACCAGAGAGTCCGCGTTCACGGCGAAACCCGCTGGATCGTGAGTGGCGTGCTCGACAACGTGCTCTTGAGATGCCACAACAACAAGAACAACGTAACCGACTGGATAGCGGAGCTGATGATGATCCACAACCAGACATTAAACGGACTGATCAACACGATTTATAATGGCATGTCCCATACGCAATGAACGCACGTTCCTACTCTAGTCAGCGTGCAATCCTTGTCGCCCGTAATTACTACGAGGCCGAGAAACAGAGATGTCCTGAACATGGTTCCGGGGGGAGTGCAGGAATTTCTCAGCACCGTAAAATTTGACGATGAGGAGGGTGAAACTGTGGTAAAGCGTACCGCAAATTTGGTACGTAACTAGGGGCATAATTATAGGCACCCCTATAGGCGTAGATGTGGTAGAGGGTACCCCAAATTTTGTTGGTACCATAGTCGGTACAAAAGGTGGTACGATGTGGGCACCACAGTCGGTACTACAGTTGGTACCCAGACGGTACAACTGTTGACACAACGGTGGCGGACAGGGACGAGGCGTGGATAGGACGTCTCAGACGATGCGACAACTGGCAAGGTTACCTGACGGTAACCCGAAGGTAAGCGGGTGAATGGTTGACAAAATGCGTAGGAATGGGTAGTTCTGATTGGTTGATATTAGGTTTTTGGTAGATATTAGGAAATAAGCAATAATAAAAGTTCTCCTTTTGCGTTCGATCGCGCCGATCGTTTACAGGGACGGCAACTTAGGGTCTCCCTTCCTACACTAAATACCTCTACGTCCCGTGAGGGAGCACTTAGTGCATTTTGGCCCACCGGTAGGCGTAGAGCGTGAGAACTCACCCGCAACTCCGCCCGCTGTACCAGCGGCTCTTCTTTCAAAGGTTTTTTGGTCTCGGGAACGTGATCGAGCATTGCGCTCTCACCTCTTCCCTTATTGGAACACGTTTTGGCCCCTAGTGTTCGGCTGCTTTAAGCGCCCCACGGGAACACTAGGCGGATTTTTAGTGGTAATCGTCGATCAGCCCGTCGAACGCGCTGATCGACCGTCCCTCTAAGGCTTAAGTCTAGAATACAAGGTATTTTTGGGTATTCTAGTGACGAATTAAGCTTAAGGAGGCTCTGTGATCGGGCAGTGAAGATTTCCGCTGCCGGATCGAGTACCCCTTCGCCGATCGCTACCTGATCGACCCTCTGCAACTCGCGATCCGCGCTCAGCTGCTCGCAACTCGCGCCAAACCAGCTGATCAGCGACTTTTAGTACCTGATCAAGCCTGATCAAGTCTGATCGTCGCTGATCGACGACTTTTAGTGCCTGCCCAAGCCTGATCACTGTTGATCAAACCTGATCGCACGTGATTCAAGCCTGATTGCGCCTGATTATCGCCTGATTGCATCAGTCGACTCATCACAAGTCAACACAGTCTTGCCACAAGTAATTGCAGTGTGCCATCCCCGCCACCTGAAGAGCGACCCACGCCCAAGCCGTCGGGTACACAAGGTGAGCAGAACACAAGCAGTCAAGGACAACCGGAGGACCCCCTTCGTCAGTCGGCAGTCCGGGCGCCGTGGTACCGCCTGATCAAGCCTCAAAAACTTTGATCAGCCGCTCCACCACAATGGTGCGCGTGCCCGGAGCTTTGGGCGACGCGGGATATCACCGCGATTCTACGCAAGATGGCGCTGATGTGGACGTGAAAACGGAAGCAGAAGTGAAGATAAAGGTGGAAAAGGAGGAGGTGGTTGTGACGATGGAAGGCAGTTCGCCGTCGTCATGTCTGAAGAAGAAAGGAAATGCTGATTATCAGGACCTGGAGAGGTATCCTGATGAGATAAAGGAGGAGAAGAAATCTCAACCACCTCCCAAGGCTCCTTCGGGAGCCCCTGCGGATCATAACGCAAGTTATGATCCGCCAATTACATATGCATATGATGATCTGGATTGGAAGCCGTTGGTGAAATACTATGACCTGGACCGTCCGAAGGCGTTGGTGAAGGCGCCAGGTTCGGAAAGTGATGAAAGTCGACCAAGTATTCCACCATCGGAAGCCGATTTGGAAAGGACGCTTTATTTGAAGGAGCTGAAGAATTTCTTATTGATGAATTCAATTATGAACCTACTCGGGGTCACGATCAGTGGAAACCTGAACGAGCCGATTAGTCGACCAATAGCGGACGAGAAGGACAAGCTACAGTTGGTGTTAGGGATGGCACGCCTGATTAAGCAAGCTGGTATGACTACAGGCGCCTACGATGCCGAAGAAGTATTCGATCTCGACCCTGAAGACGTCGCGACCACTACCGAGCAGCTGTTCGTACTGTTGGTGCCTATAGTGGGTCAATCCGCTAAGGTAGAACCACCTTGCTCTATGCTGCCAATTGAAGCGGGCCCATCGATTAACGTGGCAGAATACACAGGATCATCGTGTTACGAATCTGCCCCTTCTGAAGGTGATGAACCTGAAGTGGAGTCGAGCAGTGCTGGAAGTATGGAGCCCAAGGTCACCAGGATGACAGTTTGCCAGAAGGACGAACCCAAGTTTTCAGTTATAAAGAGGGAACCGCAATCAGTCAAGGCAGATGATGATCAATCATCGCAGGGCCCACAGCTGCAAACATTTTTCGACAAGGCCATGAAACAATTTTTGTCGGGAGAAAGAGGCAAGTCAGCACCTGCAGTTGTTCGCACAAAAAGTCCCCAACCCAAGCCAGGAAGTGTAAGACGGTGAAGGACGTGGATATGTAATCAGTGCATTCGCTCCGTGATTGTCAGTCAAGGTCAAGAAGATTGGCCACGGTTAAAGATGTTGACATGGAATCTGTATATTCGCTCCATGATCAACAATCCCAGCGTAATTACATTGACCCAGACGAGCCAATCACTCTGCCTCGACAAGTCACAGTTGCGACATCGTACACTGGAATGCCTGACCAACAGCCGATTCCCAGAATTCGAATGTCGGCGATCGCTGATCTTAAAGAATTTTCAGGGAAGGAAGTGGATGAAGATCAAGCGCGGAATTGGATTAGTCGTTTAAAGTCGGCATTTATGCGTGACCAAGCCTCCGAACCAGAAAAGTGCTTAATTATGGGTGATTTACTAAAAGGACCAGCACGCAATTGGTATCGCCAGCTGAGTAGAGCTACCCGATCAAATTGGAAAAGTCTCGTGGATGAGTTTGAAGTTCAATACTGTGGAAGTGGCCAATCGGCGTCCCTCCAGTATTATTACACGAAACAGCGATCAGATGAAACCCCCATTGAGTATCTGCACCGGCTGAATGTGGCGGGATTGCGGGCCAAGTTTCCAATCAGGGATGGATCACCTACGATTTTACGCGAACATGTGCAACATTTTCTGGACACATTGACCAATCGCGAGCTCGCCGATCAACTGACACTTCTGCGGCTGGAACCGCCGCGGATCTGGAAGAAACGCTGCGGGCGTATGCGCGCAATAAGTGGTACCAGCCAATGGCGACGGTAGGCACCAGCCGATTTCGTCAGAAATTCAGAGATGATCGGCCACCTGCCCCGGCACGGAAGCCTAAGGCAGTGCGCGAGATTAAGGTGATGTCTGGAAGCGAAGAGTCAAGCTCCGATGACAGTGGAAGTGATGGTACCAGTGTCGTTACATAATTGCTGCCTTGCGCGACCAACCAGGGACGCATGGTCCACCTAGTGATAACCGATCCGGTAAACAAGGCGAATCAAGTGCTGATGACCAAGGGGCGATGAAGAAATTCAGCCATTGCGGATCAATTAAGCATGACAATTTACGCTGTTGGAAACGCCTGACCTGTCTGAAGTGTGGCAAGAAGGGACATCCGACGGATCACTGTTTGTACGTCTGCCGTGCGTGCGGCGAAATCCATGACATTGGCAAGTGCTCCATGGAGGAATTCTACAATCGCATTCGACAGTGGTACAACCCTACCAAGCATGCGGGAATGTTGCACAAAGAAGCCGAAGACATGTTAAACTAGGACGCTCGCCAGGTTGGAATCTGGTACGAGACGAGCGTTCTGGTTTGTGTATTTTTGCATATGTGGATAAGAAGAGGGTTGATCAAGCAGAAGAGAAAGATAATGAAAAATGTGATCAACCTGATTTACCATGTTTGGCTAATTTCCGTATTGATGAGTTTACTCGATCTCCGGTGATTATGGAAGTTGATTTGCTTCCGGGTAAATCGCGTGGATATTGGAAGTAACAATCGCCAAAAAAGTGGTTTAAACAAGCCAAGGCGAGCGGCAAAATCAATAACGAACGTGCCACGCTACTATTCGATTCTGGTGCCGAAGTGTCGATCGTCGACTCAACCTTTGCTCGTAAGGTGGGTTATCAGATCGACACGAGTCAAATACAAGAATGTGTCGGTATTGGATAAATTGCATACCTCACAGAGGGGCGCACGAAAATCAATATTACATTAGCGGGCTCGTTGGTTTATTATTTCCATGCATGGGTGGGCAAACTTGTTGGCCAAGATGCTATATTAGGAATGGATTTTATGATCCCAGATGGCGTCAGATTGGAAATCGCTCACGGCGCGCTAAGTCTGCCGGATGAAGTAATCATCCCATTAAAAGGCCGCCGACAGCTGTATGGCTCGAGTGGAAATTATATGAAAATTGGTCAGTTCGAACAGATCGCAGTAGGTCGATCTGCTGAGGTCCGGATTCGTGATCAGCGATCTCGGAAGTTATGGATTACTCGCGGAAAAGATTGGGTACCCACTGTGACTAGGGGTGTGGGTAATTCACCTATCTGCGTATTACGAATATTGCCGATCATCATATCATTCTACATGACGATATGGTTTTAGGTATTTTGATGAATAAGGATGATGTGCCCCGTCGCCCTGGGTTTATTTCGGTGGGCTTGAATCGCTACAAAGAGTGGCAGAATCTCGCGTATCAAGCTTCTACCGATTTAGTGCATGACGATCAAGAAAGTGTCGACCAAGGTCCTTTGGTCAAAAAAAGGAGTACCCTATTCCTCAGGGAATTTTAGTACGACCTGTGGACTCGACCACGGCATCGGTGACATTAGTGACCGGAAGACCGCATAAGGTACAAGAAGTGCAAGAAAAGGGCAATCAGGAGCCGATTGTGCAAGATCCGACCCTTGGTCAGGAAGTAGAGCGACTTGTTACAAGAGATGGTCCTGATCAGGATATGCCTGAACATACCGGCTCAACCGATACCGGTGAATTCGGTGTAATTCCTACCGATGACCAAGTATGATACCATGAAGGCGGAGATTTGTTCGTGGAAAAGCTGGAGAAACAACTTTCCACGCTACCCGAAGTATACGCAAGCACCGAGGAAGTGACCAAGGATGATTCGCAAGTTGGCGACCCGCTGATCAATACAGCAGGAGAGATTGACCAACTTCGCGATATAATTTGGGCGAAGAAACATCTGCTGATCGGAAAGGGGAACACACTACCTCCTGCTGCACGTGGAGTGGTTTGCGATATCGATGTAGGCAATGCGCGCCCGATTGCCCAAAAGTGTCAAAAAGTGGCGCCGCAATTTCGTGAGAAGTTATCGGCTTTGATCAAGGGGCTATTGGCTACTAAGATTATTCAGCCGTCTACGTCACCCTGGGCATCGCCTATAGTGATCATCGTGAAAAAGAATGGGGTTGATATTCGCTTATGTATCGACTATCGCGCGGTGAATCAACTCACCCGTCTGATGGTATACCCAATGCCCCTGATCTCAGATATACTCGAAAATTTGGATAAAGCGTTGTGGTTTTGCTCTTTGGATATGGCGAGCGGTTTTTGGTTCGTGTCTATGACCGATCGAGCACGTCAGATTTCGGCGTTTGTCACTCCGTTTGGATTTTTTGAGTGGAATAGGATGCCCTTTGGCCTGAAGAATGCTCCGCAAATCTACCAGCGGCTGTTAATAATGCATTATATGGGTATCTAAAGGTTAAGGAAGGTGCTGACGAAACAGCTGATGTATTTACTAGGGGAAAGCCCGACCAAGCCCGAGGCCCGTCTGTGTTGCAGCGACGATCCTATATTGATGACATTTTGATCCCGGCCCCTACATGGACAACTCTGTGTGACAGGGTGCGAAACCTGTTGGAGAAGTGTGATCAGTTGAATTTGTCGATCAGCGTGGTCAAATCGTACTGGGGGCGAAGTGAAGTGCCTTATTTGGGACATCACGTCTCTGGCCGTGGTCTGGAAGCGAATCCAAAGAATTTGGATGAACCGATCGATTTGCTTTTTCCTTGCACTTTACGTGCCATGCAATCGTTTTTGGGAAGCCTGAATTATTACCGTCGATTTATCGAAGACTTTGCGATTTATGCTTCTGTGCTCTATGAATTACGAGAAATTGATTATCAAGAGCTAAAGAGCCGGGCATTGGCCAACGAGAGCACGGCGTATGAGGGTGATCGATTAACTAGGGCGCGAGTGGCATTCAGCATGCTGAAGGCCAAGATTGCGTCAGCCCCAACTCTGCACCATTTTGACCAAGCGAAGACGCCGGTGATTGTGGTGTATGCCAGCAAGTGGGCAGTGTCTGCCGCGTTGGTGCAAGAGCATGATCAAGTATATTGCCCCGTCGCATTTGCCAGCCGGACACTGAAGAACTGTGAGCTGAATTACAGCCCCGTTGAAAAAGAAGTGTTGGACCTTCTACGGATTCTAGACGTCTACTTTACGATGCTGGTCGGAATAGCAATCGTTGTCCTGTCGCGTCGATCAACGTTGAAGTGGCTCTTGACGTCCAACGGGTTAGATGGACGACTGGGAAAAAGGGCTGCAATCTTATCACAGTGGGACTTGGAGATCAAGAAATGCGTGCATGGAGAAGAGGAAGTACTAGGGGCTTTAGCGATTCACTGATTTCAGCGCCATACAGTTCATGCATCTGGATTTTGATGTCTGATAGGCCGCAAGTATCACTCCTCGCACTGAAATTGATGAGTCCCTGATCGCAATCGCACCAAAAAAGGAGCCTCGACAGACGATTGAAGTACCGCCTCCCACAGTCGAGAAAGGCGAAGAGCTGTACGTGATCAGCTTCGACGGGTCTGCTAGTGTTAAGCGATGCGTTGGTGCATTCGGTGCTATCGTGTTGAACCTGCCGGAGTGTAAGATCATGATCGCGGTTGCGGACCATGCACCCAACATCACGGTGAATGAAGCCGAGTACCAGGGACTGCTGCTGAGTTTGGATCTACTATTTCAATATACCAAAGGAAGGATAATCGTGTGTGGAGATTCGAATTTGGTGATCAGACAAATGCGTGGCGAAATAGAGTGTAAAGCTCCGCGGTTGCAAGTATTGCAACTGCGAGCGTTGAAACTCCTTCGCGAATGGCCTGATCATGACCTGTTGCATGTTAAACGAGAGTGGAATAAGAGTGCCGATTACATCACCACTACTGCCATGCGGGATGGGGTACGATGTGAGATCAATGATGGGAAACAGCTGGAAGAATTGGCCGATCTTAACAGATTGCCGGAGGTGATTACTTGGAAGGAAGATCCCACTGCCGCAAAAGTGCTGGTGACGACGCGATCACGTAACATTCGTCAAACGAAATCGTCAACATGGCCCGAGGTATCCATAGAGGGGATAAGGGCGGAGCGAGTTAAAAAGGCGCAAGGCGAAGAAAAGTGGATCTGTGATTTGCGATATTACTTGAATGGTAACGTATCACCGCTGAGCGCAGACGAGGTGAAAGAGTGCGCGAAAATCGCCGATTGTTATGACGTCGACGACCAAGGGTTGTTGACCTACTGCGGAAACATGACCAAAGGAAAAGCCAGCTGTGATCAAGATGATCGAGACGAGCGACGCTCCTCGATTAAGCTGGTCGTACCGGAAACCCTACATGCAGATGTCCCCCACCATTATCATGTGAGTTTGGAGGGGGGACACCAGGGTATAGGGCGAACATATCAGCGGATCAGACGTTACATTCATTGGAGTGGACTATTTCGTAGCGTGCAAAGCTTCGTTGGACAGTGTGTGGATTGTGAAACGGGGAAGGGTCAACCTACGATCAAGGGGACGTCACCCGGAAATATTGAGGCCACGTACCCGTTCCAGGTGATATCCATGGATCACATCCCGTCGCTGCCTCGTTCGATTGATGGGCACACGGAGTTGTTTATATGGACAGACCCATTCACGGGTATGGTAATCGCGAAAGCTGGATCGTCTCGTACAGCACAGAAAGTCGCTGAAAATTATGAAGAATGTGTGTTACGACGATTTGGAGCTAGTGAGGTGATTAGACACGACCGAGAATCCGGTTTTATGTCCGAGGTATTTCGGGCTTTCAACAAGATCGTGGGACAGCGGCAGAGTGCAACTATGGCATACCGTCCGCAGGCGAACGGCAAGGCAGAGATACCAGTGCAGACTATTACACGAGCGATTAAGATGTACGTATCGGATGTCGGTCAGAAGGATTGGAGTTCGTATGCAGAGCGGCTGGTGTTCGCGCTGAACTCGACCCCAGATCGTATCCGTGGAGAAACACCGTTTTATTTGGCGTACGGGTGGGACCCACGATCATCGTTGGAATCGACATTACAACTGGGCGGAACTCGGCGTAAAGACCGCGATGCGCGTCGATGAAGATATCGGCTGCAGAAGGACTACCGCTACGCCCGGGATCAAGTGAGCACCCGACTGCACCAAGCGCTAACAAGCCGGGCAGGGAAGCATAATGATCAAGTGACACCGCACAAGATCGAAGCGGGGTCGAAGGTCTGGCTGTACCTCGATCGAGTGAAGGAAGTATTCGCAAAGAAACTGGCGCATATGTGGAATGGACCCTTCAGGGTCGACGAGGTAATTGGTGATCATGCGGCAAGGTTTATTACAGCTGGTACCGACTATCGCATATTTCCAGTCGTGCACCTGTCCAAGTTGAAACTGGTAAAAGAGTTTCCAGATCGACCTACTGCTGTGTTAACAGCCGGGGTAGAGGATCGTTTTGATTTCGATGAAGCTCTATTACCCGAAGACAGCTGGGAGAGGACTCTAGAGCCAGACGAATTTGAAGTTGATCACGTCACCGATGTCCGATCTGGTCGGAAAACCAGATACGGCAGAACGTTGCGGGAATATCAAGTATATTGGAAGGGTCATGATGAGCCGTCATGGGTAGACGAGGCCGATCTGAATTTCGATGCCCTAATCAAGGACTGCGAACGGAAGATGATTACCAAACACCGGTTTGATGTTATGCAGGTGGATGAAGAGTCCCACTAGTGCATGACCGGCTAATGGATTGTGGAATTATGATTGAAGACTTACGATTAATGGGGAAATAACGATTGACTTAATGTGGTGAATTTTTGGTGGATATTGCGCGACGTGGTGATGATGTTATGACAGATGAGACTGTGGAAGAGCGATTTGTGTGGATACACTGAAAACGATGAAGCAACAATTGGAATTATTACTATCATGAATGTTTATCTATGGAAGAAGAAAAGGTGGTTAGAGAGCTAGCTTGATCCGTAAAACTTGCGACGGAGGCGGGTAATCTTGTTTCCGGGGTGATCGTCTGCGGAAAGGCGATGCTGGAGTCTCCAAGGCTCAACGCCGTCCACCTCACATAACGCATCCTGCAAGGTCGAAGGCGGTCGGTCCGATAGGTACCCTGGGTACCAGGTGCCATCGTCCGCCGGAGCGTATTTCAAGGGGAGATTACGGGCGCAGTGTGAAATCGCCGGATCCAAGAAGATGTCAAGATCGCACTCCCCGCTGGTCATGCTCTGCAGCACGAACTTCACGATCCTCTTCCACGCTTCCCCGGCGCGGCTTCTACGCTGGCGTCGACCCTCGTAAAATTCTCGGAAAAAAGCGTCGCGCACTCTAAGGTCTTGATCCACGTGGAGGTAATGGATGGACTCCCAGATCGCCTGCGCGTGATGGTCCAGGAATGTCTGGTACCGCGCCTCGAAGTCAGCAAACCATCTGACCGAACGGAATGAGATGGGTGGCAGCATGTGCTTGAAACAATCCCACGGGCGATGCGAGTACAGTAACTCCACTGCTGATTGGGTAATCAGGTGACTGCATCACTCATCAGGCGCCGGGGCGTCCGTGACGGTGGGTAACAGCCATCCCACGGGACGTGTCAAGTACTCGAACATCCTCTTTACTGAAACGCTACCCATATCGAAGCCGCTGAGTTGCTCCGAGGTCCACGGCAAGATGGCGTCGTCAGTCGCCTCACCCGGAAACAATATCAGCGACTTGAAGTCACCTGTCCGGGGAAAGAGGAATTCGGCGGAGTCCAGATCCGGCGGACCGTCGCTGCCCCACTCGCTGATCGTGGGACTGGACGGATTTTGCGCGCCACGCAAAGCGGAAGGGCCACCTTGGACACCATCCGGTTGGACAGGCGGGCAAATAACATGTGGTGACCAGCTCACATCGGGAATAGCAGGAGTGAGACGTAGCCGCTAGGACTGGGAGGTGGATTGCGAGCGTGATCAGCTCATATCGGGAATGGCAGGTTGCCACTTGGACCGGGAAGTAGACTGTGAGCGCAGGGCATGTCCTTCGGTATCACCCGGCCGACCAGGTGGATTAATGTCGGGCGACAGCTCCCTCTTTCCGGAAACGGCAGAGGCCAGACGTTGCCGCTTGGGCCGTGAGGTGGATTGGGAGCGCCGAGCGCGCTTTTGGTGGAAGATGCTGGTCGGATGAAGGAGCTTGCAGACGGTCCACCTGAAGTAGCAGATGGGCTGGCAGCCGGGTTAATCCCCGCATTAGTGGAACCATCACTCGGAGGGATTTGCAGGTGTGATGCAACACCCGCCAACACGGACTGGACGTCGAAGAATTGAGCTCGTAGTTGATCCTCCTCATCTTGAGCGCGTTGCAACTCGAGGCGAAGTGCGTCGCGCTCCGCAGACATGTGGTGAAGACGAAGCCGTGCCACCGAAAGTTCTCCCTTCAACTTGGGACTCTGAGTGCGCAGTCGCTCCAGCTCACCCTTTCGGACACCGTGTCAAGACGTGCATATAGCTCGTAGCTCGAGCATGAGCATTGGAGAGGCTGTTCATCTTTTGGATAGTGGTTTCATGCTCCGTCCGGATACGATCACGCTGGACCTTTTTTTTGCGAGCCTTGGAAGAAAGCTTAGTCAGCTGCTTGGACAAGCGCTGGTTTTCTGACAGAGCATGGTCGCGTTCATGTTGCACTGCGATCAGGCGCTGGCGGAGTCGGTCGAGCGCTGTGTGATCCTGAGATGCTTCAAGACGTGAAATTTCTTGCGACTGATGATCGACGGTCTCTTTGCAGACCGACAGCAGATACCGGTTCCGGGTCTGGGCCCCTTCCAGATCGCGTATCTGACCTTGCTGTTTGCCCAGGGTCTCTTCGGATGTCTTCAGCCGGGACTTGAGGTTGCTAACGGTGGTGCGGACGAAGTCGCGCAGGGGTGCAGCTCGCTCACGGAACCACTAGATCTGCTCCTCGCGGTCGGCTAGCTTACGTGCGACGCGCTCGTGCCGCTTCTGTTGTAGGCGGGTGGAGTCTTCAAGTACGGAAAGTGAGTCGGTCAGCACGACTATTTCCTCCTCCTGTGTGCTAATGGTCTCTTGCTGCGCACGAATCGTATCCTGCAGCGCGCGTATGGTCTCTTGCTGCGCGTAAGCCTGGTGGACCACCGAGACCAAGTTGTCGACTGCGGAACGGTCAAGTGATGAGCTGCCACCTGCGGTTACCTCCATGATCAGCCTCGCAGAAGAAGTACAAGAATGTATGATCACGAGGGCCTGATCGAGGACGCTACGGTTGAATGATTGGCAACGCTCCGCTCACCTGCGGCTCACTCGAAGGAGACAGGGCAGATTAATGGGTGCCGATTGCACTACCGCTGACGTCATGATTGATGGATATCGACCGTGATCGAGGCCGTCATGACTAATAGTTAGCAGCGTGGCAACGATATGATCGACCCCCGCCCCAACCGCTGTCCGGCTGGGACAGGGTTCAGGGGCGTCTGTAGTAAAGCGTACCGCAAAATGGGTACGTAATTAGAGGAAAAATTATAGGCACCCCTATAGGCGTAGCTGTGGTAGAGGGTACCACAAATTTTGTCGGTACCATAGTCGGTACAAAATGTGGTACGATAGTGGGCACCACAGTCGGTACTACAGTTGGTACCCAGACGGTACAACTGTTGACACAACGGTGGCGGACAGGGACGAGGCGTGGATAGGACGTCTCAGACGATGCGACAACTGGCAAGGTTACCTGACGGTAACCCGAAGGTAAGCGGGTGAATGGTGGACAAATGCGTAGGAATGGGTAGTTCTGATTGGTTGATATTAGGTTTTTGGTAGATATTAGGAAGTAAGCAATAATAAAAGTTCTCCTTTTGCGTACGATCGCGCCGATCGTTTACAGGGACGGCAACTTAGGCCCCCCCTTCTTACACTAAATACCTCTATGTCGTGAAGGAACTTAAATTTTCGAGGTTTCCACTCAAAAACAACACAAGGAAGCGATACAATACACCTCTCTTGCTTAAACTTCCCAGGCTCTTGATACTTACGTCCGAACCTTAATACAAAGTTACTGAAAATGGACACTTCCTGGTAACACTCAGGCTGCCCCTTAACTTAGGTAATCGCAGAGGATCTTTATCACGCTTTAGCACGCGTTCACTTAAAGGTGTCCTCGGGTTGTACTTAGTTTTTGTATAGGTTTGAAAAGGTTTCTTTGGTTGGTAAGACAACTGCTCGTAAGGGGGGAAATTTGATTATATTAAAAGTATTAAGAAATCCTATATCTACCTCCAGTATCTGTTCACCTTGTTACTTCTTGGTTACTTCAGCAATGGCTTCGATACCGAAAAACTCACTTCATGATCGGCTAAAAACACCGTATACTCTTTATGCATACTTTTCGTATACATTCAACTGTAAATTCCAGTCACTTCACCACAACCGCCCCTTGCGCAGCTTCAGCGTCAGTGAGCAAAAGCAAGCAACCCATTTATATCACCTATCTGTACCACCATTTCATTAACTCCACTTCAAATATTGACGCGCTTCAATGTCCGTCATAGTGGACACAAAACAAGGAACATCATATCTTTTACACACTTCCATCATCAGATCCCAATCGACATCTTGCTCGAATACATATCGCGCAGCCACAATGAATAGGTAATCACGTGATCTGCTGAGTGATACCAACGATCTCGAGGGTTTTCCTTTCATAAATCCGATATTATGTGAACGCACCATGGTAACAATAGTAATCTCTGCTTCTCGGCCTTGACTAGAGTCGGTAGTAGCTACTTCGATATCTAGATGGTCTTCGTACACTCCATTTAAATATCGCAACTTTCTCCTCATAGCCGAGACTTGGTCTTGATATGGGGAAATTATCAAAACTGACTTTTGTATAACTGTACCCAATCTTCGTGCCTCATCCCGTAAAACCGACCATACTTCGTCCAAAACATGCACCACTATTGCCAATTTAATAACGTTTCTATGCTTATACATGGTGCGCTCGCGTTCTTCAACCCATTCTTGAGAGCTAATCCACACGACACGCTGTCTCCCCAAAATTTTCTTCACCCGAGAAGGGTAGCGGTCATCCGGCTTTGCCCAATTAAGTTTTTCCATATTCTTCAGGTGCATTGGGGACAAATAATCTTGTGACTTATAGGCTCGATCTCGAATAGTGTATGGGTAAAATGTTTGCAACAATCCCGTGATCATAGGATGGCTCCTAAATTCTGCTGTCATAGTAAGTCCAGGGAATGAAGGTGATATCTTCCTCATCGCTCGATAATGTTCCATGGAATGTATCAACCCCCACGTAATCTTATGACGACGTACGCCATCACGGAATCGATGCTTTATTCTTTCATCCGTAGGAGAGTATGCAAACAGCTGGTACGGATCTCCCACTGAGATAATCACTTTTATCCAAGGTCTAATAGCTTGCAATAATGCCACTTCTGCTGTTTATGCACCCTCATCATTGATAATCACGTCATAGAGCAAGTTCGAGAGATCTGGTCGCCCCAATTGAGCCAAAGTAGCAACAATCACACGTGCCCCATCCAATGTGTCTCTCTCTTTTAACTTCAATCTGGGAGCTATCTCTTTCCGATTCACATATCATTCCAATGATTGTCGCTCTCGTCGTAATATCTCCGAAAGAACCTTCGTCGATACTTCTCAGCATCTGGCGCTAATATAGTGCCCTATATTTCTCCCAGCCGAACTATATCTCGATCGTCCGACTGCTTTGAATCCATCAACCTTTTCAGATCTTCATCAATAGCTGCATTGGTTTCGGACACGATGGCAATCCGATATGAAGGGAAAATTGCCAATAAAGACAGTACAACAGCAGTAATTGTGGATGTCTTCCCACATCCATAAGGTCCACGAGCCAACACTATCCCTTTCGTCTCTATTGCTGCACGGATCACTTCCATTTGATCCCTGTCCAAAGCTGCGCTGAAATGTCTTGTATACTGGTGTTTGCTCTGCATCAGCCATTACTGATGAACTCCTCAACGATTGAACAGTTTCCGTCGAATTATTAGTTTCAAAATTTCTGGCGGTGAACCTCTGGTCAGCTTATCTATCACTCCGAATCTTCGGACGTAGTTCATAATGTTGGCCTTGGGTATCCATCGTAACTTATGTATGTTCTTGTGAATACGTCCTCCTGGGGCTGTGGTTAGAATGATATGTCTGAATCCTACAGAACACATTATCCCCCAACCTAAAAATTCCAGGTTTCTTCCTTGTGGAACGCATATCTGTCCATAATCCCATCGTTGTAAATCTTCTGTACTCGTATTTACATCTTCATGTATATCATTTCCGGCTACGTGCAGGTACATTACCCCTCTCATTAATGGCATGAAATGAGTTGTGCCATTATCATTGGTGTAAGTATTCCATCGTTTGGCTAAACATTGCCCAATGCCGTATGATAACACCTGAAGCTTGATGTTGCATCAACATCATCCGTTATCCAGTCGTATTGCTCAGGGTTAGTGGCCCAATATGCATCTAGATATGTCACTAGACACATAGTAAGGAGGTAATCACTTACTGATATGAAATCGTCCACATACACCTCCCGATATTTTGCATATAACCAATGTCTGCAACTTCCTTGGTATTGAAATTGTGGTATTGTCACATCATATTTTAGACTACACAAGTCATCGCTGCAAGGTCCATAACCACCACCCCAACATTCGCGTAGGAAAACCACTAGAGACGCTAAATCTCGTAGTAATAACGTGACAGCAAACAATACGTTTCTTACATCCTCCGGGGAGATCGATTTGATTTGTCGTCTCATACCAATTTCTTTGAGTAACTCCAGTGATCGTCTCTCACTAATGATAGTTCCCGGGCTGATAGTTCTTTTTTCGACTTCCTGGCACCAATTCCTTTCCATATCCGACATATGCGTTATTACTTGTCTTGCCGTTGATCCTTGCTTACATATACTACGCCACGCCAACTCTCGACACTCTGCTGTGAGTAGCCCTTCCTTAAACGTATAACTTCGATATTCTTCTTTCCTCTGCATAACCGTCTTGAACGCTTCTGTATTTGTATCAGTCATCGGAGTAAGGTTGTTCAGCACCTTTCCACACACCTCATCATAGTCCTGCACTGTGCTTGTAGTGGGAGTTATCTCTTCGGAAACGCAATTACTCGCCTCTTCTGGTCCACTGAGGTCTTGTCTATATGGTAACTCATCTCCGGTAGTTACTGGTTTTCCTTCATTACCTTCACAAAGACTTGAATTTGAGTCTTCCGTCGACTCTGTTAAATCTATGGCTATGGGGATGATTCGTTTTGACTCTCCATCATCGTTTAAGGTGCTGTCAATTTTTCTCTCACTCAGTGCTGATTCCAATGTGTTTTCGTCCACCATTTCCTGCTGTTCGGCGATTTCACTGGAGTTGGTCTCTTTTACTTCTTGCACTGTGCCTGCAAGCTCCACATATTTACACATATTGACATCTTCAGCACCCATCTTCTGTAATTCAAGTTGAGTCAACACAACATCTTGCGCACTTTCTGACTCTCCTTCTTATCCTGATGATGGATTCGGGCTCTCTGGTATCTTATGATCTATAATACCTTGACCTTCCTCGACGTTCGTAGAAACCTCCTGTTCCGACTGTGAACCTGATCTTATAAAGGCATGCTCGGCATTCTGTACACTAAATTTTAATCGACGGAGTCTCTGCCTGATCCCGTCATACGATATCGGCGTATACTTAACTCCGCCCGTGTTTAAGGTATCATGTAGATTCTTCGCAATTAGTTTCACACCCTTTTCTCCACATTCGATCGCTTTATTCAGTATGATATCCTTTTTTGGGGTCCATCTCCTACCACCTTTTCTGCATTCACTTCGGTCATTATCCCCATTCGATATTATCTGGGCTTTGCCCACATTATCCTGGCGCAAGGCTTGTATCTTATTTCTTATAGATACCTTGGTGCGCATCTTCTTAGCTTGCGGGAACTGTACCGGATATAGCTCAGCTATGTGATTGGTCGTGTTCTTCTGTTCCACTAGACTTGTTAACCACTTCACCTCTTCTTCAGTCCACTCATTATCTCGTTTTCGTTTGGCTCCCAATCGCCTTAGCATAATCTCAACACTAGCTTCGGTTCTCTTGGTCCATCCGTTTACTTGACATCGCTGATTATATGAGTTAATTATCTCGGAAACTGACTTTGTCTGATCCTTACTCCCACATTGTATACGTAACAACTCTTCCTTCTCACGGTTGGTCCATGCAGGAGGGTTATATATATGTGCAGAGTCTTGCTCAGTCATAGGTTGTAGTGCGGACATACTATGAGAGGCAACTCTTGAGATGTCGGCCTTTTCCTCGTTGTGTTCTACTCCACTGGCTGAACCTCCTGACGCTTTCAGACTCAACAATGTGTGTACCATATCCACGTTATCTATCTTATATCGTTCCAATTGAATCGCTTGATGGCTCTCCAAAAGTTAACTCCTCTGAGACTAATGTATCACCGAGTTAGCCCTGCGCTGGTATAATATAAGCTTCTACTATTCGTTTGGCTTACCAAATCCGTGACGTTGACTGTTGTGAATGCTCCTGTCATAAGCGAGTCCTCGGCACTTTGTCGAGTCAAACACCGTGATTTATCTGTAGTACTCTCCTTGTAATCCAATCACACTCTGGGATTTATTGTCGTGAACAGTCATGTCGTAAACGATCATGTCGTGGACGAGCCATATCACGTAATTTGCCAAAGAACCATCCAATCAAGTGCGACCATATATCTGCATACTATTCCATGTTTGTCGTGGACGAGT
>CM047582.1:11984241-11998469 GCA_026184515.1 Peronosclerospora sorghi | reverse complement strand
TGCATACTATTCCATGTTTGTCGTGGACGAGTATGTCGTGGACGAGTCTGTCGTGGACGAGAACATACCACGTGATTGGCCAAAAAACCATCCAATCGAAAATCCCATTATAATTCCATCCAAAATCAGATTGCCATGCTCAGCCTTCACAGGTATTCCGCGCGTCCTCAAACTTCCACACGTGTACTCCGAACTGCAACAACTTGTCGTATATGACTCCATCCGGTGAGTGCCCTTCCAACCATAGCATTATACTCTCTTCTTCTTCCCTTAATATGTATCAGTTCCTCCGTGTAACAGGTGGTTAACTCGCTTCGTTACACTTCTGAGGGCAAGTTTATACTTGACTCCTGCCCCATCATGCTGAGGCTCTGCTGTTACTGCTTGAGCTCAGTCATTTCCTACTCCTGTGTCTTTCGTGGTTGTTATGCAGGTTTCGCACCGCTAACACCCCAACTAGTTGTCTCTTTTCCTAGCCGCCATCGACACTCAGGCTTACTGCCCTTGTGGCTCGCTTGTTTTTCTTCATACCTTGTGCTTCCCCGTACAGGTTTTGCACCCTTGGGACCTCGTGAGGTATCTCTTCGTACGGGATTCGTTGACGCACAGGTATAATCATATCATGTTGCGTTAGATGTACAAGTTTTTCACCTTTTGGACCGTGATAGGTATCTCTTCGCATCATCTTGTTGCCGCCGTACAGGTTTTGCACCCTTGGGACCTCGTGAGGTATCTCTTCGTACGATCTTTGTCTTGTTACGCGGTTCTCCGTGTTGTTTTCAATGGATGTACAGGTTTCACACCTTTAGTACCCTGACAGGTTTCTCTTCGTACGATCTTTGATGTTGCCGTACAGGTTTCACACCTTTAGCACCCTGAGAGGTTTCTCTTCGTACGATCTTTGTGTTGTTATGCGGTTCTCCGTGTTGTTTTCAATGGATGTACAGGTTTCACACCTTTAGTACCCTGACAGGTTTCTCTTCGTACGATCTTTGTTGTTGCCGTACAGGTTCACACCTTTAACACCCTGACAGGTTTCGCTTCGTACGATCTCATTAATACGCGAATTTCACATCTTAATACTGATTCATGGATCACATAGGTTCACTCTCCATATTACCATCGTCATAGTTAACCATATTGCGTCAGCAAAATTAAATTGCATCGTGACTCATCCACATGTTCCAGAAAACTTCCAGTCCTTGTTCAAACATGTATTTTTCTTTTTGTATTCTGCTTTTCTTTTTGTTATGCCACCTAATGCAACCAACTCGGGTCCGCATTCTACTCATCACAACCAACATGGGTTTGTGATAGGGATGTACTACATCTTCAGGGTCTTGTCACACTGGTTTTATATTTATTGATATTTTCTTGAATGTCTTGTTATTTTTCTCCTTATACTTTTTATCTTGTGAGGCTTCTACATCTCAGCCTCAGCTGCATCCTCTTCTGCTGGGTTCCGACTTCCTTTAGATTCAACAGCATTATCTTCAACAGAGTATGAACCACCATTTATGTCCGCCCCTTGTTCCACGGTCTCACTTCCTTGGTGTTGACGATGTCCTTTCTTCGGTTTACTCATGTTTCGAGTGATCACAAATACTTGTGGTGACTGATATTCACCATCTTCCCACACAGTGACTTCGGTGGTGTCCACTTGCGCCTCATTACTTGGAATACTTCGAGAACTTTCGAATGTTTCAGTAGTCGCCTCCGGGGGTCCTCACTCTTCTCCCTTTCTGGAGGGACATCTGAATTAGCATATAACAGCTCGGGCAATCGATTCAACATTTTCAGATCCGTATTCTATTAGTCACTTGTAATCTTCCCTGACTGTTGTTCCTTTATAGTGCACTGTGTAAGAAAGTCTGCCGCTTGGTTATACTTGCGTGCCACATGCACTAGACTAATCGCCTCAAAAGTTTCGACCAGCGAGTGCACTCTATTTAGCCAGACCAGTAACGGAGCATGGTTACAGCGTAAATCTCCATTGACTTGTCCAATCACCAACCTCGAGTCTCCACATACTATTGCATTGTTTATATGATGTGCTTGCGCAAGCTGCAATGCACCGATCAACCCATGATATTCACTGTCATTCACAGTGAGGTTATCTTGAATTCCGTATTCCGCGGCTATCACCTCCCAGGTGGGTAACTCCCATACTATCATGCCAAACGTGCCTTTGGGATTATTTTTCATCCGTACCGCACCATCAAAAGACAGGACATATCCAGTACTTTGGCGACGCAATCCTGGAATTGGTCTAATAATAGGCGTATCCTTCAGTGTCTTTAGTGGAGCAATTTCTTCTAATACTTCATTCATTTTCTCCACAGGCACAATCGATGTGGCCAATAACGCGGGAAGGCCAACACCTTCATGGTCCATTCTAATAATATCTAACGACCATGGGGATAACATCACCGCCCATTGCACTCCTTTCCCAGTTAAACTTTTAGACGTGAATAGCCATCGCATCGTGGAATACCTTGCGTATACTGTTATGTGCTGTCCGAATAAAATATGACTAGCGTCATGTAACTTCTTCAGCGAAGCTAGCATCTCCTGTTCAGCTCCTGTATATCGCGTCTCCGCATCTTTGAACACTTTACTGACATATCTTACTGGGTGCAAGATCCCATCGTGCGCTTGACATACTGTTGCTCCAAATGCCCACGTATTAGTGTATATAATTGCACTTAATGGTTTCGCACGCTCGATATGTCGTAGCAACGGTGCGTGCACAAGCCGATCCTTCAACAATGCAAAAGACTTCTCAGCGTGTTCCAATTGAGTTCCATCCCATAACTGCAGGTCTGTCAATTCATATAGTGATGCCGCTAACGTAGCGAAGTTGTCGATAAACCTAAGATAATAAATCAAACTGCCAGTGAATCTCTGAACCCCCTTTAATGTCCGTGGAAATGCCATCTTGATAATTGACTCTAAATTTTGCGGGGACGCTTCGATTCCTTTTACAGATATGCGATGACTCATAAACTCTACACTGTGCTTCCCAAATGCGCTCTTGGGTAAGCTTATGGTGATTCTCCAATATTTGAGCGACTCCAACAGGTTCTTAAGCATCAAACATAGCGTGTCCCAATTATTCGCACCAAACGTAATATCGTCAATGTATGAACGCCTACCAATGACAGGTCGCTCTTCAGTATCTACCACTTGTCCACTATGGAACACATCGTGTGATAGGGGAACGTCCGTCTCCAAGACATAAGTAGCATTATCATCGACATCCATGGCAGTGTCATCATTCATGATCGTACACTTCACCCCCATCTGTTGTGAGCGTCGGACCATTGTCCATAAGGCATTATCAACTATACGCTGATATATCTGTGGCGCATTCTTTAATCCTTGCGGCATTCGAAGTCATTCAAAATGTCCTAGCGGGCAAATGAAAGCAGTAATCAACCGAGCCCTTTTCGTCATGGGTATAGCCCAATATCCACTCGCGTTATCCATTGAACATAACCACTTGACCCCTTCAAAGTTATCCAACAAATCATCTATTAGAGGCATCGAATACACCATCAGTCTCGTCTTTTGGTTCACAGCTCGGGAATCGATGCACAATCGTGTGTCTGTTTTATTTTTCTTTAACACAATCACGATTGGTGATGCCCAAGCTGACTCCGAGTACTTAATTAATCCTGCTTGCAATAAACCTCGTATTAACTCATACAACTTGGATAAGAGGTGGGCTGGTACCTTGCGAGCTTTCTGAGCTATAGGCGAATTGTCTCCAACATCCACATCACATACCACGCCTTTAGCTGGTGGCGGTAACGCATTACCAGAACTTATGAATCCATCGTCATATTCATACAATAATGCTCGTAACTGATCTTCTTGTTTCCTGGTGGTGATTCCTGGATCTCCTATATCCGCTTGAGCCATATCGGGTGACATTAACGGACCTTGTTCTACTTCAGGTATAAGTGCCAACTGTTCTTCCATAGCTTCAGCCGACATCTCCACCCCTTCATGCAGATATACCTCTCTCTCCAACTTCCTCTGGTCTACCTTCAATGGGTCTATAGCATCCATCACATATAACACGGGAGGCTTATCCCCAACCATCCGTATTGCATGCACACTAGTCCAATTAATCATCATACCAGCACTTTCCATAACTCGCTCATATACTTGTATATAATCTTTCGAGCTACAGCAAATACTGAATACCGTTACTGACCCAAGAAGATCGACTGTCTCCTTATTTGACCAGTCGATCTTCTTGGGTCAGTAACGGTAGCGGATTTTCGTTGGGAATCTGACAACTCTGGTCTTTCATATTCAGGATAACCCCCGCTTTCACCAAGAAGTCAGTTCCAAGTATTGCTAAAGTCTGCGACTCAACGTTTGCTACCCACATCTCACAGTTAAAAATAACCGATGGGCCCATCCGAACCTTTACAGTGGCCACACCAATTGCGTCAATGGTACTTTCTGTTACGCCACAAAAACTTGTCGGGGTATCAAACATCCGGACTGCTGTATGTAACATCTTCACCACATTGATATGTAATACTGATATGTTTGCACCAGAATCCAACATCAACGGTAACTCCAAATCATCGATTGCTCCCTTCACATACACCTGTGTTGCAGGTTGCGTGGACTTGAGCAACTGTTGCCATCCTTCTCGTTCTCCTTCTCTTTTATCCACCAACGTGACATACGCTGAGACATCTGCCGTCTCATTATTCTCCGACTTATCTTGTTCTTTTTCTTCTTTATCTTCAAATGAAACTTGTTTTTTCGGTTTTTCTTGTATTTTATTCTTTTCTTGATCCTCGTCCACAGTGAGTGATCTATCCATGCAAAATGTATCTTTTTTCTTGTTCTCGTTTACACCTAAGGGTAAACGCGGTGTCGCTTTCACATTGATCGACATTGCCCCCCTTTTCTCTCGACAGTGGTCGCAACGCACTGTGGGGTTAGGCATTTAAATGTGCGGCCACTTGATCCTTAGTTAGCTCTCCGGACTTCAGCTTGCTCCGCATCTCGGCCATCTCTTCGATGAACTTCCGACAATACTTTACATCGTGGCCGACTGTTTTGCAATGCTCACAGGTCTGCAACTTCCAACATTTCTCCTTATCATGTCCCCTTCGATTGCAGTGTTCACATACCACGCCCCCGTCAGTGTTATTATGAGTCCGCTGCATTGTATGTACTTCGCCGCCCATCATGTGTACACTGGGTTGTGCATCTTCGTATACCACTTCAGCATTCTTGCGTGAAGTCATTTTCTTTCCTGGCCTTGTCAGACACGCCTCGTGCTTCGTCAACACCCTTTCCAACTCCTCAATATTATTGAATGTCATATGCTGGTATTGCATTTGTATGACACGATCATGAATGGTGTCAAAGAATTGTTGGATGTGCTCCTCCAACAATGAGGCGTTATAGATATCCCTGAAATCCATTCCATCTCGTAACGCCGCGGCATTCAGCCGGTATAGATAAGTGGTCGCTGGATCGTCTTGCTTCTGGGTCAATTTTGAATACATGACCCTAGGCGACACTTTGTCCACACAAAACTTTCGTTGAAATAAATCTATCACCGCATTCCAATAATACTTCACGGTATCCGCCAATTGTTCATACCACCAAGACGCCGTGTTCGTCAAACTATCCACAAACATTCCTAGCCGTTGATCGTCATCCCAACGTGAAATGTTTGCCACATGGAAAAATCTTGTTACCCATGCCCTTGCAATCCCCGCGTCTTGTCTATTCCCGTCAAATGTCTTGATCTCTGTATTCTGGATAATGGATGTGACAGGCTGACCTGATGATGCCCACGATTTGTGTCTTTCACTTGACATGCTGTGTTTTGATGGTTTCAGCGGGTTGGGATATGCCTTGTCCGGAACCGCCGCTCTTCGATATGCTGCACTAGTCTCCCCTCTCGTAGTATCAGGCATGCGACTAGCTGATAGAGATGCTGTAATTTTAGTCAACTCCTCCAAACTTAAGTGTCCGTCTTGCATCATTTGGACTAAATTTTCCACCACTGGGTCCTGTTGTTGCGACACTGGTCGTGGTGGTGACATGATCTCCTCCTCATCCGAGGAAAATTCCAACTTCTTCTGTACTCGACGGTCAGGTTTTGGTCTCCAATCCACAGTGTCCTCCAACTCATCGTCATTACACAGCTCCTGCATACCCGGTGGTTTAGACTCTTTCACCGGTGTGTGAGTGGTGTCTGCCACAATGTAATAACATGGACTGACATCCGTAGCCTCTTTCCGGTAAAACATCAAGGATGTTTCCCACTGGTTTTCCACTAATAATAGTGACACCATCAGACCAATATCTTTTGCAGTACGATCCAGATTGAAGTCACATGCATTATCGAATTCTTCTCGTCGTACGAACACATAGCCACAATTTCGAAGCAGCGTTTCAATAGCTTCAATTGACTCTTTTAATCCCCCAAAAGGAGTAAGATCTTCTTTAACTCTAAAATTAGGGGCAGCTCTTGCCACCTTGCGAATCTCATATAATGAAAACCAACTATGTGAGTCCCCAGAAAGCTTCGGTACATGCCGTTGATACCGTGCCATTCTTTCACAGGCCTCAGAGAAAGTGTATGTTATCTCATGGTCCTCCTGAGAGCGCTGTAACTTAAATACCAGCTCTTTGTCTCTCTCAGTAGACACTAAAGCCATTTTGTGTGTGAAATTGTATTAAGTCGACGTGATGTCCCGGGTCGCGGCACCAGTTGTCGTGAAGGAACTTAAATTTTCGAGGTTTCCACTCAAAAACAACACAAGGAAGCGATACAATACACCTCTCTTGCTTAAACTTCCCAGGCCCTTGATACTTACGTCCGAACCTTAATACAAAGTTACTGAAAATGGACACTTCCTGGTAACACTCAGGCTGCCCCTTAACTTAGGTAATCGCAGAGGATCTTTATCACGTTTTATCACGCGTTCACTTAAAGGTGTCCTCGGGTTGTACTTAGTTTTTGTATAGGTTTGAAAAGGTTTCTTTGGTTGGTAAGACAACTGCTCGTAAGGGGGGAAATTTGATTATATTAAAAGTATTAAGAAATCCTATATCTACCTCCAGTATCTGTTCACCTTGTTACTTCATGGTTACTTCAGCAATGGCTTCGATACCGAAAAACTCACTTCATGATCGGCTAAAAACACCGTATACTCTTTATGTATACTTTTCGTATACATTCAACCGTAAATTCCAGTCACTTCACCACATCTACGTACCGGGCGGGAGCACTTAGTGCATTTTTGGCCCACCGGTAGGCGTAGAGCGTGAGAACTCACCCGCAACTCCGCCCGCTGTGCCAGCGGTTCTTCTTTCAAAGGTTTTTTGGTCTCGGGAACGTGATCGAGCATTGCGCTCTCACCTCTTCCCTTATTGGAACACGTTTTGGCCCCTAGTGTTCGGCTGCTTTAAGCGCCCCACGGGAACACTAGGCGGATTTTTAGTGGTAATCGTCGATCAGCCCGTCGGACGCGCTGATCGACCGTCCCTCTAAGGCTTAAGTCTAGAATACAAGGTATTTGGGTATTCTAGTGACGAATTAAGCTTAAGGAGGCTCTGTGATTGAGCAGTGAAGATTTCCGCTGCCGGATCGAGTACCCCTTCGCCGATCGCTACCTGATCGACCCTCTGCAACTCGCGATCCGCGCTCAGCTGCTCGCAACTCGCGCCAACCAGCTGATCAGCGACTTTTAGTACCTGATCAAGCCTGATCAAGTCTGATCGTCGCTGATCGACGACTTTTAGTGCCTGCCCAAGCCTGATCACTGTTGATCAAACCTAATCGCACGTGATTCAAGCCTGATTGCGCCTGATTATCGCCTGATCGCATCAGTCGACTCATCACAAGTCAACACAGTCTTGCCACAAGGAATTGCAGTGTGCCATCCCCGCCACCTGAAGAGCGACCCACGCCCAAGCCGTCGGGTACACAAGGTGAGCAGAAACACAAGCAGTCAAGGACAACCGGAGGACCCCCTTCGTCAGTCGGCAGTCCGGGCGCCGTGGTACCGCCTGATCAAGCCTCAAAAACTTTGATCAGCCGCTCCATCACAAAACGCTATCGCGACGGAGTTCTTGAACCGGTTCGATGTGAATGGATGGCCGCCGCATCGACTGACACTGAAGGTTGGATCACCAATCATGCTCCCGCGGAATTTTGATGCATCCAAGGGGCTTTGCAACGGCACGTGCCTAATTGTCCGCCGGTGTTCCGCACGTGTGATTGAGGCTGAAGTTTTGATGGGTGATGATTCAGGGTTCGTTTGCTTTATCCCGCGCATTAATTAACAACTGAGCAATCGGCCTGTCCTACACGGTCCGTCGGAAGCAGTATCCTGTGGGCTTGGCCTATGCGATGACAATGAACAAATCACTGGGACAGACGGTGGCATATGTCTCACAAGGGACGTGTTCACTTGTACGTAGCCTTTTCACGGTCGACAGCACCGGAAAACATCTCCGTCCTTTTGGAAGCAAGGTCTGCAGAACGACCACTAATCCGCAACGTCGTTTATGACAAAGCACTACGTTAAATGCGGTTGAACAATATCCCAATGATGAGAGCATTCAATATCCGATATTGCACACGCATTCGTTGACACCAAAAAAATCTCTTTTCTTTTTGTCTCCAAGTAAATTTGGATACATTGTAGTTTCAATGAAACAATCCGTCGGAAGGACAGGTACCATCCACTCGTCCATAATAGAATTTCTGTCGCGATCCCGTACCTAATCGAATTCGAACTATATTATAAATCGTTCCTAATTGAAGACGACTTTATCATTGGTTAGAAATAGCGCTTTTACAGTGAAGTGAAAATTTATCTGACAACCAACAAAAAATACGATTTTTGGTTCAAAAATCATCGCTCTTCTGAAGACTAATCCATGGTATACTAGTGACATGCAGACCAGTACTAAAGAGTATATAATTAATTAGAAATAACGCTTTTACATCCACCTATATAAAAGTTTTTCCGTCCGTGCGACGCTCCCATTCACGAGTACCTACACTGTTCTCTGTCTATATAATAACAGAATTCATGTCGTCATCGATGCGCGTTCCCGTACCTAAGCGAATGTCTCGATCTATGTATAGAATTCGATTAAGTACGTGCTCCCGTACCTAATCGAAGTCGAATTGTACTATAAGTCGGACCTAAATGAATTCGATTTTATAATTGGTTAGAAATAGCGCTTTTACATCTTCTTCCTATATAAAAGTTTTCCATCCGTCTCCCGATCACGTGACCTGCCCGTACCCCGTCTGTAGCCGGTGCGTACACGCACGGTGCGGCTAGCGCACAGAGGAAGACTTTCCTTTAAGCGGCGTTCGCCGCTACTTAGCCAATACGCCCTTATAAAAGGGCTTAGTAATAGAGAACTCTCTTACTCGGGGCAAGATTCCACTTTGGTTTACGAGTTAGCACAAGCTAACGCCTTGATACAAGGCTCCATTAATAAGGGGATAGGTAAGGGAAGAACTTCTCTTGGGCTACTGCACTCACTACGCGCGCGACCGGTCGAGGTCGAGCGTCCAGTAGTAGTTGAGTGAAATGTAAACTGAATGTATATTTAATATGTAATTAGCCTAAATTAATTTAAACTAATGTAAACTATATATAATACTAAGTAGAATATTCCTAATTCGTACCTAGCTAAAATGTAGTGTACACCACCTGTGTACTAACAGGTGGCTGTCTGACACGCCTCCACCAAGGGCTCCAGCCCTGATTGGTTAGAATAACCAATGGTCCAAAACCCTTCGGACCGGTCAATACTGACCCCAACCGTAGTGTATTCACGTACACCACATACTAAATGTAACCAGAATGTAAACCTGGTACATCCTCCCCCATCAAGACTATTGCTTACGCAATAAATCAAATTTAATTGGAGAACTCCAACTACCAGAACCTCTGGCTGACCATGTAAACCTTTGGTGGTGCTGTGGAAGAAATCTATTCCGATAACTCGGAAGTGAATGCTCTTGGGGAGATCTCCCCAACGGCTGACCACTCCGACAGCGCCGTTCGGCGCTGTCGGTCATCCAATCCATTCCGAAACGTGGGGAAAACGCGCTAACTCGTGCGCCACCTCTACAGACTACGGATGATGCATCCGGGTCGCCGAAGGCGACCATCACCAATGAACCGGACACGGTTCATGAAGCCCGACATGCCGTATCGACACGGAAGGGACCTCGTGACCCTCAAAGGAAGGCTAAGAACGAGGTGAAGAGGGGTTTAGCCTCCTATACCCCTGGTCCTGAGGCTGTACTGCCGCGTTAAATCGTGCGCCGGAAACAACTCCGGGCCAAACTGCTAACACCTAAGCAGTTCACTGTCAAGTCCTACCGAGCGCCTCGGAAAACAGGCACGCGGTTCCATGGTAGAGATCCGCGCGAGGTTACCTACGTTCTCCTACGGTACGAAAGTGTCGAGGACGCCGAACGGGCATTCCGCACTTGGGAGGAAGGGGAGAAGCGCCTCCCCTGCTTTGATGAGCTGTACAACAGCTTTCCCGAACCCGACGTTCGGATAGAGAGGGCGTTACGCTTGGCATATGCCCAGGCCAAAGCGCAGGAGCAGTTACCTGCATATTACTACAAGCGCCCTGCTCTCGATGTGGTGCCGGAGAGTAATGCAAACCCTGCATCTGGCTCCGGCAAACTCCCAGTTACTGGGAGTGAAGGGGATTTTTTCGCCCCTTTGATCGTTGACTCTCAGCGGGGTTCTCCCGCTCGAAAGCGTCAACGACGTCACGGCAATCCTGCCGCAGGGGAGTCTCGGACTCTCACGAACTCTGGGAATGTGGATAACCTTTCCACTTCACCAGGTACTGGGTCTCACCCCGGTGATGGCGTCGTGGCATCAAACGTTCCACATGGTAATGTGGAGTACCCTCCGTATCGAGGACTGGAGGAGGAGGTCGCGCTATTGCGACGTGAGTTCCATTTCGAGCGCTGTGATCGACACAGCCGTCGCATCCAAGATGCTCAGGAGGCACTCCGCGACAAGGGGAGTGCGAATAAACGCATTGAGGGGCGGCTTGCCTCCCTCGTGTCTCTCGTTGCGGAGCTTCAGGGTCGTATTTCGACCCTGTCGGAGATGTTCCGACCTGTCGTGCCTTTCGGCTATCCGACTTCCCACCTTCCTCCAAGAGGGAACCAGCCTCCGGGTTCTGGTATGGCTTAAGCATACCTACATAGAAGGTTGGATGCGTACGCATCGCCTTCGGGATGTCTAAGGTATACGATAAGCCCTTTCGGGCTAGTACCTTAAAAGCCCCCACAAACCTGGGGCGCACTTTATTCCGCAACACGTTGGAAACTGCATGTGTAGGAAGATTTTTAGCGTTTATTAAAACACTTTCTCCTACTTTGTACACCTTTTCGTTACGCCGCACCTTTCGGTCAGCCTGCTCCTTCTGATTGTCTTTGCTTTCCGCCATGGCATCGCAGACGTGTCGTAAGACACTAAGGCGCGTCGATAAGAACTTATCGATGTGCTTTCGCACAGATACAGGGCTGACATCGGGGAATCCTCCCCCCTCAATCCCTGGACCACACACACGTGGCGTTAACGGAACCTTCGGGTTCACCAATCCGTTCACGTAAAACGGGGTAAACCCAATAGATGCATGTACCGAATTGTTGATAGCAAATTCAACCATCGGGAGCATCTCACTACAACTCTTTGGAGAATCCGGACATAAACTCCGGAGAATATCCTCCACAATGCGATTAACGCGTTCCGTCTGACCGTCCGTCTGCGGATGATCCGCAGTGGACATGAGGAGATTGGTGCCTAGCACCCTAAACAACGCTCCCCAAAACTGTCCCGTGAAACGGGGATCCCGATCCGACACAACGGAATCGGGTAGACACGCTGTCGAAAGACACGGTCTAGGAACACTTTTTCTGTTCCTTGTCCATCAATGGACTCTGGCACCGCCGCCAGGTGAGCCATCTTGCTCAAACGGTCTACAAAGACCAATATGCCGGTGTTCCCGGCCTTATCCTTCGGAAAACCGAAGATAAAATCCATGCTAATGGATTTCCAATACTCCGTTGGAAAGTACAGGCTCGCCAAAGGCGCAGCTGAACTTGCAGAGGGTTTAACCCTCTGACACCTCTCACAGGTGCGTATATACGCACCGACCCACTTATACATGTTGGGCCACCAATACAAAGCGCTTAAAGCGCTGTAGGTCTTTCCCGACCTAAATGACCCCCGGTAGGGGCGTCATGTGCCTCAAGGAGGATTTATATTTTAGTTCCTCATCATGAGGAACAACCACCCGCTGATTGTCCTCCGCGCTCGTGCTATAATATATCAAACCGTCACAGTACCTGTAACGGTGTAAACGAGCTTTAGCTCGACTTGACAGGGTTGTCTCAGACGATCCAAGGCCCTTTCCACCCAACGCTCTGATAAGCGCCGTACACTGTGGGTCTTTCTCATACGCCTGGCGTATGAGATCCACCACAGACGAGGTGATGAATGTCGCGTGAGCGAGCTCGTAATCGGGACGACGCGACAACGCGTCTGCAAGTAAATTGTGGTGAAGTGGAGTCTTTATTTACAGTATGAAGAAGGTGATCTGCGGAATTTATTAATTCATGGTGTATTTTTCACGCCAAAATCTACCCTTTAGCACGATGACGCTTTTTACGCTGGTGATTTCTTCAAACACTGAATATTAGTGTCAAAGATTGTGTCATGCCTTCAATAGGTGAACACAGGTAGAGAGCACAAGACTGCGGCAGGGAAGACACGATGGAGAGAGGAATCACACGTTCAGAGTGCGCTCATATTTAGGAGCTCGTTTTAATGCAACACAAGCGCTCAAGTAGACCGTGTTCATCTAGTTATCCGTGAGGTCATCGTTTAGGTTCACGCCGAGCTCCTTGGCGACCTGGAGCATGTCTTTATCGCCGCGAACACTAATGTTGATGACTACCACGTGGTCAGGCGAGAGCGTTGACGCGAGGTGGACAACAAAGTGCACGGCGTGCGCACTCTCCAGCGCCGGCACAATGCCTTACAGTTGCGAAAGAAGCTGGAACGCTTCGAGCGCCTCCTTATCCGTCACACTCACGTACGTTGCACGTCCGGAATCCTTGATTAACGAATGCTCGGGACCGACCCCAGAATAATCGAGACCTGCCAAGACCGAGTGCGTTCCGATCACTTGGCCCGCAGGGTCCTGCATCACGTACGTCTTCGTGACATGCAGGACACCGGATCGACCCCCGAGCAGCGTCGACGAGTGCCGTGGCGTGTCAACGCCGTCGCCGCCCGCTTCGACGCCCGTGCCTCGTGCACAAACGGGTGAAACATGCCAATGGCATTGCTCCCGCCGCCGACACAGGCGACAATCGCATCGGGCAGTCGTCCCCTCTCGTCGTGCAACTGGGCTTTGATTTCGCGTCCAATGACGCTCTGAAAGTCGCGCACGAGCGTCGGAAACGGGTGCGGACCAATGGCCGACCCAATAATGTAGTGCGTCGTCTCGACGTTCGTGACCCAGTCCCGAATCGCTTCGTTCACGGCATCCTTAAGCGTCTGGGACCCGCTCGTGACGACAATCATTTTTGCTCCCAGCATCTTCATGCGAAAGACATTGAGCGACGGGCGCTGCGTATCGACATATCCCATGTACACGACACAGTCGAGACCGAGCAAGGAACACGCCGTGGCCGTGGCCACACCATGCTTCCCCGCGCCCGTCTCTGCAATAATGCGCGTCTTGCCCAGCCGCTTGGCCAACACGGCTTGCTCCAACGCATTGTTAATCTTGTGGGCGCCCGTGTGGTCCAAGTCCTCGCGCTTGAGCCAAATCTGCGCGCTCTGCGCATGCTCCGTGAGCCGACGGGCGTGGGACAGCGGCGTCTGACGGCCAATATAGTCCCGACCCAATTGCTCGAGCTTCTCCCGAAAGCGCGGGTCTTGCGTCGCCTTCACGTACGCGTCAATGCGGTCATGATGCGCCTGAATGAGCGTCTCGGCGACAAAACAGCCACCAAGCTGCCCAAAGTACGCACGGAGCTCGTCCTTGGACGTGTACACGGGCGGTGCATTGGACACCTGGAGTCGGAGACATTAAATTGGGTGGAGCCGTGACAGCCAGATCGCGATGTCAAAACTGATCAATCAAGTTTCAGAGGGTGCGAC
>CM047582.1:11962769-11984231 GCA_026184515.1 Peronosclerospora sorghi | reverse complement strand
CAGATCGCGATGTCAAAACTGATCAATCAAGTTTCAGAGGGTGCGACGGCCAGATCGCGACGGCCAGATCGCGATGTCAAAACTGATCAATCAAGTTTCAGAGGGTGCGACGGCCAGATCGCAACGGAAAATCTGATCAATCAAATTACAGAGGATTGCGACGGCCCCAGAGTCAAGTATTGAAGTCAGCGCTGAAGTAACCAAGAAGTAGTGGGTGAGAAAAGTGATTGACTTTGATGTAGGAGTTGGTAACACTTAATAGAACCAAATTTCCCCTGAAGTGTTAAGATCTCTGGTGACCCTAAAAAAACCTTCTCTACTCTTCCAATACAAAAACCAAGTGTAATACAAGGAAGTCGTCGAGTGAACGCCCTATCAAGTGGAGCAGCAGCCGTTTAAAGCTAGCTAGTGTTGGGGGCAGCCTGGAACTACCTGTTGAAATGTGTGCCTAGTGTGTTTGGTTGTTTTGTTGGTTCGGGCGCTAGTTTTAAGTACCCGGGAAGTAAAGCAAGGAGGACTGAATTATTACCCCTTGTGTTGTTGATTAAGTGGATTTATTACAATTTTCAACTCTTTCACGACAAAATTCTGTTTACCAGGTTTGTACCTTACCTCAAAATTGTACTCCGCAAAGAAGGAGAGCCAACGGGCACTCCGTTGCGATAGATGAGGCGACTTTGTCGCTGTCCGTAAGGACGCGTGGTCAGTATAAAATACAAACGGCTTTGAGCCGAGTAGGTGAACCCTAAATTTGACAAGGGTATACTTCATAGCAAGTATCCCCTTATCATGAACAGGATAATTCCGTTCTGAAGCTTTAAGCTGCCTCGACTCAAACGCAATCACGCGTTCCCGTCCCGAGTCGTCTGCTTGTAACAAAGCACATCCGATTGCGAAATCGGAGGCGTCGCAGACGACGATAAAGGTTTCCCAGAGTCTGGGAGAGCAAGAACGGGGGCTTTTAACAAGCTCCCCTTAACCGCTTCAAAAGAGTTTTGGTGTTTGGTTTCCCAACACCAATCAACATCCTTCTTAAGAAGGTCCGTCAATGGCTTCGCCATTTCAGCGTAGTTCTCGCTGTATTCGTGGAGATAACTGGCTAATCCAAGCCACTTCCGTAAATCTCTAAGATTTACAGGCGAAGGCCACTCCACAATGGCTTTCACCTTCGCGGGATCCGCCCGCACTCCATCCTTACCGATGAAGCATCCGAGGAAAGGAATTTCCTCAGCACCAAAGACACATTTGGATGCGTTCGTATATAACTTATGCTCCCGCATACATTCGAGCACCGCTCGAAGATGTATCAGGTGCGTCTGAACATCAGACGAGTCGCCTTCCGAACGACTATGAACGAATATATCGTCGAAGTACGTCTGAGCGTACTTCCTATGAGGGCGGAAGAGTTGAGTCACCAAGCGATTAAAAGTCGCTGGTGCATTCGAAAGACATTTTGGCATAACAAGCCACTCCCACAGCATGCCACTAGGCGTGCTAACCGCTGTCAGCGGAATATCGGACGCTCTTATGAGCACCTGATAATACCCGTCCACCAGATCTAAGGCACTGTACACAGTACAGCCCGCCATATTGTTCTGGAGGACATCCTTCCGAGGAATAGGAGTCTGCATGGATACAGTAGCTGCATTAATCTTGTTGCACGCATGAACAATGCGCCACTTTCCGTTCGGTTTACGAACACAAAAAGTGGGAGATGAGTGGGGAGACTTGATCTCCCGTACCATCCCTGCCTCTTCTTTCCCCTTGAAGAATGCGTCAATGACGTCGCATTGCACCTTGGGGAAAGGCCACTGCCTCGTGACGCAGTATTTGGTTCCAGGAACCAAATTAATTTTATTTCGGACTCCCCGATCCGGTGGTAACCCCATCGGCGGGTTGTCACAAATGACATCTCCAAATTCCTTCAATAAGGAATGGTAAGGGTCCTCAGGATCCGCGAGGATCTTGAGACCGCTTCGGGCATTCAATGCCTGTTTGGTTTGCACCAAAACTGACTCGTCCATCGTTGATGAGGAGTTCAACTCCTCTTCCGGACGCAATACTACAAACTCGTCGATTTCATCTGCTTTCAAAGCAGTTCCAAACTCGTTGAAGGACATCTCCTACAACGACAACAGTTCGCCTACCCCAGACAACCGTTCAAGGCTTACGCCTTCTGTGACAACACCTGTCACACTATTCAGCATCCGATAGGACTGCTGACTACTGGCCTCGGGACTCATCCCAGGACTCAGATGGGGGGAGTCAATTGCCCCATCTATTGGAAGCGCATCGCGCCTATCCACAGAGGTCTCTCTACCTCTACCAACGGTGACTCGCCGGTCTCACCTATTAAGGCGTGGTCGGAATCAATTCCGACGTGCGAAAGAGACGAACTACGGGTCTCTTCGCGTGGAAGCGCCTCGCGCTTAACCACAGGGGTCTCTACCCCTACCACTGGAGTCGCAACTTGTTCGCCGAACACGGCGTGGTCGGAATCAGTTCTGACCTGTAGAAGAGACAAACTACGGGTCTCTTCTCTAGGAAGTGCCTCGCGCTTAACCTCAGAGGAATCCACCTCTACCACTGGCGTCTCACCAGTCTAGACTATCTCGGCGTGGGGATTAGCCGCCGAACCCCCCTCGTCAAGTAACACTTCCTTGACCTCATTGGGACTGATCCTCTCAGACATCCCAATCTCTGGCATCTCACGCCAGAATCGATTTTGCGATCGAGCAAAGGTGGGTTATGACTCGCCAATGCTTCACCCGATCGCGGGTGCGTTGAGGCAATGGACTTAATCTTCCAGTCTATCCATGGCTCGTGGCGTTCCAGCCACTTCATGCCCAGAATAAGGTCATACCTCGAGTCCAAATCCAGGACTAGGCAAATTTATAAGCTGGCAAAGTCTGCAAACTTCAGCTTAAGGTCAATCGAGACCTTGGGTACACAAACTTGTACGACCGTCGCTAGACGGACCGTGACAACGTCACGAGAACGTGCCTCTAGGGCCTCGGCATAAAGCCGACTCTTCACAACAGAAGCCCGTCTGACATAATTGTCAGACGCTCATAGTCTATTAACACTCTCCAAGTCTTATTAAAGCCTTTCACGTCCGCAAGGACTACCAGCAACCCTGGCTGGTACACCAACTCGGTGCTAGAAAGCACCGTTTCCCTCGGGGCTTTGTGCTGTCGTCCCCTACCCTGGGGCTTAACAGCACTTCGGGGCGCCCCAGTAGGGCGCCCTGCACCTACTGGGAGCCGTCGTTTCCCGAAGGCTTGGGCGAGGGATTCTTCCCTACCCTCGTCCCCTTAAAGCGAATATCTCGCTGGGGGTTCCGCGGACATCTGTTCCGCAGATGATCCGTGCTTCCACACAGGAAGCATCTTAGCGGCCCATGCCACCACTGCAGCATCGCAAGGAGCTCCGCTACGAAGCCCTGCGGAAGGGAGTCGGAGTGACTCCTAGCGGGAGGTTTCTCTTCCGCTTCGACCTGACTCAGGTCCATGGGCTCAGGACCCACCTTAGAGGAACGAAAGTTCCTCTCGGCGTGAAAATCCATCTTAAACGCCTCCCCAAGGGATTGGGGTCGGCATCAGAACAGTTCCGAACGTGCTGGCCCTTCTTTCAGGCCTCCCATGAAGACGGGGATGGACACATCGTCCGAATAGGCTTTCGCGTACATCCCTGCCAACAGGGTCTTCAGTTCTTGGACATATGTCTCTAAGTCCCTAGTGACCTGACGGCACCTCAAAAACGCCAGCTGATTCTGGAAAACCTGATCAGGCGTGTCGAACATATACATAAGCTTTTGCTTAAGGACTTCCCAACTTGGGAGCACGTCCGTGACCGAATCCGAACACGTAAACGCCCATGTACGGGATTTGCCCGTAAGATGGGTCAGTGCAAGTCCCACTTCCAGGTGATCAGCGATCACATTCGCTGTGGCGAAGGCCGTTTCGACCTCTCGTAACCACACATAAAGGTTATCACCTTTTTCACCGGTGAATTATTTCATCTTAAAGGACAATGGGGGACGCACCCCCGTGGAAGGACCTCCACCTAAACTCGCCTCATGGGCGATGAGGGCATTGACCCTCGCCTTTACGGCCTCAAGGCCCTGCTCCACTAGGAGCTGCATGACTTCGTCACACAGTAAGGATAACAGCCTGTTAAAGGCTTCCTGCTGGACGAGGGTTAGCCTATCCCAATCGTCCTTATTAATCCTTTGCAGAGGATGCCGTAGCCTACCAACACAGGTGTTGGATTGACTACAAGTGCTACCAGATGTAGCCGGTGCGTACACGCACGGTGCGGCTAGCGCACAGAGGAAGACTTTCCATTAGCGGCGTTCGCCGCTACTTAGCCGATACGACCTTAAAAAAGGGCTTAGTAAGAGAGAACTATCTTACTCGGGGCCAAGATTCCACTTTGGTTTACCAGTTAGCACAAGCTAACGCCTTGAGACAAGGCTCCCTTAATAAGGGGGCAGCTAAGGGAAGAACTTCCATTGGGCTACTGCACTCACTACGCGCGCGACCGGTCGAGTTCGAGCGTCCAGTAGTCGTTGAGTGAAATGTAAACTGAATGTATATTTAATATGTAATTAGCCTAAATTAATTTAAACTAATGTAAACTATATATAATACTAAGTAGAACTTACTAAGTTCGTACCTAGCTAAAAGGTAGTGTACACCATCTGTGTACTAACACGTGGCTGGCTGTCACGCCTCCACCAAGGGCTCCAGCCCTGATTGGTTAAAATAACCAATGGTCCAAAACCCTTCGGACCGGTCAATACTGACCCCAACCGTAGTGTATTCACGTACACCACATACTAAATGTAACCCTGTTACACCGTCGGTACTACGGTTACCTACACCTGAAATTTTCCGTCTGCCCGTCAGTGCGACGCTTCTGGGCAAGAGTAGCTATTGTATTCAGCATATATACTATTTGAAACACACTTTCTTACTGCTCAGTGCTTGAAAAGCTGCCGTGGTTGTTAATTTCAAGTGTCCTTGAATGGGGAGAAGCCGTCACAGGCAGGAGCGACGTTCACCTCGAACAGGTGCACATCAAGAAGCATCCAATGCTCACGGAGGAAAAGGGATACAGCTTACGCAAGCAGCAATGCAAACAGCAACACTTGAAGTGCTGAATGAGAAGTCCTGACTCAAGTGCACCCGCCGATCGAAGGCAGGCTGAACAGGGTTTACCGCGAGTGCGACGTGTATTCTACGGGATTGATCAGCGGCTTCGGCTAAAACTTGGTCAAATGGAATCTGAATACAGTGCGATGCGCTGCACTGCGCGTGACAGGATCTTCGCTATGCGCGAACATGCTTCTTAACTTGCTGCAGTAGTGGGTGTGGTGAAGTGCCAGTGAAAATTGTTGACCAATTTGTACCAGTGTACCAGTTTTTTTCAAGGCAGATCGGTCGGGTTGTCTGAAAGGACAGAGTATTTTGGGCCAATCGTGTGCTTGGATTGTTTTGTACGCGGATTTGAGGTAAGGCACACGGTTTATATATAGTTTACATATTGTATTTTAATTGGATATTAAATATAGTGTTCGTATTACATCGAGTTGCGTAAGTAGCCAGTGGCTCCGATCTGAGTCAATGGGAGAAGAGTGTTAACACGGTACCCTCACGCTTATAAGATCGGCCAGGACAGAGCTCCACCGGAATCCCCACGACAGGGAGCTCTCGTTACGTTCACTCACCACTCAAGTTCGGCCCCGCTCAAGGGAGGCGGGTTATTTTTTGGATGGGTTACTCATCGCGCTGCTGCGATCAAGTCCCAAAAATTGGCTGGATTACTCATCGCGATCTGCGTTCAAGCGCCAGAAACATTTATTGGCTAGATTACTCATTGCTCTGCAATCAAGTGCCAGGATTTACTATTGGCTGGATTACTCACTGCCTCGGGCGGTCAAGTGCCAGATTTAACCGCATTCGGAGTGAAGATTTCCGCTTCGTTTGCCGATCGGCTATTTCGGATTATCTTTCGTTGGAATTTTGGATTAGTACCCCAGAAGTGGTACATCCATATCGATCTTCTCTAAAGTCTCCACGAAGCAACGGTCCACCGAGTGTGTAGCCACCCATACCAATGGGTACACAAGGTGAGACGCGTAATGAATAGGACTCGGCCTCCTTCAGTGCCGATCGATCACCTGATCGGCACCCAGGCGAAGGTCCGCGGAGTACCCCCTCCGTTAATTGGTCGGCTGGGCACGATGGTGGTTCAGTTCCGGACACTTCGGTGTTCGATTTTGAACTGGACTCCACCACATGGGAAGTTAAACTTCCACAGATAGCTCCACCCCAACCAATGTTGCGTCGTCAGCTTGAAAATCAGACTTGGCGGGGCAAAACCCTTCGTGAACATACAACAATGCCTTTTCTTGGACATCAGTTGGTGCATCAATATGGCACAAGCGGCATTCACAACATGGGGGCTTGACCATCTCAACTGTACCCTCCTACTTAGCAATGAGGAAGCGCCCAAATTTGCACAGATCTATATACATAACCCGCAAATAGAAGTCGATGGGTATATTGCGCTTGCAGACCATCTTAATCAGAAATCATGAAAGAAATACAGCAGATGCTTCAAGAGACGGTCAAGTATACGAAGGGCACGGTGAATATAACATTCCGAGCCTTCAGCTCCAGTATCCTTACGTTTTATTTCATCGCGAGAACAGCATGCGCGTGGTTTCATTGGCGATTGGAGTTTTAAAGGGCGGGATTATCGTCCTAATTTGTTTTGTTGGTACAACGCGCTAACTCACATGAATGTCTTTCCGCATTGGATCGGCGCATCATGGATGAACTTCAAGCCATGATCGAACGACACATACCGTACGTACAACTATACAAGAAGGTGAGGCAACAAATGGCGGGGGTTCAGGTCGTGTATATGGAACTCCGTCTGCTTTGCCTGCAATCGAACGACCAAAGGAGGTACAACAGCCCGACATTCATCGAGGTCGGCGCCAAAATGGTGGGAGACGGTTGTGACGGCAGTATCTCCGATCGCAAGCCTGTAGAACGATGACTAATAAGTACCGTCTTTTCCTACGAAGCACTACGCTGAATAAGGCTGAAAAATCTCCCAATGCAATGTCCGAGATTGCACACGCTGTCGTTAACAGAAACAAAAATAACCCGTTTTTTGTTTCAAAGTAAATGTAGATATACAGTAGTTTCAATGAAATTTCAATGAAACAACTCGTCGGAACGACGGGTAACATCCCCTAGTCTATATAATAACAGAATTCATGTCGTCGATGATCCCGTACCTAATCAAATATATTGATCTATGTATATAACAGAATGATTTGAATTCGACTTCATGATTGGTTATTAAAAATAGCGCTTATAGAAATGATCATCTGTAAGTACGGTCTTATAGCGCTTATAGCAATATATCCCACCCTGCCTGCTCCCGCATTAATTCCCCCCCCAACGCCACCGCATCCAGAGAGTCCGCGCTCACGACAAAACCGACTGGCTCGGAAGCGGCGTGCTCAACAACTTGCTCTTGAGACGCCACAAAAACACTTACGGCTAAACCAACTGACTCTGGAGCAGCATGATCTCGAGACGCCAGAACAACAAAAACAACGAACCCGAATGGCTCGGGATCAGCGTCCTCGACAACGTACTGTTGAGACGCAAGAACAACCCCCGATGCCACCGCAAGCAGCGAGTACGCGTTCACATCGAAACCGACAGGCTCGGGAGCGGCGTGACCGACAACGTGCTCATGAGACGCCAGAAGAACAAGAACAACGAATCCAAATGGATTGGGAACGAAATGTCTAAACGTGCCGTTGAGACAAAAAACAACAAGTTCAACGAAGCAAAACTCAGGCAGCGGCAAGACGTGCTCAGTGCGCACGAAAGCTTCTGGAAGACCGCTTGCGCGAAGCTGAACCGGAATTTCCGTTTGCACGTTAAGAATCCGCGCAAATTCCGCCTCGCCGCTCTTTGTGCTCAACCGGGCTAAAGGCTTTGCGACAACTGCGGGGAGCTCCATTGGATTAAGGAGCGCGTGAAGGGTCCTGTATCAACCCCTTCACACCCACTTTCAGCATGGCTGCGATCGTGGCAAGGCCAACGTCCCACCCTTTGAACATCCACCAGAGCCGCTACGGAGTCTTCTGCAGGAACAAACGCCTATTTCCGGGGCGTTCTGCACCAAAATCAGGGCCTACACCAGAGCGCTATCGTTCACGTCCCTGGGTGGTAAATTGGATGAACGGTTTATGCAGGGAGGAATTTGCGCCATTCGGCTCCATGGTGCCCTTTATCACCAAATGAGATCACTGTTGCCGGAGATCTGTCCGCCATGGAAGTTCTCGCAGTTTTATATCACCTACAACAGATAGCGCTTGGTGGCCGCATGAATATATCACCGCATCTGATCGGTGCATCATGGGGGAACTTCACGCGACTCATTGTCCGCCGGTGTTACGCGCGTGTAATTGAGTCTGAAGTCTTAACGGGCGCTCACGCAAAGTACGTTTTGTTTATCCCGTGCATTGCACTAACAACTGAGCAATCAGGCCTGTCGAACACGGTCCGCCAGACAGAAGGCGTTTCCTGTGCGCTTGGACTATGCTATGACGATAAACAAGTCACAGGTACAGACGCTGCACAAGGTTGGCATATGTCTCACAAGGTACGTGTTCTTGAATAGCCAGTTTTACGTCGCCTTTTCATTATCGACAGCACCGGATAACATTTCCGTCCTTTTGGAAGCTAATTCTGTAGAACCACGACTAATGCGCAACGTCGTTTATGACGAAGCACTACGTTGAATGTGGTTTAAAAAACTCGAAATGATGAGAGCGGTCAATGTCCGAGATTGCATACGCAGTCGTTGACAGCAAAAAAAAACTTTTAATTTTGTTTCAACTTAAATGTAGATATACTGGATGTCTTCCAAAACCCCAACAAAGACGTGTGAACAAACATAATTTGTTGGGGTGTTACAAACATAATTTGTTCACCATAAACAATTTTTTTTTAGACGGTTTTCCGTCTCAACAAACACCTGGACCACGAACAAAAATGTTACCCTTAATATAGATTTTAAATTAACTCAGCTAATGGGGAGGGTTCACACCTAGCGTTTTAAGGTCAAAATACGATAACGAAATCAGCATACTGATTTCGTTAAAATCTTGCTGATTTGACTCGTAATTATAATCGTAAATCATGCTGTTCACACCCTGAGGTACCCTGCTGCTTTCAATCGGGAAATCCTGCTGATTTGACTTAAAACAAATACACACTCGCGTTATGTAATAACTAATCTTACGGTTTTATTGATAAACCTAGCAACAAATTGCGCCACAGGGATGCGATGCGTCGTTGGAATCACTCATGACTGAGAGAATGAAGCAGCGTTTGAAGGCCAAGGTACGTTGTTGTCGTCCAGATTGCGTGGGTGTGAGTGGCGGCCTTTTTACAATTATTACTTGATATCGTAGAAACTTGAAGACGAGTCCAAGGCGAACAGGATCTTCAACACTTGCGCATGGACAGTCGTTGGATCCGTGGACTCGCGTCCTTCACAGCTTTCGTGGGCGCTGTCGAGCATAATCCACATAAAATCTCGGCCGCGACCGTATTGTCGTCGTCACTTTCGAGCATGCCCATGATTTCCTAGGTCATCACGTCGGCGCTCAAGTTCTTACCGGGTTTGGCGTGCATCATCTTGGCGGGACACTTTCACTCGACCCACACGCAGCAATATGTCGATGCCGCCACGCTTTCGACCATGGTACGGCGATCCCTGTCATTGTAGTACTGCGACTCTCTAAAATGAACCTATCGTTTCTGGCTCTATCCATCCCTCTATCCCTGCCTCTAGTTTACCAACATTACGGCGTACTCGATCGGATTTGGGATCACGTCGGCACTGGATACGTTATGTTCCCAAGCGTACGGGGCCAAGCGCGTGCGCCAGATTGGCATCTACCTCCAGACAGGCTTGCAGGTGCTCGGGACGTGTCTGGTCCCGATTGTGCTCGTGAATTGGTACTCGAAACCCTTTTCGAGCGTCATGGGGCAGGATCCCGACGGGGCGCGGATCGCCCAGCACTTTTCGCGCTGTACATTGCCCGGTGTGCTCTTTGTCTTCGTCTACGAGCTCGTGCGCAAAGTGCTGCAAGCGCAAACGATTTTCACGCTCTTTGTGGCCATCGCAGCGTATGGGAACCTCGTGACGATCGTGGCGGGGTACGTGTTCGCGTACCATTCGTCCTTGGGCTTTGACGGCATTGCGCTGGAGCGATCGTTGGGCAATATGGTGCTCCCCATGCTGCTCGTGCCGTACTTTTACCGTCATCCCCGCCACTTACGCCAGTGGTGGCGGGGCTGGAACCTGACGGAAGCGCGCGCCCACGTGACTCTTTTTTTACGATTAGACATCCCTGGCTTTCTCATGATGGCCATGGAGTGGTAGGCGTACGAGCTCCTGACGCTCCTGGCCGGCGTCCTGCCGCACGCCGTCGTGGCCGTGAGTGCGCATGCCGTGGTCATGAACGTCAACAACATCATTTACATGGTCTTTGCTGGCCTCGCCGTGGCCGCCAACATCCGCGTTGGCACTTGTCTCGGCGCGAATCGACCCCAACAAGCCAGACTTGCTTGCACCTTCGCGCTCGTGCTGACGCTCGCCATCTCGTTGGCTTTCGCACTCGTCCTGTATGTCTCGCGTGGCGTCCTTCCACGACTGTTTCTCGACGATCCCGCGGGCATTGCGCGCGCCGCGCGTGTCTTGGCGATTTGGGCCCCATTAGAAGTCGTGGATGGCCTGAACGCCGTGGTTCAAGGCGTTTCGCGCGGTGTGGACAAGCAACAATTCGCCGCGCCGCGACTATGAATGCGCTTGCCTACTATGTATTTGGCATTCCACTTGCGGGAGTGCTTGGCTTTCACTTGACGCTCGAGGTCGAGGACCTCTGGGTAGGCTTTGGCGTGGGCATCTCTGTGGCCGCTGCGCTCCAATTCTACCTGCTCTTCAAGCACTGGCCATGGACAGAGCTCGCGGACCAAGCGAAGAAGCGCACAGCTGAGTGAGTTCAAGACCATAGACTGATTTACTAGAAATACAAAGCGACGGATTGCAGCAGTATTAAGTCAACCATTGTGATAGAATTAATTCTATCAATGATGTTGAAGCGCCCCGAAATTCGGCCGCGCAAAGTAGAGACATTCACAGATGGTACTGAGGATCGCTTCAATCGCCACTTCGTGCGAATCGTCCCGTGTCCCTTCCTTGTCGCTCGGATCGACGCTGCTCTCCGTGCGCAGCGCAATAAAATCCCCCAGCAACGTACACAACAAGGCAATACCCTTTTGTTGAATCATTTCCGCGATCGTCTCGGCGTTCTTGCGCACAAAACGCTTCAGACAGTGCACGGCTTCCACACGCATTTCGAGGGACGACGGGGCCTCGTGGGATAGAAACGCGAGGAGACTCGACCCTCCTCCAGCTCGACAGAGTGCATTCTGACACGCCGTGGACTGACAAAGGTGATAAAAGAGTCGAAGCGCCATGCGTTTTATATCAGGACGCACACTTTGACCCATTTGCTGCTCCGCAACGGGATTCCCCATGACCTTGACGAGCTCGGCGCACGCTTCCTACTGGGCAAAGGCTTCACCGGTTAACACTTCATTGCCCGCACTATTCTTGAGCTCTACGAGATTCGAGAGCATCTCGAGCGTCGCTTGCTGTAACGGCTCGGCGTCCGTATGGAGCAATTGACTGAAGGAAGCGACGCCACCCGCAGCGTCGACATCGTTCAGCTGCGCAATGCGGTGCAACCCCATCTTGCCATTCGTCTCGGGTCGTCCTGTCGACAGTGTCATGGCCAATTGCATCATTTGTTCCACCTTTTCATCCACGGTTGATCCCGGATCGTCCACTTTGCGCCGCAGCGCGACAATACTAAAGAAATCACTCGCTTGGACGTTCCGATAACATCGCGTGCACACCGCTTGTTCCTTTGCACACCACTTGCTCCTTCTCGTAGCCAGGGGCGTCAATCGGGAGCTTCACCTTGTGCGAAGTACACTCGGCGCACGAAATGTTGCCACAGAGACGACAGTGATGCCGTAAACTCCTAGCGCGATGCTGTGAGGGTGATAAAATAGCGCGTGATCGGAAAAGTGATGAGGAAAGCGGGTATTTCGTTCTGCTGATTTTGAGGCAAGAATCCTGCTGATTTCGTTAAATTTAATGGACGAAATCAGCTAGCTACCTTTAGAGGTTGCTGATTTTGTTTAGATCCTGCTGATTTCACTTTAATTATAACGTTTATTTTATAAAATCAGCAGACCTAAATCAGCAGCCAATTTTCCTAGGTGTGAACCCCCCTAATGGTGCTAACCTATCTAAATTTAGTATTGTTGAAATTCAGGTGTTCTGGGACTGTTTTGGGGGTAAACGTACGCCATCGTGAATGCATACACATAACATGAGGAAATATTTTTACAGTAAAAGTGTATAGCAGAGGGCCAAAGGATATTGTTCAATCACGCGTCGTCACACATAAACCATCGAACACGACGCGCATCCATTCGAGTATCCGACCATCCGAGTGTCGGGCCATCAATCACGACGCGCATCCATTCGAGTATCCGACCATTCGAGTATCCGACCATCCGAGTGTCGGGCTGTATCTAGATACAGTAACGATAGTACGATACTATACTACTAGTAAGACCGCGTCCAACACGCTTTCAAGTATCGAATTATAATTTTCCGCTGCTCCAACCGGTTGAACTCATTCTATATTTAAAGGGAATGTTAAATCGCCCCCCCCCCAATTGTTAATTCGACCCCCCCCGCCCATTTCTACACATCGATGTAACAATGCCCTTTTTATAGGGTCGCCCTACCCGCACCACTCCACCCTACCGGTACCTTTCGACCAATAGAGATGAATATTGCTACTAATAATAAAAGTATCAATCATACCCGGCCTCAATAGAAATATATCCGGTCCGACCCAAACGTTACAAATGCAGCAGTGACTGCTTAACGAAACGGGCTTAAGTGCTTATTACGTACGATCATGGGGTAGTCAAAAATGGCACTGAGTTGTTCGATGTAAGAGCTCGGGCAGAGATTTTTTTTGATAATAACAGCTAAATGAGATGGATACTTAACGTGTCCCCATCGGATTTTGGTGCACGCTTTGCCTTAGCGTCCGGTTTTCGAGTTTAAGCACTTTGTGGTTATCTAAGTGGCATTTATCAGTACGGAGACAGCATGTCGCTGACTATGCCGATTATCCACCTTCGCCGCAAAAAGAGCTCGTACGAGGTAAAAACCGCATGTACCGAACTCCAATGTATCACATTGGTATCTTGTATGTGATGTCGCCCAATCGACTCCGTAGCGATACTGGCACCAATTTATCGGCAGACATCAACGGGGAAATCGCGATCGTTTATTATTACGTTCCAAGCGGCTAAAGCCCCACCCAAAACAAGGAAAATCAAGTCGACTGGATGTGACGACGTGATTTTACCGATAAAGAATGGAGAGCACAGCGGGAGCCATAGTGAGGATCCACGAAATGCAATCAAGAGACGAAATCTGGCGACCTGTACGTAAAAAGCGAGGATCGTCCGAGTCAAGCACCACCTTTCGTCGACAAAAGGACTGCTACTGATAGACTTCAATGCACGGAAGACGAGAAGCTGTCGTCTTCCAGCAATAGGAACGTGTGACAGGAACCTCATCGACTGTAGGACCCATCTCTTCCATCATCAGATTTCATACTTCGCTTGTACAAGGTTAGTTTGGTTGATAACAATGCTGCATTGTTGTTAGCAAAAACTATCCCTTTTCGTGTTTGCTATATATTCTACAGGCTCAACCATCGGCTGTATCATGCAGCGTATTCACTTTAATGATGGCGATGTAAGTGAGATCAATTTCTCGACTCTGGCTCAGTACAATAAACGACTTGGGCCGGAAGGATGTGCGCTGGTTGCACGTTATATGGTGACTAATCATACTGTTCGAAAGCTGGTAATTCGAGACCACACTATTGGAGATGACGGAGCGATCGCGCTCTCGAGGATGTTGTGCTATAACACAAATCTCAAGTCATTAGAACTATTTGGGAACAGCATCAGCGATCGAGGAGGAGAAGCATTAGCACTGTAACAGGGTTACATTCGAGTCACATTTAGTAGGTGGTGTACATGAGTACACTACGGTTTGTGTCAGTTTTGACCGGTTTGAAAGGGTTTGAACCATTGGTTATTTTAACCAATCAGGGCAGGAGCCCTTGGGGGTGGCGTGTCAGCCATCCACGTGTTAGTACACAGGTGGTGTACACTACATTTTAGCTAGGTACGAATTTAGTAAGTTCTACTTAGTATTACATATAGTTTACATTAGTTTAATTAATTTAGGCCAATTACATATATTAAATATAAAGCAGTTTACAAAAATACTTAAGACTGCTAGGCGCGCGACCAAAGCCCGGTCGCGCGCGCAGTGAGTATTGTAGCCTAAGGGAGTTCTCCCTTACGCTACCTCCCTTTATAAGGGAAGCCTTGTTGAAAGGGGTTAGCGAAATCTATCTGTAAACCACCCCGGGAATCTTGGCCCCGAGTAGGAGAGCTCTTTCCTACTAAGCCCTTTATAAGGGCGTATCGGCTAAGTAGCGGCGAACGCCGCTTAAAGGAAAGTCTTCCTCTGTGCGCTAGCCGCACCGTGCATGTACACACCCGGCTTCATCTGGTAGCACTTGTAGTCAATCCAACACCTTTGTTGGTGATCAACATCCTCTGCAAGGGATGGATCAGGACGATTGGGGTAAGCTAACCCCCGTCCAACAGGAAGCCTTTAAAAGGTTGTTACCCATATTGGGTGAGGATGGCATGCGCCATCTAGTGGAGCAGGGCCTCGATGCCGTGCGTGAAAGGGTGAATGCCCTTATCGCCCATGAGGCGAGTCTTAGCGGGAGTTATCCCGCGTCTACGGGGGTGCGCCCTCTGATGTCCTTTAATATAAAGGAATTCACCGGCGAGAAAGGTGAAAACCTTTATGTGTGGGTTCGAGAGGTTGAAACCGCATTCACCACCGCGAACGTGATCGAGGATCACCTGCAAGTGGGACTTGCACTGACCCAACTTACGGGCAAAGCCCGTACATGGGCGTTTACGTGTCAGGATTCGGTCACGACCGTGTTCCCGAAATGGGGAGTCCTTAAGCGAAAGCTTATGGACATGTATGCAACGCCTGATTTGGTTTTCCAGAATCAGCTGGCGTTCCTAAGGTGCCGTCAGGGCACTAGGGACTTGGAAACGTACATCCAAAAACTTAAAACCCTGTTGGCAGGGATGTACGCGAAGGCGTACGGGGAAGATGTGTCCATTCACGTGTTCATGGGAGGCCTGAGAGAAGGGTCAGCACGTTCGGAGCTATTCCGAAGCCGATCCCAATCCCTGGGGGAGGCGTTTAAGATGGCGTTTAACGCCGAGAGGAACTTTCGTTCCTCTAAGGTGGGTCCTGAGCCCATGGACCTGAGTCAGGTCGAATTGGAGGGGAAACCTTCCGCTAAGAGTCACTCTGACTCTTTTTCGCAGAGCTTCGGGGCGGAGCCCTTAGCTATGTTGCAGCGGCATGGGCCGCTGAGATGCTTCCTATGTGGAAGCACGGATCATCTGCGGAACAGATGTCCGAATAATCCCCAGCGAGACACTCGCTACAAGGGGCCAAGGGTGGGGATAAAGCCCTTGCCCAAGCCGTCGGGAAACGACGGCTCCCAGTAGGCGCGGGGCACCCTAATGGGGGGACCCCTCAGTGCTGTTAATCCCCAGGGTAGGGGACGACAGCACAAAGCCCCGAGGGAAGCGGTGCTTTCTAGCACCGAGTTGCTGTACCATCCAGGGTTGCTGGTAGTCCTTGCGGATGTGAAAGGCTTTGATAAGCCTTCGAGAGTCTCGATAGACTCTGGAGCGTCTGACAGTTATGTCAGACGGACTTCTGTAGAGAAGAGTCGGCTGTATGCCGAGGGCCTAGAGGCACGTTCTCGTGACGTTGTCACGGTCCGTCTTGCGACGGGCGTACAGGTTTCTGTAACCAAGGTCTCGATTGACCTTTGGCTGAAGTTTGCAGACTTCGACAGCTTAGAACGCTGCCTAGTCTTGGATTTGGACTCGAGGTATGATCTCATTCTGGGCATGAAGTGGCTGGAACGCCACGAGCCATGGATAGACTGGAAGTCTAAGTCCATTGGCTCAACGCACCCGCGATCGGGTGAAGCATGGGCGAGTCATGAACCCACCTTTGCTCGATCGCAAAAGCGATAATGGCGTGAGATGCCAGAAATTGGGATGTCTGAAATGATCATTCCCAATGACGTTAAGGAGGGTTCCTTAATGAGGGGGATTCGGCGGTTAATCCCCACGCCGATATAGGCGAGACTGGTGAGTCGCCATTGGCAGAGGTGGATTCCTCTGAGGCAACTCCAGTGGTAGGGGTAGAGACCCCTGTGGTTAAGCGCGAGGCGCTTCCAAGCGAAGAAACACGAAGTTCGTCTCATTCGCACGTCGGAAATGATTCCGACTACGCCGTTTTAAGTGAGACCGGTGAGTCACCGGTGGTAGAGGTAGAGACCTCTGTGGATAGGCGCGAGGCGCTTCCAATAAATGGGGAAATTGACTCCCCCCCATCTGGGTCTCGGAATGAGTCCCGAGTCCAGTAGTCAGCAGTCCTATCGGATGCTGAATAGTGTGACAGGTGTCGTCACAGAAGGCGTAAGCCTGGAACGGTTGCCTGGGGTAGGCGAACTGTTGTCGTTGGAGGAGATGTCCTTCAACGAGTTGGGAACTGCTTTGAAAGCAGATGAAATCGACGAGGTTGTCGTATTACGTCCGAAAGAGGAGTTGAACTCCTCATCCAAGATGGACGAGTCAGTTTTGGTGCAAACCAAACAGGCATTGAATGCCCGAAGCGGTCTCAAGATCCTCGCGGATCCTGAGGACCCTTACCATTCCTTATTGAAGGAATTTGGAGATGTCATTTGTGACAACCCGCCGATGGGGTTACCACCGGATCGGGGAGTCCGACATGAAATTGATTTGGTTCCTGGAACCAAATACTGCGTCACGAGGCAGTGGCCTTTTCCCAAGGAGAAATGCGACGTCATCGACGCATTCTTCAAGGGGGAAAGAAGAGACATGGAGGTACGGGAGAGCAAGTCTCCTCACTCATTTCCCACTTTTTGTGTTCGTAAACCGAACGGAAAGTGGCGCATTGTGCATGCGTGCAACAATCTGAATGCATCTACTGTACCCATGCGACTCCGATTCCTCGTAAGGATGTCCTCCAGAGCAATACGGCGGGCTGTACTGTGTACAGTGCCTTAGATCTGGTGGACGGGTATTATCAGGTGCTCATGCGAGCGTCCGATATTCCGATTACAGCGGTCAGCACAGTGGCTTGTTATGCCACAAGGGCTTTCAAATGCGCCAGCGACTTTCAATCGCTTGGTGACTCAACTCTTCCGCCCTCACAGAAAGTACGCTCAGACGTACTTCGACGATATATATATATTCGTTCATAGTCGTTCGGAAGGCGACTCGTCTGATGTTCAGACGCACCTGATACATCTTCGAGCGGTGCTCGAATGTATGCGAGAGCATAAATTATATAATAAAGCATCAAAATGTGTCTTTGGTGATGAGGAAATTCCTTTCCTCGGAAGCTTCATCGGTAAGGATGGAGTGCGGGCGGATCCCGCGAAGGTGAAAGCCATTGTGGAGTGGCCTTAGCCTGTAAATCTTAGATATTTACGGAAGTGGCTTGGATTAGCCAATTATCTCCATAAATACAGAGAGAACTATGCTGAAATGGAGAAGCCATTGACGGACCTTCTTAAGAAGGATGTTGACTGGTGTTGGGATCCCAAACACCAAAACGCTTTTGAAGTGGTAAAGGGGAGCTTGTTGAAAGATCCCGTTCTTGCTCTCCCAGATTCTGGGAAAACATTTAGTGTCGTCTGCGACGCCTCCGATTTCGCAATCGGATGTGCTTTGTTACAAGCAGACGATTCAGGAAGGGAACGCGTGATTGCGTTTGAGTCGAGGCAGCTTAAAGCTGCGGAACGGAATTATCCCGTTCATGACAAGGAGCTACTTGCAATGAAGTATGCTCTTATCAAATTTAGGGTTCACCTACTCGGCTCAAAGCCGTTCGTGGTTTATACTGACCACGCGTCCTTACGGACAGCGACAAAGTCGCCTCATCTCTCGCAACGGATGGCCCGTTATGTAACAGGACTGATCCTGTTACAGGCTTACACTTTATTTGTGCGAGGAAGCGCGCAATACAATTAGGGCAGAATTAGTTGGTAACAACTAGCCCTATAATAAAAGTAAATATATCAATATTCACTTATCTGTTAGAACGCAAAATTAAGAGTGTTTATTTAATGGGTGGTTTAGAGGCTAATAGTATAGTAACTAACTAATTAATATAATAATATCAAGTCTTTAACTAACTGTACTATTAGTTAACCTGCAAGATTCGGTATTTATACCGAATCGACTTTTCCTTCTTAGATTATAATAACTTATAATCTCTTATTTAAATTTCAGACAACGCGTCTGAAATTAAACTGTGATATTCTAACTTGAATATCTATTATGAATGGCACCCCATTATATCACCCCCCACTTAAGGTGGTTGGCCAATAATAATTCTTATTTTGGACAATCATGGGTGGCACTTGTTGGTCGGAATTTCTCATTCACCAACTGATTGACCATCGACTCGATGGTCAAGACACACGGCGGCGGCGCTCTAAAGAGCGCTGCTGAAAACAATGAAGGAGCTTCTTCCTCCGCCTCAGCACTAGGTGATGAGGTGTTGAGTGACAACAGTGACGCTGCATTAGCAGCGTCAACTACGCAAAGGTCGGAAGACGTACCGTCTTCGACCACAGATGCTGCTAAGGCGGCATCTGACAAGAAACAGGGAGATGTTGCGAATGCAACATTTCGCACGATGGGAACTTCCGAATGGCGTGTTGCCAAGAGGGCCATGTTCGGGAGTTCTGACTCCGAACAAAGTGATGGGGATACAGCTGTCCCCACTAAAGGATCTAGCGAGTCGAAACTCGCTAGGTGCTCATCGCCTAACAGCGATGACGACTCTGGTGTCGCTGTCAGCTATGACAGCGACAACGATTATCACAGGTGGTTGCGGGAACTCAGATCCCTACCTGGACCAAGTACTTCTCCACGTCAGGGTGATTTAACCCCGGCGCGTGGTGTTGAAGCAGGCGGTACTCCGCCTGCTAAAAGGGATCGAACAGAAGCGGCGGCTGCCGCTTCTAAAGCGTATCATCGTACGGAACCACATGTTCCGTACAAAGTGGGGTTTTGGACCCCTGGCTGGGCTATTGCCCCCAACAGTGGCGGTCACCGTAAACGGGACTGCCAGTATGCGTTGTTCGATATCAACGTGCTGGATGACTGCGAAGACATCCAGTCACGTCGATTCGATCGAAGTACAGACGATAGACGTCTGTACTTTATTGACCTCTTTTTCCAGGTTCGATATTATTCGAGCCGGAAAGGGTCAAGGAAGAACAGGGACGATAAAGACGCTCTGACTCAGAGTTGGAACGCTTTTGTTGACAACTACAACAAAAGCCCAGATGATTACGTGAATAAAGTTCACGTAATGCGCGAGCGCTTTTTAAAGCACTCGCGAACAGGCAAAATGGAATACATCCATTTTGATTGCATCAAAGAAGGGTTGAACTGTGGTGTCCCTTCTCACCTCGTTTGCCCGCGGTGTACGCAGGGCGCTCCTCGTCTGTCAGAGGAGGAGTTGCGGGGGTTCGGTGGCTTTTCCGTACCCGCCGAAATTCAGGGTTTAATTGATACCCTGAATGCATCAACACCTACTGTTGATGCTACTTCGCATTATGAGTTTGAGACTTCTTCTCAAACTCAGTTAAAAGGTCTGGGGCGTCGGCCCTCAGAACCTCAATCGGTTCCCAAGAGTCGAACTCTTGGGGGTAGCCCATCCAGCGTACTAAGTACTCGGTACGCTGCCCCTTCTTCGAAGGCACCGAGCGCTTCGAGATCAAGCGCTCGAGGATATATCGCTTATTCCCCTGATTATCAATCAGGGGCCACGGAGGTTGAGTATTCCCTCGCCGTTGTTGTTGCGGAGCATGGTTCTTTGCTCCGCAAGCTCGAGGAGGGTTATTCCTCCTTGAGCAGCGATATTTCTCACTGTGTGAAGACATATCGGTCTCTTCGCAAGAATGTCCGCGACATCCTCGGGGCGCACACTGCCCTCCAGCAGAAGAATGATCTTCTGTACATTGAGCTTTCCCGCTATAAGGGAGAGCTCGATCGGCGCATGGCTGATCTTGAGCAGTCGAAGGCGGAGGTAACGACTCTCCGCTCTGCTCACCAACGGCTGGAAGCCGATTACAAGTCTCTCTTGGGAGACTTGGAGAAGCACGGTATCTTCCGTGGTTCTGCGTCTCGTCGTAAGACGAAGACGAGTGATACGGCTTGAGCCGCCCAACATAGAATGTTGGGTGAAGCCGCATTGCTGTGGGAATGTCTAAGGTATAGGCATTCCCCCGAATCGCTTGGACCTTGAAAGGTCCAATGTACTTAGGAAGCAACTTGCGTGTAGGGAAGTTGCTTATTGCATGTGTAGGCAAACTAGTAGTACTTAAAAATACTAATTCACCTTTAAGAAAGGAGTTTTTGTTCTTCCTTCCTTGCTTGTCTGTATTTGGCTTCTGCTTATCAAAAGCAGAGGCAAGTGCATCTTTTACATAGCGTATTACAGCTTGGCTCTGTAATACGAATTCATTTACTGCTTTATCAGCAGTAGGTGCATTGTCCTCGTTGTCTGCAGCCATTGCTGCAGACACATATTCATCATATGCAGCTTCAGTTTCATTTGAAACTGCTTCCGCTTCTACTGTACTTTCAGTAGAAGGTCCATCGTTTTGTTCACAAGTTGCAGTCGCAACTTGCGCATTGACTCGCTCAAAATTTGAGCGGGTCCCTCCCCCACTTAGATTTGGCGTACCACCAAGTAAAGCTGGGGTTCGTGGATGCCTTAAGGCATTCACGTAGAAAAGTGTATGCTTAGTTGAAGCATGCACCGAATTGTTAATCGCGAATTCATTGAGTGGCATATAGTCACTCCACTGTTCAAAGGCATGTGCGTATGATCGTAACATGTCTCCGAGAACGCGGTTAACCCGTTCCGTCTGCCCATCCATTTCCGGATGGTCCGCAGTTGACATCTTCAACTGGGTTCCCAACAATGAGAACGTTTCTTGCCAGAAACGTCCTGTAAATCTCGGATCTCGATCCGAGACAATGTCTTCCGGCATTCCGTGCAAACGGAATACCGTAG
>CM047582.1:11880100-11947769 GCA_026184515.1 Peronosclerospora sorghi | reverse complement strand
CTACGGTATTCCGTTTGCACGGAATGCCGGAAGACATTGTCTCGGATAGAGATCCGAGATTTACAGGACGTTTCTGGCAAGAAACGTTCTCATTGTTGGGAACCCAGTTGAAGATGTCAACTGCGTACCATCCGGAAACGGATGGGCAGACGGAACGGGCTAACCGCGTTCTCGGAGACATGTTGCGATCATACGCACATGCCTTTAACAGCGCTTTTAACAGTGGAGTGACTACCTGTCACTCACTGAATTTGCGATTAACAACTCGGTGCATGCTTCAACTAAGCATACACCGTTCTACGTGAATGACTTAAGGCATCCACGAACCCCGCTTTACTTGGAGGTACGCCAAATCTAAGTGGGGGAGTGACCCGCTCAAATTTTGAGCGAGTCAATGCGCAAGTTGCGACTGCAACTTGTGAACAAAACGATGGCCCTTCTACTGAAAGTACAGTAGAAGCTGAAGCAGCTTCAATTGAAACTGAAGCTGCATATGATGAATATGTGTCTGCAGCAATGGCTGCAGACAACGAGGACAATGCACATACTGCTGATAAAGCAGTAAATGAATTCGTATTACAGCGCCAAGCTGTAATACGCTATGTAAAAGATGCACTTGCCTCTGCTTTTGATAAGCAGAAGCAAAATGCAGATAAACAAGGAAGGAAGAACAAAAACTCCTTTCTTAAAGGTGAATTAGTATTATTAAGTACTACTATTTTGCCTACACATGCAATAGGCAACTTCCCTACACGCAAGTTGCTTCCTAAGCACATTGGGCATTTCAAGGTCCAAGAGATTCGGGGGAATGCCTATACCTTAGACATTCCCACAGCAATGCGGCTTCACCCAACATTCTATGTTGGGCGGCTCAAGCCGTATCACTCGTCTTCGTCTTACGACGAGACGCAGAACCACGGAAGATACCGTGCTTCTCCAAGTCTCCCAAGAGAGACTTGTAATCGGCTTCCAGCCGTTGGTGAGCAGAGCGGAGAGTCGTTACCTCCGCCTTCGACTGCTCAAGATCAGCCATGAGCCGATCGAGCTCTCCCTTATAGCGGGAAAGCTCAATGTACAGAAGATCATTCTTCTGCTGGAGGGCAGTGTGCGCCCCGAGGATGTCGCGGACATTCTCGCGAAGAGACCGATATGTCTTCACACAGTGAGAAATATCGCTGCTCAAGGAGGAATAACCCTCCTCGAGCTTGCGGAGCAAAGAACCATGCTCCGCAACAACAACGGCGACGGAATACTCAACCTCCGTCGCCCCTGATTGATAATCAGGGGAATAAGCGATATATCCTCGAGCGCTTGATCTCGAAGCGCTCGGTGCCTTCGAAGAAGGGGTAGCGTACCGAGTACTTGGTACGCTGGATGGGATATCCCCAAGAGTTCGACTCTTGGGAGCCGATTGAGGTTCTGAGGGCCGACGCCCCAGACCTTTTAACTGAGTTTGAGAAGGAGTCTCAAACTCATAATGCGAAGTAGCATCAACACTAGGTGTTGATGCATTTAGGGCATCGATTAAGCCCTGAATTTCGGCGGGTACGGAAAAACCACCGTACCCCCGCAACTCCCCCTCTGACAGACGAGGAGCGCCCTGCGGACACCGCGGACAAACGAGGTGAGAAGGGACACCACAGTTCAACCCTTCTTTGATGCAATCAAAATGGATGTATTCCATTTTGCCTGTTCGTGAGTGCTTTAAAAAGCGCTCGCGCATTACGTGAACTTTATTCACGTAATCATCTGGGCTTTTGTTGTAGTTGTCAACAAAAGCATTCCAACTCTGAGTCAGGGCGTCTTTATCGTCCCTGTTCTTCCTTGACCATTTCCGGCTCGAATAATATCGAACCTGGAAAAAGAGGTCAATAAAGTACAGACGTCTATCGTCTGTACTTCGATCGAATCGACGTGACTGGATGTCTTCGCAGTCATCCAGCACGTTGATATCGAACAACGCATACTGGCAGTCCCGTTTACGGTGACCGCCACTGTTGGGGGCAATAGCCCAGCCAGGGGTCCAAAACCCCACTTTGTACGGAACATGTGGTTCCGTACGATGATACGCTTTAGAAGCGGCAGGCGCCGCTTCTGTTCGAGCTCTTTTAGCAGGCGGAACACCACCTGCTTCAACACCACGCGCTGGGGTTAAACCACCCCGACGTGGAGACGTACTTGGTCAGGGTGGGGCTCTGCGTTCCCGCAACCACCTGTGATAATCGTTGTCGCTGTCATAGCTGACAGCGACACCAGAGTCGTCATCGCTGTTAGGCGATGAGCACCTAGCGAGTTTCGACTCGCTAGATCCTTTAGTGGGGACAGCTGTATCCCCATCACTTTGTTCGGAGTCAGAACTCCCGAACATGGCCCTCTTGGCAACACGCCATTCGGAAGTTCCCATCGTGCGAGATCTTGCATTAGCAACATCTCCCTGTTTCTTGTCAGATGCCGCCTTAGCAGCATCTGTGGTCGAAGACGGTACGTCTTCCGACCTTTGCGTAGTTGACGCTGCTAGTGCAGCGTCACCGTTGTCACTCAACACCTCAGCACCTAGTGCTGAGGCGAAGGAAGAAGTTCCTTCATTGTTTTCAGCAGCGCTCTTTAGAGCGCCGCAGCCGTGTGTCTTGACCATCGAGTCGATGGTCAATCAGTTGGTGAATGAGAAATTCCGACCAACAAGTGCCACCTATGATTGGCCAAAATAAGAATTATTATTGGCCAACCACCTTAAGTGGGGGGTGATGTAATGGGGTGCCATTACATAATTGATATTCAAGTTAGAATATCACAGTTTAATTTCAGACGCGTTGTCTGAAATTTAAATAAGAGATTATAAGTTATTATAATATAAGAAGGAAAAGTCGATTCGGTATAAATACCGAATCATGCAGGTTAACTAATAGTACAGTTAGTTTAATACTTGATATTATTATATTAATTAGTTATTTACTATACTATTAGTCTCTAAACCACCCATTAAATAAACACTCTTAATTTTGCGTTCTAGATAGCAAGTGAATATTTATATTCACTTTTAGTATAGGATTAGTTGTTATCAAATAATCCTACCCCTTCTTGTATTGCGCGCTTCCTCGCACAAATACAGTGTAAGCCAGTAACAGGATCAGTCCTGTTACATGCATGGGACTGTTATGTAAAACTGGCGCGTCAGGAAGGCTGGTCCGTTTTTTTTGGCTGGTCCGTCTCCTTCGCGGATTCACGCCGACGTTAGTAAGGGCTGTGCCAAATATGGGGGAGTGCAATTTGCAGCTTATGACTTTTCAAGAGCTTTATTGAAGTTTAGAGACAATGAGCCGTCTGTCTACATATTTATGTGCATACTCCTAGAGAAACATGTATCGATTCGTTAATCGCCTCTCTAACTTACATCATCATTTACTGTTGAAAGTATTCATAATACCGATTTTTATTAAGGCGGGGTATGATTGATACTTTTATTATTAGTAGCAATATTCATCTCTATTGGTCGAAAGTCACGTGGGGGGTGCCGGTAGTGTGTTGGGAGGTGCGGGTAGGGTGACCCTATAAAAAGGGCATTGTTACATCGGTGTGTAGAAATGGGCGGGGGGGGGGCGAATTAACAGTTGGGGGCGGGGGGGTTGATTTAACATTCCCCTATTTTAATTAAGGTTTCACTAAAATCATGCATAATCTGGTTCTATTTAATTCTACTAAATCACATAGTATCAAGCTCTGCTTAGCGCCGCATCCCCGCTACTCTCTACCGCTTCCCCTTTTTCTCTTCCAATTCCTATCTCTCTCTATTTCTTTCTCTCTTGCTCTCTCTTTACGCTCTCCTCCAATTTTCTTAGGCATGGCAACCAAACAGGCCGGTCGTGGTACGAACTTCTCACCGGGAGACGTGAAGCAACTGATTGACATTGACGCGAAGTAGAATCCACGTGGCAAGGACGAGTGGACGGTGCTCGCAACTATTTACAACGAGGGCCGTACGACTGAAATGAAACGCTCTGGTGAAATTCAGAAAGTCCAGTTTAACCGCCTTCGGAAGTCGGAAAATAAAGGGAAGGAATGTTATGACGAGGCTGTCAAGGCGCAAAGACTAATCGACGCACGATCGTTTGGTTTTGAGACCGGTCATGCCTCGCAATGCTCCACTGATCTGACGGACGAAGCGGTGCAGCTCATGCGTGATCTTCTTAAGGAGGCAGATATGACTCCTGGCACGAAAGAACAATGGACAGAGCTGTCTAGTAACTTCAACGCGAGACGCTCGGAGAGCATGTTGGAACGCAGCGGCGAACAACTGTTGCGCAGCATTAACTCTCTGTGCGCAACACGTAAACCCACCGGAGACCCCGACGTTCCAGAGGAAGTCGATCGCGCCAAGTGTTTGACACGAGGCATGTTCGCGACTCAAGAGATCGTGAACGATGAGAGCGACTCCAACAACGAGCGCAACAACGATGAGAACGACGACAGGGGTAAGGACCGCAATAACGATGAATGTAACGACGGCAACTCCGAAAGCAATGACAGTGTCGGCGATGAAAAGATAACCGAAGGGAATGGGGTTGGGAGGCAAGTGAACGCGGCGCCAACAACAACGGTTGCACGGAGGAACACGAGGATAACGCCTTCGTCGATATATAGGACGGTCCGGGCGAGGAATTGCGCGAGAGCAGGGGCCTCGAGGTTCCTACCGCTAAAGTCACGGAGGCAAGCTCTAATACGATACCCAGCGAAGGTTCCACGACGCGCTCCCGCATACGCGAGGCCTCAACCTCTCGTGGTTCGAGCTCAGGCAGAATTACCTGATTGGCTCGCCAGGGCGTCCTAACAGTCCCCGTGTGACTTCAGCGACGAACGTTCCAGCCTTGACCACCAGGGCAGACTGGCAGCCACACAGCCCTTCCCACTCTCACGGAGCGCTGCGACATCCGCAAAGTCTTCCTCCCATACATGTCGAATACTGCCCGGAAGCGAATGCAGCTTTCACGGACAGCGGACGAGATCGGACAGAGCGCTGCAAGTACGCGTCTGGCGGCGGTCTGAGTGGCGGAGACCATCAGCCGAGATCAGACATTGAGGGCGGAGGACCGTTGGCTAGAGCGACAGGTTAAAAAGATGCGCTGGGAAATGGAACATGAGAGGATAGAGACACCGTCGCGATGAGCGGGCGGAGCGAGCAGCTCGGATGTAATTGCAAATGCATCTCCAACAACAGATCCAGCAGCAATCGCAAATGGTGATGCAATGATGATAAGCTTCATCACGCGGGGATCACAGCATGAGGAAAAAGAACGTTAATATAGTTAGTTCTACAGAGTACTAGAAAATATTCCGAAGTCGCCAAATGAGATTTTACTTGCTCATTGCAGTGATCGAGTTTTTGTACTGGTTTTATTCTATTGTACAGATTTTAAAACCGGAATAGATAAGACAAGAAGCGGGTCTTTAAGAAATGCGAAATTAAACGTTCTTTTTACGCCTCTTTCCCGCCCTTCTCGTTGTTCTTTTAGGGCGAAATCTGTTGGAAGAGTGTGTATCCATTTTGGACTTTGCACTCTTCCGAATAGTGGAATCCCATTGGCTGTTCAGGTACGGCATACATTTCATGCATATAATAGCGGTTACGAGATTAAGTTGCATTAGTACTGGATAGCTACTTAAGTAACCATACATAATATACTTTACTTTCCTTTTTGCATTTGTATTAAGAGTACACCTACTGAACTCTCTGTGGTCACTACGCGACGCACGCCTCTTTACACCTTCCGCTGATCCTCCCGCGCTAAAATTTCGTCAGCAGGTGAGTCTTGATCGCGTGAAGTGCACTCAGCTATTTTTGTTGAGTTTAACAGGTTATGAGCCCAAGTTGCGTCAAGTAATCTCGTGGAGTTTTCTTGGTGATTGGAGTGTGCTCTCTTGGATATTTTCTCGTTGTTACGTTTTGTGGAGCTACTGGAAAGTCCCCCATCAAAGGGGTAGTGATTGACGAACGTGACTGAAGGTTTTGTATTAAGTTTATGATGTTTGATTCTGATGGAGACGATGTGCCCTCTGTGGATGAATTTCGGACGCTGGTGCGCGACTTGAGGGAAGTCGCGAGCACTTTGAATAACCCAGATGCAGTGCAGCCTAGACCAGCATCCCCGAGAAGGTCCCCCGAGCCTAAGAGGGAGCCACCGGTGCGTATACCGCAGTCCGAGTTATGAGAGAGTCTCCAGAATTACCGTCCGTTCGGCCAGCAGATGTCGATACACGACCTGGCCGAGGACGAAGGGGTAGAAGCTGGCGCACGGCCACGCCCACATGTACATGAAGCACCCCGCAGGGCGCCCGCTGCGGCGCAAGGTGCAGTCGGTGCCGGAGTGCCCGCCGCGCAGGGAAATGTACCGGTGCAATACACCGGGTACAAAATACCTAAGCTAAGTATAGACAAGTCTTCAGGGCGCGAGCTGTATCCCGGTCTGGGTGCAGGCTACCGCCAATGGGCCTACCTGTTTATGGAGGCGATCGAGATTGCAGAGATGACTTCTGGTTTCCAATGGAGTGAATGGTTAAAAGTAAACAAATTTGGCGAGCATTTGGAAGGCACCGCCGCGGAGTACTACCGGACAAATGTTGCATGGTGGTGGCGGGTGCGACCGACGCTGTAACAGGACTGATCCTGTTACGGGCTTACACTGTATTTTGCGAGGAAGCGCGCAATACAATAAGGGCAGGATTAGCTGGTAACAACTAATCCTATACTAAAGTAAATATAAATATTCACTTGTTGTTTAGAACGCAAAATTAAGAGTGTTTATTAAATGGGTGGTTAGCGGCTAACAGTATAGTAATTACCTAAATAATATAATAATATCAAGTGTTCAACTAACTGTACTATTAGTTAACCTGCAAGATTCGGTATTTATACCGAATCGAGTTTTCCTTCTTAGATTATAATAACTTATAATCTATTATTTGAATTTCAGACAACGCGTCTGAAGTTAAACTGTGATATTCTAACTTGAATATCAATTATGTAATGGCACCCCATTACAGACGCTAATCTACGTGATGGACCAGATGGTTGGGATTCATAACGACTATATCCCACCACCAAGCTGCTACCAGGTTCGCAATGGAAAAGGATGCGCGGCGCAGCTGAACGGAGCATTATTTGTACCTAGTAGCTCTGGCTCGCGAAAGCGGGTCGAGTGAAAAGTTAATTGTAGAAAATATCGTCAAGTACGCTGTGCCGCGGATGAAAATATGCTGATGGAAAGGTATGACCCAAGGAGGGTGGATTACCTCAGCCATGCGCAAGAGTTGATTTCCTGGGCGCAGGAACTGGAGGACGATGCAGTGAAGGCTAAGCCCGCCCTTAAGTTGCACGCGCATGCAGCAACATCTGGTAAGGGGCGGCGCGTGTGCTACGCCTGCGGTGGCGAGGGGCACATACAAAGGTATTGCCCCGAGAAGCAACGGAAGAGTGGAAGTGATCGCAGTCAAGGGACGAGCCGTAGCGGCGTGAAAGGTCGTCAAAGCGTTTCGTGCTTTCGACCATGGATACCACTATAGGTACATATGTAAATGCATGTGGTAATGAAAGCGACATTGAAAATGTTTGGATTATCGATAGTGGTGCTAGTAGACACTTGGTGTCGAACGCGAATTATTGGAAGATGCAAAGGACTGTGGTCCTGATGATACTTTCGCCTTGCCGGATGGTGGCACCCTACAGGCAACCAAGGTCGAACGGCTTACGTTGCGGACGTGCGACAAAAGTGAAACGGTCGTTATCTTGACCGAAGTATACTTCGCACCGCAACCATCCAGAAATCTGATTTCACTTGGTCGACTGCGTGAAAAGGGTTGCGCCATAGTTGACGATGGCCGCAAGCTGCGAGTCATGATTAAAGGCGAAAAATTATTTGATGTGATGACGCATGGATTCCGTTTTCATTGCCAAGTTGAAAGCTGAGAGGGCGAACAATTTTTCGAAGGATTTCGGTGACATGGTTGCCAATAGTGTGTTGGAAGACGTCGATCCAGACGTCCACGCTGGCAGCCTGCACCACTTCCATATGCGCCTGGGTCACCTGGCCTATGATACCATTGAAAGGTTGGCCAGGGACTACAGATCTGGTATTGCTTTGACAGACACGAATAGTCCAACTTGCCTTACGGGTGCCGAGGGGAAGGCAACCAGGAAGTGCAATCGAAGGTGGATTCGGGCAGCAACGCCCCGATAAACCGCATCGGAGGAGTTATCTGCAGTGACCTCAACGGTCCGATCACTCCCCGCGACAGTCGAGGTAATCGGTATTTGGTTATTTTTGTCGATCACCACTCAAATTATGTAATGGTTTTCGCGGCGCGAGCAAAGGACATGGCGGCAAGGATGTTCGGACATTTTATCGCCTGGTTCGAAAACGTGTTTTCGTGCAAAGTGCACGTGTTGCGCACTGATGGCGGAGGAGAGTATCGGAACGTCGATATGTTTTGAAAACAGCCGGTATCCGCCGCCAAGTGACTGAACCGGGAAAATCCTGCCTCAAATGGTAAGGCAGAGCGAATGAACCGGACCATTTTCAACATGGTCCGGTGTACCCCTAACGTATTGGTTGGAGGCGGCTGAGTATGCTGCGTACATACTCAATCTTACTCCGACAAGATCGAATATCGGGAGAATTTCGCCGCTGGAAGTGCTGACCAGCAAGCGGCCGGCAGTAAATGACATTGTGGTTTTCGGGTCCCCGTGCATGGTTTTGGCGGGACCCAAAGAAGAAGACGCTGGCGAAGCACGCCGAACGGGCCCTAATTCTAGGGAAGAGCGATGAAACGAAATGTTTCAAGGTGTTATTGATTAAAGACAGGGTGGTCGTGGTGACGAGGCACGTCACCGCGATTGAAACGCTCAGCTCTGAGGCAAGCGCTAAAGTGACCAAGATGTTAGAAGGTTAACGCAGCCAAGAACTGGAGGAAATGGCCGAATTGCGTTCGAGAAACACTAGCCTGAATACGCCTAGTCCAGGGCGCGAAAATGACGGAACACCGGAGGCTGAAACCGAGTCAAGACACGTTGAAAAAGCTGTGCAAGGCACCCGGAAGACGCGCAGGAAGTCGAAGAATATGGCTAAAGGTCAAGAATATGAAGCGTCGAGGGCCAAAAGGGCCGCTCAAGTGATGAAACTCCGGAAAAAATTGACGAAAATGTGGAAAGCGCTTTATGTGTATATGCGGTGTGTAGCCTGGTTGCGAGCCACCAAGTGGTTCAACGATGCAAAAACCCCATGAAAAATTTGAACTTAAAGTTAAAATCCAAGGTTTTACGTTCTCGTGATCCCCAAATACCAATAATTAAAAACATTGGAATTAATACATTCAATTTATTTTTAAAAAAAATTAAAAATAAAAAAGTATTCTTTCAAAAAAAACACTATTTACTATCAGCCCAGGATAACCATCTTCATGACATGTAGCCAGTCATCTATTTCCTTTTCCAAAGATCATTAAATTGCGGTATCGATATATAAAAATATTGATTCTTTAGTTTATCTATCAAGATTTAGAATTTATCTCATTTCGTTCTATGATTTCAAATATTTTTTGCACTCCCGTTTCTAAGCTCTTCTAACTCATCCTCCAGAAGAACAACTAATTTTGTATTAAAGTTAACCCAAATATGTTCTGAAAATTTTTGCCCCAGACCCAAGAAATTATCGTGAGACGCACGGCGGCCCGCAGACGAAGATGTGGAAACAGGCAGAAATGGAGGAGCTCAAGGCCCTCCAAGATCTCGAAACGTGGGACGTCGTTCGCCGCCCTGAGGGCAAGGTACCTCTCACGAACAAGTGGGTGTACAAGACGAAAGTCAGTGAAAACGGGTCGGTTGAGAGGTACAAGGCGAGGCTGGTCGCCAGAGGCGACAAACAAATTTTTGGAACCGATTATTTTTTCACGTTTTCAACCGTTATGGAGTTGAATAACGTCAAGTTGATTCTTGTGTTGGCGCAAGTGTGGGGGGGTAGCGGCACGCCACGGCGATGTGCCAAGTGCCTACCCCAAGGCCAAATCTGAAGACGACGTGGAAATATACTTGCAGGTGCCGCAAGGCATGGTTATCACGATGGATAAATTGCGTGATTTCGGTGTGAAATCACCAAAGGAGCTCGCGCTAAAATTAAAGCGCAACCTGTATGGTTTTGTGGTGAAGTGCAATGAAAATATTTTGAACCGTTTGTACCAGTGTACCAGGTTTCAAGGCAGATCGATCTGGTTGGCTGAAAGGACCGAGTATTTGGGGCCAATCGTGTGCGTGGAGTGATTTGTACGCGGATTTGAGGTAAGGCACACGGTTTACATATAGTTTACATATTGGATTTTTATTGGCTAAATAATATAGTGTTCGTATTACATCGGGTTGCGTAAGTCTCCTCTGCACTCCGCAGAGTGTTTGGGAGCAGAGGGTCGAGTAATCCCTCTAGCTCATTATACCCGGCCAGGACAGAGCTCCACCGGAATCCCCACGACAGGGAAAGCTCGTTACGTTCACTCAACACTCAAATACAACTCCCGCCACGTTTGGAACGTGTTTTAATGGCTGGGTTACTCACTGCGATCTGCTGTCAAGTCCCAGGAATTGGTTGGATTACTCACTGCGAGCTGCAGTCAAGTGCCAGATTTAACCGCATTCATAGTGAAGATTTCCGCTTCTTTTGCCGATCGGCTATATCGCTTTATCTTTCGTTGGAATTTTGGATCAGTACCCCAGAGGTGGTACATCCATATCGATCTTCTCTAAAGTCTCCACCAAGCAACGGTCCACCAAGTGTGTAACCAGCCCATTCCATCGGGTACACAAGGTGAGATGGAAACGCGAAAATCGGACCAGGCATCCTATGCTGATGATCGGTCGTCTGCTGGCAGCGGACGATCAGATCGGATCGTAGGCGAAGGTTCGCGGGGTACCCCCCTCGTCAGTTGGAAGGTTGGGCACGATGGTGGTCAGGTTCTTGACACTACTGTGTTCGATTTTGAACTTGACTCCACCACAATGGTACGCGTGCCCGGATCATTTGGTGACCGTGGATATCACCGCGATATCCAGCAAAGTGTGGATTTTACGAATTTTAATATGGATACTCTCTGGAGAGCACGCAAGGAACGCATATCGGCTTGCGTACTACTAGTTGGAAAGGATGGCGATGTTCGATATGGTCAAGGGGAGGATCAGATCGAAATTAATTAATTTACGACTACCCATACCGCTCTTGGCGGAGCAGATCGGGACGAGGAACGCTTATCGCCTCGTGTCGTGGTCGCGGAAAAGGATGGCGATGATCGATCTGGCTAGGTGGAGGACCAGATCGAGACTAAACAAGTTTATTCCTCCCCACAAGGCTCCAATCGGAGCCGATCGGACTATAGCAGTTTTTCTATAGTCCCAGTAGGGATCAGGACCCTGTTTCTGATCCCATGCATATCGAGAAAAAATTGCATGTGAAGAACACTATGGGGGCGGATCACTCCGATCCGCCCAAATTGCCAATTTAAAAGACCAACCAGAGGCTCGCAATGCTTTCGGACGACGACGACTTGGAGGAAAAGTCGCCGATCGATGATGGGACTGTGGATCACGAGGAGGTGACCAAGATGTACTACATGTAAGAACTAAAGAAATTCGCTCGCGAGAACTAAATCATCCGAATTGTCAAGCCCCTAATTCCGGATTGTCTATACGGGCCGACTACCGAACCGACCGACTCCTATCGGCCGCTGCAACTAGTCAAGAATCTATTTGCGATGTTAGCAGAGGTGGGGATAAAGGTTAAGAATATTAATGGTGTTGGCAAGCTATTTGAAATGGATACGTGGAAGTTGAAACAAGCGATGTCAATGCTACATGACCATATGACGCAATTGGTGGGGGCGGTGCGCCGCCCAACTCCCACAATCGTGTTAGAAGCCCCAAACCTCGTGCAATCACTCGTCTGGAAGTCATTCTCCGAAGATAGCTCGCTATATGGGTCGTCACCTTCCTCCAAGTGCTCGTTCGAGTTGGAGGTCGGCGTGGAGCGGATGAACATGGATCGCTGTACCAGTCGTACGGAACAAAAAAGGGACGTGCGGCAACGAGTGGCGGCATGCCAGTCGGCGCCCCAGGGGCGCCCACAGGTATCGACACCCCCCAAGACTGATCCAATCACCTCTACCTCGATGGAAGCAAGCATGAAAGACATGTTCGAGGCTATGATGAAGCGTTACGCCGCAGATCGAGGCAGATCACCTCTTCGCCCTCGTGCACCAAGCCGATCTGCTCAGGAAAACGAGGCAATTTGTGTGAACGTCGAAATGCAGTCAATAACATCAACCGAAAGTGTTAGACCTGTTTTCAAGACAAAGCGCAGGTCACGTCGAATCCGCCCCCGCCGATCGGCAAGTAGCAGCGACTTCGACATGGAGTCGATCAGCAAAATTGACGATGACTACGGTGGTACGGGCAGAGTCGGGACAAGTATGGCGAACTTAGCCTCGACGATGGAGTTTGATTTCAATTCGACGGTGATCCCAAGGATCCGCATGGCCGCAAGCACCGAGTTGAAGGAATTTACGGGCAAGGATGCTGATGAGGTTCAAGCCCGATCATGGTTCAGCCGAACGAAGTCCGCCTTCCTCCAGAATCAGACGCCGAACAAAGAACGGTGTCTGATCTTCCGAGATCTGATGAAGGGACCAGCTGCGAACTGGATCCAGCAGTTAAGTCGGGATGTCCGATCTGACTGGAGTTTGCTGTGAATGGAGTTTGAAAAGCAGTATCACTTTATCTGGTTCGTTGATCTACTTCTTCAGCGCCTGGGTTGGTAAGCTGGCCGGCCAAGACGCATTACTTGGTATGGATTTTATGGTGCCGGCAGGCATACGCCTCGATCTGTCGCATGGAGTGCTTACGCTTCCAGACGAAGTTTAGATCCAGCGTGGATGGTCGACGCCCCCTATACGGATCACGTACTGATCTGGTGAGGTGGGACCAAGATATCACCATTCCGGTGGGTCTATCGGCAGATATCTCGGTTGGAAAGGAACATCGGACAAAGAAGTTGTGGGTGACCAGGGGAAATCACTAAGTACCGACGTTTGTGGACGGTGGAGATCGAAGAGATCTCGTACGAGTTACTAGCATCGGTAATAAACCGCTGGTGTTAGGCAACGGTACGATCGTCGGTATGTGGCTGGCGGAACTGGGAATACCAAGCGACCACCGATCTGATCAGCGATGATGGATCGGTGGAAGAAGATACCTCACCTATGGTGGAACGACCCAGCTATGTAACCTCAAAGAAGATGTTAGTTCAAAGAAAGGCACCGCAGTCGCCGGACACGGTGGGCCATCAAGCAGATGAGCCAAGGTTCGTCAACGTGGTGGTGTCACACGAACAGGCGACAGCGGAGCCGGGAATAGAAAAAGAGAAACATGGCATTGCTGGGGAGGACCACGATGGCACGCTTAAGCAGATCGATGTCGTTGAAAGGCAGCCCGCAGATCGGGAACAGCAATGTTCAACCGATCAGGACGGTTTGGGTGATATTTCCCCGGAAGACGACCAATTTTGTATCCATTATGGCGGGGATCAATATATTCAGGAGCTGGAGAGCCATATGGCAGTCCTCCCTGAAGTGTCTGCTGATCCGCCCGAAGTCACCTTGGACCATCTGCAAGTGGGTGATCGGGATGTCAACAGTCCCGATCAGATCGATCAGCTAAAGAAGATCATATGAAAAAAGAAAGATCTGCTGATCGGGAAAGGCAACGCCTTACCCCCTGATGCTCGCGTAGCGATCTGTGACATCGACGTGGGTGATGCCAAGCCGATCGCCCAGCGATGCCGACGTGTGGCGCCACGGTACCGCGAAAAATTATCCGTTCTTATTAAAGGACTGTTGGCTACCAAGATCATTAAGCCGTCGACCTTGCCGTGGGCCTCACCGATCGTGATTGTGATCAAAAAGAACGGCGTCGACATCAGGTTGTGTATCGATTATCGGTTGGTTAATCGGTTGACCAAGCTTATGGTGTACCCGATGCCGCTAATCAACGATCTGCTAGAAGATCTCGACAAGACCCTATGATATTTCTCACTGGATATGGCAAGTGGATTTTGGGTGGTTTCGATGCCTGATCGGGCTCCCGAGATCTCCGCATTTGTTACGCCGTTTGGTATGTTCGAGTGGAACCGTATGCCGTTTGGTTTGAAGAACGCGCCCCAGATCTACCAGAGGCTGATCGACAACGCATTGTATGGACACTTCAAGATCAGTACCGATAGGGACCCCACCAAAAACCATGATGTATTTACAGAGGGTGAAACCGATCGGGAAAGGAGACCGTCCGTTCTGGGGAGGCGATCGTATATCGATGACATTCTGATCCCTGCTTCGTCATGGAGCGATCTGTGCGAGAAGGTCGAACGGTTGTTGGAGACATGCGATCGCTGGAATCTGTCGATCAGTGCTGTGAAGAGTTTTTGGGGCATGTCCAAGGTCGCCTATTTGGGTCATGTGGTGTCGATCAGTGGGATAGAGGCCAATCCCAAGGATCTGGAGTCACTGAGCAACCTCCCGTTTCCCAGATCACTGAAGGCAATGTAGTCCTTCTTAGGGAGCTTAAATTACTACAGCCGCTTCATTAAAGACTTCGCGATTTACGCGGCCGTGCTGTACGAGCTTAGGGAAGTCGACTACCATATGTTGCGCGAAGGAGATCGGACAACTTTACGGGAGATTCGCGACTCTAATCTGCCCGCAGATTTTCCGCAGGTGGATGCAGAGGATTAAATGAAGCTTGCAAAGGTTGCTTTCGGTATGCTGAAGGCCAAGATGGCGACGGCACCGATTCTCAGACACTTCGATCCGAAAAAATTCCGATCGTCATTTTGTACGCTAGTAAGTGGGCCATTTCTACCACTCTAGTGCAAGAAAATGATGGAGTGTACCATCCGGTTACTGTTACAAGACGGACGTTGAAGCCGAACGAAGTTAACTATGGAATTCATTTCGATCGAATCCTCCCACCTCGGACGGAATCCCAGATCACGTAGAGATCAGGATGTGCATGAGGTCACCAGAACAGTCACCCGATACATTGGCAGATGTTCCAAGAGTTGTTAGCGTAGTCGTATCGCAAGATCGGGTGACATTGGAACCAACGGCAGATGGAGACGATCGTATTATCCCTGAAGATGAGTATGGAGACACATCCACTCAAGTCGGTGCCACTGAAGGGCAGCCCGTCGACAGGGGTCAGCATTGCCCGTTTGACAGGGGCGCACCGAGCGACATCGCCTTACCAGATGACCTTACGTGCATGCACTGGGGCGGGGGGAAGTGTATTGATGGATCGGCGAACCCGATCTGGAATGTGGCTACCCCACCTGAAGTGATAGCCGATCCGCTCGAGGCGACTATGGATGATCCGCAAGTTGCCAACACCCCCGATCGAACCGATCAGCCCAAGGAATTAAGATGGTAGAAGAAATACTGGTTGATCGGGAAGGGCGCTGCTGATGTCGACAGTGATGATGCCGATTCGACCGAACATTTGGATGACAGATCGACCCAGAAGACATGTTGTGGTCAAACACACCGGGAACACCCGATCAGCTTGGAGGATCGCAAGGAAACAATTGAGATCGGTGATTCCGATCTTGATTATGTCGATCTGGCTAAAAATTCCGAACGAAACCGACGAAATCAGAATGGCTATGAGGCGACACGGACTTACGAAGTGGGAAAACAAGATTTGCAATAGTGCCGATCGGGTTACACCGATCGGCTACCCATCGGCAACATTGATCGGCTACCGATCGGCAGCATTGATCGGCTACCGATCTGCAATATTGATCGGCTACCGATCTGCAATACCGACCGGTGTGAATTTGTGATGTTTATTGTGATTACAAGTACGGGTGTGTGGCGAACTGTGATGAACTAGTGATATTTCGATGATGACAAAGTGGCTTAAGGATGTGGATCATTTTTCTTGGCGGCAACGATAACGACTGTTTTAATGCGGATACAGTTGGACGTGGTAAGGGTGGACCGTGACTAATGTGGATAAAGGCTATGAAAAAAAGGACGATCGGGTGATCTGAAATGGAGTCTATTATTAATGAAATATGAACGACGATTATCAGATCGGATCGGCTCCTTCGATCTGCCCCGACACCAAGGGTCGACAGCAGCCAGACCTGAAGGAAGATCAGATCGGATCGGCTCCTTCGATTTGCCCCGAGACCAAGGGTCGGCAGCAGCCAGACCTGAAGGAGGGAGAGGTACGTCAACCTTCAATGCCTCCAACAAAGCATGACGATATATATCAGAATTGCCGGGCAGAAGAGTTGGTTCGGGCGCCTCGACAGCCGTTTTAGACGATTTATGAGCGCTGTCGCCCTCCGGATGCACCACTTGGTCTGCTCCTGACGTCGGTTCTTCAACTGCGGCAGCAGATCGACGACGCTGGGTGGATCGAGATTGAGATAAAGCGAGAAGTAGATCATCTCAACCCACCGATCCACCCTCCGAATCCGCCCCAAGCGAGGTTAATGCCGACTTGGACGGAACAGTGTGGCGGGTAGAGGGCGCGCGATTTTTAGAAGCCTTCCTCTCCATAACAGGATCCTCCGCCGCACTTGTAAGTTGCGCCCGTGTCTTGGCTTGCGATTGCACCGCCTCCAGCTTCTTTTTACGCTCCAGGTAGCACGCTACGCTCCGCGCCCTAGCGCCTCTCCACGCGTCTTCGCGCTTCCGATTTTGTTTGAAAATTCTGTGGGGCGGATTTTTTGCCAATGAGCGACACGATAATCCACCCGATCCCGGTTGAGCGGCGTAACGGGTCGAGGGTGCGGGATTTTTCGAAGCCCTCCTTTCCATAACTGGATCCTCCGCCGCACTTGGAAGTTGCGCCAGTGTCTTGGCTAGCGATTTCACCGCTACCAGCTTCTTTTTACGCTCCAGGTCGCACGTTAGGTCCCGCGCCCTCGCGCCTCTCGAGGCACCCTTACGCTTCTAGTTGTGCGCGCGAATTTTGGGGGGCGGAATTTCAGCCAATAAATGGCGAGAATTTCTGCCCGAATTTTGTTGGGAAATTGTACCACCTCAATGAACCTGTGGGTCCGCGAAGGCGCTCGATGCTACTCCGCGAGGAATGCGATCGGCGATCAGCGACTTGGATACGCACGTAGCCAACTCATCACGGCACCCGTAGACGATGCTCCAGAGTCGATTCGACTCTTGGGTCCAAATGCCGAGCTGATCTTGGGAGGCACTAATTCTGCCGGAATAATCGTCGATCGTGATCTTTAGCTCAGTGATCTGCCGATCCAGCTCGAGTCGTTGGAAGTATATGACCGACCTATCACCCAGAGGCTGTGATCATTGTCGAACGACCACTGCGTGCAACTCCTGAAGACGCTATCGGTTGATCTCGAGACGACGCAAGTCGTGACGAGTGCCGATCAGCCCTTCCACATCGCTTGGAGCAGATCGAAGTGGCCGTACACCTGCCGAACGGTGTAGACAAGTTTATGCACAGTCGGGAAGACATCGATCACCAGTGGATGTACATACAGCAAGAAGTGAGGATCGATCTAACGTTGAGTTATCAGTTGAATGGCGTGCCTGATATGTTCTGTTGCGGTGAGTTTCGAGCGCAACTCTCAACTCCTCCCGGAGCGCATCAATGTTTTGTTGGGACCGATCGACCTCGACTCGGGACTCATCTTGTGCTGCGATGATCTGAGTGTCACCCGAGTCGTCCGAGTGGTCCGATCGGTCAGGAGTTTGAAGATGCGGGGAGTGCGAGCGCCGATCGCCTATAAAGATAAATGTTAGTGGAAAATGTGGCGATCGGAAGTCAAGTGGACTTACCTGGTACACGGGATTCGGAAAATTGCATGGAATCGAAGACTGTTTGTGAGATCGGGCCGCTACCGTTGTGCGGCTGCGACCAGATTCAGCTGCGGCTGTGGTGAAGTGCAATGGAAATATTTTGACCAGTTTGTACCAGTGTACCAGTTTTCAAGGCAGATCGATCTGGTTGGCTGAAAGGACGGAGTATTTTGGGCCAATCGTGTGCGTGGAGTGTTTTTTACGCGGATTTGAGGTAAGACACACGGTTTACATATAGTTTACATATTGGATTTTTATTGGCTAAATAATATAGTGTTCGTATTACATCGGGTTGCGTTAGTCGCCTCTGCACGCCGCAGAGTGTTTGGGAGCAGAGGGTCGAGTAATCCCCTCTAGCTCATTATACCCGGCCAGGACAGAGCTCCACCGGAATCCCCACGACAGGGAAAACTCGTTACGTTCACTCACCACTCAAATACAACTCCCGCCACGTTTGGAACGTGTTTTAATGGCTGGGTTACTCACTGCGATCTGCGGTCAAGTCCCAGGAATTGGTTGGATTACTCACTGCGAGCTGCAGTCAAGCTGCGTGCAGTCAAGTGCCAGATTTAACCGCATTCGTAGTGAAGATTTCCGCTTCTTTTGCCGATCGGCTATATCGCTTTATCTTTCGTTGGAATTTTGGATCAGTACCCCAGAGGTGGTACATCCATATCGATCTTCTCTAAAGTCTCCACCAAGCAACGGTCCACCAAGTGTGCAACTAGCCCATTCCATCGGGTACACAAGGTGAGATGGAAACGCAAAAATCGGACCAGGCTACCTATGCTGATGATCGGTCGTCTGATGGCAGCGGACGATCAGATCGTATCGTAGGCGAAGGTTCGCGGGGTACGCCCCTCGTCAGTTGGAAGGCTGGGCACGATGGTGGTCAGGTTCTCGACACTACGGTGTTCGATATTGAACTTGACCCCACCACAGTTTGAAGCAGGCTGGGCGCTTGTGGCACCAATGCCTATGTGAAACGATAATGAAGTTTGAATCTGCGCAGTGTGTCACGTATACATGTATTTTCGTCAAGCACGAAGGAGCCAAAACGGTCGTAGTCGGAGCATATGTTGACGACCTCCTGGTTACTGGAACCAGTGAGAGGATCGTGCAGAAATTCTTTGCAAACATGCAAGTTTTGGAATTAATAGATTTGGGCAGTGTTACCAAGTTTCTGGGCATCCGGATTCAAGGCGATCGGAGGAGTGGTTACGTGCTAGACCAAGAAAGCACAATCAAGGAAATACTGAAGATGAACAAGCTGGAAAAAATGAATCCAGCTCGCACTCCGGTACTGACACCGGATGACGATAAGGAGTATCAAGAACTTCTGTTGGTGGAGCCGAAGGAGAATTTACCAAGCATCAAGCAATTTCAATCGCTTATGGGAAGTTTGTTAGGGGTCACCCGGTGCACGCGTCCTGACATTTCGTTCGCCGTGCACCGAGCCACACGTAAGACCCATGCACCCACGCTGGGCGATTACAAGATTGCCAAGATTATCCTTAAGTACCTGAAGGGAACGAGGGATCTCAAGTTGATTCTAAAACATGATGATGATCTACCAATGCCGCTCCGGATTATGGTTCACAGCGATGCGGATTTCGCCGCCGACAAGGTGGACCGGAAAAGTGTTTCGGCGATGGTAGTGTTTGTGAATGGATTTCTCGTGAGCAGGGCATGCAACAAGCAGACGGCGGTTGCACTGTCAACCGCGGAAGCGGAATTTGTTGCGGCAGCCATGGCCGGAAAGGAGGCGTTTTAGGGCTGCTAGAGCTGGTCGACCAAATTGGCATGCATGCCAAGACGCCGCTTGTGTTTAAAATGGATAATCAAGCTGCGATACGACAATTGGAAGATGAAGCGAGTGCAGCAACTCGAAGCACGTGGACATCAAGGTAAAATTTCTGAAGGATTATACCAAGAAGGGCATTGTTTTGGCGAGCCACGTGCCGAGCGAAGAGATGTTGGCGGATCTACTGACCAAGGACTTGGGAGCGCAGCGGATTCAAGTGTTGCGTGCAGCGCTAGGCCTGCAGTGATGGTGTCACAGCCTCTGGTATTCCAGGAGCAGGGTTGGAAGAGTGTGTATCCATTTTGGACTTTGCACTCTTCCGAATAGTGGAATCCCATTGGCTGTTCAGGTACGGCATACATTTCATGCATATAATAGCGGTTACGAGATTAAGTTGCATTAGTACTGGATAGCTACTTAAGTAACCATACATAATATACTTTACTTTCCTTTTTGCATTCTTATTAAGAGTACACCTACTGAACTCGCTGTGGCCACTACGCGACGCACGCCTCTTTATACCTTCCGCTGATCATCCCGCGCTGAAACTTCGTCAGCAGGTGAGTCTTGATCGCGTGAAGTGTACTCAGCTATTTTTGTTGAGTTTTAACAAAAACTGACCGGACCTGACTGATTTAGGTTAACCGCACTCGGAAGTTGTATAGTCGGTGGATGTTATAAAAGCGTTGGCGCCGAATGTATGGGTGAAAAAGCAACTTGTTCTACAGACGACGAAATAACGGCCCACTGCTCCCATGCCGCACTCCCCCACTTGTCTTATAGACGTGAAGGTTTGGTTTACTCTCTAAATTTCAAAAGAATTGCCCCCCCCTTGGTCACCGTACGCTCAATATCATCCGCCTTCAATGGGGTGACTATCCGCCCTCCATGACACCCGTCACTGTAAACGCGGGGTCGGATAGGACTCCGAATGTCTACATGTGAGGGTTAGACTTTCGTCAGATTTTCACGAAATTCCCTGCTTGTTCGCCGTCGTTTCAGGAGCAGGGGCAGTTGTGCATCATCCAAAAGTTTCAGCCATCGGCGCCAAAGGCAATAGTGCCTGTAACATACACAGTGTGCAGCCACCCATTGTACATCGTGTTTTGAAGTTCGAATGCGCCAGGCTCCTGGACGCGGTAATTCTTCCCATTGATGAAGCCGAACATCCCCGTGACGATTGGCTCTTGCTGCGTTACCCAGTTTGCCCAAAGGATTTTTTCTGCGGCAGAGCGCCAGCGAATCTGCGCATCCTCGAGTTCGTCGAGAGCCCGGTTGAAGTCCCTCTTCTTCTTTCCGAATGACGCGCTGGAGGGTGGAAGGGCTACACATATACTTTGTATCCGTTTGGCTGTTGTAAATTAGCGGAGGAGAGAGAGCGCGGAACGATGGCCAGCGAGTAGTGTTGGACGACCAGGACGGACAGGCCCGCCCAAAATGCGGTAGTGGTGGGCGAATGAAGTCTACAGCGTTTCGAAGGAGCCGCGGTGAATTCCTATTGTATGGATAAAGTGAGCGTCCGTTACTATGCTGTCCCGCTGGGCCCACGCACTCTCAAACGGTAGAGGAAGCGCATTGGACCGGCGATCTCTCCCGAATAGAGTTGTGAATCTTCCATAAGCTAAGCAAGTGGTAGAAGGATCTGACGAAGGAAGAGCGCGAGGTGGGTTAGGGAGGTGATCATATTGGGTGCGGGATTTGGTGAGCATTCTTAGGTCTTTTTAGCGTGTGTGCGGATAAGATTTTGGTGGTCACCTCATAGCAACGCCCGGAAACTATTTTTGAGTAGACAAGTGAACAAATTGTGTTTGTAACCCCCCTAACAAATTATGTTTGTTCAAACGTGTTTGTTGGGGTTTTGGAGAACATGCGCTGTAGTTTCAATGAAACAATCCGTCGAAACGGCGGGTACCATCAACTAGTAATTAGAGATTTAAAGTAGGTCTAAGTCGTGAAACACTAACGTCATTGTTTAACCGCTGTATTAACGGTGCGTGCGATGATATTTCCTTTTCCTATTTTTGTTTCGTCGATCTCCACGATTATACCAGGTCCACCAATTGTCACAGTATCTTCTTCAAGGGAGTCAGTAATAATCTGGCGGAAATATTTTGAAAAATCAGCTATAGTGTGCTTTGAATGCTTTGTTGTTCCTTGAATAGACTTGCTTGTATCTCCTTTCAACCATAAATAACCGAGATGAAGAATCTTGTGAATGGGAAGGCGATGTCCTGTCTATAACGTCTATTGCACTCTTCACAAGTCCATTTCATGTAAAAGGCACCTTTTTCAATCAAAAATTCAATTCATTTGTCTTCATTGAAAAGAATATCGGCAATCTCATAAATGGATGGATACGACATGGCAAACAAAATGTATAGCATTACTTGCAATACCCCCAATAATATATAAGCGTCTGTATAAAATATTAAAGGTTTTACATGGTGGGGCATATAATGCACTTCATCCCATTTTAGTATGACTGAGTCACCCTTTATAAACGAGTTTTGAAAAAAGTTTTGAAAAAGTTTTGAGTTTAGTTTTGAGTTCAAAAGTAAATACATTTTTAACGCATTTCGATTTCAAAACTTCTCAAGCCCTCCTCCTGAGGAGGGTTTGAGTTTCAAACTTTTTTTCTGGTCGTTTTGCCGCAAATTTTGTGCGCCTCTCAAGACTCGAACCCTCGGCCTCCGTTGCATCGGACCGGCACCTAGACCACTGAGACAAACGACACGCACTGTCATTTTCGTGCTACAGTAGATCAGGATCTATTTTCCTCGTGACCCCTTCCCCTCCCTCCCCTTACCTTCGTAGTACCCACTGTGATGTCCGATCCCACCGAAGGTAGCGGCGTGCCCACTGAAGGTCCTATTATCGTTTCCACCGCTAGCGCTGCCACCGGTGCTAAACGAAAACGCCGCTCTAAAGAAGAGATCGAGGCCGAGAAGGCCGAAAAGGCAGCGAAGCGGCTCGCCAAGATGAAGGAAAAGGAGGGTAAGGCGTTGGAATCCCTAGCGAAGAAGATACAGAGAGAGGAATAAGCGTCAAGCTGAGACGGCCGCGAGGAGTTCTCGCTTCGTCTGGTCAGAGGGCGCAACACTGGAGCTGCCAGCGCTGGTTGCCCAGCTCAAGGCCGAGCACGAAGAAGCCAGCGACAACACTGCCGGCTTCATCGCATGGGGGCGGTACTTCAAGGACAATGCCGACCGCAAGGAGACATACGAAACCCTCAAGGCATTATCTTTTGAGACTCTGGAACGCCGCTACAAGGCTATTTTGACCAATTATAAGGTGCGTTCTTGCGATTCGACCCGGTTAGCTACCACTTCATGCGATGCAGAGCATCTGCGACGCTTACGCGGACACCGGTGGTAGAGGCTTCCAAGATCGGCTAGAGCGCGTCGGGATGACCGAAACGGTAAGCACGTTGCATGACAAAGTCGATCGATAATAGCAGATTAATTGGAGCCCTTCTCTAGGTCTACAATTATTCTGTCGCCGAGCTGCATCGTGACAACGATGCTATCAACGCCGTCGGCGGGGCAAGCCTAAGCGATTGGGAAGATGGTGAGGCGGATACCAACGAAGTGGAACTTTTCTGTTCGTACAAGGGAGATGAGCTCGGAGATGACGCCGGTAAGACAAGCCGCTGCTTCGAGCTGATGCCATATGTAGCCTAGTATTTTGTTACGGTAGACCCTCTTGACGATGAAATCCCTCTGCCGCCTAGCCATCGGTCGTCCCATGGTAGCGCTCTCGATAACGAGACCCGCTCCCGACCATCCACCGCACGTCCCCCTGTAGTAGCCGCCACGAGTAGTAGCCATGCACTCGGTAAGCCTCCGGGCCGGAGTACACGGAGCACCCGACCGTCCAAGCCGGTGGACGAGAGACGTTCGTCCAGGATGCCCTAGCTGGTTTCGCAGCCTCGACAAATGCCCTGGACGATTTATTCAAGGCGTATTTGTTAGCGCAGCAGCGGGCTCTGTTGCTACATGAGAAGTGTGAGGCAGCGAGTGGCGCTAGGGAAGAGAAGAGGGAAGAAAAGAGGGAGAGATGGGAAAGAGAGCAAGCACAGCGCAGCGCAGACGCGGAGGAGCAGCGGCAGAAGGACGAGATTGCACGGGCTAAGCGGGAGGACAGTCGTGACGAGAGCCAGAAATTGATGAATTTGATGATAATGGGAATGATGGAGAAGATGTTTGGCGCTGACTTCACCACCGGCCTGGTTTCCCAAAGAATCTCCCAAAGAAAGACGGAAGATTCAGGACCTCGGGGCCCTTAACACTGATAAAACTCAAGCTACATCCGTGCGCTACCTCACTCGCCGAAAGGGTCTTCCCACATCCAGGAGGTCCATATAGCAATATACCAGCTGTAAGTTTAATCGGTTCGTTGTCATAGAGTTTTGCATATTGAGTAGGAAGTTCTAGCGTATATATGAGTACTGCTCGTACCAACTGGAGAACTATAACATCACTCTATTTGAAAATACAGAACTTTTAAAAAGATCCACTCCAATCAATGTCTTGAATACCTTTCAAGAAATCTCTCTGTTGTAACGTATAGATTGATTCAGATCCGTTAGATTGCTGCAGGAGAGTGTATCGTTTAAATAGCTGATGCAAAGCACGATCCGTGGAGCTTGATAAATCGCGTAAGCTACAGCCTTCCGTCAAGGATGCGAGAAAACCGATGCCGATAGCTAAGTCGACGGCGAGTTCCCGTGAAGTCTGTACTCTGTTCGAGGTCAAACTCGCATTGCTTACCTTGATCTGCAACATGTCTTGGATCAAGGTTTCGCGTCGCTCTGGATCCGGTAACGTTACTTGAATGGGGTAATCAGTCCACAACCTCGAAGGTCTTGTGAATACTCGTCTCGGACCGCGCAGCTGCAACAACTGCCACACTCTTGCTTTGGATCGCGTTGCCAAGCGTCTCAAGCACCTTCTTCCGAGCATATACATTTTGATCGTCCGGTAGACCCTCCATGACTTCGCCATCTCGTTTGAATGACCTGTTCAGTTCAACTGTAGTATTTTGCATACGCTGGCAATTTTCTTTGATTAAAACCAGAACCAGTTCCGCAATACGCCACGATTGCTCGTTTGCAGCACCATCTGACTCGTTTTCCTCAGGTACCAGCGCGTCTATATTATCAAGGACGATTAAGTCTGGGGCATGTCTATGTTATCAAGGACGATTAAGTCTGGAGCGTGAGAGACTGCCTCGTGGAACACTTCACTTAGCCGAGATTTCACAGATTCCATTTTGCGTGGAGCACACACGGCAGCACCTATGGAAAGACGCATGATTGAGCGACTGGGAGGATCGAGACACGAGAAAGCCGACTCACGTTGTCAACGAGAGCCGTGAGCCTGTGCATGTCAGTGAAATCCAACTTTGGATCCGAGTCCTGAGTCAACACGCAGTCACGCTATCAGTCCAGTTCTCCTCGTACCATACCGGCGACAGGACACACCTTGAATCGGCGATAGATGCAGGCTACGGCTAGTTGTGCGAGCTTGAAGAAGTAGCCTTTTCACCGTGAAACTCATTGTGATCGTCAAACCCCGGGTACGTCCTTATAAGCTCGTTCACAAGGTGCACGGCACTGGCACGAGGGCTGGTTGTGTTCGAGTTACCAGTATCTTGCAACGAAAGATGAGCTAGAACAAACGCCCCGAGATCGTCGAATTTTAACTCAACCAGCTTCTTCCCACACTCATTCAAGATCTACAGCGTCCAAAACTCGTTTAACCACGGAAACTTTCTACCACGAGAGAAAAGGAATTCAGGATATCTCACGTTTTGGATCATCCTTTCCAGTGGTTTCAGTGGTCCCTGTATTCAATGCACCCACGCAATGAAATTCATCAAGAGGACGCAGTACGTCCTCCGAAATCGCAACGCTTACCGGTTTTGCCATGTAAATGCCTGGTGAAATCTCTTCATCCTGTTCCAATGGAATGCCAAAGTAGGATGCTACGAAGTCGATACTTAGGTGCTGTAGAAACTGCGCATTTAGCTTAGGCACTGAAATGTACATGCCAATCAGTCCAAACACCTTGACAGATAAAATGATTCCTCAGCTTGGATTATTTCATCGCTCGATAAACACAGTAAGTACAATAGTGTCGTGTGATCCTCGCTTCACGTATTTGTGTAGGTCCTTGCGGAAGCCGCTGCCAAGTTTAGTAACTCATACAGCGCTACGATTCGTAAGTACCTGCCCTCGACAATTGATGTGAAGCCAGAAAACTTAAGAGAATTTTGAACTTCGTCGACTAAAGCGTGCAAAAGTGTCGATTTCCCACTTCCATGCACACCATGCAACAAAGCACACCCTGTAGGCTTTACTCCCAACAGAACTAGCGCTGTCGATGCATCTTGTGACAAAACAGGGCGCACAGCTGCTATCAACTTTGCATAGGGTTTTGTCTTGCGAGATAGCTTCAAAATCGGTAGCTTCAATGCGTTAACTGAAGCACTTCTACTACGCAATCTAGTCAGTACTTGCTCTTGGGTACTAGCTCCACTTTGCAAAATCAATTGGTCTGGAGATAGAACAAAACCATCACTGCGTCCTCCCAGCACTGTATAATTTTTTAAGGCGCCAGCAGGAGTATCTGCAACGAGGCACTTGAGGTTAGCACCATTGTTCATCGTGTCAAAACATCAGTGGTACCTAATCTGGATTACGTACTACCTTCTAGCTTCTCCGCAGTAAATTCTTCGTTAGCTTCGAAAGAAACGTCAGCAATTGCTTGGACGACTTGTCCGTTATCGAGTTCAAAGCCAATGGACCGACCCAGAGCTAACAACGTAACTGCGCGTGGCTGAGCTACTCCATCGTAAGAAAGACTGCTGAATTTCTCCAGTTGACGCAGGGAAGTTTCTGTCTCGTTGATGTAAGTCTATAAACAGTGTTACGGAGGAAAAAGGGGGGGTAGTGACTTGAGAATGCGCAGGTAGATACATTCACGCGTCGTGAGATCCAACGTAGCGCAGATGTCTTGAATGAGGGCGATAAGACCCCGAATAACACTACGACATGATTTCAGCCTTGCAATGCAACAGCGAGGTGGCTTTCTACGGTGGTGATAACATAAACGTTAGCCGCTTTATTCAGTGTATCACGGGGTGATAAGCCTTGAAGCTTCAGTATTCTCGTTATTTTCGTTTGTAGACGTCGACTTTTGGCTACATATGGCCACGACAGGTACATTTGGGTGGCGAAAGATGTGTTAAAGGCTAGTGAACCATCAAGAATCACGCAGATTTCTGGATTAACCCAAACTTCGTCTACTGTATCATTGTGGAGCGCGTCGACATCCTGTGCGCAATTAGCGTAAGAAATAGAATAAATCGTTGGAGTTCAACTACCTGAAGGATCAAAGACGTCGATGGCTCATAGTACAAATCAGGACTGAAGCGACGCTTACCCAACTTATATTGACGCTCTTTTGGTGCTGCAATAATCTCTGAGGCAGAAGACAACCGAGCATGAGCCCTATCTTATCAAACTCTACATAAGCTTCTACAATACCACACAACAGATCACAGAACACGGTGTACGCACATTCCAGTCGGAAGAGATGTCTAAGAAAAAAAAATCCGCGAGAAACTATCGAAGACAAATAAACAATGGATACACATACCGCCATGTACAGTTCCTCACACCGCTCCCAAATTCGCTGCGATTTCGTCGCGGATCCCCTCCATCTCATTCTGCTTATTCCTCATCCGCTGCAATAGGGGCTGCATCGGAACTTCACTGAACATCCGTTCAATATCTGTTCACTCATCCCACACCTGCTGTAGCCGGTGCGTACAAGCACGGTTCGGCTAGCGCACAGAGGAAGACTTTCCTTTAAGCGGCGTTCGCCGCTACTTAGCCGATACGCCCTTATAAAAGGTCTTACTAAGAGAGAACTCTCTTACTCGGGGCCAAAATTCCACTTTGGTTTACCAGTTAGCACAAAATAACGCCTTGAGACAATGCTCCCTTAATAAGGGGGTAGCTAAGGGAAGAACTTCCCTTACGCTACTGCACTCACTACGCGCGCGACCGGTCGAGGTCGAGCGTCCAGTAGTCGTTGAGTGAAATGTAAACTGAATGTATATTTAATATGTAATTAGCCCAAAATTAATTTAAACTAATGTAAACTATATGTAATACTAAGTAGAACTTACTAAATTCGTACCTAGCTAAAATATAGTGTACACCACCTGTGTACTAACACGTGGATGGCTGACACGCCACCCCTAAGGGCTCCTGCCCTGATTGGTTAAAATAACCAATGGTTCAAACCCTTTCGAACCGGTCAATACTGACACAAACCGTAGTGTACTCACGTACACCACCTACTAAATGTGACTCGAATGTAACCCTGTTACATCCTCCCACATCAAGACTATTGCTTACGCAATAAATCAAATTTAGTTGGAGAACTCCAACTGCCAGAACCTCTGGCTAACCATGAGCACCATTAGTGGTGCTGTGGAGTATCCTCGAGAAGAGGAGGTAGACTATTCCGAGAACTCGGAGGTGGATGCCGTTGGGGATATCTCCCCAAATGCTGACCGCTACGACAACGCCGAACGGCGATGTCGGCAGCCTAATCTGTTCCCCACACGTGGGGAAAATGCGCTAACTAGTGCGCCACCCCTGCCAATTTCGGATGATACACCCGGATCGCCGAAGGCGATCATCACCAATGAGCTGGACGCAGCTCAAGAAACCCAACTTGCCGCACATGCACTAAGGGCTGCGTTACGCGCCACCAAACGCCCGCCACGGGCGGCATATAATGTTGAAGGTCCTCGTGGCCTTCCAAAGTGGGCTAGGAGTATGGTAAGGAATGGTTTAGCATTCTATACCCCTGGCCCTGCGGATGAACAGCCGTATTATTGCGAGCGCCGGGAGAAACTCCGGCAACAACTGCTCACGCAAAAGAAGTTCACTAGCGTCTCATACCGAGAACGTCTGACAGGCAGGCACAGGGTGCCCCTGTTGAGAACCTCCGCGAGGTTCCTATCATTCTCTCTCCGGGAGAAAATGCCGAAGATGCAGAAAAAATCCGCGCTTGGGCGGAAGGGGAGAAGCTCCTCCCCAGATTTACTGAGCTGCACAACAGCTATTCCCGTCGTGACGCTTGGGTGACGCTTGGGTAAAGAGGGCGTTGCGCATGGAATTCTCCAGAGCCAAAGCGATGGAGCTATTACGTGCCCCTTATCGCACGCGCTATGCCAGCGCCCCTGCCCCCAACGCGGTTCCAGAGAACAGTGTGAGCGCCACATCTGTCTCCGGCGAACTCCCAACTACTTGGAGTGAAGGGGCTTCTCGCTCCCCTTTGGTCGTCGACCCACAGCGGGATTCTCCCGCTCGAAAGCGTCAACGACGTCACGGCAGTCCTGCCGCAGGGGAGTCTCGGACTCCCACGAACTCCGTGAGTGTGGATAACCCTTCCACTTCACCAGATACTGGGTTTGACCCCGATGATGGCCTCGCGCCATCAGACGCTCCACATGATAATGTGGAGTACCTTCCGCATCGAGAATTGGAGGAGGAGGTCGCGCAATTGCGACGTGAGATTCGCGTGCGCTGTGATGGACACAGCCATCGCATCCATGATGTCCACGAGGGACTCCGCGATGATTGGGATGCCACTGATCGTTTCGAGAGGCGGCTTGCCTCTCTCGAGACGGCCGTTGCGGAGCTTCGTGGTCGAATTTTAGCCCTGTCGGGCTTCCTCTGCCCTGCCGTGTCTAACGGCTCTTATGGCTATTCGCCTTACCAACCCCCTCCAAGAGGGATCCCTCCTACGGGTCCTGGTATGGCTTAAGCATACCCACATAGAAGGTTGGATGCGTACGCATCGCCTTCGGGATGTCTAAGGTATGCGACAATCCCTTTCGAGCTAGTATCTTAAAGGGGCCCACAAACCTGGGGCGCAGTTTATTCTTCAACACGTTAGAAACTGCATGTGTAGGAAGATTTTTAGCGTTTAATAAAACACTTCTCCTACTTTGTACACTTTTTCTTTTCGCCGCCCCTTGCGGTCAACTTGCTCCTTCTGCTTGTCTTTGCTTTCCTCTATGGCATCGCAGACGTGTCGTAAGAAACTAAGGCACGTCGATAAGAACTTATCGATGTGCTTTCGCACAGATACAGGGCTGACATCAGGAAATCCTACCCCCTCAAGCCCTGGGCCACACACACGTGGCGTCAACGGAACCCTCGGATTAACTAATCCGTTCAAGTAAAACGGGGTAAACACCGTAGATGCACGAACCGAATTGTTTATAGCAAATTCGGCCATAGGAAGCATCTCACTCCAACTCTTTGGAGAATCCGGACATAAACTCCGGAGAATATCCTCAACAACGCGATTAACGCGTTCTGTTTGCCCGTCTGTCTGCGGATGATCCGCAGTGGACATCAGGAGATTGGTGCCCAGCACCCTAAACAACGCTCCCCAAAACTGTCCCGTAAAACGGGGATCCCGATCCGACACAACGGAATCGGGTAGACCATGCTGTCGAAAGACACGGTCTAGGAACACTTTTTTGCTATTCCTTGTCCATCAATGGACTCAGGCACCGCCGCCAGGTGAGCCATCTTGCTCAAACAGTCTACAAAGACCAATATGCCGGTGTTCCCGGCCTTATACTTCGGAAAAACCGAAGATAAAATCCATACTAATGGATTTCCAACCCTCCGCTGGAACGGACAAGCTCGCCAAAGGCGCAGCTGAACTTGCATAGGGTTTAACCCTCTGACACGTCTCACAGATGCGTATATACGCACCTACCCACTTATACATGTTGGGCTACCAATATAAAGCGCTTAAAGCGCTGTAGGTCTTATCCCGACCGAAATGACCCCCGGTAGCGGCGTCATGTGCCTCAAAGAGGACTCTGTACTTTAGTTCCTCATCATGAGGAACAACCACCTGCGGAGTGTCCTCCGCGCTCGGGCTATAATATAGCAAACCGTCACAGTACCTGTAACGGTGTAAACGAGCTTTAGCTCGACTTGAAAGGGTTGGCTCAGACGAGCCAAGTCTCTTTCCACCAACGCGCTGATAAGCGCCGTGCACTGTGGGTCATTCTCATACGCCTGGCGTATGAGATCCACCAGATCCACCACAGACGAGGTGACGAATGTCGCGTGAGCGAGTTCGTAACCGGGACGACTCGATAACGAGTCTGCAAGCACTTTCTGCTTGCCAGGTTTAGACGTAACCTCAAAGTTATACTCCGCAAAGAAGGAGATCCAACGGGCCATCCGTTGCGAGAGATGAGGTGACTTTGTCGCTGTCCGTAAGGACGCGTGGTCAGTATAAACCACGAGCGGCTTAGAGCCGAGTAGGTGGACCCTAAATTTGACAAGAGCATACTTCATTGCAAGTATCTCCTTGTCATGAACGGGATAATTCCGTTCCGCAGCTTTAAGCTGCCTCTACTCAAACGCGATAACGTGTTCCCTTCCTGCATCGTCTGCTTGTAACAAAACACATCCGATTGCGAAATCGGAGGCGTCGCAGACGACACTAAATGGTTTCCCAGAATCTGGGAGAGCAAGAACGGGATCTTTCAACAAGCTCCTCTTTACCGCTTCAAAAGCGTTTTGGTGTTTGGTTTCCCAACACCAATCAACGTCCTTCTTAAGAAGGTCGGTTAATGGCTTCGCCATTTCATCGTAGTTCTCGCTGTACTTGTGGAGATAATTGGCTAATCAAAGTGTAACAGGACTGATCCTGTTACTGGCTTACACTGTATTTGTGCGAGGAAGCGCGCAATACAATAAGGGCAGGATTAGTTGGTAACAACTAATCCTATACTAAACGTGAATATAAATATTCTCTTGCTATCTAGAACGCAAAATTAAGAGTGTTTATTTAATGGGTGGTTTAGAGGCTAATAGTATAGTAAATAACTAATTAATATAATAATATCAAGTATTCAACTAACTGTACTATTAGTTAACCTGCAAGATTCGGTATTTATACCGAATCGAGTTTTCCTTCTTAGATTATAATAACTTATAATCTCTTATTTAAATTTCAGACAACGCTTCTGAAATTAAACTGTGATATTCTAACTTGAATATCAATTATGTAGTGGCACCCCATTACATCACCCCCCACTTAAGGTGGTTGGCCAATAATAACTCTTATTTGGCCAATCATGGGTGGCACTTGTTAGTCAGAATTTCTCATTCACCAACTGATTGACCATCGACTCGATGGTCAAGACACACGGCAGCGGCGCTCTAAAGAGCGCTGCTGAAAACAATGAAGCAACTTCTTCCTCCGCCTCAGCACTAGGTGCTGAGGTGTTGAGTGACAACGGTGACGCTGCACTAGCAGCGTCAACTACGCAAAGGTCGGAAGACGTACCGTCTTCGACCACAGATGCTGCTAAGGCGGCATCTGACAAGAAACAGGGAGATGTTGCTAATGCAACATCTCGCACGATGGCAACTTCCGAATGGCGTGTTGCCAAGAGGGCCATGTTCGGGAGTTCTGACTCCGAACAAAGTGATGGGGATACAGCTGTCCCCAATAAAGGATCTAGCGAGTCGAAACTCGCTAGGTGCTCATCGCCTAGCAGCGATGACGACTCTGGTGTCGCTGTCTGGTATGACAGCGACAATGATCATCACAGGTGGTTGCGGGAACGCAGAGCCCCACCTGGACCAAGTACTTCTCCACGTCGGGGTGATTTAACCCCGGCGCGTGGTGTTGAAGCAGGCGGTGCTCCGCCTGCTAAAAGAGCTCGAACAGAAGGGGCGACTGCCGCTTCTAAAGCGTATCATCGTACGGAACCACATGTTCCGTACAGAGTGGGGTTTTGGACCCCTGGCTGGGCTATTGCCCCCAACAGTGGCGGTCACCGTAAACGGGACTGCCAGTATGCGTTGTTCGATATCAACGTGCTGGATGACTGCGAAGACATCCAGTCACGTCGATTCAATATAGAAGTACAGACGATAGACGTCTGTACTTTATTGACCTCTTTTTCCAGGTTCGATATTATTCGAGCCGGAAAGGGTCAAGGAAGAACAGGGACGATAAAGACGCCCTGACTCAGAGTTGGAATGCTTTTGTTGACAACTACAACAAAAGCCCAGATGATTACGTGAATAAAGTTCACGTAATGCGCGAGCGCTTTTTAAAGCACTCACGAACAGGCAAAACGGAATACATCCATTTTGCTTGCATCAAAGAAGGGTTAAAATGTGGTGTCCCTTCTCACCTCGTTTTCCCGCGGTGTACGCAGGGAGCTCCTCGTCTGTCAGAGGAGGAGTTGCGGGGGTACGGTGGTTTTTCCGTACCCTCCGAAATTCAGGGTTTAATTAATACCCTGAATGCATCGACACCTACTGTTGATGCTACTTCGCATTATGAGTTTGAGACTTCTTCTCAAACTCAGTCAAAAGGTCTGGGGCGTCGGCCCTCAGAACCTCAATCGGCTCCCAAGAGTCGAACTCTTGGGGATATCCCACCCAGCGTACCAAGTACTCGGTACGCTGCCCCTTCTTCAAACGCACCGAGCGCTTCGAGATCAAGCGCTCGAGGATATATCGCTTATTCCCATGATTATCGATCAGGGGCGGCGGAGGTTCATAATTCCCTCGCCGTTGTTGTTGCGGAGCATGGTTCTTCGCTCCGCAAGCTCGAGGAGGGTTATTCCTCCTTGAGCAGCGATATGTCTCACCGTGTGAAGACATATCGGTCTCTTTGCGAGGATGTCCTCGACATCCTCGGGGCGCACACTGCCCTCCAGCAGAAGAATGATCTTCTGTACATTGAGCTTTCCCGCTATAAGGGAGAGCTCGATCGGCGCACGGCTGATCTTGAGCAGTCGAAGGCGGAGGTAACGACTCTCCGCTCTGCTCATCAACGGCTGGAAGCCGATTACAAGTCTCTCTTGGGAGACTTGGAGAAGCTCGGTATCTTCCGTGGTTCTGCGTCTCGTCGTAAGACGAAGACGAGTGATACGGCTTGAGCCGCCAAATATAGAATGTTGGGTGAAGCCGCATTGCTTTGGGAATGTCTAAGGTATAGGCATTCCCCCGAATCTCTTGGACCTTGAAAGGTCCAATGTACTTAGGAAGCAACTTCCGTGTAGGGAAGTTTCTTATTGCATGTGTAGGCAAATTGGTAGTACTTAATAGTACCAATTCACCTTTCAGAAAGGAGTTTTTGTTATTCCTTCCTTGTTTGTCTGCATTTTGCTTCTGCTTGTCCAAAGCAGAAGCAAGTGCATATTTTATATAGCGTATTACAGCTTGGCGCTGTAATACGAATTCATCTACTGCTTTATCAGCAGTAGGTTCGTTGTCCTCATTGTCTGCAGCCATTGCTGCAGACACATATTCATCGTATGCAGCTTCAGTTTCAATTGAAGCTGCTTCCGCTTCTACTGTACTTTCAGTATAAGGGCCATCGTTTTGTTCACAAGTTGAAGTTGCAACTTGCGCATTGACTCGCTCAAAATTTTAGCGGGTCCCTCCCCCACTTAGATTTGGCGTACCGCCAAGTAAGGCTGGGGTTCGTGGATGCCTTAAGGCATTCACGTAGAACGGTGTATGCTTAGTTGAAGCATGCACCGAGTTGTTAATCGCAAATTCAGTGAGTGACAGGTAGTCACTCCACTGTTAAAAGCGCTGTTAAAGGCATGTGCGTATGATCGCAACATGTCTCCGAGAACGCGGTTAGCCCGTTGCGTCTTCCCATCCATTTCCGGATGGTCCGCAGTTGACATCTTCAACTGGGTTCCCAACAATGAGAACGTTTCTTGCCAGAAACGTCCTGTAAATCTCGGATCTCGATCCGAGCCAATGTCTTCCGGCATTCCGTGCAAACGGAATACCGTATCAACGAATATCCGCTCTGTTTGAGCGGCGGTTACGTTCGCTGATACTGCAGTAAGATGTACCATCTTACTGAAAAGGTCTACAAAGACCACTATTCCGGTCTTCCGACTATTGTCGGGTGGAAGACCGAATACGAGGTCCATTGAAATGGACTTCCAACACTCTGTCGGAACCGGCAGAGATTGCAGCGGAAACTGTGCAGACTGCGCAGGCTTAACGAGCTGGAAAATTTCGCAAGCGCGTACGTATTTTCGTACCCATTTGTACTGGTTTCGCCAGTAAAAGTCACGTGCGAGAGAAGCGTATGTCTTCTCTCGATCTTGATGCCCCCAAATCGGTGCATCATGATACTCAAACATAATTTGATGTTTGAGATCATCGTCTTTTGGAACGACGATGCCACTTTCATCTTTTTGGTCTGTGCTGTAAAGCAGCAGACCATCGTGCAGTAGATATCAATGCACGCAAGCGCGGAGGAACTCTGGGAGTTCGTTGCGCTTCTCACTTGATTGATTACTTAAGTAATCAATCAACAGACGTGTCTCCTCGTCTTTTTTGTGCGCCTCGCGTACTTGTCGTATAATTGACGACGACAAAGCAGTGCAACGGATCGCGTTTGCACTGGCACCTTCGGTTACGGACGGTTTCGTCTCGTAATCGGGCCTTCGTGATAGCGCATCCGCTATCACGTTCAACTTTCCGGGTTTGTATTCAACCGTAAAGTTGTACTCAGCAAAGAATGACAGCCATCGAGCCATTTTTTGAGAAATGTGGGGTGAATTCACGGCCGTGCGTAGCGACGAATGGTCCGTGTAAACCACAAACGGTCTATCTCCCAATAGATAGATCCGAAACTTGTCCAGTGCGTACTTCATGGCAAGGAGTTCCTTGTCATGCACTGGATAGTTGCTCTTGGCTGGGCGCAACTGACGCGATTGATAGCAGATTACGCGATCACGATCATCGTGATCACGCTGCATCAAAGCACAGCCGATAGCGAAATCGCTCGCGTCGCAAACGACGTGGAACGGACGCTCGTTATCGTCTATAGCCAAGACAGGCGCTTCAGTCAAGCTTTGCTTGACTGCATCAAAAGCAACTTGGCGTTGGGTATCCCAATGCCATTCGACATCTTTCTTAAGTAATTGAGAAAGAGGTCGTATTAACCCAGCATAGTTGCACGAATACTTGTGCAAATATGTTGCCAACCCAAGGAGCTTCCGAAGTTCCTTAACGTTGTTTGGCGTAGGCCATTCAACGATCACCCTGATCTTTTCTGGATCAGGACGCACCCCGTTCTTGCCCACAAAGCATCCAAGAACGGGTATCTCAAGTGCACCAAAGGTGCACTTCTTCAGATTTGCATTGAGCTTATGCTTACGCATAAGCTCTAACACTCGACGTAGATGCTCCCTATGGACATTACATCACTTTTATCGTGTTCACCCTTACTATGGATAAACACGTCATCGAAATAACTCGGTGCGAATCCTCGCACCGGGCGTAATAGATGCGTTACGCATCTGTTAAACGTAGCAGGGGCATTTCGAAGCCCCTGCGGCATAACAAGTCACTCCCAAAGCATGCCGCTTGGGTTCTTACCGCCGTGAGAGGGATATCCTTCTCACGCATTAGGATTTGATAAAATCCATCTCTTAGATCGAGAGCACTAAAGATGGTGCTCCCGCACATGCCATCTATGATGACATCTTTTCGCGGTATCGGCGTCTGTGCCGGTACCGTCGCTGCGTTCAGCTTGTTGTAAGCGTGAACGATTCTCCACCCACCTGTGGACTTTTTCACACAAAAGGTGGCGGTAGAGTGCGGTGAGATAGACTCCCGCACTTGGCCTGATTTACGACGAGCTTCGAAAAGCTCGTCGATTGCTTTTACCTGACCACGCGGCAACGGTCATTGCCGCGTAACACAGTACTTCGTGCCTGGCACGAGGTCAATCTCATGACGAGTTCCCTTATCCTTAGGGAGCTCGCTAGGTACTTCTTCTGGGAATACGTCAGCGTGTTCCCGAAGTACCTCATAAAATGGAGAGTTCGCTTTAAGCGACTCCCAGCTCTGCGCTTCAAAGCGCTGAACTCTGGTTTGATCATTGGGAACCTCGTTCCCAATGTTTTTCACTTGTAATGTGGATATTCGTTCACGAATATCCACTACATCATCTGTTGAAACGATGATACAGATCTGTTCGATCTGATCATCGTGCAAGTTCTTCATAAACTTCTTCCAGCTTAGCGCTGGAAAAGCCATCACCTCCGAACCTTCTTTCGGAGGGTGTTCCATCAACAAAGACTGGGTAGCTAATCCGGTCTCCGTTTGCGTCAAGACGTTGATCGTCTCGACGTAACTGTCCATGCAATCAGACAAATTCGTCTGATTGACTACTACACGGTGATTACGATTCACCGTGTGCGAATACTCATCATCATGGTGGCCACTGCCTACCATGGAATTTTCTTGGCGATCAGATGTGATCGTCTGATCGGCCGCCTGTTCTGCGACACGGTGGTCTTTATCACCCGTGTGCATGGCTAACGCAACGTGGTGGGCACTGGCCACCACGGAGTTGTGCTCACGATTGCACTCGATCGAGAGTTCACTCTAATCAACACGGAATTCTTTCGTCGTCTTGGAACCTTCGGTCGCACAGTGGGTGTTTCCCACTGTGGATACTATTTCATTCTCACGGTGGGTTTTTCCCACCGTGGATATCACTTCATTCTCACGGTGGTCTTTATCACCCGTGGAATGTTTCTCTCCAACACGCAACGACTCTTCTGTTGCGTGTGGTAGTCCCTCTGGACTCTCACCAGCGGAGGTACCTTCCGCTGATCGTTTCAGAACAGACCTGGTGGGGCCATCGCTATCCACCAGACTGTCTGACGCTGCGGTTGTATCCTCTGATACAGCCGGATTACACACAGGGTGATCAGATCCTGTGCGTCCGCCGCAGTCTATCGATAGGTTAACCCAGTCGATCGAAGGTTTAAACTTGGAAATCCATGGGATTCCAAGTATCACATCGAACTTGTCATCTAAATCGAGGACGATGAATTCATCCTCGAATGACAGTTCATTCAACTCGAAGCGTGTTTTAATCACACTCTTTGGAATAGTCACGGTTGCACCTGTTGCTAACCGGACTGACAACATACTTCGTGGGGTTTCTACCTCCACGAAGCTCAACAGCGTTAGACTCTGAGCTCTAACGAAATTGTTTGACGCTCCTGTGTCAAACAAAGCTCGCATGGGGACATCGCTCCCGTGCGGCTTAACCTCCAGGGTGATAAGAGGCTTACCATCACCCTGCACCTTTTGAAAGGACATAGTCCCGTCTGGGGCTATTACCCTCACATGCCCTATGTCGGCATGTGGGATAACATTCCCAGTAGGGAGCCCCGCCCCTACTGGCGATTATCGTTTTTTGCACCAACAGGGTGATGTCCCTGTTGGTGTCGCCGTGCAGCGGACGGTTCCGTCCGCTGACTGCGTGGCACCGGACGCGGTGCCATACACTCATGGGAAAAATGCCCCATTTTCGCGCATCTATTGCAGCGAATATTATTCTTAAATTTCGGTTGCTTCGTGTTCAAAGCAACCGCAACCGATAGGTCCATCGGCTCTGGATCTTCACCGCCCATGCTCTGGCGCGGGTGGCTGTTTCTTGAGACGAAGTGTGAGCTTCGTCTGCCTGACTGATGATTGTTGACATGCCGTTGCGGCATGTCAAAAGCGAGGGGCTGTTGAGCCCTTCTGCTGTACCCAGCATGCGATGACGCTGATCGTAAGCTGAACTCTTCACGGATGCTCATATCAATGGCATCCATTAGAGTCTTTGGCGGGTGCCGGTAAAGACTCTGTTTGACGGGACCATCATTGAGTCCTTTCATGAAGCCAGTGACCTGCATAGCAGGGTGCACCGGCTCATACACAATATTTGACAGCAAATATTGCGTCTTCTGAGCGTAAGCTTGAAGGTCAAGCTTACGTTGCCGGAGTTCCATGAACCCCTGCCGACTACTTAGATCCATTTCTGGAGCTTCAAAGTTGAGCTTTAGCTCAGCTTTTAATTCCTTATAAGTCAGGAACGCAGAGTCATCAGTGGCTTTGCGACTCATCGCCGATGCCCTGGCTCTGCCGCCTAGACATGTTGTGGCGAAGTACGCCTGTTGACGTTCGTCAACAATATTTTGCGCAGAGATGACATCTTCCACCTCTGCGAACCATCTACGAAGGGGCTCGCCCCCTTCACCGGTAAAGGGCGGTACTCGCGCCTTTACCACTCCAACGCTATGCGTTGCAGGTGCAGTTGCGGTCCGCGCTGCCTCTGGCGTGGGCCGTTCTGGCTTTTCTAGGTGGTTTCGACTAAAGCGATTCACCACCTGTATCACTTCCTCCGGGTACTTACTCTGGAGGAAGGTAATGATGTCGGTACCCATAGACCAAACCATTTCCACCGTCGCGTCTTTACTACGCGACGAGAAAAGAGGGAAGTGTTTATTCACCTCTTCCAGCGTTCTCTCTCGCTCGGCAGGCGTCATGTCTCACGACTTGATGCCGAGCGGCTCTTAATCTTCGCTCCGCTAGTTGACTAGCGGAACGGGACTGTGGTCGTTAAGACGGACCACAAAGTGCTACCAGGTGTAACAGGACTGATCCTGTTACTGGCTTACACTGTATTTGTGCGAGGAAGCGCGCAATACAAGAAGGGGTAGGATTAGTTGATAACAACTAATAATATACTAAAAGTGAATATAAATATTCACTTGCTATCTACAACGCAAAATTAAGAGTGTTTATTTAATGGGTGGTTTAGAGGCTAATAGTATAGTAACTAACTAATTAATATAATAATATCAAGTATTAAACTAACTGTACTATTAGTTAACCTGCAAGATTCGGTATTTATACCGAATCGACTTTTCCTTCTTAGATTATAATAACTTATAATCTCTTATTTAAATTTCAGACAACGCGTCTGAAATTAAACTGTGATATTCTAACTTGAATATCAATTATGTAATGGCACCCCATTACACTTAGCCACCTCCGTAAATCTATAAGATTTACAGGCGAAGGCCACTCCACAATGGCTTTCACCTTCGCGAGATCCGCCCGCACTCCATCCTTACCGATGAAGTATCCGAGGAAAGGAATTTCCTCAGCACCAAAGATACATTCGGATGCGTTCGCATATAAATTATGCTTCCGCATACATTCGAGCACCGCTCGAAGGTGTATTAGATGCGTCTGAACATCAGCCGAGTCGCCTTCCGCACGACTAGGAACGAATATATCGTCGAAGTACGTCTGAGCGTACTTCCTATGAAGGCGGAAGAGTTGAGTCACCAAGCGATTAAAAGTCGCTGGTGCATTCGAAAGCCCTTGTGGCATAACAAGCCACTCCCACAACATGCCACTAGGCGTGCTAACTTCTGTCAGCGGAATATCGGACGCTCGCATGAGCACCTGATAATACCCGTCCACCAGATCTAAGGCACTGTACACAGTACAGCCCGCCATATGTTCTGGAGGACATCCTTCCGAGGAATAGGAGTCTGCATGGGTACAGTAGCTGCATTCAGCTTGTTGTACGCATGAACAATGCGCCACTTTCCGTTAGTTTTACGAACACAAAAAGTGGGAGATGAATGGGGAGACTTGCTCCCCTGTACCATCCCTGCCTCTTCTTTCCCCTTGAAGAATGCGTCGATAACGTCGCATTGCTCCTTGGGGAGAGGCCACTGCCTAGTGACGCAGTACTTGGTTCCAGGAACCAAACCGATTTCATGTCGGACTCCCCGATCCGGTGGTAACCTCATCGGCGGGTTGTCACAAATGACATCTCCAAATTCCTTTAGTAAGGAATGGTAAGGGTCCTCAGGATCCGCAAGGATCTTGAGACCGCTTCGGGCATTCAATACCTGTTTGGTTTGCACCAAAACTGACTCGTCCATCGTGGATGAGGAGTTTAACTCCTCTTCCGGACGCAACACGACGATCTCGTCGAGTTCACCTGCTTTTACAGCAGTCTCAAACTCGTTGAAGGACATCTCCTCGAACGACAACAGTTCGCCTACCCCGGGCAACCGTTCAAGGCTTACGCCTTCTGTGACAACACTTGTCACACTATTCAGCATTCGATAGGACTGCTTACTACTGGCCTCGGGACTCATCCCGGGACCCAGATAGGGGGAGTCAATTGCCCCATCTATTGGAAGCGCATCGCGCCTATCCACAGAGGTCTCTACCTCTACCACAGGTGACTCGCTGGTCTCACCTAATAAGGCGTGGTCGGAACCATTTTCGACGTGCGAAAGAGAAGAACTACGGGTCTCTTCGCTCGGAAGCGCCTCACGCTTAACCACAGGGGTCTCTACCCCTATCACTGGAGTCGCAACTTGTTCGCCTAACGCGGCGTGGTCGGAATCAGTTCCGACCTGTAGAAGAGACGAACTTCGGGTCTCTTCTCTAAGCTCCTCTCCCTTACTCTCAGAGGATTCCACCTCTATCACTGGCGACTCACCAGTCTCGCCTACATCGGCGCGGGGATTAACCGCCGAATCCCCCTCGTTAAGGAACTCTTCCTTAAAGCCATTGGGAATGATCATTTCAGACATCCTAATCTCTGGAATCTCACGCCAGAATCGCTTTTGCGATCGAGCAAAGGTGGGTTCATGACTCGCCAATGCTTCACCCGACCGCGGGTGCGTTGAGCCAATGGACTTAGACTTCCAGTCTATCCATGGCTCGTGGCGCTCCAGCCACTTCATGCCCAGAATGAGGTCATACCTCGAGTCCAAATCCAGGACTAGGCAACGTTCTAAGCTGTCGAAGTCTGCAAACTTCAGCTTAAGGTCAATAGAGACCTTGGGTACAGAAACCTGTACGCCCGTCGCAAGACGGATCGTGACAAAGTTACGAGAACGTGCCTCTAGGGCCTCGGCATACAGCCGACTATTCACAACAGAAGCTCGTCTGACATAATTGTCAGACGCTCCCGAGTCTATTAAGACTCTCCAAGACTTATCAAAGCCTCTCACGTCCGCAAGGACTACCAGCAACCCTGTCTGGTACACCAACTCGGTGCTAGAAAGCACCGTTTCCCTCGGGGCTTTGTGCTGTCGTCCCCTACCCTGGGGCTTAACAGCACCGAGGGATCCCCCAGTAGGGCGCCCCGCACCTAATGGGAGCCGTCGTTTCCCGACGGCTTGGGCAAGGGCTTTTCCCCAACCCTTGGCCCCTTAAAGCGAGTATCTCGATGAGGGTTCCGCGGACATCTGTTCCGAAGATGATCCGTGCTTCCACACAGGAAGCATCTCAGCAGTCCATTCCGCTGCAGCATGGCCGGGAGATCCGCTTCAGAAACCAGCGAAGCAGAGTCAGCGTGAAGCTTAGCGGAAGCTTTCTCTTCCGCTTCGACCTGACTCAGGTCCATGGGTTCGGGACCCACCTTAGAAGAACGAAAGTTCCTCTCGGCGTTAAACGCCATCTTAAACGCCTCCCCCAGGGATTGGGGTCGGCATCGGAACAGTTCCGAACGTGCTGGACCTTCTTTCAGGCCTCCCATGAAGGCGGGGATGGACACATCGTCCGAATACGTTTTCGCGTACATCCCTGCCAAGAGGGTCTTCAGTTCTGGGACATATGTCTCCAAGTCCCTAGTGCCCTGACGGCACCTCAAAAACGCCAGTTGATTCTGGAAAACCAGATCAGGCGTGGCGTACATATCCATAAGGTTTTGCTTAAGGACTTCCCAGGTTGGGAACACGTTCGTGACCGAATCCGGACACGTAAACGCCCATGTACGGGCTTTACCCGTAGGATGGGTCAGTGCAAGTCCCACTTGCATGTGATCAGCGATCACATTCGCTGTGGCGAAGGCCGTTTCGACCTCTCGTAACCACACATAAAGGTTATCACCTTTTTCACCGGTGAATTCCTTTAATTTAAAGGACAATGGGGGACGCACCCCCGTGGAACGACCTCCACCTAAACTCGCCTCATGGGCGATGAGGGCATTGACCCTCGCCTTTACGGCCTCAAGGCCCTGCTCCACTAGGAGCTGCATGCCTTCGTCACCCAGTAAGGATAACAGCCTGTTAAAGGCTTCCTGCTGGACGAGGGTCAGCCTATCCCAATCGTCCTGATTCATCCTTTGCAGAGGATGCCGTAGCCTACCAACACAGGTGTTGGATTTACTACAAGTGCTACCAGATGTAGCCGGTGCGTACACGCACGGTGCGGCTAGCGCACAGACGAAGAATTTCCTTTAAGCGGCGCTCGCCGCTACTTAGCCGATACGCCCTTATAAAATGGCTGACTAAGAGAGAACTCTCTTACTGGGGGCCAAGATTCCACTTTGGTTTACCAGTTAGCACAAGATAACGCCTTAACACAAGATTCCCTTAAAAGGGGGTATCTAAAGGAAGAACTTCCCTTGGGCTACTGCACTCACTACGCGCGCGACCGGTCGAGGTCGTGCGTCCAGTAGTCGTTGAGTGAAATGTAAACTGAATGTATATTTAATATGTAATTAGCCTAAATTAATTTAAACTAATGTAAACTATATGTAATACTAAGTAGAACTTACTAAATTCGTACCTAGCTAAAATATAGTGTACACCACCTGTGTACTAACACGTGGCTGGCTGTCACGCCTCCACCAAGGGCTCCTTCCCTGATTGGTTAAAATAACCAATGGTCCAAAACCTTTCGGACCGGTCAATACTGACCCCAACCGTAGTGTACTCACGTACACCATCTAACTGAATGTAACCATAATGTAACCCTGTTACACCTGCAGATACAGGATTCGCCCCCTTTCGTTCAAAAGGTTGTGCAGGATAATGCAACAAAAGGTGCCATTCCGTGCTGCTTTGGGCGATGCCTGTTGAGTAGTGATCAGGACACGGAAACAGTACTTCAGCCGACCGAACGCTTGTTCCACGATGATCCTGGCATACGAAATGCTTTGTATCAGAACCAGTAAACCATAGATATCGCCGGTTCTACCTTAAAACTACGCACCTCGTGGATGCGTGGTACAAGTTAAAGCGCATTTGTCTCCCGTTACTGTCATTCGGGTACGGTGTCAGTATGCTCTTGCTTACTGGATACCCCGAGTCCCCTACGAAGTGCTTGCCCGCCGGAATGACTCCACCTTGTGGCAGTTTCCGTCCCAGAGACGAGAGCCGGAGGATTCGGTTGTCATGCACCGACCCTGAAAAGCCTCCATACACCTATAATGCGAAAGAGGGCTGTAGATGGAAGAGACCCTTGGAAGCATAAGTTCTTACATTTCGAAAGTTTCCGTAGCCGTCAACGACGGCCTAAAACACAATCGACGGCCAACCCTTACGGTTGATGTAGGCGTTCCATCGGTCGTACGGCGGCTTTCTGATCGGAACGTGAATGCCGTCAATGGCATTCACCACACCATGGATTCCTCTTCTGACAAGAAAGGAGCGCTCGATAGCATTCCATGCCTCCTGATTGTCTACCTTTGGATATCTATAAAAATGATAGATGAAGGGACGAAGGTATCAATACTTTCCAGAGTTAATAGCCGATGGAACATGAAAAGGCAAAGCACCCCACCCCACTGAGGCAAACTCATCAACGACTGCATCAACGAACTTTTCAGTCGAAACAATGGCGGTTACCCGTGCCATCTTGAAAAGATGGCCGATCGTCGCATAGCTACAGCCATAGCCCAGGCTGTTAATACCAATTGCCACCTGGGTTGTCACTAACAGAGGAGAACCCCGATTGAGCGGATCCAACTGCAGTCGAGGCCGTAGTTGCTCCGCCAGCCACAAGAAATCCGCCTTGCACCCGAAACATTTCCGTAAATGTCTCTTCGTCAATAGAGCTATCCTCCCAGGGCGCCCACCTAGAAACTGTGAGACACTCGGTATTATGAAACTGCAAGGAGTGGTGACAAGACAGAGCCGTCAAGAAACCAATACCTAGCAGGTCGTTGAACGACCTGACGGGGTTGTCTCTGGATGTCCCGCTCGTTCTCTTCCAGCAGGTGTAGTCCGAGATGCATTCGCTTGCGTCGCCACCAGCAGATCACAGCCGTTGTGTCGTCCATCGTGCGACAGCTATAGAGGAAGGGTCGGAGAAGTAGTGGCGGAATGACGGAGGAAGGGTAAGAGCAGGAAAAACGAATTGTGGCCGTGCGCTGTGGCCCCAAATACCCACCGGGCAGGACGAACGAAACGAGAGAGAGCGGAATGGTTTTATTTTTTTGATGAACACAAAAGTTTTGAGGCTGGTTTTGATTAGGTTTTGAGTTTAAAATAGGGGAGTGATAGGTGTACCTCACCCCCTTGTTACATGTACCTCACTTTTGATACGTGTACCTTAGTCTGTCCGTTTCACCTCATCATAAACTATGTTTCTCCCTAATTAGGAATGAGAAATGCGTTTAATGACGGAGATTTGCACTATGACGAATATCTTACCCATCTTCCCGAAGAAAACTGATGAATCAGTTTTTAAGACGCTTTACTTGACAATTGAATATATTACACGAAAATGGAGTATGCCTAAAAGTATATGGAGCCTGTGTTTGCAAATCAGCCCACAAAATTTTTAATCATTAAAACCGCTATCTAATCCAGCTTCAATTGTGTAAATTCAATCATTGGGACAGAACCATTATTCTAAATTAACGCGTCTCTTTCTGGCTTTCACGGCCATGGTTGAGTTTGCGAGGATTAATTCCAGTATACATATCATGTTTGATTGCACGTATAAAACAAATCGAACAAAATATAAGCTATGATGCAATTGAATTTCCCAGAAGATCCCAATCTCATTCCCCGTTTGGCTTTTGCATGTGGTTGGACTAACCATGTATTACAAGATGGATTTTTTTTATTTCAAACTCGTGAGTGCTTTTTGGAATCGCTCAATACCAATCCGAATCTCGTCTTTGCTATAAAAGCAAATGAGAAGCGCACCCTTTGCAGCAATCTACTACTTGTGCGCATTTCATTATCGCAGCCACTATACAGAGAGCACCGTGTGGCAGGTGAACATGACGCTGTGTCGTGTTGCAGCTTCTTCAACAGTAAATCGGCGTGGATGCCGTCTAGAAGACGTAACCACACAAAGTATCCAAAAAAATTCCGCCAGACGGCTCGGTAAACGTCACGTCCGGACAATATTTGTGCAAAGCAGCGCACATGGCAGCCTTGCGAGCTCGAAATACACTTTTCGAGTGGTCAATGTGAGGTATCAATATGGTTTTGCTCCAGAACTGTTTCGAAAAGTCATCCGACATGAAGTAGAAATGAGAAAAAGGCCGCATGCTTGGGCTTACCGCTATGAACGAGTGCTGCAGTGACAGGATTTTGACCACCACCACTACGAAAAACACCAATTGTCGACAGATCTTCGATCGTTTCTCACTGCTTTGAGCCCATCCTGCACATTCCATGACCGCGACAGTTTTCATGTGGAAAAGGAGTCACGATTCAATGAATATTATTACCCAGACAAAGTCCTGGAGCAAGGATTTTTGAAAAGCTTCCAAGTGACACTACCATCCCGGAGTCATCATACGAGGCGAGAGGCGGCACGGCACTACCGTTCATGTGAAACAAATTATACGGCTCATCGGAAATGATATGGAACCCATAATTCTGTGCAAGACCGACAAGGCGTTTGCAGCGGTCACTAGACAGAACCGCTCCTGTAGGATTATGAAAGAATGGGATCGTGTACAGAAACGCTGGGACATCGCCTCTCATGAGCCTTTCTTCCAACGAGTCAAGCTACTATATGCAAAACACGCCCCGTTAATCAACCACCACCATTGTGACTTGGTGCCACAAAAAGTAGACTACAAACATCAATCCCATCCTTTCCCGCATAAATTCCCTCCAAGTCAAGGCCAAGCTCCCGAAAAATATCATGGGCCAAGAAGTACGTCGTTTCTTCCACAAACACGAGCTTCTTGGTCTTGGAAAATGTCATGGCAGAATGGGAGATGGCTTGTGAGTTACCTGTAGTCACCATGAACGTGTCTGGGTGCGTGGCGTTAATTGAACAAGTGTCTAAAACTCATTAATCTTATTGAGTGTTGTCACCGTTCGAACGACCACAATGTACTGTTATTTACCTGCCACAAATTTGGCAATTTCTTGTCGAAAACAAGTGAAACCTTTCGCAGATCCGTACTGTAACATGACCGGATCTTGATTTTTCGCTAAATCGAGCCATTGCCACGCTGCTGAACATGGTTAGAGGTAGTAGAGATGCAGAAGGTTGGCCGAGGCCGAAATTGATTATACTGCTGTTCGTATGCGTTTGTGCGTAAGCCAAAGATTGCACAGTCTTTATCGGAGACATTTTGGTGTTGGAAGAAAAAAATACACGAGATCCCAGTCGCTTGAAAGGAGGGGGCTAAGCGCTAGGTATGCCGAACGTCCAAGCTTCGAAGTGCCATGCGATAAATAATGGGGAGTGATAGGTGTACCAGGCACTGGCGTTGTGGGGGCGCCATGATTGCCATGTTTTCAGATTCTTACTATAATGTTGCGTGGCGCTCATTTTTCTGAAAGTGAGGTACACGTATCAAAAGTGAGGTACATGTAACAAGGGGGTGAGGTACACCTATGATCCCCCTAAAAAATTGTAAAAAGCGGTTTAAAAAGGCTTTCAAAACTAAACTCAAAACTTTTTCAAAACTTTTTTCAAAACTTGTTTATAAAGGGTGCCTGAATCCTTAGGTAACTTTACATAATACACTTTTCATTTTTACCTCTAAACACAATAGCTGAAACTTACCCGGCGCGCCGATCGTCGCGCGCTCGCCGACCTCTGTATAAGATCCTACCTGGACAAAAGTGTTCAGACCAGGTAGTTTAAGATCTGGCACAGTGGAAATAAACTTAAGACTTATTTTCTAACAAGAAGGTCTTGGTGTTGCCTGACATTTAACCTTGTGCGTCAAACGAAACGAGATTCCGCTTAAGTTCGAACTTGGAGGAGCTCTTGAAGGTGATCACCCCCCCTTTTATGTGTGGGGCTGCCTGACCGGAGCAAAAGTGTGTGACCACAGGCTCTACCTTAAATTATTACAAGCTACTACTGCTCTAGCCCTGACCCTATACTCTCTCCCCTTGCCTTAGCGTAAATTGTATTTGTTTTCTGCTTGCATCGCTTTCACTACTTCTGCTCCCATACTTTTTCAATATCTTAGCTGTCACAGCTTGGTCAATTGCCCGCGGTTTTTCCTGACAGCTTTTCCAGCACCTTTTTCGTTAAAAAGAGCTTGTTCTGTTGATGAGAATCGCATCGAGAACCACTGAATCTCCTGCATTTCGAGCCTCTTTTCCTTTATGTTTTGGCGTAAAGCTTCCGTGGTAACATATGAGATCAGATGCGCAGGCTCTGCGTCAAGCTTTGCTACGAGATGTTGCCGATCTCGTAGCATAGCTTAACGCAGAGCCTGCGCATCTGATTTCTAATGCTACCACGAAAGCTTCACGACGATTTTTCCGCACTCTTCCAAGCGTTGAAAGGCTGCTGCGATTTCACGATCCATGACTGTAAACATTGCATGATTGGTACGAAGCGCGATTATATCGCACGTACCGAGCCCGAGAGATTTGGCTCTTGTTTGCGGGAGGACGAGGCGCTACATCATCATGGTAGTCGCTTGTCTGTACTTTGTGATCGCAATTGTCGTCGTGCTTCAACCGAGCTGCTGGCCCTTGCAACTTTTGCTTGTTATTGTTAACATAAAATGAAACAGAACGAGCTTGGATGATGCCGAGGTTCTCGCTTGGTGCTACTCGAGCGAGATCTTGCCCAAATGGACGTAGGATAAGGTGTCGCTGAGCTTGGCCGTGTTGAATATGGTAACATCGTGTCTTCATTTTCTGCATCTGTATGCGTTGCCTTGACGTAATCAAGCGTCTAGCGTTCGTTTTAAGAGCAACATTCTACGAAGAGACGGGAGGAAGCGCGATTAAAAAATTGTCGAAAGAAAAAACGATGCTGACGCCAATAGGCTGACTGGCTACATAACATCCCATTCGAGCACCTTAATCAGCGATGATTTGTGATGCTTTTGCACTGGATAGTTACCGGCTCTAAGTTAAAATATGAAGTGTGATCGTAATATAATTATGAGAGATTCGTTTCGCTAAATGCATAAACGCGAAAAAGGGTTATTATGTATACGGGGTGAGTACCCATTACCCTAACGTGGACTTACTTACGCAGTAGTAATGCAATGTCGGCAATGTGAGCTATAACTTTGAGACCTGCAGACTACTAATAAGCGTATGACATATGTCACACTGAAAATAGATGCAGAGAGACGAATTACATTTTCTTATATTTATAGCCCTTAGAATCGTATTACAACTAATGAAGATTTTCTAATTCAGCCGTCTTCTTAAACGTTATAGCAAAAGGTAATTTCATGTAAGATTACAACACGTAGCCATTGTCTCCGTACTTCAATGTCCAGAGATGCAGTGTGGACCTAAAGAGAGTCACACGCCTCCAATACTCGGCTTTTTTAAGCAGCATAAGTGAATCGATCGCTGAAAACAATGATATTTTTATCTGGTTCAAGTTAGTGCAGTTTTACAGTCAGCGTATGTAAAAAACGAAACCTTGTTGTTCCTCATATCCATGAGTTTGCCTATACGTTACATATCTCGGCGATGCGATATTTTAGCCCGCAACAAAACAGCAACACGACCGTCAAGGAAGATTTTCTGCGCGTCAAAAGTCTTTAGACCTAGCATCTGTAAAATGTCTACGGTAATTCATGTCTTGCAACCATAAGGTATTTTTGCGGTCCAACAAACTGTACTTTGTATAATAAAAGCAAGCACCTTTAGCATCTGCTTCGCATCACTGAGGATGTAACAGGTTATTAGCGCTACTTCAACGTATATCAGCGATACATATATACAGTATTTATTTGCTAGATACACCTCTCATCCTAGCACTGCCAAGTGATCCTTTAACTTACCAAGAGTCGTGGCAGCGTAACGTATTGCACACCACATTCAGCGCCTTAAGTCATGGCAACTTAATCAGTCATAGTACAGCGGGTCGGTGCTGTGGCTGCCGTTACACAGACGCATGACACCATAGTTACTGTTTGATCGTGTACATCCAGTTTTCCGGGACTACCATCTATTTCCCATCGTCCGTGATAAGGACGGGGATCAGCCCTCAAATAAAAACCTAGAGTCGGTTTCGTCGAAAAAACTGGGGGAGCATTTTGTCCAATCAGAAGGAAAACTCGCTGGCAACCAACATCCATCCAGAGTTGCGCCGGCCGAAATGAGCAGACATTTATTCTGCAATTCTCCGACTGTCACCGACGTCTGCGGTGCCGAGAGCCTTACGACTTTAACTGACACCTTTCACGCTTGAAGCACCAGACTCCAATCCGTAATGGTTGGTGCCCCAGCGCGCAACTCTTACATGTCGTTGGCCACGCCCAATGACATAAAAAATTACACAAACGACGTGGGGCAGATTCAATGGGCAGATGTGCCACTGAACGCGGCGCTAGACAAACTCAAGTCATCCCGTGAGGGTCTGACGTCGCATGAAGCTGAAAAGCGTCTGGCTGAGTACGGCCCCAACAAACTCCCAGAGGAGAAGGTGAACAAGCTCACGCTCTTTCTGGGTTTCATGTGGAACCCGCTTTCATGGGCTATGGAAGTGGCGGCCATCTTGTCGATTGTGCTACTGGACTACGCGGACTTTGCGCTCATTCTTTTTCTGCTGCTACTGAACGCATGTATTGGGTACTTTGAGGAGGTACAGGCTGGGGACGCCGTCTCGGCTCTCATGGGCCAGTTAGCGCCTGAGGCCAAGGTCTTTCGTGATGGAGAGATCAAGAATATCCCGGCAGACTTACTTGTACCCGGCGATGTTCTGCGCGTGCGTCTGGGTGATGTGATCCCAGCCGACCTGAAATTCCTCGAGGGCGATGCCATTAAAGTGGACCAGTCGTCACTCACGGGCGAGTCCCTACCGGTAACCAAGAACGAGGGAGACGAAGGCTACTCAGGCTCAGTAGTAAAGCAGGGTGAAATTGAAGCCGTGGTAACCAGTACTGGTGCCAACACATTTCTAGGTCGTGCTGCCGAAAAAATTGCGTCAGCAGAGTCGCACGGCCGTCTGCAAATGGTGTTGACGACTGTGGGCAACTTTTGTATGGTGTCGATCTTGTTTTGGTGCGTCGTAGAGCTGGTAGTCCAGCTGGCTGGCCGTTCAAGTCAGAACCCATGTGTGATCGTGACGGACGGGTGTCTCGGTGTCGCCAACATTCTCGTCCTGATCGTGGGCGGTATCCCTGTTGCCATGCCGACGGTCCTGTCGGTTACACTCGCCATTGGTTCATCGGCTCTTGCGAAAGAAAACGCCATCGTGACGCGTTTGACGTGCATTGAGGAGATGGCATCGATGGAGGTGCTGTGCTCTGACAAAACAGGCACGTTGACACTAAACCAACTTTCAGTGGATATGGACAATTTGATTCCCTACAACAATTTCACGGCGGATGATATTCTAAAGTACGGTGCCTTATCGGCTCGTACGGAGAACAACGAGGCTATTGATGTGGTATGTCACAACACCTACCCTGGCCATGCAACAATGTGGAACGAGTACACTTTACTGCATTACACGCCGTTTGACCCAACGACAAAGCGAACAATTGCCAAGCTGAAAGACAACAGGACGGGCGAGATCTTCCGTGCCGTGAAGGGTGCGCCACAAGTGGTGCTAGACATGGATGTGAACGCAGACACACTTCGCGCTGAGGTTGAGGAGCGAATTGATGAGTTTGCCTCTCGCGGGTACCGTGGACTTGGCGTCGGTATCTCTCGCAGCGGTGATGTTCCCTTGGAAGAGTGCGAGTGGCGAATGATCGGTTTACTGCCGTTGTTCGACCCGCCACGCCATGATACGGCTGATACGGTAAAGAAAGCTATTGCTTTAGGCATTGCGGTGAAGATGGTCACGGGTGACCAGAAAGCTATTGCTGTTGAGACGTGCCGTCAGCTGGGAATGCCGACAAACATTCTTGACACTTCTTTCTTTAATACTGCTCCCCCACCTGGGCTCAACCTCGCTCAAATGATTTACGACACGGATGGTTTTGCACAAGTGTTCCCAGAGCATAAATTTGAGATTGTGAAGCACTTGCAGTCGCTGGATAAGGTGGTTGGCATGACGGGTGACGGTGTGAATGACGCCCCCGCCCTGGCTCAGGCCGACATTGGTATTGCTGTGGATGATGCTACGGACGCAGCACGTGCTGCCGCCGATATTGTACTTGTCTCCCCTGGTTTGAGTGTGATCATTACAGCCATTCGTATGAGCCGTGAGATCTTCTTACGCATGAAGAATTACGCCATGTACTCGATAGCCATGACAGTACGTATCGTGTTTACGTTTGGAATTCTGACAGTGGCTTGGAACTGGTACTTTCCTCCTATTCTTGTGGTTATTCTCGCCATCCTAAACGACGGTACAATTCTGACGATTTCGAAGGACAATGTCGTTGCGTCGCCATACCCGGATTCATGGAAGTTAAAGGAGGTGTTTATCTCGTCGATCTCATTTGGTCTGTGGCTGACTTTGTCCACGATCGTTCTATTCGGTGTCATCAGCAACTCGAGTGGTTTCGAGAGTGCCGGTGTTGAGAACCTGTGTGTAAGCTGCATGAAAGATGATTGCCACGACTTTTTCCAAGAGCAATATCAAGCTTGTGTGATGGCTAACAACGCTACAGGTTGCGGTGAGATGACGGGTAGTGTGTCGCAGTCTGCCAGCGTGTCGGATGTCGGTTCTTTCCGTGAGAGTGCTATAACCGCGTACTGGACGCACTATTCAAGCAAGTACACATCGCGCAGAGAAGTGTTCGAGGACCTGGCTGATGTGCACCTTAACTGGCTACCCAACGATGTGAAGCCGTCCGCGGAGGTTGCGTACAACCAGTACGTGTATTCGTACACTCTTGGTGTTGGTGGCACGGCGTACGATGGCGACTACGATGTTTTCCGCGCCGCGCAAGAGGGTAAGGGCGTGACTTTCATTGGCCATGACGAAGTGCCAATTACGAATGAGGTCAGCTTTTGTGAATATTTGTGGGGATTCAGCAACTGGAACTCGACGTGGACACGTAATAACGAAATGATCGGCCCTGGCGTTCAGCGCAAGGAGGGCGTGCTGCGCTCGCTCGTGTACTTGCAGGTGTCTATCTCCGGCCAGGCTCTAATTTTCGTAACACGCACGGCCGGTAGCAACAACTGGTTCTTCGCTGAGAAACCGTGCAACCTGCTGTTGTTTGCTTTCATTTTCGCCCAGATCGTTGCCTCAGTGGTAGGCTGGATCGGATTCGGTGGCTACCCGACGGATCGGATTGCAGTAATCGGCTGCGGTGGTGGCTACACTTTGATTGCGTGGGTGTGGGCCATCGTTTGGCAATTCCCGCTCGACTTGATCAAGTTTGCAGTAAACTACATTTTAACGAAGAACACCTACGCAAGCAAGGCATTTACAGAACGCATAAATGCCGGGCATCCAACGATGAAGCACTCAGTAGTGACTAACACACAGCGCTCAATTCGTGCCAGCCGTACGGTTTGAGTAGTCCTAAAATGTGACAGGTGAAGATAAGTCCAAATAATGTGTAATTTCCCTGCAGTGTTGATCTATGTTTTATAGAATAGTATAGTGTACAGCACGATTGATGGAAAATAGAGCAGCGAAGGAAACTTGTTTTCTATGAAGAATATGAGTTTTATATTACTACGGCGCACGGCACTTAGAACTATTCCCAACTTTCCATCTGGCCAAATTCCAAAAAACAAAAAAAAATTTGCAAAGAAAAACCTCCAGAAAACGAGCTCCACGATCGCTGCAAAAGCCCTTAACTCTGCCAGTTTCTTGCTGTCTCTTTTGCAGGTGTTTTTTGGCTTCATTTGCCATGCCACGACGTGGGAAACAAGGTCGCCATTTGGTGAAATTAGCCCAACAAAAGTGCAAACCACCCTTTGACGGGGTGGAGCCTATGGCGGACGTGGAGGACCCTGAAGGAGACGCGTTTTTAGAGCCCCCCGTGCAACTGGACTACCCCATGGTGCTGGAAGCTGAAAATCGGCTGTCAACAATTAGCAGGCGGCCTGCTCGTTATACTGGTGGCTCTGACCGAACAAAACGTCGCCGGGAGCTAGAGCAACGCAAAGCAGCTGCTGGGACGCGAAAACTAACTTCGTACTGGAGCTTTGCACCAACCCCGAGCAAACCAGGTGTTGCTGAGGACAATTCTGACATTGAAAGCGATACCGAGAGCGACAACGACGCCGACGCCGACGCCGAAAGCGCAAACGTGTGGAAGAACGAAGCCCAAGTGGCAAGGGCTATAGCAGCATTGGAAAGGGACCGACGGAAAGCAGCAAAAAGTACGGAAAGTGCGGTGGATTCCTTGCAACGTTCTGCAATGCTCACATACCTGCGTTTGGTGCACAATGGCCGCAAGCGTGGCTCCGCCAGCCTTACCGTTGCTGAAGCCATTGGACGAGGAATCAGCTCAGCAAAGGCAGTTCGCAATTGGACGCACAAGTATCTAACAACTGGCGAAGTTTCCAGTGTCGAGGCAGGGAAGACACGGAAAAATATGGTGCTTCTTACACGACGAAGATGTCACAATCAAAATCCAGCAATATCTCCGAGAAAACAAATTCAAGGTTCAGGTAAAAAATCTTACGAAGCATATCAATGAGAATATTCTGCCTGATCTCGACGATGGACTCTCACCGACAGGTAAGAAGCAGCATTACGTTGCTGCATTCAAATATTCTTTTTGAAATCGAGAATCACCATCACTGCATTGTCCATCAGTGTCCGAGCGAACCGTCATCCGTTGGATGAAGTGTCTTGGCCTTAATTTTCGCGAAGCACGCAAGGGCATTTATATGGACGGTCACGAGCGAGATGACGTGATTGCGGATCGAAAAAAGATCCTGGAGCGAATGGCTGAATACGAGTCTCGAATGCCTGAGTTCTCAGATGACTTCACGGTGATTCACTGGCCAACTGACCTTGCCGACAGAGAAAGGCCACTCATCTCGTGACACACGATGAGTCAGTGTTCAATGCCCACGATGGTCAGAATTGGTTGTGGTTTCCAGAAGGTGAACAACCGTTGCGAAAAAAAAGGAAGCGGGCGATCTTTGCACGTCAGTGACTTTCTGACCGATGTGTGTGGGAGATTGAGCGTGGATGGCGTATGTCCGGCGGAATCGTGCGTCATCATGTTTCCAGGAAAACTCACGATGGTTGGTGGACCACTGACGATCTTGTCCAGCAAGTCGAAAAGCGTTCCATTCCGATTTTTGAACAACGTTTTCCTGGTGCCCAAGCTCTTTTCGCCTGTTACAATGCAACCAGTCACGCTGCTTTCGCCCGTGATGCGCTCCGAGCCAATTCAATGAACCTGAATCGTGGCGGGAAACAGGCACAAGTGCGACCAACAACCTACGGGAATGGCATCCATCAGGACATGTGTTTTCCTCCGGAACATCCGCCATTGCTGTACGGAGAGCCAAAGGGCATCCGATTGGTACTCGAAGAGCGCGGCCTGTGGCGTAACGGCTTACGACTTGATTGCAGAAAGTACGGCGATGCGTTGTTGACGTTCCGTGCTGCGCTCGCAATATCATGACTTTCCGAGCCAATTTAAAAAGCGCAACGTTGCCTCTTGGAAGAAATAATTAACGAGAAAGGACACAAGGTCATCTTTTATCAGAAGTTCCATTGCGAGCTGAACTTCATCGAAAACTTTTGGGGTGCTGCAAAGCGTTTTGCACGACGGGAGTGCGACTACACCTTCAATGGCCTGCGTGAAACGGTAAGTTCGATTTTGCGTAGTGCGCGAAACGTCAATTGATCATCCATTGTTGTTGATCGCAGGTTCCGCGCGCTCTTGCGGCAATCTCACTTACGGAAATTCGACGTTATGCTCGTCGAGAGCGTCGCTACATGGATGCAAATCGTGCAGGACTAACTGGTAAGACAGCAGAGTACGCCGTAAATAAATACAAATCACATAGACGCATAACAAGAACGGCATTGATGAGCATTGATGTCTTGACTCAATAACACAAATGTCAAAATATCTTTGCGATGATCACCGGTGACGTCATAATTTTTGCGGCCAAATTGAGGTCGGACTCATAGTAGGTACTAGCAAAATGTCGTCGGCGTCGAGAGGTTATAGCTCGGAGAATATTTAAGTTATCGACAAACCGTTTTCATTTTTGGATTCAGCAAAGGCTATTCTGTTGAAAAATGAAGCTTGTTTCGTAGTGAGAATGCACTGCCCTGAACCTTAGTCAGCTGGAGATTGGGTATGGTTTAAAGTGACATGCACTATAGGAAATTTTCTATACCCAAAAGTGAAATGATTTGCGACCAATGAAAGATAAGTACATTTGTATTCATTAACCATTCTTGTGTGCAGGCTGATTTAGAGTAAAAGTGAAGGCGTATTTACGCGCGCATTACATGTCGAGAAGTTGGCGCCAAGGCATGGGCATAGTGGCGCAGATGACTGATCCGTCTGAGTTTGAAACGCTACACGTGTTTAAGGAGGAATTAAAGCTCACCTCTAAGACTCCTCTCAAAATGAATTCAGAAAAAAATGTCGAGCTGGATTCGTCAGGGTTGGGTATGCTTGTGTGGTGAAGTGTACCACAAATTTGGTCACTTTTGGTCAAGGCAGTTGGTCGAGTTTTCGATTGGTCTAAACAATGTTTTTTTAGCCTATCAGATTCAAGGAGTATCAAGAACGCCGGTCTTGGGTGAGTCACCTGACATTGGGTATTTTACATAATTTTGTGTGGTTACATTAGGGACCATAGGAAGGTAGTATTATTGGTTAGTTGCGATTTTTCCAAGTAAGAGTCTTTTGGTTGTGGTTTTTCCAAGTAAGAGTCTTTTGGTTACGGATTTTCCCGGTAAAGGTTTTTTGTAGCCGGTGCGTATACGCACGGTGCGGCTAGCGCACAGAGGAAGACTTTCCTTAAAGCGGTGTTCGCCGCTACTTAGCCGATACGCCCTTATTAAGGGCTTAGTAGTAGAGAGCTCTCCTACTCGGGGCCAAGATTCCCGGGTTAGTTTACTCTAGCCTTTACTAGTGCCTTAACGGCAAGGCTCCCTTACAAAGGGTGTAGCTAAGGGTAGGGCTCCCCTTACGCTACGGCACTCACTACACGCACGACCGGTCGAGGTCGTGCGTCTGTACTAAAGAGTGAAAAGTAAACTGAATATATTTAATATGTAATTATTTAAACTAATATAAACTATATGTAACACTAAGTAGAATATTCCTAATTCATACCTAGCTAAAATGTAGTGTACACACCTGTGTACTGACACGTGGATGGCTGACACACCACCACACCAAGGGCCCATGCCCTGATTGGTTAAAATAACCAAAGGTTCGAAACCTTTCAACCCGGCCAATACTGGCCTCAACCGTGGTGTACTCATGTACACCAACACTCAATGTTACCCGAATGTAACTCGGTTACATCCTCCCCCATCAAGACTATTGCTTAAGCAATAAACAAAATTTTGTTGGAGAGCTCCAACGCCATACCTCTGGCTGTCCATTGTACACCCTCAGCGGTGCTATGGACGCAAACTATTCCGACGGCTCGGAAGTGGACGCCCTTGGGGAGCTCTCCCCAACGGCTGGTCATGTTGATAGCGCCGAACGATGCTATCAGTCATCCAACCCATTCCCCACACGTGGGGAAAACGCACTAACTCGTGCGCCACCGTTACCCGCTAGGGGTGATACCTCCAGGTTGCCACAGGCAACCACCACCAATGAACCGTCCTTGGTTCAAGAGGCCCGACGTGCCGGACGGGCACGTAAGGGACCTCGTGACCCTCAAAAGAGGGCTAAGAACGCGGTCAAGAGGGGATTATCCTCTTATACCCCTGGACCAGCGGCTATACTGCCGCGTGAAATTGCGCATCGGAACCAACTACGGGCCCGGCTACTAACGCCCAAACATTATCCCGTTAAGTCCTACCGGACGCGCCTCGGGAAACAGGCACGCGGTGCCCTCGTGGATGTTCTCCGCGATATTCCCCTCGTTCTCATGAGGGACGAAAGCGTCGAAGACGCAGAACAGGCGTTCCACGCCTGGGCGGAAAGGGAGAAACACCTCCCCAGTTTCGATGCGCTGTACAACAGCTTTTCCGAACACGACGTTCGGGTAGAGAGAGCTCTACGCTTGGCCTATGCTCAGGCCAAAGCGCAAGGGCAATTGCCTGCCTCATATTATACGCGCTCTGCTCTCGATGTGGTGCCGGAGAGAAATGCAAGCACAGCATCTGCCTCCGGCGAACTCCCAGCTATTGGGAGTGAAGGGGATTCTTCAGCCCCTTTGGTCGTTGACTCTCAGTGGGATTATACCGCTCGAAAGCGTCAACGACGTCACGGCAATCCTTCCGCAGGGGATTCTCGTACTCCCACGAGTTCTGGGAATGTGGATACCCTTTCCACTTCACCAGGTACTGGGTCTCACCCCGGTGATGGCGTCGTGCCATCAGGCGTTCCACATGATAATGTGGAGTACCCTCCGTATCGAGCACTGGAGGAGGGGGTCACGCTATTGCGGCGTGACTTCCACGAGCGCTGTGATCGGCATAGTCTTCGCATCCAAGATGCTCAGGAGGAACTCCGCAATGAGGGGAGTGCGAATGAACGCATCGAGGAGCGGCTTGCCTCTCTCGAGACCCTTGTTGCGGAGCTTCAGGGTCGTATATCAACTCTGTCGGAGATGTTCCGACCTGTTGCGCCTTTCGGCTATCCGGTTTCTCACCCTCCTCCGAGACGGGACCCTCCTCCGGGTTCTGGTATGGCTTAAACATACCCAGATAAAAGGTTCGATGCGTACTCATCGCCTTCGGGATGTCTAAGGTGTACGACAAGCCCTTTTGGGCTAACACCTTAAAGGGACCCACAAACCTGGGGCGCAGTTTATTGCGCAACACAGTTGAAACTGCATGTGTAGGAAGATTTGTAGCGTTTAATAAAACACTTTCTCCTACTTTGTATACCTTTTTGTTACGCCGCCCCTTTCGGTCAGCTTGCTCCTTCTGCTTGTCTTGGCTTTCCGCCACGGCATCGCAGACGTGTCGTAAGACACTAAGGCGCGTCGATAAAAACTTATCGATGTGCTTTCGCACAGGTACAGGGCTGACATCGGGGAATCCTCCACCCTCAAGCTCTGGGCCACACACGTGGCGTTAACGGAAACCTCGGATTCACCAATCCGTTCACGTAAAACGGGGTAAACCCCGTAGATGCATGTACCGAATTGTTGATAGCAAATTCAACCATCGGGAGCATCTCACCCCAACTATTTGGAGAATCCGGACATAAACTCAGGATAATATCCTCCACAACGCGATTAACGCGTTCCGTCTGACCGTCCGTCTGCGGATGATCCGCAGTGGACATGAGGAGATTGGTGCCTAGCACCTTAAACGACGCTCCCCAGAATTGTACCGTAAAACGGGGATCCCGATCCGACACAACGGAATCGGGTAGACCATGCTGTCGAAAGACACGGTCTAGGAACACTTTTGCTGTTCCTTGTCCATCTATGGACTCTGGTACCGCCGCCAGGTGAGCCATCTTGCTCAAACAGTCTACAAAGACCAATATGCCAGTGTTCCCGGCCTTATCCTTCGGAAAACCGAATATAAAATCCATGCTAATGGATTTCCAACACTCCGTTGGAACCGATAAGATCACCGAAGGCGCAGCTGAACTTGCAGAGGGTTTAACCCTCTGACACGTCTCACAGGTGCGAATATACGCACCGACCCAATTATACATATTGGGCCACCAATACAAAGCGCTTAAAGCGCTGTAGGTCTTATCCCGACCTAAATGACCCCCGGTAGGGGCGTCAGGTGCCTCAAAGAGGACTCTATACTTCAGTTCCTCATTATGAGGAGCTACCACCCGCGGAGTGTCCTCCGCGCTCGTGCTATAAAATATCAGACCGTCACAGTACCTGTAACGGTGTAAACGAGCTCTAGCTCGACTTGACAGGGTTGGCTCAGACGAGCCAAGACCCGTTTCACCTAACGCGCGGATAAGAGTCGTACATTGTGGGTCTTTCTCATACGCCTGGCGTATGAGATCCACCACAGACGTGGTGACGAATGTCGCGTGAGCGAGCTCGTAATCGGGACGACGCGACAACGCGTCTGCAAGCACGTTTTGATTACCAGGTTTATACTTAACCTCAAAGTTATACTCCGCAAAGAAGGAGAGCCAAAGGGCCATCCCTTGCGAGAGATGGGCGACTTTGTCGCTGTCCGTAAGGACGCGTGGTCAGTATAAACCACGAACGGCTTTGAGCCGAGTAAGTGAACCCTAAATTTGACAAGAGCATACTTCATTGCAAGTAGCTCCTTTTCATGAACGGGATAATTCCGTTCCGCAGCTTTAAGCTGCCTCGACTCAAACGCAATTACGCGTTCCTTTCTTGCATCGTCTGCTTGTAACAAAGCACATCCGATTGCGAAATCGGAGGCGTCGCAGACGACACTAAATGGTTTCCCAGAGTCTGGGAGAGCAAGAACGGGATCTTTCAACAAGCTCCCCTTGACCGCTTCAAAATCGTTTTGGTGTTTGGTTTCCCAACACCAATCAACGTCCTTCTTAAGAAGGTCGGTTAATGGCTTCGCCATTTCAGCGTGATTCTCGCTGTACTTGTTGAGATATTGGCTAATCCAAGCCACTTCCGTAAATCTCTAATATTTACAGGCGAAGGCCACTCCACAATGGCTTTCACCTTCGCGGTATCCGCCCGCACTCTATCCTTATCGATGAAGCATCCGAGGAAAGGAATTTACTCAGCACCAAATATACATTTGGATGCGTTCGCATATAACTTATGCTCTCGCATACATTCGAGAACTGCTCGAAGGTGTATCAGATGCGTCTGAACATCAGACGAGTCGCCTTCCGCACGACTATGGACGAATATATCGTCGAAGTACGTCTGAGCGTACTTCCTATGAGGGCGGAAGAGTTGAGTCACCAAGCGATTGAAAGTCGCTTGTGCATTTGAAAGCCCTTGTGGCATAACAAGCCACTCCCACAGCATGCCACTAGGCGTGCTAACCGCTGTCAGCGGAATATCGGACGCTCGCATGAGCACCTGATAATACCCGTCCACCAGGTCTAAGGCACTGTACACAGTACAGCCCGCCATATTGTTCTGGAGGACATCCTTCCGAGGAATCGGAGTCTGCATGAGTACAGTAGCTGAATTCAGCTTGTTATACGCATGCACAATGCGCCACTTTCCGTTCGGTTTACGAACACAAAAGGTGGGAGATGAGTGGGGGGACTTACTCTCCCGTACCATCCCTGCCTCTTCTTTCCCCCTTGAAGAATGCGTCGATAACGTCGCATTGCTCCTTGGGGAGAGGCCACTGCCTAGTGACTCAGTATATTTGGTTCCGGGAACCAAATCAATTTCATGTCGGACTCCCCGATCCGGTGGTAACCCCATCGGCGGGTTGTCACTAATGACATCTCCAAATTCCTTTAGTAAGGAATGGTAAGGGTCCTCAGGATCTGCAAGGATCTTGAGACCGCTTCGGGCATTTAATGCCTGTTTGCTTTTCACCAAAACTGACTCGTCCATCGTGGATGAGGCGTTCAACTCCTCTTCCAGACGCAACACGACTACCTCGTAGATTTCATCTGCTTTCAAAGCAGTCTCAAACTCGTTGAAGGACATCTCCTCCAACGAAAACAGTTCGCCTACCCCAGGAAAACGTTCCTGGATTACGCCTTCTGTGACAACACCTGTCACACTATTCAGCATCCTGTAGGACTGCTGAATACTGGCCTCGGGACTTATCCCGAGACCCAGATGGGGGGGGGGGCGATTTCCCCATCTACTGGAAGCGCCACGCGCCTATCCACAGAGGTATCTACCTCTACCACAAGTGACTCGCCGGTCTCGCCTGTACCGGCGTAATCGGAATCGTTTCCGACGTGCGAAAGAGACGAACTTCGGGTCTCTTCGCTTGGAAGCGCCTCGCGCTTAACCACAGGGGTCTCTATCCCTACCACTGGAGTCGCAACTTGTTCGCCGGACACGGCGTGGTCGGAATCAATTTCGACCTGTAGAAGAGACGAACTTCGGGTATCTTCTCTAAGCTCCTCTCGCTTACTCTCAGAGGATTCCACCTCTATCACTGGCGACTCACCAGTCTCGCCTACATCGGCGCGGGGATTAACCGCCGAATCCCCCTCATTAAGGAACTCTTCCTTAACGCCATTGGGAATGATCATTTCAGACATCCTAATCTCTGGCATCTCACGCCAGAATCGCTTTTGCGATCGAGCAAAGGTGGGTTCATGACTCGCCAATGCTTCACCCGACCGCGGGTGCGTTGAGCCAATGGACTTAGACTTCCAGTCTATCCATGGCTCGTGGCGTTCCAGCCACTTCATGCCCAGAATGAGGTCATACCTCGAGTCCAAATCCAGGACTAGGCAACTTTCTAATCTGTCGAAGTCTGCAAACTTCAGATTAAGGTCAATCTAGACCTTGGGTACAGAAACCTGTACGCCCGTCGCAAGACGGATCGTGACAACGTCACGAGAACGTGCCTCTAGGGCCTCGGCATACAGCCGACTCTTCACAACAGAAGCTCGTCTGACATAATTGTCAGACGCTCCAGAGTCTATCAAGACTCTCCAAGGCTTATCAAAGCCTTTCACGTCCGCAAGTACTACCAGCAAACCTGGCTGGTACACCAACTCGGTGCTAGAAAGCACCGTTTCCCTCGGGGCTTTGTGCTGTCGCCCCCTACCCTGGGGCTTAACAGCACTGATTGGTCCCCCAGTATGGCTCCCCGCACCTACTGGGAGCCGTCGTTTCCCGACGGCTTGGACAAGGGATTTTTCCCCATCCTTGGTCCCTTGTAGCGAGTGTCTCGCTGGGATTTTTCGGACATCTGTTCTTCAGATGATCCATGCTCCCACACAGGAAGCATCTCAGCGGCCCACGCCGCTGCAACATAGCCAACAGCTCTGTCTCGAAGCTCTGTGAAAAAGAGTCCGAAGGACTCTTAGCGGGAGGTTTCTCCTCCGCTTCGACCTGACTCAGGTCCATGGGTTCGGGACCCACCTTAGAGGAAAGTAAGTTCCTCTCGGCGTTGAACGCCATATTGAATGCCTCTTCCAGGGATTCGGGTCGGCATCGGAACAATTCCGAACGTGCTGGCCCTTCTCTCAGTCCTCCCATGAAGACGGGGATGGACACATCGTCCAAATACGCTTTCGCGTACATCCCTACCAACAGGGTCTTAAGCTCCTGGATATAAACCTCCAGGTCCTTAGTGCCTTGAGGGCACCTCAAGAACGCCAGTTGATTCTGGAAAACCAGATCAGGCGTTGCGTACATTTCCATAAGCTTCTGCTTAAGGACCTTCCATGTTGGAAACACGTCCTTGACTGATTCCGAGCATGGAAACGCCCATGTACGGGCTTTGCCCGTAAGATGGGTCAATGCAAGTCCCACTTGCAAGTGATCAGCGGTCATGTTCGCTGTGGCGAAGGCCGTTTCGACCTCTCGCAACCAAACATAAAGGTTGTCGCCCTTCTCTCCGGTGAACTCCTTTATCTTAAACGATAATGGAGGTCGCACCCCCGTGGAATGACCTCCACCGCAACTCGCCTCATGAACGATGAGGGCATTAACCCTTGCCTTTACGGCCTCAAGGCCCTGCTCTACTAGGAGCTTCATATCTTCTTCCCCCGTTAAGGGTAACAGCCTTTTAAAGGCTTCCTGTTGGACTAGGGTTAAACTATCCCAATCGTCCTGATTCATCCTTTGCAGAGGATGTCTAGTCTACCAACACAAGTGTTGGATTGACTACAAGTGCTACCATATGTAGCCGGTGCGTATACGCACGGTGCGGCTAGCGCACAGAGGAAGACTTTCCTTAAAGCGGTGTTCGCCGCTACTTAGCCGATACGCCCGTATTAAGGGCTTAGTAGGAGAGAGCTCTCCTACTCGGGGCCAAGATTCCCGGGTTAGTTTACTCTAGCCTTTACTAGTGCCTTAACGGCAAGGCTCCCTTACAAAGGGTGTAGCTAAGGGTAGGGCTCCCCTTACGCTACGGCACTCACTACACGCACGACCGGTCGAGGTCGTGCGTCTGTACTAAAGAGTGAAAAGTAAACTGAATATATTTAATATGTAATTATTTAAACTAATATAAACTATATGTAACACTAAGTAGAATATTCCTAATTCGTACCTAGCTAAAATGTAGTGTACACACCTGTGTACTGACACGTGGATGGCTGACACACCACCACACCAAGGGCCCATGCCCTGATTGGTTAAAATAACCAAAGGTTCGAAACCTTTCAACCCGGCCAATACTGGCCTCAACCGTGGTGTACTCATGTACACCAACACTCAATGTTACCCGAATGTAACCCCGTTACATTTTTGGTCTAGGAATAAGTGGCAAAAACCTCTTCTGGTCTTGGTATACACCGCAGCAAGGGGTCGCCGTTCTTCTTTTCACGTACACTAGTCGCCTCCGCCCGCCGCGGAATGTTTGGGGCAGAGGGTTGAATTATCCCCTCTCACCTATTATACCCGGTCTGGACGCGCCGCACGCGCACTTTGGTCACCGGAAGTCCCTCGACGGGAGTACGATTTGGCGATCTCGACACTTTAATTCAAGTACGTTTGGAACGTGCTATTCACTGGATTGTTCTTTACGTGGAGATATCGTTTGTGGAGTTTCACGGGCATATTGGGTCTTTACGTGGACATATTGGCTTATTGTAACATTGGTTGGAGTTTAGACCGGTTTTGGACTTCTCTCATATTGGTCAGGGGCTAGACCGGTTGATTGGTCTACCCTCTATTATTTCGTATTGGTCAGTTCTAGATCTTTTGTACGATCGACCTATTGTAATTTATCTTTCGGAAGTGTTTCTGGTCTGTACGTACCTGGGGTGAAGAGTTCCGCCCTAGGTACACCTAGCCAGCACGGTCTCATATTCAAGACATAATCAGATCGATCTGCGATCCCGATCCACCGAGTGTGTAACTAGCCCATTCCATCGGGTACACAAGGTGAGATCAACTCAAGTGAATCGGACGAAGTGTCTTTGGATGATGACCGGTCGTCTGCCAGCAGCGGACGATCGGACCAGATTTCGAGTGGAGGTCCGCGGGGTACCCCCCCCGTAAGTTGGAAGGCTGGGCACGATGGTGGTGGTCAGGTTGTCGATACAAATGTATTCGATTTTGAACTTGACTCCACCACAATGGTGCGCTTGCCCGGATCACTTGATGATCGTGGATATCACCGCGAGGTGTCATCAAAGATTGAATTTGAAGATTTGAATTTGGAATCGTTCTGGGGAGGGCGTAAGGAAAGGATATCACCTTACGTCTTCGTTCTCGATAAAGATGGCGATGTCCGGTCTGGCCTGGTGGAGGACCAGATCGGGTTTAATAATTTTTTTCCTCCCCAAAAGGATCTCACCGGAGCCGATCGGGACTATAGCAAGTCATGCTATAGTCCCGGAAAGGATCAGGACCTTGGTCCTGATCCTATGTATCTGCATAAAAAAGTTGATGGAAAATCAAAATACGGAAAATACTTGGAGGCTCATCAGAACTATCAGACCAACCTCCCCAAGGTCCCCAAGATTCCCAAGAAAGGGTTGGGAATGCCGGCCGACGAAGACGACCTCGAAGAAAAGTCGCAGGTCGGAGATGGAGGCATCACTGAAGAAGACCTAAACAAGATGTATTACATTTTTGATCTGAAACGATTTGTTCGCTTTGTCGTGGTCTTTCGGGTGTTGAACCTCCAGATCCCCGACCATCTTCTCGGTCCCACTACCGAGCCGATCCAGAGTGATCGCCCATTACCGTTGGTGAAGAACTTGGTGGCGATGTTGGCGGAGGTTGGCATTAAAATGCAGAACCCCGCCGATGTCCAAAAACTATTTGAATTTGAGACTTGGAGGCTGAAATCGTCGATGTCTTCCACGACCATTTGGTCCCACGGGTGGGGGCGGTTCGCCGCCCAACTCCCACCGCAGCAGTGAAGGTCGCTGAAGTCTCCACAGCGCTTGTTGACATTGGTTCTGATGACGAATCGGTCTATCAGTCTCCACCGGCCTCTAACAGCTCATCCGAGTTAGAGACCGGTGTCGAGCGGATGACCATGGGGGTGGACCATGCCCAGCCTGAACAAAAAAGGGACATGCGGCAGCAAAGGGCTGCTTGCCAGTCGGGGCTCCAGAAGCCCCCACAGGCATCAGTTCCGCAAAAGGAGGGTATCAACACGTTGCCCATGACTACAGCTAACGTCCAAGCCATGTTTGAGACGATGATGGAGCGTTTCATGGAAGACCTGGTTAGACCACCTCTGCGCCCACATGGACAATACCGGTCTACCCATCAAAGTGCCAGTGTTTGCCGAGATGTGGATATGGAATCGGTAACATCTGTGGACAAGCCCACTCGAAGTGATAAGCAAGTCGGCAAAGGGAAGCGCAAGCCGCAACCGGCCAGACCGCGTAGACCAAGTAAGACAAGTGACTGTGACATGGAGTCGGTCGGCGGTCTTGACGACCACTGTGGGTCAGACGGTACGGGCGCTGGAAAGACACGCAAGGTTAACGTAGCCTCCACTATCGCTTACGACGTTGGATCTGCTGCGAATCCGCGCATCCCTATGGCCGCGACGACCTACCTCAAGAACTTCACTGGCAAGGATGCTGATGAAGACCAGGCCCGGTCTTGGTTCGGTCGGGTCAAGTCTGCGTTCCTGCGAGACCAGACCCCGAAAAGTGAAATGTGTCTGATCTTCCGGGATTTGTTGAAAGGACCGGATGCCAACTGGATCCAACAGTTAGGTCGGGATGTCCGGTCTGACTGGGACCAGCTATGTGCAGAGTTTGAAGGGCAATATTGTAACTCCGGATTTTCGAGTGCCCGCAAGCATCACCATATGCAGAAGCGGAGCGACGAGACACCGATCGAGTATTTACATCGGTTGAACGTGGCTGCACTTCGTGCCGGCATACCAATTAAAGAGAATAACACGCCGAACGGTGCTGCTCTGGAACATGCGGGTCACTACATTAGTACCCTGGACGATCAAGAACTGGCGGACCAGCTTAGTCTGCTGTGTCTTAGGGACGCGGGTGAAGTTGAACAGACTCTACGGACGCTACAGAAGTCACGTAGCATGAGGGCGAAGATTGCTGGTGGATCAGGTCGCTACCGATCCAAGACCCAGACCCAGACCGATCCGGTCAAGAGACCCTGGACCAGACCGACCCGAGCGGTCAAGGCGATCGTAGCCGAACAGCACGGGATCGGAAGGGGAAAGTGGAAGTCAATCCATCCAGGAGTCATCAGATGAAGACCAGTATCGTTACGTCTATGTTGCGGGACTTGCTCCGAAGACCAGGTCGAAGTCCGACCAGGTAGACCGGAAGGGAAGGAACGGAAGAAAGTTCGATCCGGACCGACCTCGTCAGAAGTGCACCCACTGTGGGTCGAGCAAACATGATGGTCCAAACTGCTGGAAGAAGATGGTGTGCAAGAAGTGCGAGAGACGCGGCCACCCGACTGACCACTGACTTTTCGTATGCAAGTCATGTGGAGAGATCTACGAGGCCGGCCACTGCAAGATTGAAGAATTTTTGAACATGATACGCAAGTGGTACGCGCCGGACAAGCACGCGGGGATGCTGCTGCCGGACTCAGAAAAGATGTTAAACTAGAACGCTCGCCAGGTTGGAATCTGGATCGAGCCGAGCGTTCTACGGTTCACATCATTGCATATGTCGGCAAGGAGGATAAGACCGACAATACACGTTCTATTCCAAATTGCGTCGACCCAGACCATCCGGTCTACAGTCTGAA